>OW387148.1:7777090-8377090 GCA_936440205.1 Lepidonotus clava
CAGTATTAAAACCAACTTTAACAATAGTTCAATACCCCCCAAAGGGAACCCCTCCCTTACCATGAATTACATACCCAGACAAATTCAAAATATTAGTGGTAAAAAATTAATATTACCTAAATTCACCAAAGTACCTTAGAATGCCTAAGATTGCATGAATGACAGGTCATATTTTCAAAATTTTCCTTGGGGTGGCCCCCCATACCCCTGAAAGGAAACCCCTCCCTTACCATAAATCACATACCCAGACAAATTCAAAATATTTGTGGAAAAAAATAATAATACTTAAGCTCACCAAAGTACCTTAGAATGCCTAAGATTGCATGAATGACAGGTCATCTTTTAAAAAATTTTCCTTGGGCTGGTCCCCCATACCCCCCAAAGGGAACCCCTCCCTTACCATGAATTACATACCTAGACAAATTCAAAATATTAGTGGAAAAAATTTATATTACTTAAGTTCACCAAAGTACTGTAGAATGCCTCAGATTGCATGAATGAGAGGTCATCTTTTCAAAATTCTCCTGGGGGTGGCCCCCCATACCCCCCCAATGGGAGGGGAAACCCCTCCCATACTCTCCCCGTTGCTGCTTTCGCAGCAACTACAGCGCCGGGCTTTCGCGGCAACTATTGCGCCGGGCTGTGAAAATTTCCTGGGGAGAACCCTGCAGTCGGAACTATTGTCAGAAATAAAGAATTTGAAAAAAAAAAGAGAAAAGTATTTGCTGAAGTAGTAGAAAATATCACATCTATTTGGTAAAAGACAAGCCTCTTTACTGTTGTTTTTGAAAGATTAAAGAGTCCTCCTCAGTTTGCAGCTTTGCTAAATTTAAAAGATTAAAGTAATCTAAACGTTTAAAGTAATTGAATAGCTAATCTATTTCAACAGAATTATTAACTGATTATGAAATAATGACTACTTTATTAAATATCATGTTACGGCGTAGGCCTATTCACATATCAGTTATTAAGTAAAGTGATATATTATCTTTTATTGATGTTCTGTATTTTTGTTGCAGATTTGAATAATTATGTCTGGTTAATACAACAGTCATCATCTTATCTTTCTTCACCGTGAAAGCTAATTTTTAAAAAGGTAGGTGCCATTCATACTCATTGTCAAGGGAAATCTTCAAATTTGTGATGTCACAAGAATCCCCAGCTTTCATAAAAGGGATTTCCCCACTCTATAAATGCATAGATTGGAAATTATTAATTTATAAATATTAGGCCACATGAAGGCTATTATTAACCATATTTTCTACTCACCAACAATCAACCAGGTTATGTTGAAAGGGAATCCCCATTATTATGATGAACGAAGGACAGAACTGAGAGACAAGAAATGAGGGAATTCCCAAATTTTCTTTTCTTTCCTTGATAATTCAGTAATACTGACAATTTCCATATTCTTATTTTAAGCTATTTTAAGAATGCAGGAAAGGCTGTATCACTCTGTCCATTTTATTGATGGATGCATGATAACTTAGCACAGTTGGAGATTATAATTTATGTGCAATCACTAAGTTTTGCACAATACCAGCCAGTCATACTTTGAATCGAGTTTCAGAACTTATTAGGCTAAGCAAATCATGCTATTTTATATTAGTGTCTTGTGACCTGTGTATTGATTTTGTCTGTTGGAAAAATTTCAATAATCTATCTTTGCGTTTATTTTGCAATGACATCTGACGTAAAATGCAGTTATAACTCCTGATGAAAGGTGATATTTTGTTGTTTAAATTCGTCTTCTGTTGCACTAGAGTAGAGGACCCTGATTGTTGTTCCAGAATGAATTATTCTTAAGCCGTTCCCGGCTTATCAAGTTGGAAAAGCATGTTTTTTCTGCAATTCCATATATTTGTTACCTGTGCCTTTGAAAACAAGATATGTCCCAAAACTTTGAAAATACAATAGACTACAGAACGCGTCTGGTGCCCTGACATACACCGGTATTGTATAAGGAATTATTATATTGTTTGAATTTTTTCATTTTTTTTAGATTAACTGAATTCAAGAAAATAAAATCGCCTACTCGGTCTTTATCAGGGTTATGTAATAATTCCCTTTCTCCGTGAGCCCCTTCTGGTCATGGATTACTGGTTCGTATTAAGCCCTTCTCTCAGAGATTTGTCTGCGCCTAAGTAAAGTATAAAGCCTGTACTGTATGACCGATGGATTCCATTGTGGCTTCCACTGTGGCTTCCACTGTGGCTTCCTGCAGGAAGCCCCGGGAACAGGGGACCACAGTGTGCCGTCTTGGCGTCGTTTACTCAATTACCTCTCCCGGCAGTTACACCAGTGGCAGGCATTGTAAATAGGCGGTCCACAGACAAAGTCTGGGCTTAGTCTCCTCTGTCAGCCACCACCTGACGACTCCACCACGGGGATTGGAAGGGGATCGTACAGGGCTCGACATTAGACATTGCCCCATGCCCAGGGCAGGTAAAAATTGACATGGAGCAAGTAGATTCTGACTTCCACCTGCCCAAAGGGCAGGTAGAATTTTAGATTTATAATAATAATCTTATATTGGTGGGTGAATTCTGAGATCGGGCAGGTAGAATTTAGCCTTCACCTGCCCAATGGGCAGCCAAGTAAATTCCCTTAATATTGAGCCCTGTTGTACAAGAGATTTTTTGTCAGGCATGAATTTTTCATACTAAATTTTCTAGATTTACCAGAACAGAGGAAAAACGTGCTCTATAGTAGTGTGATTAAAATTTGGCGTCTAAAGTCTGCTGTACAATGTTTACACTCAATGCAATTTAAATAGTTGGTGAGGGTATCAAACGAGTGCAGTTTGTTCTACTGTAAAACAAATAAGCAAATACAGTTATACAATTCCTTATGAGTTGTAAAGGTAGCCAGGAGGTGCTGCCACCAAGTGGTGGTTTTGAGAAACAATGTTACTGGTAAAACCATGGGTCATAACCACAGGGAATCATGGGTAGATGGTTATAGCTGTGCTGGTTCCTGGAGGTAAAGGCTTAGACTTTAAATAACCAGCAAAAGTATGACATCAGAAAACAACCACATGGCAGACAGAACTGAGAGAGGGAACTGAAACTTCTGCTACAAAATATGAGAATATTGGCTGTAAAAGGGACCAAGGAGGTTAGTAAACTTATGTTTACGTGAGATTTATGTTCAGAGATCATGATTGTATAAGTCATTAGTCCTGCTAGAGTGTACATAAACTCTGGTTTATTGTGAAACTTGTGAAAGCTGTAAAGGGCTTTGCCCCCCTGTCTGGGCCTATGAGTAGTATGTATTTACTATGGTGCTGAGTGCAGTCAGCTGTGTGTGTAGAATATATATGAGGCCTTTTAGTTGTGTATTGCATATCATAACTGGTAGAACATAACCTCTCATGGCCATTTAAGTAGTAATATATCAGAGAGAGTGATAAAGCATTATAAGGTGCCCAGCCTATAAAGTATAAAGTGGTAGTACTTATGTAGAGTTATAGCCTATATTCTGTAGAGCTATTATAGAGGTAATGATGATTGTATACCACTTGGGTGTATTGTATGACTAAAGTATGTGTCATTTTTGTATTTATTTGTAGTTTTCACGGAGACACAGAAAAGGTATAGCTGGAGACAAAGACATTGTGAAACAACATGAGAGAGCCTTGTGAGACAACATGAGAGAGCTATTAAATAAACAAGACTTTAACTTTAATTTGGCTGTGCTTTACGTCTTCTGTCGAGACCCTTGAACAATCCCTATTGCGAAACCCCGGCAGATCCAGAATGCGGGCAACTTCATTGAAGCGCTCGTACCTGCCGCTACAGTGAAAACTCCTTGAGACGTTCTCCACGAAGGGGAAAAGGGCTTCATGACGTTCGCCACCAGAGGGAGTGACTTCTCGCGACACCCACGACCGGGCGTAGCGACACCTCGCGACACCCACGACCGGGCGTAGCGACACCTCGCGACACCCACGACCGGGCGTAGCGACACCTGCGACACTCACCAGAGGGCGTGGTGAACTGGACCCAACCCCGTCACATGCGAACTGTTGACTGCTACTTGGGAAAGCTGTCACCCATGGGGGCCTCATGCGACGCTGGAACGACTCCAGCTTTTGAGGGCTCTACGTGGACCGGTCAGCGCTGCGCCCTGGGCAACAGGAAACGGCAACGTGACAACGACTTGGAGTGAACATCTCAAAGAGACTTGTTGAAAAAATTGATGCATTGAACTATTGTAAAAAAATATCAAACAAACTATTGCGTGACAACAATTATTGAACATTGCTGTTGGTGACCTACTTGCATATTATTGGTTTAACTAATACGTGTTCTTTTTCAGCACATCCATGGTAAACCGATGGTATTTGTTGTCTACTGTGTGTGTGACTTAACGATTTATCACAGTATCTAAGGTGATATTTGGTACTTTACGTCAGTGTACGTAATTCTGGTATTTGCGAACTTGCGAGTGTACTGGTACAGGTACACTGTTAGAGCTCAAAAGGAGGTTCTTGAGATTGGTGGTTTATTGCGAAAGGATATCTTTTAGAGATTTAGAGAGTAAATTTATCCTATAACCATACAAACGTACAAAATGTCTCAGAATCCTATCTTAGAGAGTCAGGTAGATGAGAGTAGAGTCTCTACCGGGGATCCTTTAGATGAACAGTCAGGGGAAGGTCGAGCTCTTCAAAAGGGGTTAGCTGACAGTTCACCTGGGGATCGGGATGGGGAAGAGTCCGGAAGTAAAAGTCGGACTAGCTCCCGTGAAAGGACGTTAACCGAAAAGGGTTTAGCGCAACTCGTCATATTTTCGCAACGTTCGTTCCGAACCGCGATTACTGCGTGGCGTAAGCGATCATGCGCGTTAGAGGCCTTATGGCCTAACGATAACAATGTCATGACAATGACCAAGCAACATGAGCTTCTGCAAGAAGATATGAATAAAGTGACGTCAATTTACCAGGATCTTATAAACATTCTACCGGACAACGAAGCTGAAGAACAGCATAAACGTTATGAAGTCATCGAGGCCGATCACTATCGTGTAAGTGGAGGTACACTGCGTCGTATAAGTGAAATTAAGGCCACTCTCCGCGATGCCGATGCGCGCTCTACACGAAGTAGTCGCTCTAGGAGCTCAAGACGTTCCCATTCCTCTAGAGCCTCAGAGAACACTCAGAAGATAGAAGCAGCCTCAGAAGCAGCATCCTTGAGAGTGAAACTGCGATATATGGATCTTGAGGCTAAACAGAGAGCAGAGTTAGAAAAACTCCAAACACTCAAGGAGATAGATATGGCCGAAGCCAAAATCAGTGCGATAAATGCCATAGAAAGAGAGGGATCGTACATGGCGGACGTCCTCTCAGATTTGCCTCAGGACGGCATGAACGATTATGTACAGGACTACGTACAACAACTTGCGGCATCAAATCTAGTGACAGACCCTCCCGCAGTACCTATTTTCGTGCCTGTGACTTCTAGTCAGGCAGAGCAGGTGATCGATATTGGAGCTGAATCGAGCAAGGTTTCACCCGTTCGTCAGAGCGTCGCGTCTAACGTATCCGAATCTAGCGCGGGACCTATTTTTGCGACATCTTCGTCTCCTATCCTGCAGACTACCCAGGCTCCTCAGATGGACCCTACAAGGACGACATCAGACTCTAGTTTCAGTCAGTCTACTAGTATCCCTGGATCTACGATGGCATATACTACAGCGAAGCTTAATCCCCAGGCTACTACTTTCGTCCCAGGTCCTACAGCCTTGACGAGCACTACATGGTCAAATATCACTGCGACCCCTGTGACCCGATCAGATGATAATGGTCCAGGTATGGTAAAGACCCAGGAGCAGCCTCCAGCTCAGCAACAGTTCTTTGATTTGGCGAAAACCTTTGCAGAGCAAGTGAGCCTCAGTAGGTTACCGCCACCGGAACCAAGTACGTTCTCTGGAGATGCTCTGCAGTACCCAGGATGGAAGAGTTCGTTCGAGGCGCTCATCGAACAGAGAGGTATACCTCCCTCGGAGAGGTTTCATTACCTCAAGAAGTATGTTGCAGGTGCGGCTAAGGAGGCCATTGAAGGATTCTGCCTCCTGATGACGGAAGACGCCTACCAGGAAGCCAAGGCCCTCCTACAGAAACGTTACGGCGATCCTTTTGTTGTTGCGAATGCCTTTCGAGATAAGCTCGAGGCATGGCCTAAGATAGCTGCCCGCGATGGAACAGCTTTGCGTAAGCTTGCGGATTTTCTGCGACAGTGCAACACTGCGATGAAGACCATCGACAGTTTAAAGATATTGAATGACGAAAGAGAAAACAAGAAACTTCTCATCAAACTTCCAGATTGGTTAGTAACCCGGTGGGCGAGAGTAGTTGCTGACGCACGAGAGAAACAGGGAAACTTCCCAAATTTCAGTTCTTTTGTCCAATTTATTGCTAAAGAAGCAAACATTGCGTGTGATCCCATCACATCCCTACAGGCCCTCAAGACAGAGAAGCCCAGCGACGACAAGAGTTCTGCCAACAAAAATGGACGCAGACGTGCACCTGGCACCAACTCTCTCTCCACAGAGACTACCGAGACTGGTAAGACCAGTGAGACTGGTAAAGCGAAAACAGAAAAGGATAACAACTGTCCATTACATGACGGCAAGTCATCCCATGTGATTGGTGACTGCAAGATCTTCTTGAACAAGCCTCTTGAAGAAAAGAAGAAATATATCAAGGAAAATGGACTGTGTTTCGGCTGTCTCGGGAAAGGACACAGGTCTAAGTTTTGTAGACAGAGACAGACATGTAAGACATGCCAGAAGCCACACCCCACAGCCCTACATGGAGATGTGTGGAAGCCAGTCACCAAAGAAGAAGCTAGCAGTCCAGACACGAAGGTTACTCCTGCCGATAAGAAAGATGCGGAGAAGAAAGTTCCTGCGAGTAAAGCAGTAGAAAGTGTGAGCCACTTGAGTGATACAGGTAAGAGCAGCAAGTGCTCCATGATAGTGCCTGTTTGGGTTTCGCACTGTGATTCGCCTGAGAATGAAAGACTAGTGTACGCTCTGCTTGACACGCAGTCCGACACCACATTTATTTTAGAGGACACTAGACTAGCTCTTGGAGTAGACGGACCGAAAACTCAACTTCTTTTGTCGACTATGTTGTCTAAAGACCAGGCTGTGGACAGCAAGAAGATTTCTGGTCTCATGGTACGTGGACACAATAGTGACCTCAAGATCTCCCTTCCAGTAGCCTATACTAGAGAAATTATGCCTGCGAATCGCTCGCACATACCTACTCCAGAAGTCGCTCAGTGTTGGCCGCACTTGGAGCGAATTGCAGACCAGTTGATGCCACTGCAAGATTCTGAGGTTGGTCTACTTATTGGCTACAACTGCCCTCGTGCATTAGCACCACGTGAGATTATAAGTCCCCGAAGCAACGAGCCATATGGTCAAAGGACAGACCTAGGCTGGGGCATTGTAGGAATTGTCAATCCCACATTGATAGAAGGTGACGCCATTGGGATAAGTCACAGAGTCGTGGCTTGCGAAGTACCCGAGTCACTTGCGACTAAACCTTGCGAACCAAATCAAATCTTGGTTTCCTTCCAGACGAAGATTAAGGAAGTTGTGAGCCCTGTTGAAGTCGCCAAGATGCTGGAACAAGACTTCAGTGAGAAGCAACCCTGTCAGACTGCCTATTCTCAGGATGACCGAACCTTTTTAAAGAAGATAGGTGAAGGAATCCACCTTACAGAGGGACACTACGAGATGCCTCTTCCTTTCAGAGAGCAGGAACCTACCCTGCCAAACAACAAGACTCTAGCACTTCATCGATTAAAGCAGTTAGAGGCTAGATTAAAGAAAGACAAGGACTACCATTCTGACTACACAACGTTCATGGAGAGCATGATAAAGAATGGCTTTGCAGAAAAGGTTCCATCATCAGAAATTGATCTGGGAGATGGATGCGTGTGGTATATTCCACATCACGGGGTTTATCATCCAAAGAAACCCGGAAGGATACGTGTGGTATTTGACTGCAGTGCAAAGTACCAAGGCACGTCTTTGAATGACCACTTGTTACAAGGCCCAGATCTCACTAACGGTCTGGTGGGAGTTCTTTGCAGAATGCGGCAAGAACCAGTTGCCTTCATGTGCGACGTGGAACAGATGTTTCACCAGTTCAAGGTAAATAAAGAGCACAGGAATTTCCTTCGCTTCCTTTGGTGGGACAAAGGAGACACCAGCGTAAGCCCAGTTGAGTACAGGATGAAGGTGCATTTGTTCGGTGCAGCGTCCTCTCCTGGTTGTGCCAACTTTGGTCTGAAGCAGACAGCCGACGATAATGAACCGGACTTTGGACCAGAAGTGGCCAGTTTCATAAAGCGTGACTTTTACGTCGATGATGGACTAAAATCTGTTAGCACAGAAACTGAGGCTATGGAACTCATTCAAAAGAGTAAAGACCTTTGTGCGAAGGGTGGACTGCGACTGCACAAGTTCATATCCAACTCGAAAACTGTGTTGGAATCCATCCCAAAGGAAGACCGTGCTGTAGGTGTAAAGGACCTAGACCTACTTCACGACCCACTACCTCTTGAGAGAGCCCTCGGGGTACAGTGGTGTATTGAATCAGATACGTTTCAGTTTAGGATTACCCTGTCGGACAAACCACTGACAAGACGCGGTATACTGTCCACACTCTGCTCGGTGTATGATCCACTTGGCTTCGTTGCCCCAGTAGTGCTCGCTGGAAAGAAGATACTACAGCAGGTGTGTAGAGAACAGATTGATTGGGATAGCCCAATTCCAGACGCCCTCAGAGAAAGATGGGCGAGATGGCGAGCCGACCTTGTGAACTTGGAGAAAGTGCAGATCAACAGATGCTTTAAGCCAGAAGGCTTTGGAGCTATTCAGTCAGCAGAACTTCATCATTTTTCAGATGCAAGCATGGATGGATATGGACAGTGTTCCTATCTGCGACTAGTTGACGACCAGTCAAAGGTGCATTGTTCTTTGGTTATGGGCAAGGCCAGGGTGACCCCTCTCAAGCCAGTGACTATTCCGCGGTTGGAACTGACCGCTGCACTTGTATCGGTTAAGATCAGTGCATCCATACAAAGAGAACTGGACTACACAATCACAGATGAAACCTTTTGGACAGACAGCAAGGTCGTCCTTGGTTATATTGCGAATGACTCCCGAAGGTTTCACGTCTTCGTTGCTAACAGAGTACAACAGATTCGTGATCACACAAACCCTTCACAGTGGAGACATGTGAAGACAGATGAGAACCCAGCTGATGACGCTTCTAGAGGTCTCTCTGTAGATGAACTACTAGGTCAGTCAAAGTGGCTTACTGGACCAGATTTTCTCTGGGAACCTGTCATTCCAAAGAGTGAAGATGAGACTACCGATCTGACAGCAGATGACCCAGAAGTAAGGAAGGCACAGGCCTTTGTTTCACAAGTCAGTAGCGTAGCTGACCGGTGCCCACTTCTAGAAAGACTTGAGTACTTCTCTGACTGGAACAGGGCAAAACGCGCAGTAGCTGTGTGCCTGCGGTTCAAGGAAAGGCTTAGGAACCGAGAGGTAAAGAAGCCGAAGACTCCCGTGAATGGTAGAGTCTCTCAAAGGGATATCCAGCTGTACCAGCCTCTTACAGTTAAGGATATAAAGAGTGCGGAACAAGAGATTATCAGGCAAGTACAAGCAACCTGCTTCAAGGATGAAGCCAGTACTCTCAAGCCTGAGGGAGATAAGAAACAGAAAAAGATTCTGAAAGGTACGAGCTCGATCTATCGCCTTGACCCCTTTCTGGATGAAGATGGCATTATGCGCGTCGGTGGTAGAATAAGAAGGGCTGATTGTCCTACAGATGTGAAACATCCTGTAATTCTGCCTAGAAAGCACCACATCACCGAACTGGTGGTTCGGCATTGTCACCAGCAAACCCAGCATCAGGGTCGTGGAATGACGACAAATGAGATCCGCACCAATGGATTTTGGGTGTTAGGTTGCAGCTCTGCAGTGTCTAGCTGTATATTCAAGTGCGTCAAATGCAGAAAACTGCGAGCTCAAGTACAAGAGCAAAAGATGGCAGATCTACCAGAAGATCGACTGAAGCCAGCACCGCCTTTCACGTACTGTGGAGTAGACTACTTTGGACCCTGGTACATAAAAGAAGGTCGCAAAGAGTTGAAAAGATATGGCGTGCTCTTCACCTGCATGGCTTCACGTGCAGTGCACCTGGAGACAGCGAATTCTCTGGAGACTGACTCATTTATCAACGCCTTGAGGAGATTTATCTCAATCCGTGGCCCCATCAGGCAACTGAGATCTGACCAGGGCACAAACTTTGTTGGAGCAAAGAGAGAGCTTAAAGAAGCACTTCAGGAAATGAATCCTGACATGGTGAGAAAAGTACTAGCCGAGGAAGGATGAGACTTTGAGTTCAAAATGAACGTGCCTTCTGCGAGTCACAGAGGTGGCGTTTGGGAGAGACAGATACGCACTGTCCGAAGTATTCTTGGATCTTTGATGGATCAAGCAGGCTCTCAGCTTGATGACGAATCGCTGAGGACACTCATGTGTGAAGCCGCTGCCATTATCAACAGCAGACCACTGACAACAGAAAACTTGAATGATCCTACATCTCCCGAACCCCTGACTCCGAACCACCTCTTGACGATGAAGTCAAAGATTGTACTTCCACCTCCTGGTGAATTTCAGCATGCTGATTTGTATCTACGAAAGCGTTGGCGTAGAGTCCAACATTTGGCCAATGAGTTTTGGTTTCGCTGGAGAAAAGAATTTCTTCAGAATATTCAAGAGCGACAGAAGTGGAAGCGTCCACGTCGTGATCTTAGAGTTGGAGACGTCGTGATCATCAAAGATGAGAATGTCCCCCGAAATGTTTGGCAGTTGGGACGAGTGGACAAGATAGTCCGAGGTGACGACGAACATGTCCGCCGTGTAAAGCTAGCGATCGGCGACCGAAGCCTGAATGCCAAAGGCAAGCGTGTTAGGCAAATTGCCTACCTTGAACGTCCGATTCAGAAACTAGTTCTGTTGGTTGAGGACACGGGAGAAGGGGAGATCCCCGTCGGGAAGCCCTGATTTCTCTTCTGGTCTCTGGGTGGACTGTCAGTGAGCTTAGTGGTAAAGTCAGAACGTGGTCATACCTATATTGTTTATATTTATGTGTTTAGGTAGGTCGAAGAGTTGTGTTACTTCAACTTGTTACGTTGATATTTCTGTATAAAAAAATTATTCTAATTTTTGAGGAGCCATGTAAAGGTAGCCAGGAGGTGCTGCCACCAAGTGGTGGTTTTGAGAAACAATGTTACTGGTAAAACCATGGGTCATAACCACAGGGAATCATGGGTAGATGGTTATAGCTGTGCTGGTTCCTGGAGGTAAAGGCTTAGACTTTAAATAACCAGCAAAAGTATGACATCAGAAAACAACCACATGGCAGACACAGTGTAGGAAATTAAGCTTTTTTTTCATGCACCCACCGGGTGCACAGTAAAAAATATCATGCACCCGGCTACATTTGTGTGCACCCGACCTCATAAATATAGAAATGCGTCAAAACTGCGTCAGTGAAAATGCTAGGGCCACGCCATGCGCCCCGTGCGCATTAGAATGTCAAATGGCACATTGATTTTGAGATCAATGCGCCCATGGAACACCAGGGATATTAATTTAATTGAAATGAACCATAAATGACGCATTAAAGTGAAAAATGTCACAGTAAATCTCAGGGTTCTAAATTAACGTCAGCCCGTCAGCCCCAGGCTGATAGGTTTTAGTCAGGGCTGACAAATTTTGAGAAACTTACATTAAAATCAGCCCGGATTTTTCACCCTTATAATAGATTCAAGTATGTCCGGGCTGACAGCCTGAAAAGTTAATTTCGACCCTTGAAATCTGATAGGTAGTGTGTCATTGTCGCATTCAAAGTTTTTCTAAAATTATCACTGAAAGGTGAACCAGAAAATTGTATTTGACATTAAAATTTAACTGTGCACCCTCCGGGTGCATAGTCCCTGAAAACTGTGCACCCTGGCATGAAAATGTGCGCCTCGGGTGCAGGGCGCACCTTAATTTCCGACACTGCAGACAGAACTGAGAGAGGGAACTGAAACTTCTGCTACAAAATATGAGAATATTGGCTGTAAAAGGGACCAAGGAGGTTAGTAAACTTATGTTTACGTGAGATTTATGTTCAGAGATCATGATTGTATAAGTCATTAGTCCTGCTAGAGTGTACATAAACTCTGGTTTATTGTGAAACTTGTGAAAGCTGTAAAGGGCTTTGACCCCCTGTCTGGGCCTATGAGTAGTATGTATTTACTATGGTGCTGAGTGCAGTCAGCTGTGTGTGTAGAATATATATGAGGCCTTTTAGTTGTGTATTGCATATCATAACTGGTAGAACATAACCTCTCATGGCCATTTAAGTAGTAATATATCAGAGAGAGTGATAAAGCATTATAAGGTGCCCAGCCTATAAAGTATAAAGTGGTAGTACTTATGTAGAGTTATAGCCTATATTCTGTAGAGCTATTATAGAGGTAATGATGATTGTATACCACTTGGGTGTATTGTATGACTAAAGTATGTGTCATTTTTGTATTTATTTGTAGTTTTCACGGAGACACAGAAAAGGTATAGCTGGAGACAAAGACATTGTGAAACAACATGAGAGAGCCTTGTGAGACAACATGAGAGAGCTATTAAATAAACAAGACTTTAACTTTAATTTGGCTGTGCTTTACGTCTTCTGTCGAGACCCTTGAACAATCCCTATTGCGAAACCCCGGCAGATCCAGAATGCGGGCAACTTCATTGAAGCGCTCGTACCTGCCGCTACATGAGTAATAGGTTACGTATGTAGTGAACTCTGTCCTTATTTCACTCCATAAAGTACTAAAGATAATTGATCAATATTTGACCTTAATAATCCTTGGAACAGTCGAACACCCAGGTAAAACTACAGAGGGGGTAGGTGGTCAATGAAGGGGGTGATATAAGGACAAGGTAAGAGGTAGCAAACTGCATCACTATGTTATCTGTAACATTCAGCTGTACCTCCCTAAACGATGTGCCATGCTACCTCTCTGCGAATGGTATACTCACTATACATCTAATCTATAGTCTATAGATGTATAGTGTACCAAGTGTACCAAGTGTACAAAAGATGAATCGAAATTAACTGTGCCCCATCTTTACATCGTCATATAATTGCTCAAAAAAAGATAATTTCAGCAGTGTCCGAAATTAAGCTTAAACCTTGTGCACCCGTCAGGTGCACAATTCCTGAAGATATGCACCCGAAATTTGGTATATGCACCCTCCAGATATCATGATTATGTAGTAATGATAAAAGCCATGAAAAGTGTGCACATTATGGGTGCATCCCTTGAAAAATCGTGCAACCGCCCATGAAAATGTGCGCGCCGGGTGCAGGGTGCAGCTTAATTTCGGACACTGATTCAGGTAACCCCTGGTAAGTTTCATCAAGTCTTACCTTACCGTTTACTGTTCACTCTATTACGTGAGGACAAATATTTTCATAATATACTATCTTTTACATGCAAAAGGAAATGGTGTGAAGCACCAGTATTTCTTTTGTATATTTGGGTTTACTGATCGATCCAAGGTTCCAATTGCAGGATTGCGACTCCTCATTGAGCAGTGATCAAAGCTAACGTTTTAGGGTCTTGTTTTCCGGAAAAAAAATTGCCGGCCCCGATACAAAGTTCTCAGCTGTTGGCCGATGGGCAGGCGCTAGTCTCGAACATTGCTCATGTTTTACTTCTACTTCCCCATCTGTTTTTGTTCGTTTCTTTTGTGTTTTTTAACTTGCTCTTCATTTCCCTGTATTTTCACATATGCCCTCTTTGCCATGTATTTGATATTTGGGGAGTGGTGAGGTGTAAGTGTCCGTGTAAGTAGTGTTTGCTGTTACCACCGTGAAGTACCTGGACGTCAACATCCTGGTTGATTGACGCTGAGTCTGGTGTCTCCATGGTGATGGCTGCTGTCATTGTTACCTGGTCCCCCAAAGGGGCTTGGTGCTACCTGGGGGTACTATCAGTCTTGGCCCGAGATCTACGAGATGAGGTCGGTCACTGAGGGACAAACACTGAAGGCTACCCCCATAACAATGTGGTTTCGAAGAATCTCCTAGGGCAGCATCTTAAGAAAGGGTTCTTAAAAAGTTTCAGTAGCTCTCAGTAGGCCCAGGGGAGCCAGGAGGAGTTGGTGGAGAGAGGTAGGGTTCAGGTAGAATCCCCAGGGGACGTTTAGACTGGCAGTGAAATCAGTAATGTGTGTTACTGACCTCCATAAGGTAATGTGTTTTTGGCCTCCAGAAGGTCCAAGATGGCAAAATGTAAAGAGAAAAATGTACATATTTGCCCCACATTTCAAAAGATTTTAGAACAGCAAAAACAGAAACAGAGAGTGCATAAAACTCAAGAGCTTTTGCTGGGTTTTGCATCTTATACACACTTTTTTTTCCTTTACACATTTCTCTTTGTACTTTAGTGGAGTTTCTTTCAACATTGATTTTAATGTAAATGGAATTACCTACACAAACTACTGATCACCAACCATAATTGATCATCAACTGTTAATGCATCGCTTTATTTTATTGGCGTGCCCTTTGTTAGCCCTTATTTGCCCTAAGATCTCACCATTAACCCTATATTGAGCCCTATACTTTGAATCGACCTCAGGTATGTCGTTAGGATTAACAGGTGCATGGCCCTGTTTAGGTGTCCCTAGAATCAGCTACACCTACATGACACTCCATACTCTTGAAAAACCCATGGGGGTTCCGCATTCGGGAGAGGCCCCAGTCGACCTACATGTTGAACTGACCCATTGGGGAAGGGGCCCCCGTAAACAACAACTTGTTTACCTCACACTCTGGGCTACGCCCGCCAGCAAAAGGCACGTGCCAGAATCTCAGTAGACTAGATTCCAGCCAGATGGGGGCCAGAACACGGGGGGAAATGGGTGGGCCTGGGGGGGGGGGGGGGGACCTCCAGTAGCCCTGCCGCACCCCTCCCACCTGGAGTAGGGTGGTGAGTGTAGGGGGGGGGTGATAACAGGCCCGTTGGTTACCTGGGTTACCCCCCGTGTACCCCCCCCCCCCCCACCTCCCGTTACCCGGCAGTGGCGTCTGTTGCCATGGTAACACCCTCCGAGAAGAAACTGCACCATCGGCACTTTCCGTCAGAAGCCGAAAGGTGGCGCGCCGCTTTGTTTTCTCGCCCATCTAAGAAAGATCATATCTCACTTGACATTCCCAGGTTTCTATTCCTGATTTTTTGTCCTCATTATTATTTCTTGTCTCATTCTTGACAATGGATATTGACATTCCTTTAGTCATTCGGAATAGCGCACTTAATTGATCAGGACCAAAATACGCGGTACTTTCTTCACAAACTTTCTGAAATTAAAGTTCACTATAATATTCATATCACGTATATCGCTGGTTTCGCCTCATAAATTGCTGTATACATTTTTCTTGGTTAGTTCACTGTTTCTTATGAACATCCACTGAGGGGTGAACGACCCGTGGACTTACAATCTGACAGTCTTACCCTTATCCCGACGGAGTGGTTTTCCTCTCAGTGGCAGTAGTAATGTGGGCAGTTTTCCCGTGTTTTTAAGCCCTCAGGCCGGTGCGGCCCGCCCGTGGAGGAACTGGCATGCCCCCCCCCCCCCCGCCCCGCCCCACCCGCCTGGAGGAGGAGGGCCGCGGGCTACACCTGAAACAGGTACACTCACATCAAAGACCCTCTCACATACAGGTATAAATAACATGAAAAGTCGATTGAACCCGGTGTACGAGGTGAAGGTGTTCCTGCCTCTCCTAAGTGCTTGTTCCTATTCCACCCCTGCCGTACCCGTCTCAAACGGAGAAAAAGCCGTTCTGTTTAATCGGCAGTGTTTTTATTTGCGTATAAAAAGTAAGCAAATAGTGACTCGTGTTTGCACAAAGCATATCAACTAGAGCTTCTTTGCGTGCTTTATTATAAGTTTACAGTATTAGTACCTGATACACTCTATATCTGTTATGAACGGCCGACTGGTTGACTACTGTGTATCAGAACCATGTAATAATCCTACGTTGAGTCATTTGGTGAACTGAGATTCCAGTTGTGGTCTACCTTAGTGATGTTCAGGTATCAACTGACTTTGGGAATGACATACATCAAATGGCTTAATTTAAAATGCAGTTGTGAGGGAAAATTTAATTTGTTTAATAGGTAAGTAGATCTAGATATAACCGTGAGATCGGAAAAAGAGAAGAGAGGAGCCTAGACCGCCCCCCCCCCCCCTTCGGCAGCTTGGTCTCGCGCCAGTCACGCTGGTGTGGTCGACGTCGTGATGACGTCAATGAGCACCACCACCACCACCACCACGGCACCACTCGGCACCACCTCCAGCACCACCCACCGCCGCTACTAGTCAGAAGCCCCTGCCATCAGCCTACGGGAGGAGGATCCAGCTCGCCGCCACCCCTACAACACTGGAGGAGCTATTCTCCGCCCGAGCGCCAGACAGCTCCGGCAAAGTCTACTACCCCCAGGAGGAGGAAGGCGCCGGGCTCTGAAAGCCGCAGCAGCTCTGCTCCAGGGTTTGTTGTAAGTAGTAAGGGCCATCAGGGATCCCAGACGTCACACACAGGAGGACCACTGTCAGCCCCCTCCTGGAGGTCAGGCCCCACATGAGGAGGGGCCTTGGTGTCTGAGCCCAGGGACCACAGGAGCCGTTATCATCCCGGATTCTACCACTCCCCGAGGGCCAGTGTCAGCCCCCCATAGTCGTCAAGGTGTCCGGTCAGGAGTAGTAGTGACCGGCTGACCACCCCCCCCGTGCCCCACCCCCTGATCAGCATCCTCCCCTCCCCTCGTCGTCTCCCGATGCTGCCCCCTCCCCCCGCCGTCCTCCACGGCGCCCCAGTGGCGCTACCTGGCGGAGGTGACCACAACCACGACCCCCCTACCTGGAGCAGCCCGCCGTGGACCGTGGAGGAGGAGATGAGTGTTTAGCTGAGCAGCTCGGCCCCCGACCACCGGCTTAGAGTGACTCGGGATATACGTAAGGTGTAGCCTCACCTGGTAGACCGGCCGGCCCCCAGTAGCCCCCCCTGAGCGGGCGGCCCCCACTGGACACCTTCACACACACACACACAGTGCCAGGTACGTGTACACATACCCACAGTATAACCTTACAGGTCATATAGAGCCGTTATCCCCATAGAGCCATTATCGCGCCCTGCCTGAGAGCGCAGTGCACTTGACGTCTTATTGAATCCCTTTATGTAAGTAGGCCATTCAGGTAAGGCCGGGCGGCCCTGGTCGGCGGCAGGTCTCCCCCACAGCGGGGCTGGGGCCGTACGACGTCCGACGTAATCAATAGGTAAAAGGGGGACCAGACCGGCGACACTCACCGAGATGAGGGTTTGAGATTCAGGGGGATTAGCCCATCTCGGAAGGCTCACCCAGGTTATATAAAACGGGGGGGGGGGGGGGTCACCTGGAGTAGACTCAGTCCTCCACGGCAGGAGCAGGAAGGGAGGGTACAGGGGAGAGGATGCTGGAGGCCGTATTGATTGGTGTCTTCCAGTAGGTTCCAGTGGTGAACCTGGGGAGACTGTGACAACCCCCTCACACACTGCTACCACCCTACCCCACCTCCCCCAGCCCCTGCCGACAAAGGCACTGTTGTCATTCAGAAACAGGCAAAGAGGCCTCCCTCTCTGGGTAAGATCGTATTGTCTAAGCTCGAGACAACTTCATTGTCTAAGAGTAACCACTGTGTGTAAGTTTATGAACGTAACTGGGAACCGTACAGTGTTTTTTGTTGATGTAAATGTTTGAGAGATATGCTAAAATTGCAATACCCCTTGTTCGAATATCTGGAGAAAATTGAATGGTAATTGGTATATTATGACATTAGAGTGAAACCATGGTTATGTAAACCTCTGCCTTTCTATATAGCACGCCTGAGTCTGGTTGATGCTAATGGCTTTCACTAACGAGGCCTACAGTTGATCAGGCTAAAGTGTTCTAGTTAAAACACCTGAGAATTGTGTACATTCCGAAAGACAGCCGACTGCCCTCATTGTATCCACAGGTCTGTGATGTACAGTGGTCATAGAGAACCATTCACATTCTGACAGACGACTGCCTGTCCTCATTGTGCCCACAGGTCTGTGATGTGCAGTGATCAGAGAGGACCATGCACATTCTGACAGACAGCCGACTGCCCTCATTGTGCCCACAGGTCTGTGATGTACAGTGGTCATAGAGAACCATTCACATTCTGACAGACGACTGCCTGTCCTCATTGTGCCCACAGGTCTGTGATGTGCAGTGATCAGAGAGGACCATGCACATTCTGACAGACGGCTGACTGCCCTCATTGTGCCCACAGGTCTGTGATGTGCAGTGGTCAGAGAGAACCATGCACATTCTGACAGACAGCCGACTGCCCTCATTGTGCCCACAGGTCTG
Organism: Lepidonotus clava; assembly: GCA_936440205.1. Taxonomy (NCBI): domain Eukaryota; kingdom Metazoa; phylum Annelida; class Polychaeta; order Phyllodocida; family Polynoidae; genus Lepidonotus; species Lepidonotus clava. The sequence goes on from OW387148.1 coordinate 7,795,618, forward strand.
TGATGTATAGCGGTCAGAGAGAACCATGCACATTCTGACAGAAGGCCAACTGCCCTCATTGTGCCAACAGGTCTGTGATGTACACTGGTCAGAGAGAACCATGTACGTTCTGACAGACGACTGCCTGCCCTCATTGTGCCCACAGGTCTGTGATGTACAGTGTTCAGAGAAAACCATGCACGTTCTGACAGACGGCCGACTGCCCTCATTGTGCCCACAGATCTGTGATGTACAGTGGTCAGAGAACCATGCACATTCCAACAGACGGCCGACTGCCCTCATTGTGCCCACAGGTCTGTGATGTACAGTGGTCAAAGAGAACCATTCACATTCTGACAGACGACTGCCTGCCCTCATTGTGCCCACAGGTCTGTGATGTGCAGTGGTCAGAGAGAACCATGCACGTTCTGACAGACGGCCGCCTGCCCTCATTGTGCCCACAGGTCTGTGATGTACAGCGGTCAGAGAGAACCATGCACGTTCTGACAGACGGCCGACTGCCCTCATTGTGCCCACAGGTCTGTGATGTACAGCGGTCAGAGAGAACCATGCACATTCTGACAGACGGCCAACTGCCCTCATTGTGCCCACAGGTTTGTGATGTACAGTGGTCAGAGAGAACCATGTATGTTCTGACAGACAACTGCCTGCCCTCATTGTGCCCACAGGTCTGTGATGTACAGTGATCAGAGAGAACCATGCACGTTCTGACAGACGGCCGACTGCCCTCATTGTGCCCACAGGTCTGTGATGTGCAGTGGTCATAGAGAACCATTCACATTCTGACAGACAGCCGACTGCCCTCATTGTGCCCACAGGTCTGTGATGTACAGTGGTCAGAGAAAACCATGCACATTCTGACAGACGGCCGACTGCCCTCATTGTGCCCACAGATCTGTGATGTACAGTGGTCAGAGAACCATGCACATTCCAACAGACGGCCGACTGCCCTCATTGTGCCCACAGGTCTGTGATGTACAGTGGTCAAAGAGAACCATTCACATTCTGACAGACGACTGCCTGCCCTCATTGTGCCCACAGGTCTGTGATGTGCAGTGGTCAGAGAGAACCATGTACGTTCTGACAGACGACTGCCTGCCCTCATTGTGCCCACAGGTCTGTGATGTGCAGTGGTCAGAGAGAACCATGTACGTTCTGACAGACGGCCGCCTGCCCTCATTGTGCCCACAGGTCTGTGATGTACAGTGGTCAGAGAGAACCAAGCACATTCTGACAGACAGCCGACTGCCCTCATTGTGCCCACAGGTCTGTGATGTACAGTGGTCAGAGAACCATGCACGTTCTGACAGACGGCCGACTGCCCTCATTGTGCCCACAGGTCTGTGATGTACAGTGGTCAGAGAACCATGCACGTTCTGACAGACGGCCGCCTGCCCTCATTGTGCCCACAGGTCTGTGATGTACAGTGGTCAAAGAGAACCATGCACGTTCTGACAGACGACTAAATGCCCTCATTGTGCCCACAGGTCTGTGATTTACAGTGATCAGAGAGGACCATGCACATTCTGACAGACAGCCGACTGCCCTCATTGTGCCCACAGGTCTGTGATGTACAGTGGTCAGAGAGAACCATGCACATTCTGACAGACGGCCGCCTGCCCTCATTGTGCCCACAGGTCTGTGATGTACAGTGATTGGGCTGGGCTCCTGCCCTAGTCGCCATTTCCCTGGCAAATAAATATAAAGATTCAAGATAAAGCCTGCATGTAGCAGCAGTAGCAGCCACCCTCCCACCCCCCTCAGCCTGTTCTTATCTGACAGTGGGAGATGGAGGGCCCTGCCAGCCTGTGTGAGTAGCGGGGTAAGTAAAGAGGCACCTCCCCATTCCTACCTACTGCCCTACCCACCACTACCCCCCACTACCCCTCACCACCCCTGAGCAGCTGGGAGGGAGCAAAGCCTGGGGATCTCTTCCCAAGGTCAACTCGGGACTCGTCAAAGAGTTACTCTTCTTAGTCTTCTATCCTGGTATTCTATTTTCTAAGGGCTGCTGTCAGAAGTGGGCCATGTTACCCGACGAGGTAATTTCCCCGTGCCTCGCTGGGTGGCAACCCAGGCTGTTCACAAATGATGTGCTAAGGCCACGTTAGGAACATCACTAGTGAGCTGTCAGCTAGTTTGTATGTGGCTGCCACATTAAGAACGTCAATGGTGAATTGTCAGATAATTCTTATGTTGTCAGTTTTCATGCGGCTGCAACTCGTACGTACCCATTAATAAAGATTGAACACTGCCAAGTAGCACGTTGCTCGACTATTCAGAAGAATATACTACAGCTGTTTGTGTCATTAGTCTCGTTTTGCTATCGACATTATAAATATATATACTTATAGTTCTCTTAATAATGTACCCTCATGATAATTGTTTCAAAATGCATTGCGTCCATTAGCCTTGTCATTCACAGTCTTTATGGTTTATACCAAAGCCTATTCGCCCTTCAAAAACAAACAAAAACTGGCTTATAGAACTGCCACTTATCTGATCCGACCTGTTATCCTAACAACATTTGTTATATTATTTTTTTAATTATATGCGTTGATCTCTTCTAATAAATTATAGTTTCGATAATGTCGCCATTTTATAGGTGGTCTTATATAAGGGTTTTATACAATGATTGAGGAAAGTATATCATAATTCTGTATACCTTAATTCTCTCATCCTTTGTTGAATAAAATGGAGAAATCTGCTTCACCAAAAGATACCTCCGTTATAAGAATACATCTAAGACCCCTTTGCCGCGAATGCAAATTTAGTCAGTGTCGTGTAGAGGAAAGTGGAATATTACAGGCGGCTCACTATAATATAATGCAAGTACCTGGAAAATAAGTTGGCTCATAAGATAAAGACGTATTAGATTTTGTTCAGAATGATATAATTGGCAGGAGATAGGCAGAACTCAGGCACCAACGTCCCGCTATTAAAGTTAATTGGAAAATAATCTTCTAGCTTCATTAGCAGTCCTTTAGCATCCCGGCCATCGTGATAGATTAGTCTTCAAAAAGCGTCTGGTATCGATTTGTTATTTGAGCGCATCAGTCATTTATCAGCATGTCTTTTTCTGATTAGTTCTCAGGTTAATCATAGTAGATGGCGTTAAAATGTCACCTTCGTAAATAACCCTCTTGGTCAGGAAGAAGACGACAGCTAAAAATATTCTCACCCAGACAGGACAATTGCTGCTCGGGTAAAGAATGTTTTGTTCTCCTAGCCAGCGACTAGACTTGGCAGTACATCTTGTACCTGTATCATTATTAACTTAGCCAGGTTTACAGATAGTCTTCGTATATTGGGGGTTTACCGATGCATGTAAAATAAATGGAAAATACACACGAATGTCCATTGATCACTCTGCCAACTATTTTCTTTTGATTTTGTTGAAGATAAGAATTTAAAAAAAGAAAAAGAAAACAATACATATTACTATTAGTACATGTATAAGTTAATAAAGTTCATTGTTAGTAACAGAATCTGAGACCTTCAGATGCACTTAGTCAACAGCCCTCCCTCCCCTCCTCCCTCCCCACTTTAACAAGATGTGTTCCTACGCCCCCTCAGTGATTCTGTTTAAATAATCTTTGTTCATGTTGATCACGGACAGATGTATCGACATGGTAATGGGTGTTTTCCCGACTGACAGCAGGTAATCAATTTAGAGCCAATATTTTAGTCTCATTGTCTAAAAACTGTTCTGTCGGCCCTAATTTGTCAAACGTACGTTTCCTCCAGATCTCGTTACCATCTCGTATGGTTTTCTCAGTTTTGCTTGAATTCCATCCCCAGATCCTAAACAGCACGTTTTTAAAACATCTACATTTTACAATTATTGCGACTCCGAAAACCGTGGGCAAAGTGAAGCCATTGCAGTCATTGCAAGTACGTTTCTATCGATACGCCGGTAATTGTGGCTGTTATCTGAATGTACCAACATGAGGCCTTAGCCCTTTTAGGAGGCGGTAATCGGGGGGTAGGGGCTTTTCATGTTCTCCGCACTCTGCTTGTCCCCTTAACTTCTCGGATTCGGTGGAAGCCTTCTTGAGATCCCAGAGATACTCCCAGCCCCTGGTAGTGCCTGAGACCCGCCCTCCCCCCCCAGGCCACCGTAGCCCACCTAGACCCACCTAGACCCACCTTAAACCACCCCGCCCATGGCGCTTAGTAATGGATACACTTCTAACACCATGGACAAATTATCCAATGTAAATATATATCCAAGCTGACTTTTATATATATACCACTTTGGTTAGCAAGAAAAAGTAGCCTTGATTTGGCAAGAGAAGACGTGTCCTTCAGTGTAGTCTGGACGAGGGGCTCGGTGGGGGAGTCATTGCATACTCGGTCTATCACGAGTAGTGAATACAAAGCTTAACTATTGAAATTGACCATTCAGTAATATAAATTTTGGAGAGAGAAAAAAAAAGAAGGGGGGGGGGAGGTAGAAAAAAATGAACAGATGAAAATGCCTCGCCCCTTGCCGTGTTTGGCCCCCCTGCCTCCCACCATGCCCTCCCAGTCCACCCCTCCCGGCGCGGTGCTGCCCCCTCCTGGCCGGCCCCGGTACTACATAAAGCATGTCTAAACTGCCCGAACCCCCTCCATCGCCTCCCCAGAGTACAGATCCGTGTTAGCTGCGATCATGACGATAAGGTTTACACAAATCGCCCTGACACTTCCGGGACTTGAAGACCTGTCGGCGGAAGCCAGGAGCAAAGCGAAAAAAGCCAAACCGTGTCTTGGTAGAGGCGGCCCCAGCCGTGTTCTCCGAGGGCCTGATTCAGTGATTGTTATCGAGACTGACATGACTTTTATTGCCCTATTATTCCCGACCTGCCGCTGGTGTCTGCAGACCCAAGGCTGAGGGCCTATACTTCCTGCCGGGTACAGCAGCCCGGTCAGCAGAACCCACTCTGTGCCCTGTACTCCACAAAAGTAACCGGTAACAAAGGAATGAGGCGGGAAGCGCGGGGGAGAATGAGAGGAAGTAGTGATCGGGTGAAGTAGCCCTGAGAGCGGGGACCAGGTGCAGAGTGGTCTCAGCGGGCCGTGGGTGGCGAGCTACTCAGCCTTATGGCCGTGTTGCTCGGGAGCAGCTCCTAAAGCAGTGCTCCCAGATTAAGCCGCCCTCAGCTACAAGGCTCCTTGGCACGCAGCTCGCAGCAGACACACACTATTTCTTTGGTTCCTTTCAGATAAGCCTACACGACGTGATTGGTGGACGCCCAGAGAGGCCCCCTCGTGACTCGCTCCTGGGTCCCCGAGACGGGGGCCTATTGATAAAGAGCAGAGAAATTAATCTGCAGAACGTATCGGGGTTTTGAGCTGCTCCCAGCACGGCCTTAGCCTGGAGTCTATCACGGGGCTGTTTGGGTGAGGGGTGAAAGCCAGGTGTGTGAAGGCAGTGAATGATGCCCACAGCGGCCCGCTACGCCCTTAGACTCGGTGTATATTTCTACTGGTGAGTTAGAAACATCCTAGTGCGAGTGTGTCAATACATATATACATACACTAAGTCGGCGGGAGGAGTTAGGGCTGTAGAGTCGGCCCTGGAGTGAGTAACGGTTTGTGACCAGAAGTCCTGAGAGGTGATTGACCACAGCCCCCTTCTGATAATGGGGCTGAGTGCCGACCTGGGCCCGCTCACTGCAGGCTGATAGGTGCTCCAGGGTTTACGACCTACCACCCCACCTACCGCCTATCTTCTTGGCAACACGACCAAGAAACAATGACGTCATTCCCGTGAGAATATTAATGTATCTTTATTTTTGTAATTCTTACAATGTGTTAAGGTTTACAAAAGTTGTACAACAATACAGTTATTTCCTCCCTTTTTCTCCATAATTGTCCAATCAATTCCATCGATCTCAGTCAGAGTCTTAAGTTGCACCAAACTGTCAAAACCAGCCTATTTTTACATAGTCATAAGCTGGTATCTGGGTAACCAGCGGAGGCGTGGGAGGCTTTTTTGATTTTACAACCATCATTGTGCTTGGAGATTTCACGTTTTTCAAGAGTAAGTCTATGGGGTGTATGATTTATTGCTCTGGACCAAAAAGTGCTTGGAGATGGTTGAAATTTCATCATCAGAATGCATGTAAAAGCCTCAAACCAGGATAGTAAATCTTTTTTCTGAGAACACAAAAACTATCTTTGTCCATGAGTATTTGTGTAGTGGCATCATCAAAACGTGAGATCTGATCAATTATACACATACATATTCATTCATACACAGCTACTAGTGCTGCTGTATGGGGGTAAGGGCGTGAAGAGATGAGGAGGGTGAAGGTGTAAAGGGGTCTGGAATGGGACTGGTATCAGAGAGATGGAAATTTAAGCCTTATGAAAAAAAATTGATAAGATGGAGATTTTGGTTTATTAAACCACAGCTTAAATTTAAAAAGTCTAAAAAAAACAACACATTGTTTGATCTGGATCCGCCCCTGGCCGAAGACTAACTATACATCAAGAGAATTACCAGAGAATAGATAAAACGGTTAAAGACCGACATTTCTGGTAAGCCTTCGGCATTCCGTTAAGCCTTTGGCAATGGGAATCCATCAACTAAAAGGTGAGTAATTGGCCTTTAAAAGGCCCAATGTCGAGCTGGCTGCCCTTGAACCTGAAGTAAAGCGGGGCTCGGGAGCCCCATAATCAGTTCTAGGCAGGGGTTGGGGCGGGGGGAACCTGCAGGAGGAGGGGGCTGGAGCGGGGCGTCGGCAGCTGTTAACGACGACCCCCCTGTAATTAGGTTGGCGTCTTGGTTACCATGGTTACATGACGACGACGTACGTCGACACGTGCCGGTAGGAACAGGCGCGCCCCCTATATCAGCGTCCCCCAGACGAGTCCCCCTCCCCACCTCCCTACCTTCCTACGTAGACTCCCGTCTTTATAGTCTCATCCTCCTTCGACAATCTCATTAGAGGCGTTTGGGCTTGACATGAGGGGTCGGCCTTCAGTGATCGTCCCAAAGTGAAGTGTCAGAGCCGTGAGGTGGGTGTCTCGGCCCATTCAGAGGCCCATTTAGTTACCTGCTCCCAAACCACAACACCTGTATTACTCTCCTCCTCCGTCCCACTGTCCTCCTCCTTTAGGGGCTTCCTGGGGTGACGACCAAACATTATTTCACCCCCGATACGTAGTCGCCTATCTTTTAACACTGACGTACACCTGAGAGCCAGCCAGGGCAATACAACTCTTGTATAGGCCCGGCGTGACGTCACGAAATCCGTATCGTCCGGGTATGACGTCATATGTAAACAAAACGTAAACAAACGTAAACAACTACGCATAAAACGCATGATAAACGCATAATTACTGTCAAAAACGCATGATTAGTAAACAAATATGTAAGAGGAGGTGAAATAAATTCGATACTGACCTTGGTCGGGATCCCTTCGCTCCTATTTGGTCTCGGGGGTTGGTTCGCCCAGGGTCCGCTCTCGGGCCCTGCGGGCCCCCTAGCGGACCCTGGGCGAACCAACCCCCTCGCCCGAATACGGAGCGAGGGATCCCGCCCCGGTCAGTATAAAAATTCTCGAATCTCTGTTTTTATCCACGCATCCACAAACTGCTCCAGAAAACGGTCTAAAAATTGATGCGTGAACATGTAAAAAGATGCAGAACGGTTTCGTGAGTGACAATTTCCATATAACAAAAATGTACAACATATAGATATTTATATGAAATACTTAATTATATCTATTAGAAACATATTGTAATATAATTAGAGATTTTTTTTTACCCAAAAAGAACTTCACGACTCTAAAATTTTGTTTTTTTACAAATCCAATTGTTGGAATCGTGAATTTAAGACCTGGACCGTCTTCAGCTAGCCCCACCTCCCCGTCCTGTCGCCCCCCCGCCCCGACCACGTCCATCTCGGCGTACATTACGTGATGGTAGACGGACCACTTGGGGCTGGTCGGGGAAGGACGGTGCCAAAGTGTGGGCTAATGTGTCCCCATGTGGGGCTCAGGTCCCCGGAGAGACCAGGCCCGACAAGTGTCAGCGCCAGGCGTACACCCACTCCCTGCACTCACTTGTACGTAGAATCCAATAATGATATCAAACTGATTCCTGTTACTCTTACACAAATGCAATAGGCAGTTCTGGCATTCGGCTTTTCATTGAGACGAAACAAAGTGCAGCAAATACCACAACCCAGTCTGTAAATGACATTGACATGATTAACAGAAACATTTCACCGGCAATTGGAAATGCCAAAGTTCATGGAAGTATAAATTGAATTAACTAGCTTTAGCATTGGTAATACAGTTTGATGTTTTCAGAATGCATCTGTAATTTCTGAGCAAAATTTTGCCTCAATTTATTTGATTTCATATTAAGCAAATATTCTTGGAAGCGACTGTAATGAAAGTTTCCATGAAGTAAAAACTATTTTTTCCTATACTAGTACTTTATACATTAGGGCGCTGTAGATCTTGTCTGGCTGAATTTCAAAGAACCTGTCAAAATATAGCAGCTTTAATATAGTATGTTAAAGCCGCTACATTCTAAAGAAGCTGACTATGTGGGGCGTGGCTCAGTACATAGTTTAGGGAGTGCAGTAGGGAGTTTCAGCAAGAAGACTTCAATTGAAGCCTAACAGTAACACTCAGACCATAAGCAAGCTGTGTGGAGCCTTAAGGCCTTCCGAGGGGTTAAGTGCAGGCCCCGGGCTCTACCAGAAACCCCCTCCTTCTTCCTGGTGCACCCATCCCCCCCCCCTCCCCGAGGTCTGTATCTACACAGTGTCGGCTCTCTATGAAAGGTAAGCCACCAGGGGCAACAGAAAGTTAGTCTCCAAGTCTCTGCGTGAGCACGGCCAGCCCAGTATTCACCCCTGACGTCACGGACTAATGTCATGGTGGTGATTCCCGCCTTGACGGGGGCAGGTTAAACACATGTTTCATCCTCTGACCCCCATGTGCGTACCCCTGCCTGATGTCATGGTGGTGATTCCCGCCGTGACGGGGGCAGGTAAAACACATGTTTCATCCTCTGACCCCCGTGTGCCTACCCCTGCCCGACGACATGGTGGTGATTCCCGCCTTGATGGGGGCAGGTAAAACACATGTTTCATCCTCTGACCCCCGTGTGCCTACCCCTGCCCGACGACATGGTGGTGATTCCCGCCTTGATGGGGGCAGGTAAAACACATGTTTCATCCTCTGACCCCCATGTGCGTACCCCTGCCTGATGTCATGGTGGTGATTCCGGCCTTGACGGGGGCAGGTAAAAACATGTTTCATCCTGTGACCCCCGTGTGCCTACCCCTGCCTGACGTTATGGTGGTGATTCCCGCCTTGACGGGGGCAGGTAAAACACATGTTTCATCCTGTGACCCCCGTGTGCCTACCCCTGCCTGACGACATGGTGGTAATTCCGGCCTTGACGGGGGCAGGTAAAACACATGTTTCATCCTCTGACCCCTGTGTGCCTACCCCTGCCCGACCCTACCACTGCGTCTCCTACCTCGACGCCTGTCAATATTTGATAGGGAGCCGCACGCAGGGATAGGGTCAGGAATAGAAACTTTTCACAAGATGAAGACGTCAGAGTCGGTGAAGTAGAGAAGCAACTTGGTACAAAACATAGTCTACTCGGCCGGGGTTGGGTGGGGGTGGGGGTGGGGGGTAGGTTAATAGTAGGGCCCCAGCTCCAGGCTGCTGGAGGGGCCTCTCGATGTGGGGTTTGTTGTTGCCCCTCCTGCAGCAGACCCTACCCCCGACCTCCCGCTCTCCTCCAGGGCGTGCACCCTATGACTTCTCCTGCTGCTGCAGTAGACTCCAGCCCCAGACGGCAGCAGGCGGCCCCGGCTGCCACCATTACCCCGCTTTTCTCAAGGACCTGGGCCTGCTGTTAAATCATTCAGCCAGCAGCGCCGCCGCCATGTAGGATGCCCACCTATAGATCTAGTCAGCAAGAAACAGTTCATTTTGTGTTCCTTTTATTGTGACATAGCGATAGTTAAGAGTTCTGACTAGATATTATAAATGCTATTTTGTATAAAATTGTGTACAATACCAGGATACACATAATTTTGTCATTACATTTTGAATGTGCCATTAGAGCTGCATTTTGGTGAATTTACGAGAACATTGGAAAAGACAAACCAACAGGAGTTGACAGAAAATGTTCAGGTTTTTGAGTTGTATTTTGTGTCGCAGATCTATAGATGTTGGCTGAGGAAACACTCCTGGGCTGCTCTAGTGAGTGCACGAGTTGCTCATAAGGGTTCCCGTGCCCCGACAGAGGCGCTCAACCCAATCTGAAACCCTCACACCCAATGCAAATGACTTTCGCAGAATTGATTGATTGACTAACAACTGGGTCATGGGAGAGTGGCTTGTCTTGGAGGAGGGGGCGTGGCTCAGGTAGTCTATAAATACCACTGCCGACGCCAGTATTACAACTGTGTAGCCGAGCGTTAGGGGGCCGTAAGAACCTTTACCACCGAGAAAAGTCAAGCACTCATTGCTGGCAGGATCCTCCATTGCAGGATCAAAAAACAGGGCACCTACTCACTGTGCATTAAGTGGTCCTTAGAACAGGAACAGTAATAGCTTTACATTGTGACTTAATGAAGTCACCCTAAATAAGTGGCACGGCTGTGAGCCAGTCAGACACCGATTGATTGTCATTTACATTGCTCATTTCTCACTGTCTTTGAAAGAGACGTAATTGACTTAAATCAAGGACAAATAAGATTAAGAAGTGTCATACTGGATGGTATTAACTAACCTTGGGTGATATTAAGCCCTCGGGCAATGTATCATCCTGGTTAGTAAAACTAAAAGACTTCATACTCCATGATAGACCTTATTATCTATTATTTGAAGAAGACGTGATATGTACATCTAGGCATGCACGTTAATTAAAGGAAACCTAACACATAATGAATGGACGCTTTTTCTGTAATGAAATTGATTGGGAAAGTAGTTCATGTCAAGTACTGACAGCATGAGGGAAATTGTAAGAAGATCCTTAGCTCATACTAGATTATGGGACCTTAGATTATTGCCCTCAATCCTCAATGTGATGACGTCACAAGGGGAGTTATTAAAGATGCCCATAGAAGGGAATTCCGAGTCCTATAGAATTTATATTGAGGAATATGAAATCTAAAACAAATAATTTATATTTGGCTCTATACAGCTCATTATTAATTTTGAAATATTTCCATCTACAATCTTTCAATAATATGGTTATCCAAAGTTAACCAAAATGGGAATTCCCACAGTTGTGACGTAGCAAGGACAGTACTGACAGGGGCAGAGTTCAGGGGATTCCCAAAGTTAATTTCTTTTGTTGGATTATTCCCTTTTAGTTTAATATTTTCACTTTTTTCTATTGAAATGTTGTTGAAATACTCATGTGAAGGTAAAGACACAAAAAATAGCAGCTGTTAAATTTATATGCAAGGAACCCTGTCGGAGGATTAACTAACATGAAGTGCTTGTAAACGTTTTGTCTATGTCATTGACCTATTACTTTTAAACCCCGAACCCATTTCAGCTACACTGTGTCCAGTCATTTGACACACTGTTCCGTCCAGGCCCCCGTTAGACCAGTACTGGACTGTGACGCGGGCATCATCTATACTGTGTCCAGTCATTTGACACACTGTTCCGTCCAGGCCCCCGTTAGACCAGTACTGGACTGTGACGTGGGCATCATCTATACTGTGTCCAGTCATTTGACACACTGTTCCACCCAGGCCCCTGTTAGAACAACACTGGACTGTGACTTGGGCATCATCTACACTGTGTCCAGTTGTTTGACACACTGTTCTGTCCAGGCCCCCGTTAGACGAGTACTAGACTGAGACGTGGGCATCATCTATACTGTGTCCAGTCATTTGACACACTGTTCTGTCCAGGCCCCCGTTAGACGAGTACTAGACTGAGACGTGGGCATCATCTATACTGTGTCAAGTCATTTGACACACTGTTCGTCCAGGCCCCCGTTAGACCAGTACTGGACTGTGACACGGGCATCATCTACACTGTGTCCAGTCATTTGACACACTGTTCTGTCCAGGCCCCCGTTAGACCAGTACTAGACTGAGACGTGGGCATCATCTATACTGTGTCCAGTCATTTGACACACTGTTCTGTCCAGGCCCCCGTTAGACCAGTACTGGACTGTGACGCGGGCATCATCTATACTGTGTCAAGTCATTTGACACACTGTTTCGTCCAGGCCCCCGTTAGACCAGTACTGGACTGTGATGTGGGCAGCCCGCCGCGGGGCATGCTGGGATCGATTCATCACGTGACCTGGCTGGCTGACTCTGGCCCCAGGGCTGGGTCCCACTACTTGACCATTCAGGGCCCCTTGTCACCACGGACTGTCTGCCCTGACCCCCGGAGATGGGGTGGGGGTGGGGGGATGTGGGATAGCAGGGAGACTATCGTGATACACCTAAAACAGTTATGTGCTATATCACACAGCAAACCCAAAGGCCATATTCCACTACGCGGCAGACAAAATTGCCTAAGATCATGAGGTTTTAGGGCTGAAGATCGCAAGTGTGTCCATTTCAGGTAGGAAAGATCGTGAGTAGGTGCTGCCGATAGTTACGAACATGTTGGTAACATGTTGGGATGCCAAAGATCGGGAGTCTTTGCAGATATATTCCTCCTCATGATGTTTAACATGTACCCCAAAAATCAGGAATACCTCCTGATCTTTGGAGGTTTTGCCAAACAGTGGCAGAATTCCAAGGGATCGGAAGGACAAAGATTGTGTAGTGGAATAGGGCGTTTAGTGCCATCAGCACATATATTATAATGTAAGCCTGTTTTTTGTCACTCTCAAGGTTGCATCTGAGGGTGAAGTTAGCGTTTAAAGCATCGTCTATCAGATTTTATAATATATTATAAGCCTGTGGGGTGCATTCCATCCACCTTAGGTTTTGGATTCGTGCTCATTTCATCAAGAATCTTGAAAATTAACACTTTGAATCGTTCAGTGCATTTTTTATTTGTAGCTCTTACCAATAAACTTTTGATTTCAACTGCAAATAACATTCTGTGTCAGTCAAACCAATGTATAAACGCCAAACGGAATGATGAGTTCCAGGCATTCGGGTACCTTTCAAGATAAGTTTTTTGTTGCTTCCACTGACCGCTCTAACGACTTCAGTAACCTTAGAACTCCAGTACATGTCAACATACTTTAGACCAAGATGCTAAAAAAAAGACTTAAATCGTCTGTATACTGTAAAAGTGTACTCGTGGTGCTGTCTGGACTAAGACGGAGGAGACAGGCAATCAATGGTGAACGCGCTGCTTCATATTGGCCAGCCCTGTGTGAGAGGAGATAGAGAACCTGGCTGCAGGCATCTTCACCATTCCTTCTTCAAGTCTTTTTCTGTTTCGTCAAAGTGGTAACTTTGTTGTCATCCTTAATGCATTGATCAGCACTGAGGTTTGATTTATAGAATCTTAACGGTGCGACAGTGGATGGTCCTTTGGCAGCAAGATTGTCATGAATAATTTCACACCCATCATCTTACAAGATGTTGGATGTCTTCCCGTACAGCGACTTATTATGGATGTAACCATGTCTGCCTGCTGTTCACTGCCAGTACATGTGTGTCTATGTTCCACTATTTGCCACTGGTCTGTGTTCCCTACAGCTAATCTGTTCTATTGTTGGGTGGGCGTCCACCAGTATATCTGTCCGTCAAACGTCCAGCCTGTCTGTTTTCGTCTGTCTGTTGATCTGTCTAGGTTGCTGGCTGGTTGGTTCGTATAGCTGTTCCGTCTCCTGTTCCCTTCCTGTATAGTTTAACTCTTGATAATCTTCCATTTGTACCATCAACTCATGTTATTTCGTGCAGTTTGGCTATGTCAGCTACACCACCATACATACTATCTTCTTCAGTATATAATTCATCTAGACCTTGTGCACGCAGTGTCACGTGACCAGATTTTAGTGATCACCAGCTGATAACTATCATCATAATGGTGCCTATTAAATAAGTGATATGTTTATATATCATTGCCTTAAGGACAACATATCGTTTAACAATGAGAAAATTATTATGTACTTTTTAAGATTAAATGATTACCAAACTCAACGAACATAAGGTTTATTCTTCTGTTTGTAATCTTTGAAGTGGGTACTCTTGTACAGTCCAGGAATGGAAGCAGTATTTACATGTACATGTACCATACTTCGACATGAAGGTCCAGGCAACTGTTCTATTGAAGCTGAGAGAACTATCCATCTATCCATCCAGAGTCATGCAAAGACAGACTTATATTTAGACACAGCTAGCATGCACACAGTGAGACAAGGTCAGACGTTGCCGTGAGATTCTGAGGATGAGGAACAGGCTCGATGTGAGCCCGCCTTCGCCCCTCCCCACCTTGCTCTACCCCCACCCTCCTCCCATCCCTAGCGGTGGCCGAGCACGTCTGGCTGGCTGGCAGCGGCAGGGAGGTGGGGTGGGAGGGGTGGGCAGACCTCTGCACTCACACGGAGACATGATGGGTGTCAGGTAACCCCTGATGAGCTACCACTTCCAGTGTGCGCAGAATGAATGGGGAGAGAGACGTGTAGACATGGAGGGGGACTTATAAGGTGAGCTGAGTATTGGGGTGCCACCTGTCATTACAGTGAAGTACCACATTGATATCATGGAGAGAGAGACGTGTAGACATGGAGGGGGACTTATAAGGTGAGCTGAGTATTGGGGTGCCACCTGTCATTACAGCCAAGTACCACATTGATATCATGGAGAGAGAGACGTGTAGACATGGAGGGGGACTTATAAGGTGAGCTGAGTATTGGGGTGCCACCTGTCATTACAGCCAAGTACCACATTGATATCATGGAGAGAGAGACGTGTAGACATGGAGGGGGACTTATAAGGTGAGCTGAGTATTGGGGTGCCACCTGTCATTACAGTGAAGTACCACATTAATATGGGGAGAGAGAGACGTGTAGACATGGAGGGGGACTTATAAGGTGAGCTGAGTATTGGGGTGCCACCTGTCATTACAGCCAAGTACCACATTAATATGGGGAGAGAGAGACGTGTAGACATGGAGGGGGACTTATAAGGTGAGCTGAGTATTGGGGTGCCACCTGTCATTACAGTGAAGAACCATAATATTATTAATATCATGGGGAGAGAGAAGTGTAGACATGGAGGGAGACTTATAAGGTGGGCTGAGTATTGGGGTGCCACCTGTCATTACACCAAAGAATTACATCAATTTCATGGGTGAGAGACATATTCTAATTCTTGAGTTCCTCGTTTGTTGAATAAATGTTTTTGGCAATTAGACATCATGGGATTTTATAGCAAAATGAGCCAACACTTTATATTAATATTGAGACCGTAGTTGTGGGCTGGGTCAACCTGATAATAGATGAGGACGTAGTCTAACATAGCCCAACCCACAATCTCGGTTTCAACCTTTGACATAGTACATTCTCAGACTCTCTGTTTATCTGATTATAATATAATGACCATTTTGTTATCTAAGGAAAGCTTTAAATTTTATCAATGTATCTAAGTCGTCACATTTTAGGTACACTCAGGTTTGATTTGCTTCAATGATCTACCAAAGACTCTGTTGTAAGTCTTATGCAGCAACGTCTAGTTGTAAGCAGGTAGATCACCCTCAACTTGACGATGCTATGATGACACCAAGTTAACGACACCATGAGAACATATCGAAGAAGCCATGACAACTGCTTGATAACACCATGACAACACCTTGAAGACATGTTGACGACACATTGACGACCCCATGACAACACATTGACCACACCATGACAACACCTTGATCACACCATGACAACACCTTGATCACACCATGACAACACCTTGATCACACCATGACAACACCTTGACCACACCATGATAACACCTTGACCACACCTTGACCACACCATGACAACACCTTGATCACACCATGACAACACCTTGATCACACCATGACAACACCTTGACCACACCATGATAACACCTTGACCACGCCATGACAACACCTTGACAACACCTTGATCACACCATAACGACACATTGACCACACCATGACAACACCTTGACGACCCCATGACAACACATTGACCACACCATGACAACACCTTGACAATGCCATGACAACACATTGACGACGCTATGACAACACATTGATAACACATTAACTTTTTTTTTTCTTCAAAAAATACCCTCCTTGATATTTTCTGTGGGAGCTCTGACCAAAATAACGCCTGCTTTTCTCTACCAAGTAACACACAACTATAGAACTATGTTATGCTTATATGTATAGCCATGAATCAATACTAATAAAAGCTACCTTCAAATACAGTCTAGTGTATCACTGTCCCGATCAATGTGCATCGGATGGCTTTTAAGAAGCCATGTTCACTACATTTGACGAGGTATAAGAAATCATGCAGGGCTGGACATAAATCAAATTACAGAGCTCGGCAGTGAAAGGGAATCGGACATGTCACCATTGAGCTTTGAGACACGAGTGATCGGCCTCCGAAGTAGGGGTATGTGGGAGACAATAAGCCGATCAGAGCGGGCCCAAGAGCTGCTCCGCCCTACGACTTGCTCGTGATTAACTCGGGATCTGCCGCAGTCAATGCACGCCGCCCAGCACATTCCATTTGCCTGTCGCTATGAGGCCGTCTCAAGTCGCGGCGAGTTACTCAACTGGTTTGCATAATGCCCAGCAGTGCTGTGAGCTGCTCGGCTCAGCCGCTTTGATCTACTCAGACCTGCTCAGGGGCGGCGGCAGGTGGGGGCGCCCCATGAATGTCCAATTGGCCTGCCGTAGTCATTAGCGGGGCCCGTGATGGCTCTTTGTCACACCTAGCCCGAGCAGCTCGTCACATTCAGGTCAGCCTCCTCCTCCTCCTCCGAGCAGTCGACTAATGCGTCTCCGGACAGCCCCTCCACCCGCACCGCTCTCCTCCACGGCCCCAGGGGGGTGCCTGTGTGGTAAGGGGGGGGGGGTGTACCTGGTATATAACATTAATCACAATTGACAATCTCACAGTGTCGGAAGGCAAGTTTAGAGTTAAAAGAGAGATGCGCATCTGTTTTTCTTTCTTTGTACGATTCTTAGTTTACTCGAAAACTACTTTCACATTGGTATTTTGCATCTGGTCTACCTTTCACGACTACGATTTGTCTTCCTAGAATGTCCCTTTTCCCTGTACGGAATACCATAAGTTTAGTACTAAGGCTTAAGCGTCTGTAGCGCCCATCCTTGATTTACACACTTATTGGCTTTGTTTGCGGGGTTACATTGGATTGTGAAGTCCTATTATAAGGTGATTGACGTCACAGTTGTGTCATCAATTCCCGTGTGGTAACCCACGTCAGCTCAATGGACCTTTCATGTATAAGCGGCCTTAGGTTCATCATTAATGGACTGCATTACGCAACATCACAATGAAAACCCTGATCTGAGTGTAATTGTGTACATGTAGTAATAGGGTACTATAGATTGCAACACATTGAGTACCGTTAAAAATAGGCCTCATTTTGTACAGTGAACATTGTAATCAGGGATATTAATAGAAAAACCGATTTTAAGTATCAAATGTCCCTACACGTTAAATTCGAGCAGGCGTTTTGTGGAAAGGGGCCAATGCTGCATCCCTATCGATGCATTCTTTGATACGACAAAAATAATTTAGTGGAAAGAATTGATATGGCCACCAGCCTATTCGGGCATTTGCATTGATAGATCATACTACCAGTGACTTGACACAAATAGACTCGTGTGTTGGGCACCACGTTTACAGGAAGCCAGAGAAGCAGGCAGAAGCCGTATGTGCCATTGGGGCAGGAGGCAGCGACCGGAGAAACAAAAATTAGATCATTTTAATGTGTTTTATGGAGCAAAGCCTCCAAAAATAAAGTAGCATTGGGAGAGAGGGAAGTTAACCACGAAGTGAAAGTGCCTGAAGAGTGGAGTATTATAGGGAGGCTGAGAGGTAAGAAGTGACAGGCAGGTGACAGGTACAAAGTGGTCTCCTCTACCAGTCAGCCAGTTTCCTGAAAGAGGTATTCTATTACACACCATTTCCTCTGTTTTAATCCCTCCCGAAATGAGTTGTGACTAAACCCTTCCTAATACCTTCCCTGGGATTATCGCTTCTAGAGACATCTCCTCGGACTAAGTTTACCGTGTGTCAGAAGTGTCGAAATGTCACCATGGGCCGAGGTTACCAGAGGGTTCATTACACCAATCCATGAACACCCATACTCTATAGAGTTGCTTCCCAAAGCATTCTTTGTGCCATTTGCAGTTCAGGGTTTCAAAAATGTTTTGCCTTATGCATTAAATATATTATAGGAAAAGTACAGGTGATGTGGTGGTTTGAACCAGAATAGGAGTTAGTAGTAAAAAATAAATACCCTTCACGAGCCTGCATGAAGAGAGATACCATTCTACATACATGTCAGAGGAGCAGCACGAGAGGCCGGGATAGTATTCGTCCAGCTCTCTGTGTGGTATTCTCTGACATACCAAAACCGTGAGTGCACCGAGATGGTCGTTTGGGAAGAACGCACCTTTATATAATAAAGGTAATTACACCTTGCCTTTAACGTGTGTTCTGTCCACGTGAACAGATACCATAGTGCAGATGAACAAGATCGGCGGGAAATGAGGGTAAACAATCCATGTTTTAACACACACTAAATATAAAAACGGCGTTTATGAAAGGAAAAAACGGCCTACATTGATTTAGATGTAAAGATAATGTGTGCGCGGCAGTGGGCCGATGGACATGCCATCGTGCATGTTGTGGTGTTGACTTGACGAGTCTAACAGGTGCACGCTGCTCCTGGGTGGGGCGGTGGGCGCGCACCCTGCTCACTGATGTGTGAGACCTGCGTATCTCCCCCGAGATTAACGTCCTTCCCCTCCACTGTCACGCCAACCACCCTATCTGTATCGACAAAAAACAACTTTGATATCTAATATCCTGTACATAGAGAGAGCACGCCGCGGGAACTACTAAGGCAATTGTTTCGCTGACGCAACACAATTGAGTCTGCTCTACTCGCGTGGACCTTTGATGGAGAAGCAGCAGAAGACAAAACCTACGACTGGTACTAGATAAAAGGTGACGTTTTTAGACAAACTATTTCCAACATTTCCGACATAGGCTTGGCGCTGGGTACCTTGGCTGGGCGCCACATTGGTAAGCATTTCTCTGACAAAACCAAATTGATTTGAGTGTTTTATAACAGTACTTCAATTGATGAACCAGGTTTTTGCTTAGTCATTCACTCAGTGCATGACTGGTTGTCTCTGGGCGACCAGGACCGACGCCCGGCAGGCATGCAGGTCAATATTGACGGATACATAACCACCTCACACACAAGGCCCAGTCGGAGTTTACTGCCTGGCTGTGAACGTTTGGCCATATACCACCGTCTGACCTGCCGAGCGGCCACCAGCTGTCGGCCAGGAAGAATAAACACAGTCTATATATATATATAAGGAAGGGCTCACTATATAATGAGAAACATGATACAATGAAAGATCATGAATCATTCATTGTGTGCTTCTAAGTTCAGTTCGTAAAGAAAAATTATGAGCGGCCACCAACTGTCGGGCAGGAAGAATAAACCCAGTCTATATAAGAAAGGACTATATGGGTAACTTGATTTAGTCAAAGATAATTAATCATTCACTTTGTGATTCTAAGTTCAATTCATAAACTGATAATATTCAAAGGAAAGAACATGTGTAAATCAGAGTTTTTGAATATTTGGAACGTAACTTTGGGTGATCATCAGTATAGTCATGCATAAGAATAATCATGTATAGTAGAACTAATTTCTTTACTGTTGACGGTGAATTATCTAAGTGACCATTGTTGCACATCATTTTCGAACCCGATGGTGGGTTTCTCCTAAATCATATCATAGATGTGATGACCCACAGCTGAACGGCAACGCCTTGTTCAGTCTGGAAAGAACCCTGTGTGGTTGGCCAGACGTTAAACTACCCCAACAAACAAACCAAATTTTGTCTCCCATGTTAATAAATCCAAGGTGAATGCAAACATTGGTTCGTGTCTAGTCTATGTGAAGACCCCTAAAGAGGGCCTCCCGCCAGCTTGAGTGACAGCTTCGGCGACATGATGAACCCTTGTCAGCCTCTTTCCCCACATTGAGTGACTCCTCTGGTTGGGCAGAGCCCCAGCCCGGGCCCTGTTTGCAGCATTAAGGCCAGGCTCACATGATGAACCCTTCGATGACTCCTCTTACCCCGCATTGAGTGACTCCTCTGGCTGGACAGAGCCCCAGCCCGGGCCCTGTTTGCTGCATTAAGGCCAGGCTCACATGATGAACCCTTCAATGACTCCTCTTACCCCACATTGAGTGACTCCTCGGGCCGAGGAGAGCCCCAGCCCGGCCCCTGTTTGCTGCATTAAGGCCAGGCTCACATGATGAACCCTTTGATGACTCCTCTTACCCCGCATTGAGTGACTCCTCTGGCTGGACAGAACCCCAGCCCGGCCCCTGTTTGCCGTATTAAGGCCCAGCTCGCATGATGAACCCTTCGATGACTCCTCGTACCCCGCATTGAGTGACTCCTCTGGCTGGACAGAGCCCCAGCCCGGCCCCTGTTTGTCGTATTAAGGCCCAGCTCGCATGATGAACCCTTCGATGACTCCTCTTACCCCGCATTGAGTGACTCCTCTGGCTGGACAGAGCCCCAGCCCGGCCCCTGTTTGCTGCATTAAGGCCCAGCTCGCATGATGAACCCTTCGATGACTCCTCTTACCCCGCATTGAGTGACTCCTCTGGCTGGACAGAGCCCCAGCCCGGCCCCTGTTTGCTGCATTAAGGCCAGGCTCACATGATGAACCCTTCGATGACTCCTCTTACCCCGCATTAAGTGACTCCTCTGGCCAAGGAGAGCCCCAGCCCGGCCCCTGTTTGCTGCATTAAGGCTGGGCTCGCATGATGAACCCTTCAATGACTCCTCTTACCCCACATTGAGTGACTCCTCTTGCTGGACAGAGCCCCAGCCCGGCCCCTGTTTGCTGCATTAAGGCCAGGCTCACATGATGAACCCTTCGATGACTCCTCTTACCCCACATTGAGTGACTCCTCTTGCTGGGGAGAGCCTCAGCCTGGGCCCTGTTTGCTGCATTAAGGCCAGGCTCACATGATGAACCCTTCGATGACTCCTCTTACCCCGCATTGAGTGACTCCTCTTGCTGGGGAGAGCCTCAGCCTGGGCCCTGTTTGCTGCATTAAGGCCAGGCTCACATGATGAACCCTTCAATGACTCCTCTTACCCCGCATTGAGTGACTCCTCTTGCTGGGGAGAGCCTCAGCCTGGGCCCTGTTTGCTGCATTAAGGCCAGGCTCACATGATGAACCCTTCGATGACTCCTCTTACCCCGCATTGAGTGACTCCTCTTGCTGGGGAGAGCCTCAGCCTGGGCCCTGTTTGCAGCATTAAGGCCAGGCTCACATGATGAACCCTTCGATGACTCCTCTTACCCCGCATTAAGTGACTCCTCTGGCCGAGGAGAGCCCCAGCCCGGCCCCTGTTTGCTGCATTTAGGCCAGGCTCACATGACGAACCCTTCGATGACTCCTCTTACCCCACATTGAGTGACTCCTCTGGCCGGGCAGAGCCTCAGCCTGGGCCCTGTTTGCAGCACTAAGGACCGGCTCGCATGATGAACCCTTCGATGACTCCTCTTACCCCACATTGAGTGACTCCTCTGGCCGAGGAGAGCCCCAGCCCGGCCCCTGTTTGCAGCATTAAGGCCCAGCTCGCATGATGAACCCTTCAATGACTCCTCTTACCCCGCATTGAGTGACTCCTCTGGCTGGACAGAGCCCCAGTCTGGCCCCTGTTTGCAGCATTAAGGCCCGGCTCGCATGATGAACCCTTCAATGACTCTGATTGATTTTCTTACTAATTAATTAGGATGGAGTGATTGGCTTTCAGCTCCAGCACAATTGTTGGCGGCCTGAGACAAAAAGTCCTCACAGATGAGGCAATAGGGGCGGAGGAGGCGGCATGGAGGCCGAGGTTCTATGCGGCTGTTTTCAAAGCATCCTCGGTTAATTTGAGACTTATGAAAGTAGATTTATTGTCAGTCTATTATTAGTATCAGGTCTAACAGGATGTGTTGTTTCCTGGCACGTTTAGAAAGTGCTTAGGATGAAAGTTTGGATGCTCTTTGCAAACTCCCATGGGAAATGAAGACTTGCTTTTCTTTCTTTGGCTCGATCTTCAAAACAACGACACAGTATGGAACGTTTTCAACTGAAACAGTTATAAGATACATGTATATTCCAGTATGCGCAAGTTTAATTGTTACCATTTTGAATCGTTTCTAATGTTTATATTTTTTCCCAGACTAGAATTGCCTTTAGTAGGTTAGAATCTGTACATGTTAAGTCAAGATCAACAAGCCAGTTCTTCAAAGGCATGCGCAGGTCATCGCCTTACCTGAACAGGCTCGCGTGTTAAATAATCCAGATTTCTGCGAAGTCTTGGTCAGCAGAGTCAGGCCAGCCGGCCACCCCCGCCCGGCGTGCAGGCCGCTACCTGCAGGCGAGCAGCTCAGGTGTGAGCCGCCTCCACACCTGGAGCCACTCACCTGTGTACACCCACCTCACTACCTACAGGCTTTGTCACCTGCTCGCCTAACGTCCTTCGTCTTTTGTCTTCTCCTGCAACTAAAGTCGCCATTTCCTGGTAGAGACGAAAAAAAGAGGGTAAACCATTGAGCACTATTTGAAGAGAGTGGTTCAGAATGGTCCTTCCTAATGGACACGAAGATGGAAGACAATCCCGTCCTCTCCACTAGTCCGCATTACCCCCCCTGCTCAACCTGTGTACGTAACCAGAGGCGTTATATCCCGCACTAACCCGAGCAGGAGCGGCTAATCCCAGGTGTTTTAGAGCCGAGATTAGCCCGGATAAGTCCCAGGTCGGTGCGTCAAGGCTGTACCCTGCCCGCCATGTGAGATCGGTGAGGCGGAACGGCGAGGTCCCTACGTCACGGCCCCTGACGTCGGCCCACTGGGAGGGGGGGGGGGAGAGGGGTTACCTGGAGGCGGCTGGAGGTAAGGCTGTGCGCGTCAGGTGGTCATATAGCACCAGGAGGAGAGCAGTGCCGGGCAGGGAAGGCAGGGACCGATCACGGATTACAACCTACCCCCGCCGTGAGAAGCACAGCGCGCCTCATTTCGTGGTCTTCTTAAACTCACCTGCAATTGAAGTTATTTGTAAAGTATACGGCTAGAGAAATATCTAGCGAGTTTCGCCTAGGAGAACTAGTTACCACTTTAACGTTTGGGAAGGACTACTTTTCTAACTGGACTAAGTTTGGTGGAGTGCAGGCCGGGGTGGAGGAGAACGGTGCCCGGCATTTTTTGTTTATTAACCAAGGTGAGGATTTTTCAAAGTTCTGTCACTAAATCTGAACAATCCGCTCATACCGTGTCTTAACTGTTTGACATTTGATAACGACGCGTTGGAATGTGTATAAACAGAATGAATGCAATCTGAATGAACTAAAGTAGACTGTCTTTTCTCTCTCTCAAATAGAATATTAGACAGGAGAAGAAAATACGTTAATTTCTTCTACACCATTATGAGAGGAAAAATTATCAAAAACTAAAGTAGATTTAACTATATTTGCTAGCATCCACCCCTCTTTGATACCTTTGTGTCCATGTGTATACAATACACGGTCCCCTTTTGCTTCATCTAGCATCATGTTTGATTAGTGTTGTTGTTGTGTTGATATAAGGCCTGCTTATACTGATCAATTGCCGGATGTATACTTTACCACAGAGTATCAATCTTTGGCCGCAGTTACACCAGAAAACCGACAAAGTAATATCGCCTAATCAGAATACGTCTACAACAGGAGTCTTAATTATTCCCAATGTTCTCAACAAAGCCATTGTTATACAAATCGGACATAGCCGAGGTCCAGCGGCATATCCAATAGTCAATAATACTTCTCTAATGGACTTAATGTTAAACCCCTGCTGAATGGTGTTGTGGTCGTTAATCAGCCGAGCCTGTCGGTTCAGACGGGGGCTGGTGCTCTGTTCAGGGTGATGTTTGGTTAAGCCCAGACCAGTTCCTACCTCAGTGGGATAATCCCCACCCCTGCTCCTGGGTGTGAACTGAGTACTTAGTCCTGATTAGGGCCAACCCGGCTCGCAGCACAATACCTCATTACCGTCTGGGTGGACTAGAATGCCCTTTGAATAGCTTGTTAATATTAATTGTCTTTTATGAGAAGTCTGTTTGCGTTACTTATCGTTATTAGCGTTAAGTTGCACACAAGGCTAGTATCGAATTCATTTTACCTGCTACAATTCATATTTATCTGAGAGCTGACTTGAATTTGCCATACCATACCGATTCTATATCGATATCTGGTCGCCAAAACGTGAGTTCGAATAATTTGTTTGAAAACCTCTCTTCATGATGGTGGCACGGCAGTTGCTGCGACTTCAAATCTGTGTTCTCATGTCTCAGGCTCCTATAAATTGCATAGTTTAATCATTTTCACATTCAAACTCAGACCTTCTAGGAATTCATACACATAACTTTATTCAAACTTCCTACTTTCACAAATGAATAAGATGAATGACCCGAAGATTTTGGTTTGCAAAACCACAGTTTCCTCCTATTTAAATTAAATCTACTTTGTATACTTGTTTAACGTCTGTTTACCTTCTACGTCATAACTGACCAGTACAGGTTGTGTGACGTCACAAGAGGGCGATACAAACGTCGTATTGTCCTCTTCGTGGGGTTTGTCAGTGGTAACGACTAGGAGATTACGTATTGAAAGCTAGCAGATACATAGGTATATATGAATGCTGCTAATTTCAGGAAAGAGTAAAGCCGTATACCCAAAGAATGACCTACTAATAATAGTATTAACTCTTTCCAACCACTGGATGGCCTCCCAAAGAAATAGATTTTTGTTCTGTTGGGACCCAGCAAAAGCTTCGGATTTGGATTTCTAGAATCTGGATTATTGGGAGATAGGAGTAAGAACATTGGGTTTATGCTAAAACATGATTCATAAGCTAACACCAACATTGAGACACTGACATAATTCATAGACTAGCACCAACATTGAGTCTATAATAATGTTATAGTCTATGGATACTTGGGTGTCTATAAGCTACAGGCCGTTTACTTATACTATTGAGTCAGGAAATGGTTCCTTTTGGCTCGAGACTGTGGGTCGGGGCAAATATTGCTGTGTGTGGATATAATTCCCCTAAAGTCTCCAATCTGATGAAACTGAAAAGTAAAAGTCCCAACAAGTTTCTCGCCAACTTGAAAATATTGTTCTTTTGACTCACCCCAAGACTTATGACAGGCCGGTGATTCGGAGCGGGCCCACACACCAATCAGTCGTAGCCCCTTCACGCAACTGTCTTGAGAAATCAATTTGGCAATCGTACAGCCCTTTCAATAGGGGTATTGATCCTCGCCCATCTAACACGTATCAACCGACATACTTGGCAGCCGAGCGGCCCGGTGCCGTTAGCTGCAGTTGGATGTCGTGGCCGCTGAATCGGACACAATCGATAAGTGGCAGTGATTTCCTTTTACCACCCCGACGTCTTTGACCTCTATATCAGTCGACCTCCGCTGATTCTCACAATATCAACTTCAGAAAGTCGCAACTTCTACATTGTTGTGCACGTTCAGGAACTGTCAGTGTAAATGTGGTAGCCTCGGCCGAATGTAATTTAAAGCGTCAATTGGTCAAGAAAAAACATACAATTTGAAATGAATTAGTTGCAGGGGAGGTTAGGGGAGCTTTTGGCATGGACATTTGTATACTTTTCTTGTCCCGATGAAGTCTACATTTAAGAGTAATTTCAGAAGATAAACTTAAGAGACAGAGCTCACTGCTGCTGTAGAGAGGAAGTTTTATTTCTATTTTGTTGTAAAGCGAATGCAAAATGCAAAATAATTGATAACCTTAAAATTGGGCACCTGTCATTGCCCATAGATGCTCGCCGATTGCAACATCTAACAATGTGACCTGAATACAGATTGACAATTTTTCTTTTTTAAGTATATGAGATATCTACGATAACCTGAGGGTAAATATACAGGTTTGTTAAGTTAATCCTACGCCGACCCCAGGATCTGGATATCTCGTGTATACCCGGCCGGAGTCACTGAGGTGTGTCCGACCACCAGGAATAGGTACATCTGTGTCGAGACGGCCGTTGCCATGACGACATTAACGTCATGACGTCGCGCTCTCATTGTTGAGACACACGTTCTCAGAAGTAGCAGCTATTACCTCCCTCAATTATACCCCATTAGACCAAACATCACCGCAATGTTACTCTATTTGACCTCAGGAGTTTTCCTTTAAGTTTCAAACGCCGACCCAAGTTTTTGACAACACCACCTTACGCAACGTCCTGTTGGTCAGAGTGTGAACGCGGCCACTGCTCGGCTTGTCCACTGGTCGTAGAGCCGGCTGGGGGGCGCGTCCCGTCACGGCTGGCTGGTCCTGGGGGGTGTGATAGCCCCTACGGCCGGGAGGAGCGCGCGCCGGGCTGCGACAAGTCGGCCGTCCCCCTCACTGCCTGCCGCGGTCCGTGGAGGAGTGGGTATACACTGACCCCCTCGTCGTGTGGCCAGCACTCAGGGACTAGCCTGCCGTCTCTGTTAACGGTACCAACCTGCAGTGGAACTCTGGGATTATCAGATTTCTCGTGACATTTGTGTTACAGCATTCTCTCAGGTAAGTCATTCACTGTGTCTTCGCCTCGTCTTGCTGACCAGTACTCTGACAACACTCAGCTGATCGTGATTGGATTGGCAGTGTGAGTGTCTTCAATGGTTATTGCATTATACTGCAGTTACACAAGGGATATATATGATGGCTTATTTGTGGAGAGGGTGCCTTTATTTGGTTCACCTAGTATATATATATGTCAATTACAGACGCTTTACATAGTGACACTTGAGTTGCTATACATCTATTCCAATTCGATTGCAAAGATCTTTGAGTTTCACTTAAGCCTTCCAATGCTCAGCCGAGTAATGTCCAGTCAGCTGGTGGCCCATCATAGGGGGGCCTGCTTGAAACATAGAGCACACTTTTCTCCATGTCTATACCGAGTGGATCACAATTAAATGTCCCAGTCTTGAAAAGAGCTGGTTTGTAGGCAGCAATTACCACTGTCTCTCAATACATTTCTGGTCAAAGTAGGGTAGAATTGATGTCATGAAACATAGTTTACACCATCCAAAAAAAGTAAGGGACTTGACACTTCTTGGTAAGACAATTTTACACTTCTTGGTAAGACATCTTAGTTTAATGAGAATTGGCCTTTTTTCAAATCCCATTGATGATCACTGTGTTATCTCTATCTGTGAACACTTAAGTTAAACCTCGGTGACGACATCAGGAGAAGGGGGCAGGGGCAATAGGTCACGAGCGCCTTGCTCCACAGACACAGGTGACCCACCATTAATACACGGAGGGCGCTATTTAAAGGACACTTCTCAGAAGGACACCGACGTGAACCAACTGCCAAATGACTGACCAGAGTCCCATTGAGTCTAGCCTTGGAAAAGATTACTTACAACATTTATATACATTTGTACATCTATCTCTTAAATGCATCTAATTGTGGCCAATGGTAATATCATAATGCTATCCCAGTGCTATAGACGTTTTGCAGATGATGTCACAAGTACTATTATGAGCTGGCCGCCATATAAGTGATCAGATTATGCTCATTACTTGTCCCTCTACTGAAGCATGTCAAATACTTGAATTGAACGAACGCTACTTACAATATATCTCACTGAATCATGAACAGCCATCGCCATCATTTAGAATTATAAATTTTTGATTTATGACATAGCCACGTGATCATATTAACCACATTGTGGTTACTAAAAACAGATTACTTGACCCTGTCTGCACAAGGTCTATACAGGGACGAGAGACCCCGATGTGGGGGTGGATCCTGGGGCCCGCCGGGAGGTACCCTGGATGTATGTATACATTGGTGACGGAGGTAGGGGTGGGGAGGGGGGTCGGATTGACGTCACTGACGCTCCACATCTTGTCCTATTTGATTATGAAAGTGTGCATCCGTACATAGCAAATCACCAATCTTAAAATAGACACAAAAAAACTGTATGGTTCAAAAGAGCGGGTCACTGAAGTACGATAGGGTCACACTGTCATTATCAAACACTACAGATTGGGAGATAACATCCGGACAGTATTATGGGCTTTCAACCCTCATTATCAATAATTTTCTAATAGTATCAATTATCATACATAGTTTCTTCAATATAATATGTGACCTTGTGAAATCAAAGAACACTTGCTTCGGTATAAATACAGGTTCACCTTCTGATACGTTCTCTATTGCTAAAAGTGTGTGTGTGTGTGGGGGGGGGGGGGGCACTTATAATACACGTATCAAATAGCATGATGCTGTATAGGATTATCAATATCATATCATCCCTGGGATACTGTCTGTGCAGTTGGGCGGGGGGGGGGGGGGGGTCATCCACTAATGTCAACGCAATCAAACCTTGAGAATTTTTTTAATATTAATCTTGATTACGCTCGCCTTAACATTCGATACATTTAGATATTAATTTAGTTTTATAGAGCTTTGAAGTAGATATGTACACTGCATTTCACTTTCAGGTAAGAAAAGTATGATGTATCTCACACCAAAAGCCATTGCAAAGGTGGAGTGTGACACCCCCCCCCCTCCCCTCCCCGGTCCCGTGCGCTTAGCTTGATACTATAATAGCCCCCAAAAGGGGAGACGTACCTATTTTGGTCGTGTACTTGGGCCGGCGGACGACCTTGGGTATAAACGGCCCACGTTTTACTGAACCCTGAGTAAGGGTCCCACCTCACGTGTATGACCCGTGGGCGGCAGGGCGTACTATTCCCAGAAAGGGGGTTCTTTTGGGGGTACGAGTCGCCCCCCGCGTATACCCATCACCCATCACCTGACTCCAAGGGAGGGGGAGGGGAGGGGTTGGGGGGAAGCTGCAGAGCAAGGACATCAAGAAAAAGAATTATATTTGAATTAAGTGTTGGGCTGTATATGCCAGAGAGGGATTTGAAGGTCTGTGTTGCCAGGCACTACCACACCAAGTGTCAGTTGCACTTAGAAGTTGCCAACCTTTTTTCAAAAGGGGGGCGTGCAATTCTGAAAATTTCAGGATCATTTTATATCTAAAAAAAATCTAAATTTTGGCCAAAAAGGAGGTAGCGTAAAAAGGAGGAAAAACGCAAGATGCAAAGACTATCATCCATCGTCCCACCGGGTCTAGATTTAATGCATTAATTCCAGGAGAATACTACATGTATATGATCTTGCTCGGTCAAAACGTTGAGCTGAATGTATATGTATCAAAAGAAATTGTCAAATTTTAATAGAAATGACAGTTTGCGTAAACGTAGGCTATTCCAATTCAGAATGATAGCCTTCATAGGTAGGCTCTGCCGCTTCCAAGTTAAGGTAAAGAGAACGACACCTCAGAATATTATTAACACATTCACAACGAGAGAGAAAACATATTCTCATTGCCACCAGGTCACTGGGCACTATAGTGATCCGAATTTGACCTTTGACCCCGTTACCGAAATAGCCGTCAGACGGACGTCACAGTGTCAGGGGTGAGTCCCTGAGTGAGTCCACACGGGCCGGGAGGGGTCGGCCTGCACTCCCTGAACTGACCACTGACCACTCACTGACCGCCACCAGTGGGCTCCTAAATAAAGTGTAAGTAACATGACAAATAGAGAGGAGAAAACATGAACCTTAACTCAGCTGTTTAACACCCCTAGTTTGTGAGGTGTCAATGGAAGGGGTCGTTTAAAACCAACACCGTGTACATAACGCCCCTACAGAAGGACCTCGTACAGGCTTCATCGCGAAAATGGGAGTGACATATTGTATTCCCAGCCCATTTATGTAGCAGACCGGCCCAATATTTGTGTACATGGTCCTTTGGTGCGAGGGGACAACTACTTAGAAAAGTAAACACTAATTGTTTGTCGTCGTTATGGGCGCAGCACAACGCCAAGCGCCTCCAAGAAAAACACACCACCTCTGTGTGTGTATGGCGCTGAAGTCTTTTATGGAAATCTTTTTAGTAAACAATAATGAGGAATATTTAGCTCTCCTTCATTCTGTAAGTAACTAGAGTGCAGGGACGTTTTACTTGGCATACGGGGACAGTTGGGTTCAGGTAACAAGTCAGGGCTCAACATTAAGGTTTGCAACTTTGCTGCCCATCAGGCAGGCGTAGGTCAAATTTTACCTGCCCAACCCTAAAATTCACCTGCCCCTCTTCAATAGTTTATTATTATATGACACAAGTTTTACCTGCCCTTCGGGCAGGTGTATATCAAAATTTACCTGCCCAAGCTGAACTTTTACCTGCCCCAGGCAGGCGGGCAATGCTTAATGTTGAGCCCTGCCAGGCAAAGTTTCATAATCTCATCCTATATTAGATATTTCACTCTAACCTCCTGAGAACAAGCCAGAAATTATCAATCCTTGGCTGCTATTTCTCAATCAACAGAGATTGTTTCAGGTCCATTTCAGATGTGGTTCATCATTATTAGCCTTGATACCCATATACATTCACTGTGTGAGAGGTTGCCATCTCCCCAGGTTCCAATCCGTGTCACAGGTGACTGGGCGGGCTGAGGTCAGGAGCTACATGCGGAGTGCTAATCAGACCTGAAACCCAGATACCAGATTGCAGCATGACCCAGGCTAGGTTGAACTTGAAGAAACCCCTGTTTTCTACCTCACACACACCACCCCTCTCCTCCTAGTCCTACCCACCTAAAATCAAGGGCCGATCAAGGAATCTGAAAAAGGGGTGCTTGCTATAGCAATTTTTTTGTGGGCCTGCACGCCCGCCCCCCAAATCCGCGCCTGAAAACCTTAAACCCTTCTGAATCTGATGACCCGTATTATATAAACGCACACAAGCTTATCCGCTAGCGTACATCACTCCCATAGTTGTATAAAGATTGTAATGTTGGCACACTATATTGAGTCTTTTCCATCCTATCCGAAAAGCCTACCTTTTCAGGCATGAGGACGTCATATACACGTATACGACACTCCCCCTCCCCCTCCCACCACCACCACTTCTCGGTTGACCTTGACATTGTCATCTACCTGTTCAGCTGATTATAACACCTCGTTTCTGCCTTCATGATATAATTAGCTCCTCCTGCTGTGTGTATACCTGATGCCTACCTGTGATCCGCCTCGTATGGTATCTCTGCCCGATTTGATCATCTTGTCATTGCTCTCTTAATACCGTATGTTTGGTTATGAAACTTCAAGTCAAGGCTGTTTTCTTGTGGTATCGTAGGCTAAAGCCCCAAACCCACTAGGCGATTTTACCAGCGACTGGCGACGGGCAACAGCAGAATCACTGATACAATCATTACCAATTTAGCTCACATGTTAGTTTTTAACATTTCAATGTTACAAACTAACATGTTAGCTAAATTGGTAATGATTGTATCAGTGATTCTGCTATTGCCCGTCGCCAGTCGCTGGTAAAATCGCCTAGTGGGTATGGGGCTTTAGCATTTGAAGGATTTAGTCGCACCTGCACGTCCATTCAATCAGAGTTATAGTTATACAAAAGAAAATACACCTGTGTTTGAAATATAACCAGGCATTTGTTGATTTTTTTTTTTCGTCTCCGTAGACAGTGAGAAAGCACTTGTTCCATAATACATGAATATGAAATAACCTAGAGTAGTCTCTACCCAAACAGTTGGTCTTTTTTTATAATTCATTTCATGGATTATTTGATTTCCTTCTGCTCTAAGATGGGAATGCTGGTCATTTCCAAACTGATTGTTTGACTATTTATAGCAAAGAATAACTTAAAGTAATTTCCCCGCAGTGATAGGAAGCCATCAAAGGCCGCGGGAACTAATAAGGTCTACTTTATGTTTTGTAACTGCTCTGAATAGTCTTAGATGTCCATTCTACCGTGCTAATTCAATTGAGACTAGAGGGGAGCTGAAAACGTGGGCAGACTTGAAATATTGATCAGCTGCCGAAAGGTTCACCGCCTCACCCATCTGGAAGGTCTGTGTTCGTCATATTTATACCCTACAAGTTAAGTCCCCCTGACAGAATGTCTCCAAGCATTCCCCAGACATTGCCTCCTCTCCCTACCACCCCCTCGGCTATCATTACGGCCCTGCCGGGGTAGGAGTAGGGGGCTGGGCCCTTACAAAGGGCCTCCCACACAAAGGACAGGCCCTTCTTGTTTGAACCAGCGCCGCGGCTATTTTTAGACATTTTGACGACCAATCATAGAGCTGAGATGGCGCGCTGACGTCACCGGAAGCCATATAACTAGGAGGAGACGGGAAGTGAGGGGGTTGGCGCGGGAAGAGGGGCGTGCATCATGTCGGTTTGTGGGGGCATGTTTCAGCCTACTGAGGTGACCAGGACTAAATCACATCAGTCCGTCCTACCTATTGATTTAGGGGACGGCAGGGGTTGTAGCAGGGCTGGCTCCACTGCCTACCCACCCCCAAACGTTATTGCTGGGTGGAATCATTAACTCGTTTTCCCACCCCTCCCCCCGTGGTGGTGGCCGTCTGTAAGTGGGTTTAGATCGGAGCTGCTCATAATCCTATTGACCCTAATCTGCCCCCCGCGCCCTACACAGTGGATCAGCGCCTCCAGTTCGACCGTAAATTAACGTCGTATACATGTAGGATTCGTACTTTTGGTGTGTTCCCTTCATCATAGGGTACATGGAGATCAGTAGAGATTTATGTTTGTCTGTAGGTCTGTGTTAGAACAAAGAGAGTAACATTAAAACAAACCATGACCTTAAAGTTGTTTCGTCAGTATTTAAGTATACTTATATACATACATTTTTTTAATTGAAGTATCTATGTATTTCTCGAGTGGTCTGCCAGATCGAAGACAATAAGACATTAAGAAATTTAAAACTTTGCATTGTTTTACTCAGACAAGTAGGATAACTCACAGTCAGTCATGCCAAGCATTCATGACGATAAATAACATTCAACAATTATTGTGTCTCGTTAAAGAGAATACAAGGTAACAATTAAGTCCCCTCCCTCCCTCCTCTTACGACAGAGGGTATTTGGATGCCGATTTCCTGAGTCCTTGGGTAGAGATGAGTTACACCATTAGGTCCTTTTGCGGGGACATCTAAAAATCATTTTGGAATTCATGCATTTTTGTTATTCCTTTGTTGTATTGAACAATCTTATAGACAATATGTGACAGGATCAACCTTTCGTTATATATACATGGTAACTAATGGGTAACCCTCATCAACTTGGTGGAAACTGGGTTTGGCCAGATTGTGAGGGGTTGTATTACATCTTTGTCGGTGTGACTTGCCCGTGACCCTCCTCAGAGAGGTGCACAGGTTAGCCGCTCACCTGGAGCTCCGGAAATGGCCGAGTCAGCCGAGTGGGTACTGGAGAAGGCCGTTAAGCCCCATACCCACTAGGCGATTGTTACAGAGTTGGCAAACTCATCGGCGATAAAGTCTGCTGATTCTAGGGTTAGAATCGGCCCATTTTAGCAGCAATTCGGATCAAAAACGCATATTGCAATAAACCATACTAACCTGTTGGTATAGTGTATTGCGATGTGCATGTTTGATCCGAATTGGCGCTAATGTCGGCCGATTTTATCGCCGATGAGTTTGCCGACTGTGTAAAAATTCAATTGCCTAGTGGGTATGGGGCTTTATGTCCTTTCTCGTACCTTCATGATCAATGACTCGTGCTCCTTACCCACTATCGATGACTCGGCCTGGTCTCCGCCGGTTGGGGCCCACCGGAAGGCCCGCCTGTCACCTCATTTCCCCGAGCAGCTCGGAGACACTGGTCGCCGTCAGCGAGCTGCTCGTCCGGGGGGAGGGGGGACTGGTCGGGTTACACACTGCCATGTCCGCCGTGCAGGTACCCATGTCAACCGGGCGCGTAAACAACTTCCTCTCTTTGGTGAGGGGGGGGGGGGGGGGGTCAACAAGGTGTATTACCTGGCGACGACATGTCTACTCGTCAGGTTTGTTTGTGTGTGTGTATGTACGTCTTTATAATGGGATAACATGCATAAGTGTAGAATTGACGGTCAACTTTCTTTTCAATGGTTCCACTCTACAGTTGGTGAACAGTTCTCTCCTAGTTCTCCCCTACACTATTACTAAATCTGTAAATCATATGTCTAAACATACATCGTTTGGGACCCGCGTAACATGCATACATGTTTCACACAAACAGACCCACACACACACATACGCACGCGCAGTCAGGATCCTATTACATAAACCAACACCTATTATGCTGCAGGCTACGTGTAAGTGGTATCTATTTAATGGAAGACATTAATAACGTTTTAGGCATGGCATCCTTCATCAAACTTCGCTATCTTCCAGACACAATAGATACACAATACCTGTCACCTGACGTATCGATCAATATGGCCATCTATTAGACTACTAAAGCGTATTTTCTATGTATTAGAAATATCGTTTGCCTTATGCAGGCCCATTTATTGGGCCATATTCGTATATATCGACCCTGAGTATCTACAGTTGATATCATGAGCATATATAGGGGCATGCCCGTATTCTAGTTTTGACAGTTGTTGGCATGCTGTCAGTGCAACAAAGCCGCTCGGCTATAGACTAGATCGTGTTTCAAACTATCAAAGTGTGCTATCTTGGCAGTCTCGGGTGTTTAGTCGGTATATTACAAAACTAATGACGTTGTCCGACGAGTGAAGTGCTGGTAGTCTACATTCCCCGCGCGGCACTTTGTCTCCTGTTGTAAACTAGATGGGTGCTACCTGAATGGACCTGTCGACGGGAAGGCGAAGTGG
Organism: Lepidonotus clava; assembly: GCA_936440205.1. NCBI lineage: Eukaryota > Metazoa > Annelida > Polychaeta > Phyllodocida > Polynoidae > Lepidonotus > Lepidonotus clava. Next base: position 7,830,593 of record OW387148.1, read on the forward strand.
ACGGCGATATGATGGTACTTGGAGATTGATGGATTGGCCGTGCTTGTTGATTGAGTCTTGACTAGTTCATTGCCAAGTCAGCCAGAGGCAAGAAGGCGAGTTACGGTTACTGTGCTGGTTGCTCCAGGGTCAGTCCTGCCGTGTGTCTAATGATACGGAGCACCTAGACGTCTCCATGGTAACCTCCAGGGGATACCACCAGCACGGCGCCTCTCGGCTAATTGTACTCACTCTAATGTCTATTATCCGTCAATATAATATAAAAGCAATTATATGGCATGGTGTTGTCTGCATCACCACTTAAACAGCGGTGGATGTTTCATGCGTACATGTCAAACCAAACAAACATGTTATCCAGGGGGACCGGTTCAGAAGGTTCCATTGAAGATAAGGTTGTGTGGCAAAGGGTCGATAGTGAAATAGGAACTTTAATTTTTCGCTGATTCATCCGGAGAAATATTACCAAAGGAATGAACGGGTCGGAAATAGACCAGGGTCGAAAAAAACTAGAGAAAGTATTGACCAAGTCTGACCCTTCTAGATAGCGACGGAGGAGGTCCATTTAAGACTGATGGCATATGTAATTATTGTGAGATAAAAGAAGGGCAGAGGCCAGAGCGGGCAGGCCCCCCTGACCAGCCCCGACTTATCAGCAGGGCCCAGTCATCCAGGGCAGGCCTGGAGGATGAGTAACTGTCAGCCGCACTGCCTGCCGCACCGGCCCCGACCGTGGAGGAGGGGTCAAAAAGGGGGAGACCAATCTATCAGCCAGCGCCAGTCACAGTCGCACGTGATCATGTTACTATTTTGGGACGATCAATTTTTCAAGCGGGTGATTTTGGCATCCCCCTCTCCAGAAAACCCCGTTTTCTCCCCCACCCTCCAGGCGGGCGGCTGGAGGGGGAGAGGGGTGGTGGCGGGTGGCGGGTGGCTGGGCGGCGGGCCTGTCGACCGGCCGGTGCTAGTAGTAGACACAAATGGGGCTTTTAACGCGCCGCCGAGCGTGCCTTCAGCGGCCGGCCCTCGTGTGTCGGCCGACGTCCGCACAACCAATGGGGCTAGATTGGGTGGAGTCTGGAGGGGGGGGGGGGGGGGAGAGGGGGTGTTCCTGGGACTCCACTAATAACACCCCTACTGCACCAACCCGAACAGCGGCTGTAATTCCTTTACACTTTTACCTCTAAAGTAAAATGGTATTTTATTGAGCTGTGTATATAGAAATTACCTTTACTATTTCTTTTAGTATATAATATTGATCAATGATGTCGGTTTTCAATTTGACACTCAGACTAAACGGGTGACATATACATGTACTACTAAGATCAAGGTAAATCTCAAGGTAATTCAGAATAAATAAGATTACTCCGGCTATTAATAGCACTGCCGGTTTATTGATTAACTTATTTACTTTCATGTACAATACATGCTAATCATACGTATCCTGCCTTGAACTGAGGCCTACCCCCCACGTATTGACGGATACTGTGATCGTATTAATTTTCACCCTGTACACATTTTCACTCTTTGCATTTAATGCGCGAAAATATGATATGAGTGAAAAATATATAAAACATTATGGATTAGAGAGAAATATCTACAAAGTGCGCGAAATTATGATTTTGTGTGAAGATTCCACAAAGTACTGAATACTCGAAAATTTAGCAGTGCAAAAATATACATTTACAGTAGACCAGTCTAGTCCTATATATATAGCGTGTGTGACGGTGCCCCCCCCCCCCCCCCCCCCCACGTCATCCTAGCCGTTCTCTGCTAACAGGTAAACCTGACCCGAGGCTCACTAATGTAAAACGACGACACACCACTGCAATGGCCGCCTCCACCACCCGACCTCTCCCGGCGACAGCCACTCACTCCAGCCAGGTCTCATTGGCTGAACTGTTGTTTTCTTGAAACTTTATCTTGGTCATTTGCAACAAATGCGCTCTTCAATATTGACGGCGGTGTAGCCTTACGGTAATGGGTATGGGGAGGGGTGGGGTGATATCAGGATGGGGTGGTCATGTACTGCAATCGGCAGACAGCCTGGAGGTGGGATTACTGCTACATGCAGTACGCCATGCCATGTCTTTGGTCGTATTGGCATTCTATTTTTATATTGCAGGTATTTAGGTAGTTGGATTCTAAACTTCTATTCACATCAACTCAGCTGGGCAATTAATTGGGCTTGAGGTAGTGTAGCTTCCTTGTCCGTGGTCCTGTTGTTCTGCCATATATGTCTACGAACAAAAAAAGAAAGACTACGAAATAACCCCCCAGGTGAATGCCCTCTTCACCACGCCGCCCACCGACAAAGCCATCATTGTTTCCCGTCAAAGCAGCAGTAATTTGTGACCCAGGGCACCCTTTGCAAAGTTTGACATTAAAAAAAAGCCAGTTTGCGCTGCCAAAAACAGGAGGAACAGATTAACGGGTCATTATCCAACTGCTGTCTCAGGCTCTGACATTCCGAGTCTCCGGGAGGCAGGCTGCGGGCTGGCCAGCCCAGGGCCTGCAATCTGTCAGTGTGGAATCCAATCAGAGGTAATTGCAGCCTGTTGTATTAGGAGCAGTGGCCGCCGCCCGGAAACTGTTACCCACTGACCAAACCGATCTGCTCATAATCCGCACCCACTAGACGAGCACTGATGAGCTTGTTTGTGGCCATAGTCATCGGTGGGTATTGATTGCTAATCACCTACATGTCTTTGGTCGTAATGTGGATGGGTTTGTCTAAGGAGGTAGTGAGTAATGTAGGTCTGAGAATGAATGGCCCTGAAAACGGACAGCTTGTTGAGGTATGAGGGTCAGGTTACTGCCGAGTGTACACAGGTAGGGGCATTCTCTGCAGGTACATACTAATATGATATAAATCTCTCTACCTCCAGCAGGGCTGTGGGTGGCCCTCAGGTAAGAGAGGGCACGGCCCTGTGGACAATGCCTCGAAGGACTCCCCGCGGCCCTCCCGGCCGTACTTAGGGCTGTGGGTGGCCCTCAGGTCAGGGAGGGCCCTGTGGACAATGCCCTGAAGGACCCTCCGTGGCCCTCCCAGCCACACTTAGTGCTGTGGGTGGCCCTCAGGTCAGGGAGGGCAGGGCCCTGTGGACAATGCCCTGAAGGAACCCCCGCGAGCCTCGGGGCCACACTTAGGGCTGTGGGTGGCCCTCAGGTCAGGGAGGGCCCTGTGGACAATGCCCTGAAGGACCCTCCCAGGCATGCCAGACTTCCGCGGATCCGTGGAATTCCGCGGTTTTTGAAATTATTTGGGTCATTTTTCAGATTCGTCCAGATCTGAGGAGAAAATATTTTTTAAGTAGGTGGGGTGGGGGTACCCTTAAAATTTTGTTGACCAAAATGAAAAATATCTAAAATTTCAGGAGGTATTTCTTGCTCTGATTTTGAAGGAAACAGTTGTTGGTCTAATCCTTATCACAATTATCGGTGTAATTCTTCCATAGAAATAAGGTTTAAAGCTGTTTTTAGTGAATTTTATATTTTTCCGCGGAAATGGCTATTTGTAACTGGTATGCCTGCCTACGTGGCCTTCCCAGCCATACTTAGGGCTGTGGGTGGCCCTCAGGTTAGGGAGGGCCCTGTGGACAATGCCCTGAGGGACCCTCCGTGGCCCTCCCGGCCGTACTTAGGGCTGTGGGTGGCCCTCAGGTCAGGGAGGGCAGGGCCCTGTGGACAATGCCCTGAAGGACCCCCCGCGGCCCTCCAGGCCGTCCTTAGGGCTGTGGGTGGCCCTCAGGTCAGGCAGGGCCCTGTGGACAATGCCCTGAAGGAGGGCTCTAAAAAGGGCTGGTCAGCCCGCTGAGGAGGTGCTCGGTAAACTGCTTCGTGCTGCTCGTGGTCACGCTGTGTCAATGACGGCCTCTGTTGTGACAACCCGAGCTGGGGCCGCACCTGGAGAGAGGTGAGTACCGGGGGGTGAGTGGTCGGGGCACCCTGGAGGGCCGTGGGACCACCGGCCAGGTAGGGAACACCTGCGGCGCCCTGTTCTAACATGGGGGACCGGCCCTGGAGGACGTTCAAGGAGTGACAAGCATGGCGACCAGGTTCTGTTGATGGGTCGATTACTTGGCAAAGCAGCCGGCCAATTATAGAACTCATTAAAGTGAACCCATTAGCCAAAGCACGAATTATAAAACCGTTTGTTTTCGTCTCATGTTATTGAATGGAAGACTTGAATATTGAAGGTTTACTTTCTTTGATTCACATGTTAAGTGTTCCTGCACGTATACGGTGTTATTGTGTATGAGAAATGTGCGTGTGCTGTGACTGCTGTGTGGCCTGGAAAAAGGAAAGCTCAAAGGACAGTCGAGTCTGTCTGTGCGTCTTACAAAGGCCCGTAGGAGGGGTGGGGGGGGGGGGGGGGGGGGCAGGTAGAAGAGGAGGGGTGGGCAGGTAGAACATGCCGCCACCGAGAGAGTCAGTCCGTATGAGACATGCATTATGCAGCACGATGCGCCCTGCCCTGCCAACCCCCGCCAAGGCCCCCTACACATTTCCTCCCGGGCCGAGCAGCTCCAGTTGCTCAGACACGTGTTACCGATGTCATTTGGGATCAATATTTAAACAGATCTAGAGATCATATTATATTACCAACACGTACAAATGTCTACCATTCATTTCATTTTTTATGCATTGTGCATTTCAATCCCCACAGTTTTTAGAGTTCAGGGATCATGAACCCAATCTCCTGAAAAACGTGAGGCCGATAAGAAAGGCTGGCCACACCTGCCGGGCCCAATGAGTCGGGCGGCAGTTTGAAGCTTTGAGCTTTAATTGGAGCGTCATAATGCGACTCCATGATCAGTCATCGGGAGCAGAGCGTTTTTTGACAAAGATAAAGAAACGTTTTCATGGAAATCCTTTTTGTGAGAAGTGACAGTGTTTGCCAAGTGCACCTGAATCCCCAGGGGCAGGTGAAAAGTGTATTTAGGTGCGGGTTATTTTATCTGAACAGATCTTTGTACATCTGAGCCGCTCGCCTTAAAAACACACCGTCATCATTGGCCACTAAAAGCTGGCCTTCCCAGACGGAGAGGACAATGTATTGCTGCAACTTGTAAACAGGACTCATTGTCTTGATATTGCACTAGGCTGTTTGGGCGATGAGCACATACATGAGCAATTCAGCTCCGATGAGCTGCTCAGCGGTAGGGTAAGGAGCTGACGAGCAGGCTGATCCGCCTCCAGTGTGAGTGGCAGTGCGTGTGATGGCCTCCCGGGGGAGACTCAGGCATTAGTTTACCTGTTAATGTTGAAGCTGACAAACAGGCTGGTGTTGAGGGCGCCGTGCTGGTGTCGGGGTCAGGGGGTGCTGACGGCTGGCTGGTGGAGGCCCACCTCCAAGGCCCTATTCCACAGACCGATTTTGCACTTGGTTGATTTTCTTTGATAATAGTATTAATCTTTACATACTATATACTATTTGAATGAGAATCATAAAAGTATTATAGTATTAATCTTCACATACTATATATCATTTGAAAGAGAATCATAAGACCTTTCTAATGATGTATAACATTAGTACTTTTGACCTTTATTCCAACTGCTGATTTTTAAAATCGTCAGCAAAATCGGTATGTTGAATACGGACTCTACTCTACAAAGACCACAGGGCACACTGACAAAGCCTGTATTCTACGTGCCGATTTTGATGGCAATTTTAAAGATCGGCAGTGGGAATAAAGTTCGAATATGAAAATGTTATACATCATTAGGAAGGTCTTACAATTCTCTTTCAAATGATATATATAAGATGCTTTCATGCTATATTCAAAGAGTGAATCAACCAAATGCAAAATCGGTATGTGGAATAAGGCCCTTAAAACACCACTTTACTTGCCTTCACCTACACACCACTCTCTAGGTCCGAACCCAACTTAACCCCTTTTAAAAGGTCGAGCCGCGGCTGAGAAAATCCAGGTCCGGCGCTATAGCCTATTTTAAGACACCAGGCGTTTTATAATCAGAAAATGGATACAGAGATGCTCAGTGTTCTTAACAGGTATTGGTTCGAGGAGTACCAATTGTTCCATTAGCAAATGAATGCGACGCAACATAATGTTATGTCACACGTCGAACTCCAAGTAAAGGTCTGGCTGAAAGAGTGGCTTTGGACTACTTTAATTTGTTCACTTTACAGCACCTGGTGGAGTTGGGCTCTGTAATGGTATATGGTGATTTTTTTTTAAGTAAGAAATTTTTGATTTTTTGTTCACATTTAAATATTCAAATGTACTGAAACGTCTCTCTGTCTGCCCCTCTCTTCTTTGGAATGTTGGTCCGAACCAGAAAGGAACACAGAGAGGAGAGAGTGAAGGATAATCCCATCGGAATTTACTCTAGTATATAGAGAAGAAATGTTTTGGTGAGTTACAGCCATGGGACGCTCGAGGCTGTATTAACTCCTATGTGCAATTTAGAAATTAAATACAAACACGGATCATGTGCCTCTAAAAGCTATACACATGGTATACGTCAGCTCATAGAATGAAAGTTTACTTTATATTTGAATAGCCTTGGAAGGCCCACTGGCCGATGGCATGCCCTTCCGTCTAATAATTTAGGGCCTTTGTCCCTGGGGTCGGGGTCTGGGAGAAAGGTCAAAGGGTCACACAGGTTTCAACATAAAGGTCAAGGTCGGCCCCACTATGCTTTAGTTTCCAACGTCGGTTAGTTTTACATGAGTGGTATCCCATGTAAGAACAAAGTAATCAATTCTCCCCACCACGGATAGCCAATTTACTATATTGTACCTGCAGGTTAGCCTACACAAAGGTGCATGCTGGGTAATATGTCGACAAGTCACAAGGTTTATGTCTAGGAATTAACATTAATCTTGATATTATTTGTGATTGAACAAGATGGAAAATTAGCTTTCAATAGTTGTCAGTTTGTATCCATATATATCTCATGTTTTCTAAGTTGGTTTGAAAATATTTTCATTACGAATGGATACAGAGCAAATTTGTCTATTTCCAATAGTTTTTCCCCAGCGGATTGGTCAACAAAATCTGTGGAAATTAGCCTACAGTTGCAGAAAATACCATGAATCAACTATCCGTGGTAGGTGAATTGATCTGCATCTGAAGTAATAAACCCATGGAAGACTTGGTCAAACGTCCAACTACAAGGTTATAGTGGTCAGCTGAGGACGTGCAGTGTTGTACCACACATGTACCCTCATGGCTTTTTGTTGGGGATTTTCCTGCCAGTTGAAGGATTTTCAATATCAGTCATAAGTCCATAGACTTGGGGATAAAGCTCAATAGGTTATGACAAAGAGGGGAGATAATCCTTGATCCGGTCCTCCTAGCTGATACCGACCATGTCTGTTTAGATAACTGGCCCATTCCACTGCCTGCCGCCCTGTTAACTAGGGCAGGACGAAGTGGTAATGAGGAAAAGAACTACTTTTATACCACTTTTCTGAGCTTTTGGGTACCAGCAGTAGCTATAGATGTAATGACACTATCATTATCATTACTTCATCCCATTATTGATATGGTTTCACCTATCCGGTTCTATTATGAAAATGTGGCAGATGTCCTACTATAGCTAGGGACGTCGACACTTTGTTGAGATCTAAATTATACAAAAATAACAATATGAAAAACTACCACAATGTTCCAGCAGTGAGACAGTTTCAGCCAACCACATCTTACTGTTAAAGTGGGGCTCTAATTTGGGTTGGGGAGGAATCAGGACTACATTTACTGCTACATCAATTAACAGAAGGCCTTTACATTTATTTCTTATCATTATGGATGCGAATGAACTTAATTGGGATAATTGAGAGTTATGTTTAAAGTAGTAATTACGCAAGGAGAATGTATTATGAACTTCCAATTACAGTCCATATGGCACAGGCAGAGAGGGTGCTAAACATGTGTGGATTCTTCTTAAAGCCTAAAAGGAGGTAAAAGGAGTACGCTTCTCTGGGAGTTCCTTCTCTTTTACTTAAGTAGATAATAATTATCTACTAGAATATACGTCTCTTGGTCATTTATTGCTTTGTAAATGTTATATCTATGTGACATGGCTCACATATCCCTTAAAGGTGCACTGCCCCTCGGGTGCGCCATATGCCCGTACGACCTGCCATGGCCGGCCTCTCCTGTCTGACCAGCAGTTTGTTTGATTAACGGACCACTCGGTCAAACATGGAGTGGCCCTGCCTGCTAGAAGTAGTCCCCCCACCTCCTCCTACCCCTCCAGACAGAGTGACCGCCGACTGGCCGTAATGAGCCCACAGTCCATACACCCCTTATAAAACCCGCACTTTACTTCTCTTTTCTCAAGACCAGGGCTAACGCTAGAGCCAATATTGAGCATTTCACATCTGGATTTGATTCAGTTTTTACGGGGCGATCATCCAAGACTTGAGTCAATCCTGACTGCCTTGGTCTGGTATTTTCACCCCACCTCGGGAGCTGAGTTATAGGTGGCATTACTAAAACCTTAGTAAGTATATAAGTATGTATGTCTGTGATACACAGCCTTAGGCACAAGATCCTAAAACATTGTTTTATAAAAAGAAACATTAAACCTGGGTACCTTTCCATTAAGCCCTTTCAAAGATTTCAGGGCGTGCCCTCGTTAAATTTGCCCTCAGTAGAAGCAGTAACCTAGGTCCGACTGTACCGGTCTGACCAGGCTGGGTGTGGGAGTGGCCCACCTCCACCCAGGAGGGTCCAGGAGGGTGCTCCAGCAGCCATGTGGGAGAGCTACATGCAGTCTCTGCTCCGGTCGTTAAATCTCAAGGCGGTCAGAAAACGGCCGTTGCCAGGCAGTGAATGAAGGGATATGTACAACACTTCACATCGGTGTGAATTCTTGTGAACATAGGTAACAGTGTAACCAAGGACAGATTTTAGCACAGATTGTTAATTGTGTTTAAAATCCAAGCACCTACCCTTGCGTTTTTATCAAAGAACAAGTGGCTTCACCATGCTGAATAACACTGGCAATGACTCTTTCATGATTCGAACCCACAACCTTTGGGTTTGGAGGTTGGGGTCCTAAACACTACACCATGAAGCCACATTGAAGATGAGAGTGGAACTAAATAAAGGGGTCATGACCCAATTTGCTGGTTCCCATGGGTCTAACAAAAGCAGTTTAACAAAATAGCAACCAAATGGACAGGCTGGTAGTAGCCTATTTCGCTGGTTCTTGGTATGGCCTGAAGTAAGTTCAGTATGTAGACTGCTACATGCAAACGGACATCATTTTAGAAGTAGCAGGATAAATATCATGTTGATTGCAGTGTAAAACCCCCGGGTAGAAGTTAGTATCTGAAGGTGTTGGTGGGGGTGGTTAGGGGGTGGGTGGGGACCACATTCCAGGTGCGCGCCTCTACCTCCCGCCCCGTGCCGAGGGGAGCCTGATAACGCTGACTCATCACTTCTGGTCGGACTGGTTCATCAGCGGCCCTCACCTACAGAGACGTCTGACTTGATTACCGCCCCTGACGGTGTCATCTGGCCGGCCGTAATGTAGCACGGCCAGGCCGCTAATATAGACAACGCCTACCACTGCCTCGTCCCCCCGGTATGCACGAGTATGCTGGAGTCATCATTGACATATATATAATGTAGTGAACCGGTTACCAAAAGGGGTTTCCTTTGTTATCAGTATCAAGCACATTTAGTTTAGCTGGGCTTGAAATATTTGTCTTAGAATTGTTGTCCTCTTGGTGTCGTCTGGATACATTTTTATGAAAAAAACTACCCCCTTGACAATTGCCTCATAGACATTATTTTACCCCTGGACACCTACCCCTCGGACACCTTCCCACTAATACTTATCAACTGGACTGGGAGAGAGCCAAACGTTGTAGACGACATTCTGATCAAATCGATTTGATATCAATAATGAAGGACAGTCATGTTTTAGTGATTTCAAATCCCATAAAGCTTGATGTTGATCTATATGTGTAGGGGACATGTCTGTACTTTCCATGGCATATCGACAGTAGAACTCACAGCGGCCTGTTTCACAACAGACCTCGGTAGAATTTGCATTTAATCAAGTTACGATCACCTTTTGGGGTGCTGCAGCTACAGGAGTTTTGGGTCGAGTTACGGGAGTTTTGGGTCGAGTTACGTGACTTTTGTTATGAAATGGCCACATAGGAGAGCTCGCATACAGTTTCTGTAAGGTCACAAAAAGCCCTGTAGCTACGGACCTTTTAATATAAGAAATACCCCACAGTGGGAGGGTTCAGGATGTATAACGTCAGCGGTCTACAACTAGGCCCTAAGCCCTGGCCAGCCGCCTGTGGCCGTGGGGGGGGGGGGGGGGGGGGCCCTCCAGGGCAGGGACACGCCCTATTAGAGACCGGTGAACCCCTCCTGCACCCCGGGCCCCTGATCGGATTAAGACGACTTAGCCGGGATCCTCCATGTTGACGCAGCCTCCAGGGTCACGGGCTGACGGCGGCCGGTCGCCCTCATCAGCCCCATAGAGCACTCCAGCCACAAGGACTAGATTTACTAGAAATCTTTAGGGTGCCTAGTTTTTCTCGTGAATTTGCTCTAATACATGCGATAGTTTAGGAATTTCATTAGGTTCATGGATAAAATGTTACTTCTCCCATATGCCCTGGTAATATATGACATTGGTATGACGGCCTTCGGTTGTCTGCAAACAAAACATAATGGGATGGCCAATTCCTTATATGGCGCTATATTTATGTTTTTGTGTTTTACGCTGTATTGTGTTTTAACCTTGTTCTGTATGTATGTGTGTATATATATGTTTGTCATTAAAGACAAAGGGTAATGGTACCGATTGTTTATTTTACTGTGTTCGCTGTTAAAGCCGACCATACGGTGCATCCATTAAGAGCGGCCAGTCTTACGTCAGGTGGCCGACCTTGGCGTGCAGGCCGGCCGGCCTTGGACGTTGGGGAATCTTGACTTGAGTCGTTAAACTGCGGCCACACGCGATGGCTGGCGGTATGATGGCAGCCTGCCCGTTTCATAAACTTGGGGCTGATCAGCCTGCCGCCACGCTTCACATCTCCCCCTCCCCCCCTGCTCCCCCCACCTCCCCCCCCACCTGCCGGCTCCTCCAGTCGTTATGGCAGCCTGTGCCGGCAGGCGGCAGTGCTGGCGGTGGTAGGTGGTGGAGGGGGCGGGCGGAGGAGGAGGCGGCAGTCGGCGCCCAGCCAGCAGCCCCCACTCACCTACTGCTCACAGCGCTCCCGGCTTTACCTGCTCCCCAATGAGGGCCGCCCAGGCCTGCTACCTGCCCGACAGGAGATAGCCGTGGTCACCTGGGGAGGCCCACTGTGGGCGTTACCTCGTGGGGTAGGAGGGGAGGAGGAGTTAGTGTGTGTGAGGGGACGAGCAGGTCCCTGAGCAGCTCACGTGGACAGCGGTGAGCGGCTCACCTGACGTGAGGCGGCGTGTACGACTGGTATATGATCATATAGGAGGATGGCCAGGCCGTAGAGCCAGGTGCGCCTTAACGTGGTGTGTACTACATTGTAGGTCTTCTGTGGCCAGGAACACCATGCTGAGAGCTGGTCACCAAGTCCCGGCTTGTACCTTTACCATGGTGACCGTGAACATCCTTAGTAACCACACCTGCTTCACCGTGGAGTACCCCGACTCGTCTAACCCGGATTGTCCTTTGTGCTTTTTCCTCTAGGATGGGATTTCTACGGACTAGTCGGAGACGGGTGAAATGGGGCGCCCTGCTGGGCCTGGACCGCCGGGGCTGCAGCAGCTGGAGGAGGACGGGCATCTCGTCACTGGCCATGCTGGGGCTGTGTATCTCCATGGCCCTACGAGAGGCCAGTCTGCCACTGGAGGACGGCCCTGACAGCAGTAGTAGCAGGAGTCGACGCGACGAGACAGGTAAGGCCTTAATTAGTGATAGACAAGGGAGGGGAGGGGCCCCCCACCCTTACCTGGAGGAGGTTGGGGGGAGGGGGGTCTGATTACCTTCATTAGCGCCCGGCCGGCTATACGGCCCGCCCCCTCAGCCTCCTCCAGGTGCGCCTATAGACGGTATTGTTGTATCAGACCCCGTTCACACTGACCAGCGCCTGGCCGGCTATACGGCCCACCCCCTCAGCCTCCTCCAGGTGCGCCTATAGACGGTATTGTTCAGGGTTCCCACGCAGGTCTTAAATTGTCTTAAAAGGTCTTAAATTGATTTTCTCAAATTTAAGGCCTTAAAAAGGTCTTAAATTTGACTGTTTTGTAGCCAGAGGTCTTAAAAAGGTCTTAAATTGATTTTTTTTGAGAAATTGAAATGAAGTAACCATGAAAACTCCAAATTCCACTTTCAAACAAGTACACTTCCTTGAAATTTAAATCACATGATATATTCCAACAATTTTCTTTGCACGCAGTCGATAGGTCTTAATTTTTCAGAATCTTGGTCTTAAATTGGTCTTAAAAAGGTCTTAAATTGATTTTCCAAAATGCGTGGGAACCCTGATTGTTGTATCAGACCCCGTTCACACTGACCAGCGCCCGGCCGGCTATACGGCCCGCCCCCTCAGCCTCCTTCAGGTGCGCCTATAGACGGTACTGTTGTATCAGACCCCGTTCACACTGACCAGCACCCGGCCGGCTATACGGCCCGCCCCCTCAGCCTCCTCCAGGTGTGCCTATAGACGGAACTGTTGTATCAGACCCTGTTCACACTGCCCAGTGCCCGGCCCGCTATACAGCCCACCCCCTCAGCCTCCTCCTCCTTCTCCTCCAGGTGTGCCTATAGGTGGTATTGTTGTATCAGACCCCGTTCACACTGCCCAGCCCACTACTACTAACAAGCCGTTAGAGGCTAGGCTCTAAGCGCACAATCTAATTTGAGTTCAGTCAAATACAAGACAAAGGTCTGATTCACCATATTACTGCAGGATATCGATCTGCATTACTATTATTCAACAGTGGTAACTGTAGACAATGGGAAATATATGTATACACTGCATGCCCCCATCGCTAACCTCTGTGTAAAAGGCAAAGTATATCCCTCGGATCAGATCCTAACTTGACCTGATTAAATTGTTTAACTGTATTCAGTGTAAATGTGGATTTGGTTGTCATGTAAATATTTGATAATTATCCGGTTTTTGGTCAATTACAATTTAATTGCATCTTGAATTCTAGTTTTATGAGCCGACGCGAACAGGAAATTACTTTTCATTACCTTAAAATAAGCGGAAAACATTTTTCAAATACCGGCTAGAAACATCCCTGTGGACGTCTAAAGACAAGACCCAATTGCCAACTAACTACCCAAGGCTGATCAGCCAGACGCTTTGAGGTCCGGCCGTATTTTCTGTCTATTCACCCTATTAAATTCCTTCAGCGGAGCGCTTCCAGCCAGAAGCTGGCGTTCAGCTCAACACGCGATCTGACCGTCAATACCGAGCACGAGTAACGACGTCCGTCTACAGGGTTTCCATCCAGGTCCTGAACGGTCTTAATTTGATTTTCTCAAATTTAAGGCCTTAAAAAAGTCTTAGATTTGGCAGTTTTGTAGTAAGAGGTCTTAAAAAGGTCTTACATTGATTTTTTTAGAGCAGTTGAAATAACCAAATCCACCTTTCAAATGAGTACACTCAATTGAAATTGAAATCATATGATATCTGAAATATTTCTTTGCACATGCCTCATAGCTCTTAATTTTTCTAAATTTTGATCTTAAATTGGTCTTAAAAAGATCTTAAATTGATTTTCGAAAATGCATGGGAACCCTGGTCTAACAACTAGTACAGTCCTACAATATGGGATTCACATTTAGCGAGGGTGGGCCGTGGGGGAGGGGGGTTTCAGGTATATATATCTTACAAGGTATATTATAGCGAAAACCTAGCCCCCAACCCACCCCCCACCCCCTTTTCCATCTATTCTTCGGTTGACTACTCGCCTTACAAACTGCGCGTCAACTACCCAGTGAGGCGGTGAGCCTGTCGACGCGCGGTACTGAGAGAGGCGCTCTGGGTGTCTGATGGCGTCATTATGTGTACATGTACGAGTGACTGATTACTTATACATGGCGAGGAGGCGCTGGGCAGGGGTGGGGCTGCTTTTATAGGTGATCGTGGGGATCAATACTACAAGCAGACAGCTGATGGATTGGCGATTAACCTTTCCCACCGTTCAACAAAAGTGGAACTTTTTTAGGCTTTGTTGCTCTTTTCTTTTCGTTTTTTTTTTTTTTTTTTTTTTTAAATTTAGAATTTAACCGTTTTTAGGCCTGATAAAATATCAAAATTGTAGCAGAAATAGGCTTGTAAGGTGGACGAACGGAGACGTCTATACAATACGTGGAAGCTGATAGGTCGGAAGTAGGAGTGGTAGTTTGTTATACCCAAAGACCTGAGGCCATGAACCTCCCCCCCCCCTCCCACCCCCGCCCGGTGTGGCCGGACGTCCCCTCCCCGGTGGTAATGGAGTCCACAGGTAAACGGTGGTCAACGGCCGGCCGGACTACAGTGGTCAAACATCTCAGCCTGACCACACTGGTCAAACATGTCGGCCTCCCCCTCCCCCACCACCACCCTCAGATCAGACGGGGGGTCAATATTGGTACGGTCTGTAGATCTCCACCCTCCCCCCACCAGGCCGTACAGGTAATCTCATCAGGGGGTGACCTATTCATTAGGGATTACTGACGATGAAGGATCATCTCATGATGGGAGTGGGAGTGGGGTGCGGTGGGAGTGGAGGTGTCCAACTCCCCAGTATGCCCCAGCCCCAGTTCTAATATAGGGATGGAAGTTTTCACATTTTTCTCTGATTCCACATATTTTTTACATAACCACCTCGAATAATAACTTTCAAATGCAATCTATAACATTATGTTTGGTAGCAATTTAAAACACTTCCACATTTCCTTTCTGAGGTTTCAGACTTGTTCATTAACCCTGACTTACTTCCCTGCTAATAGTAATAGCCCCCACCGTCTAAGCGGCACCCAGTGGCCTTTATCTTTTAGTGTTGTCTTTTTTTTTAGGTTGAGGCACACTTGAGGAAAAAAGAAGACAAAACTTAATTACGTTTTGTTGATTTTTACATTAAAAACAAGTTAAAACTGCCCACCCGGCGTCCTCCATGCCAGCCCCCCACCCCACTCCCAACCCCCGACTCCCCAAGGAAACGCCACCGCGGCGGAAGTTACTCGTCGACCGGAAGTGGCTTCGGGGAAACGTTCAAGGCGTCGCTTGGCGCGGTTACGGAGGTACCAAACTAAAGGTCATTAAAACGGGGAACATAAAAACAGAACCCACACCCGGTCTATTCCGGTGAGAGACGAAAGAAAGAAAAAAGCGGGTCATCTTTCCATAAAAGTAAAGACACAAATAAAGATCGCACTTCCGACTGGTGACTGAAACTGAAAGGCGGTCGTGTTTTGACAATGCCCATTGAGTCCAGTCGGCCAGCGTCCCCCCCCCCTCCCCCCTCCCCCCTCCCCCCTCCCCCTCCCCGCTCCCCTTCCAGCGTCTGCCCCGGAGGAGGCGTCAGCAGCGTATAGTATACGGTCATTGAGGGTCTCAATTCGGCCAAATAGATAAACCGGAACTACATTGCCTCTGACCGGAACTAGTTTGTGAAGCCATTCTACAACCTTGTTGATCTCGGTAGTATTACCATGAGACTTATCTTACAGTGTGCTTATGGACATCTTTAGGTATAAGCAGTTGGAGGAAAGACGTGATACTTATCTGTCTTTGAGTTCTTCGACATAGTTTGGTGAAGGTATCCAAAAGGTAAATGGTGGAACGCCCATGGCCAGTATATCACAGGCAGGACGGCCCAATAGGTTCGATAGGTTCACCAATAGTACAATAATGTATACATCCTAAACAACCCAGGAGGAAGGAGCTCCCCCCCCCCCCCCCCAGTGGGTGTAATTAATCGTCGGCGGTCTACCGGCTGGTGGTGGTTAGCTAATCAATAGACAGGGATCGGGCGGGTCTGGGCCCCGATACCTGAATGAGGGCCGACCTGGAGTATAGATGGACCCTGAGTGCAGAGTCGTGTTGGCTGCCGCCGCACCACATATCCCCCAGATACCCTCCAGATGTATACCCCCAGATGCACCCAGATACACCCCCCCCCCCCCCGATACACCCATATACCCCCCATACCTCCCAGACACACCCCAGATACCCCCTGATACCCCCCCCCCCGATACCCCCATATACCCCCCATACCTCCCAGACACACCCAAGATACCCCCTGATACCCCCCTGATACCCCAGATACCCTCCAGATACCCTCCAGATACCCCCAGATAGCCCCTAGATACCCTAAGATACCCCCCAGATACCCAAAGATACCCCTTTATGCCCCCGATTCTCCCAGATACCCCCCATACCCCCATATAGCCCCCTGATACCCCCAGATACCCCCATATACTCCCCGAACCTCCCAGATACCCCCGATACCCCCATATACCCCCCAGATACGCCCATATACCCCCATACCTCCCAGATACCCCCCAT
Organism: Lepidonotus clava; assembly: GCA_936440205.1. NCBI lineage: Eukaryota > Metazoa > Annelida > Polychaeta > Phyllodocida > Polynoidae > Lepidonotus > Lepidonotus clava. Next base: position 7,847,076 of record OW387148.1, read on the forward strand.
ATACGCCCATATGAATCCCATATCTTTTGATAATGTATATGTTATCTTTTTTTATTTCTGTTCTGCTAGTTTAGTACAAGGAGCGCTAGAAGAGTTTTAACATTTGCATAATCTTCAGAGTGTAAATACAAACCTTCAGGTACACAAATCAGACGGTGGTAGAAACCCTGTAAACGGCCTCCTTTATCACGCCCCTTCCCGGCGCTGGTCTGTTTACGCCACAACTGAAGGCCGTTTCCGCCCACCGTTGTAAATGGAATCTGAAATGCGTTTTTTGGTGTGGGCACTCAGCAGCCTTAGGCCCCGCGGGCCTGGCGCCCGCCTCAGAGACTGAGAGAGGGGACTGAGGGTGTCCCTTGGCTGAAGGAGACCTGGGCTCGCCGTCTTCCCGTTTGGCAGCCTTCCCGCTGTGAGGGCTTCAAAGCCCGTCGTACTAAGAGACGGGGGATGGGGGGGGGGGGGGGTCTCACCAGCGAAGGGCACCAGGCAAGGTCCTTGTCACCCGGCCCCCATGGAGGGTTGGAGACAACTCAAGTTTACCACCCAGTAGTAGATGCCTTTTACCTTGGCTGCTGCTGAATCAAGCCTTGTTATAAACTTATCTGTAAAATGACTTGTACCTCCCCTGAATAACTTGATGTAAACTCTCACTTTGTGTGGTTCTCCGTGAGGTCCTTCCCCAAAGGGAGCAGCCCTGAGCAGCTCCCCTCCCTCAGGGGGGAGCGGGCGACGTCTGCCGCACCGTGCTGACGCCCCCCCACACGTCGACTCGGTCTTTATTGATCAGGCAGTCGGCGATATGTTTTATTGACCGGCTGGCAGCGCAGGCTGCACGGGCAGGTTGGAAAGGGCGGCGCGCGAGTCTTGGGAGCGGCCTCACCTGATCGTTACAACACGCCACCCCCCATACCCCTCTACCAACCCCTCCAGGCGGGCCGCATGCAGGTGAAATGGGCCCCCTTCTACCATCACGTGACTGGCCGCGCCATTGCTAGAAAATAATGGCCTCTAGTCTAATGTGTGTCATGTTACTGCCATCTAGACTTGGCAGAAAGTGAAAACGTTTTATTGTGGGCCGGTGAGCCAGTTAGACTTTCAAGTCGGTTCTGGTCTTTTGAATCTGGCGCGCTCGCCGCCCACTAAGACATAGACTTTCGTGAAGAGTACTTAGAGTCACTTTGTTGAAAGGACCCCCCGGAGCGCATAGCGTTTTTCTTACCATATTTTGGCGATCGATTCTGGGCTTAAATCCAAGCATTTGGGCTTATTTGGGCTGATATTAATATCAATTGTGATCTATAGAACAAGCAGGAATGCAGATATTTGTCCCAAATTGGTCAAATTAGATATATTAGCGCGAAAAGAAATCCGGTTAGATCGGCGGTAGTCGGGTATCTTCGGCATTCTCCGTGACCCGCTTTCAATCGGAGAAGAAGGGATCTGGGTCAATCTATGAATATTCAACAAATTTGCATGCCTATTTCACCATGAAATCGGTCGTTCTTACGGGTCAAATATATATACAGAGGTACATTTGGATACATAGATGATCATGTCAAAGTCTAGAAAACCAAAGATTGCAAAATAACGCGTCTAAACGCGTAAATGCATCGCGCTATTTTCTTGGTATTCCGTCGCGTCGACCCGGTGACAAGGCTCAGACCTCACACCGGCCGGTGCAAGTGCCCCGGTCGGACGTGTTGGCGGGAGGCTATCTCTTTCGCCGCCTGGATACCCGGATTACGGCGGTATCTGATGCTTTCAATATATATATTTTGGAGTCTGGACCCCCTTAAACGCATACAACGCATTGAAATCTCATGCGGGAACCATGCGTTCGTATCGAAGGGAAAACATTGGATCGATCGGACACGTGGAGGCTTGACACTGTCAGACCGGTCGGAGCAGGCCGGGAGGGTGGAGGTCTTCCCTATTTCCAGCCTGTAGGCTGTACACCTGGATTACGGCGGTATCTGATGCTTTCAATATATATTAATGGAATCTATGTGGACCTGTGGACGCATACTAACGCATGAAGTGGCCTGAAACATGCGTTCATATCGAAGGGAAAAGATTGGATCGATCGGACACGTGGAGGCACTGTCACTGTCAAACATGGCGCCGTCAATTCTTCGCCGGGACCTTCTCTACCCATCACGCCTGCATCGATACTTTGAACTCAGGAAACCAGGATGACATTAAACGCATGAATTGTGGAGGATGTACGCATTGAAACGCATTGAGGACTCCAGGCGTTAACGGTGGGTTCATATATTTTTTTCCAGCATTTGAAATTATACCGTTGCAAATAGGCCTAAACTCGGCGAGAGGCCTAACACACATTGGTCGGACATTGGCAATCTGAAAAATAATTATTTAGACCTTATTAGGCCTATCAAAATGAAATTCATGTATATATCTATGTTCTCATATATGTGAGGGTCCTATTTGTCATATAGTTTCATCTTTTTAGGCCTAGAAACGCTTGCAAGAATATTTTACAGATGGTATGAAAAAGTGACTGGACTCAGATAGGCCTAAGCCCGACCTCCGACACTGTCAATGTATTATGGCGGCTTCGAAAGCAATTATTTATGATCAAAAGATTAAATTATTTGTTGAATTGTCACTATAGTGTCACTTTTTCTTACCTACCATCAAAATATTCAACCTGAACTTTAATATGTCTAGGCCTAAGTCACTGTCAGTGTCTGAATCATTCCCATTCAATGTTAAAACATAGGCGTCACACTGTCAATAAGTTCTCCGGTGCTGTCAGTGTCACACAGATTTAAGATGTAAATGATTCAAAGATTAAATAATTTGGGAAATTGTCACTATAGTGTCATTTTTCCAGACCTACCATCAAAATATCTGAATCAGTAATATCTCAATATCTAGGCCTAAGCCCTCTCCATTAGATCTTGGGATACACCGGCCCCTAAGTGCCTACAGCACTTAACTTGATCAATTAAATCAATGGCGCTTTTGATCTAGTCATTAGTAGAGGTTGTTTTGCGTGTTACCTGACTTCAGTTGTCACTCCGCTGTTGGTATTCTAGGTACTGCTCCACAACCAGAAGGGTTTAAACAGGGTCTAGTTGACGACTGAGGTATCTAGTCTAGATATCAGGATGTCCACAGCACAGGGAAAACAGGGGGGGGGGGGGGATCCCTGACAGGAAAAACACAGGGAAATTTTTCCGCAACACAGGGAAAAGACGGGGAATTTCAATTGGCCAGGATCGACAATTCCTGATTCTCAAAATAGTAGGGATTAACAGGGAAAAGTTGCTGTGGGACAGGGAATATCAGGGAAAACGGGGAATTTGAAATATGAATAGGGACCCTGAGATATATCTAGAATGTCTAAAACAAATAAACTTAATCACTCAAGGATTATTTCAAATAACCAAAGCTCAGTACGAACAATGCAACGTGGGCGCATTTGTCACATGAAAGAAAAGGCGCTGCAATACGGATGTGATTCGGTAAGGATTAATTATGACACGCATTGAGGGGGTTCCCTATTCCCCGGCTGTAGTTTGTTCACTATACCTGCCACCTGGGAGGTCTATGGCATTTCAATTACCGAGCCCGTTTCTTTCAAGCAGCCCTATAATACTCGGTAATTGCTGTTGCCCTTTCAGGATTAGTCTTTAGCTAAGCATTGACTGGTTTAATTAATCCGATTACTGGTGGGTGGTGGGAGTGATGGCCGCCACGTTCACCCCTAGACTGCGTGTTGAGAGCTGTCTGTAGTCGCCCCCCCCCCCCCCCCACTCACACCACCCCCTCCTCCTGCCCGTCCTTAACCCCACCTTAACCCTCCCTACCCCTGCCTAGCCCACACACCTCTCACAGGCCACAACACTACTGCTATTTGTTGCCTCTTACTTTGAAACAAAATTGTCACTTCTGTGTTGTTCCTCCAAAATGCCCACCTTCACCGTCCTCACCCTGAACTTCCCAGTTCACTTCTTGTTGTTCTACCTTATGGTGCAGGAGGCCCTGATTCTGATCCCTGTACCCCTTATTCCCATCTACATTTTGCATACGCTCTCTAGTATTGTATCGCACCAGTCGATATGGTACAACATTCCTTACGTTGGTGTGTCCCACTCCCCTGACCTTGTTTCCGAGCGTGTCTCAGGATTCATCGATCTTTGTCTATCATAGACCAGGATCTAGGCGGAGATCCCCGACGATCAATCCCCTGTCTGCCGGGAGCACTGCCCGACTCCCGGCCGGCCCGTTACCCGTCATACACATACCCCGCTATGGGGCCTTCCATTAACTACATACGCAGAATTTATACAAATTTTAGACCTCCCCCCCCCCCCTCCCTTGGCCAAAATACGCATTGTATTTGTACAGGACCGTGCGCTAATTTTCTAAATTGTCAGACCCCCACCCAGCCTTGGTGCATACGTACTTAATGGAAGGACCCTATGGTCTACGGATTCCCTAGTCTCCAGTTTGCATACTCCCCAGCAGCTCAGGGTCTCATCCCGTAGGCCCTATCCCGGCTCGTCTGTTGGCTAATCCGGCCCTAAGTCTCCCACCATACAGTCCTCCCGTCAGGGATTCCCCGCCGTCTCTACCGACCTGATCCCCGTGTAAGTCTAGGTCTGGTGCTGACAGGTCGTAGCTCAGCCCGGAGTCCCCGCTCACCTCCTGTACCCCCCCCCCCCCCGCCCCCCTCATCCTCCTACCCCCCTCCCCTCCCCCGACCTCCAGCCCCCACTAATGGCATCGTGTCTGCTCGTCAGCCTCCCAGACCAAACCGATCAGAGGCAGACGTGAACAGTAAACTGACGCAGCCTATATTATCAGGGCTGAACGTCTAACGTATTAATCTGGGCAGGAGAAGGGGATGTAGAGGAGACAGGAGGGGTTAGGGCGCCCACCCTCCAGGTGAGAGGAGGCAGTGACGAGGGGTCAATGACCGGCCGGAGGGAGGAGGTGGGAGGGGGCTTGAGTCTCAGAGACAGTACCACCAAAGCCTGATGGCTGGTGACAGGCTGAAAGGGGCCAACGTGACCTAGCAAGCTTATGTGTTCACTTTGGTCAAATCTGCTGGATTTTTGACAGTATATTGTATAAAAGGATGACCCCGTGGGGTGGGGCTTCTGCTCCTGGGAAGAATATAAGCCGCCAGTAGCCCCTGCTGATCATGAAAGGCAACGATAGTGGGGACCCAGCACTAACCAAGTGGTTCTTTGGGTTCAATTCCTAGTTGGTGTCTGGGTTCATCAAGGGGTGAGGTACAGCAAAATTTATTTCCAGGTTTTGATCCCCCACTGTTTACCCACCCTGTCATCTTCATCCCATAGATACAATGACCAAAGACAGAATTCATCTCAATTTGTTTTTGCCGTGAAAATGACCGTGGCACTTCCATCACGCACTCACTCACTCACTCACCATACAAGGATGTGAGAATCTCTGCTGAGGTCCGTTTGGGTTCTTTGGATCCTAACCAACTCCCATCAGACCTGAGGTGGTCCTGGGTGAGATGGGAGAGACGACAGTAGGTATATCATGACCAGCGCTGTCTGAGGTCTGTCTGCAGCACGGAAAGGTTAAGGAGGGGGGAGGGGAGGGGGGAGAAAGGTCAGGGGAGGGGCAGTGGGAAAGGCCGGACCGTCTTGGGGGAGGGGCCCTGGGTGGTCTACTCTATGTCTCCAGGTAGCAGGCTGGCCTGGTCTCAGACTGGCCTTCCTCCAGTGGTTGGCCGGCCCTGGAGAAGGCCCATACCCACCTGTCGTTACCCCCCCCCCTCCTCCTCCTCCTCCTCCCCCACCAACACGCCATGTACCACCAGGTAGAACCACACCGCCTTGTTCGTCCAAATGCCAACCCTGGGCTAGGTGGGAGTCCCGGGCGGGCAGGGGCAGGAAGTGATGCAGGCAGGCAGGGGCGATCTGGGTGCGTTTTCAGAGATGCGATAAATGTGTTAAGTGCATGGTGGATGCTGGATGCAGGCGGTGTTCCCACGCACCGGGCCGGCAGATAGCCCGCTGTCAGCCCTGGAGGCCGCCGCCCGCTCCCCCAACGCACACGGTCTGAAAGGGAAACGAGAAATTACAACCACAGCGCGGGGAACCCACTAAAATTAGCCCGCTGCCATTTAAGGAGCAGCTCGTCGGCACTGCCTTCTGCCCTGCACCATGCCCTTTTCATTCACAATTCTCTGGCATTTTGCAGATTCTCTAAAGACTGTTTTGTTTGGCTTATTTTTGTGTGCATGCCTTGAATGTGATTCGGTGAATGGGATGAATCTTACGACGACTAGTGGCTGCAGTCTTTGATGGCAGTCAGTGTGGAGACTGGGGGCTGCTGGTGGTAGAGGGATGGCTCCGGTTTGATGTTGTTATTGGCGCGTGCTTCCCACTAGACCCATGTGACACGAATGTCAGGCACTAAGTGGTAAATGATTAAAAGTACGTTCGTTTTTTCTGTGCAGTCAAAATCATCAACACATTTTCTAGAAGCTGGCATGTCTACCTATACCAGCTAAATATCACTATAAGTTTACCTATTAGAGATATCGTCAGAAAGAAACAATTCAAATAACAAAACCATGGTGTCCAACAGTATCTAATTTGTTAACATCATATAGAAAGGACTGTACACGTAGAATTGCGTCGTTGCATGTTACATCACAAACACATTGCGGTGTGCGCTGAGTTGCTCCGAGCTGCTCACCGCCCAGGGACAGGTGTTACTATGCCAGGTATGTCGACCACACAGGGACCCTTCACACTGGTTTTAATACCCCAGGTACGTAAGGCACGGCTATCTAGGGCCTCTTTACACTGGTTTTAGTACCCCAGGTACGTGATACTCAGTCATGTAGGGACCCTTTACACTGGTTTTAATACCCCAGGTACGTAAGGCACGGCTATCTAGGGCCTCTTTACACTGGTTTTAGTACCCCAGGTACGTGATACTCAGTCATGTAGGGACCCTTTACACTGGTTTTAATACCTCAGGTACGTGATACTCAGACATGTAGGGACCCTTTATACTTGTGTTACCACACCACTTAAGTCAACCATGTAGGGACCCGTTACACTAGTTTTGATAACCCAGGTACACGATACTCAGTCATGTAGGGACCCATTGCCAGTCATTTAAGGCCCTTTTACACTTGTATTACAGCCCCAGGTATGTCAGCCTTACAGGGCCCCTTTACACTGGTTTCAGACTCGGGGACCCATTGAGCACCTCGGCTACAACTCATGAGCTGTTCGGCCGTGCCCGGCTCCCCCTGTCAGTGATTCATTCATTGTGGTTCTGCCCTCTGCCCCCTCCTGTTACTCACTATCCGCCTGCCCACCTGTCGTCATAAGTAGAGGTAACCGCGGAGGAGTGGTTTCAGATTACAGCCAAAAGAAACCAAACTTCTGACTCCACGATACACGTTGCCAGTAAAACCCTGCACTCAGTAAGGTAGGAGTTAGCGCGATCTGGGAGAGAAAGGTGCCGCCTGTGTTATTATTACACCTCACCGGGGGAGGCAGCCCATGCAGGTATTTATAGGGGGCCTCCTGTCATTTGTTGCCAGGGGTATTAGATAGCCTGACGACAACAGGCAAGGCGTATTATAGATCCGACACGCAGCGGCCGCCCGCACCATGCTCACAGCCCAAATTACAGGATGTAGTTAGTATCGACGTCTGCCCCTGTTTGCAGGTTTGGAGTTATTGATGCCCGAAAGGAATCAGTTTGGGTTCAAGTGTGATGCAATCCACATGGTACCATAGTATAGTTGTTGTGTTTTGTTTTGTTTTCTGGGATACCTTTTAGAATGGATAATAAAATGAGTTTACGATCCACAAACAGGAAAACGAGACCTAGGAATTCGGTTTGCTGTTTAATTTTGTTTAGCTGGTATCTCCAAGCACAGCGATCAAACAGTCTATTCACTAACACAAATAAGTCATTTCACAGCTGAAGATTTTGTGTATCTACGATATCATTTGTGTGCTTTCACTTTTCTGACTCTAGTATGAACCCAAGTGTAGGCACCCTGGGGGGAAAAGTCTGCGTCACCAATTGACAACTCCCTGGGTATAGAGGAGAATCACTGCTCTCTGTCTCCAAGTTACAAACGATCCCTCCAGCCCAGCCTTAAGCTATGTTTTTGAACATAGGCTTCCTAAGAACCCTCTTAGGCCGTCTTAGGGCACTGACTATAACGTAAAGAAGGAGAAATCGACCGCACATGTCAATCACAGGTGAAATGAAGCAGAAGGCGTCTAGAAATAGCCCGTTTGAAGATCGGGTACTTGAGTAAAGCCGCTTTCATTCTTCACTACGCCTAATGCATTGTGCTTATGTTGTATTGACGACACAAGTTACTTTTGGGGCAATTTATCAAAGAAAAACGATCAAGGAGGTGTCAAAAATGTATAGACAGAGTACCAACAGTTCAGGGAAAACAGGGAAAATGCAAAAAGAAAGTTCCCTGATAGGAAAAACAGTGAATTTGCAAATTTTGCCAAAACACAAGGAAAACACAGGGAATTTTATTTGGCCTGGTTCAGAAATTCCACATTTCTTCTGCATGCAGAGGCTTATTAATTTGAACAACTTGCTGGATATGACACAGAGAAAAATTGCTGCAGGACGGGGGAAATCTCAGGGTAAACACAGGGAATGTGAACATGGAATTTCGCGTTGGTACCCTGTACAGTGTGCTGTATTATGTGGGGAAGTTCCACTGAGGGTCTACAAGCCTCTGTCAGGAAGAGATTGAGGAGGGTGCTGGGCGCGCCCCTCCTCCACATGCGGGCAGGTATAGCCAGGAGAGGCCTGTGTGTGAAGATGGGGGGATGGGTTAATATGTTAACCCCTGACAAAAGGCATCAAAGGAAGCGATGATCAATGGTAGCCAGCCTGGGGTATGACAAGTAGAGGAGGTGTGTGCAGGGGACGGTAGGGTAGGCTGGTCTTACATGACGGTGGGGTAGGTGTCTGACACTGTGACAGTGGGGTAGGCTGGTCTTACATGACGGTGGGGTAGGTATCTAACACTGTGACAGTGGGGTAGGCTAGTCTTACATGACGGTGGGGTAGGTGTCTGACACTGTGACAGTGGGGTAGGCCATCCTACATGACGGTGGGGTAGGTATCTAACACTGTGACAGTGGGGTAGGCTGGTCTTACATGACGGGGGTAGGTGTCTGACACTGTGACAGTGGGGTAGGCCATTCTACATGACGGTGGGGTAGGTATCTAACACTGTGACAGTGGGGTAGGCTGGCTCTACATAACAGTGGGAAGGTGTCTGACACTGTTACAGTCAGGTAGGTGGGTCCTACATGACAGTGGGGTAGGTGTCTAACACTGTGACAGTGGGGTAGGCCATCCAAATGACAGTGGGATAGGTATCTAACACTGTGACAGTAGGGTAGGTGTATGACAATGGGGTAGGCCTTTACGTGACAGTGGGGTAGGTGTCTGACACTGTGACAGTGGGGTAGGCCGGTCCTACGTGACAATGGGATAGGTGTCTGACACTGTGACAGTGGGGTAGGCCGTCCAAATGACAGTGGGGTAGGTATCTAACACTGTGACAGTAGGGTAGGTGTATGACAGTGGGGTAAGCCTTTACGTGACAGTGGGGTAGGTGTCTGACACTGTGACAGTGGGGTAGGCCGGTCCTACGTGACAGTGGGATAGGTGTCTGACACTGTGACAGTGGGAAAGGTGTCTAACACTGTGACAGTGGGGTAGGCCGTCCAAATGACAGTGGGGTAGGTATCTAACACTGTGACAGTAGGGTAGGTGTATGACAGTGGGGTAGGCCTTTACGTGACAGTGGGGTAGGTGTCTGACACTGTGACAGTGGGGTAGGCCGGTCCTACGTGACAGTGGGATAGGTGTCTGACACTGTGACAGTTGGGTAGGTGTCTGATGCTGTGACAGTTGCGTAGGTCAAGCAAGAGGGCCAAGCATGGCCCCTTTTAAACATCATGATCCCTGGTGACGGGGGAAGGAGGGAGCAGCATGTAGCCAGGGTTAACTGAAATAAGTGGGCAATTCCAGGACACACCAGTCTACGCCACCCGTCCCATCGCCCCTGGAGGGGTCGGGCGCCCTGATCTAGTGGCCGCTGCCTGGCCCTGTCTTTGATGGGCTTCAGATAACGGGGGTAAGGGCCTCCTGACGACGGTAAGGTATTAATGAAGATTAGCCGCCCGTGGGCATGGCGGCCTGCCTTATCATAACCCTATTACACTTAGAGAGGCCACCCGATGGTGGGTGGGTGGGCGCTGTCTGTCGATCCCCCCACCCCTCACCCACATCCCTCAAAAGACACCCACCTCCCCTCCCAATGGCCCAGTAGTGGGCCTCTAACGTGGACACTTGGATCTCGTCCTTTCCCTGGGAGTTGTGCCCCCACCCCCCACCCCATACACCCTCTCTTGTCTTTCTACTTGCCACTTGCCGTAGCTTAGGCCGGGTTCTATGCCATCAAGCGCCGTCTGATGAATTCTTGATGTGAGCCTATAGGCCGCCGGCAGTGGCCGTGTCTACCCCCTCCCCCCTTCGTTACGGCCTCTGGGGCCCTACCAAACCGTCTATGAGACGACCAGACCGTTTAATGAGCCCACCGCCGGGCACACGCACTAACTCAAGGATACTTAGTTAATTGCGTAATGCATCAAATTAAGAAGGAATGAATGAAATCGTCTCATGATTCCTTGTGGCAATTAGCGGCGAGAGGCGGAGGCGAGGCACTCGTGAGGCACGTTGGGCGAGCAAAAAGGGCCCGAGTGGCTGCTTCAAACCATGTTTACGACGGCCGAGACGGCGGGCCGGGCCGCCAGTCGACCACTGATCGGGCACACTCCCGGCATTTACCTCCCACTGCATGTCACCAAACACGCCCGGCCCGGCCCTTTTAGTGGGGAGTGCACAGAAACAGACTTCTCCGCCTCTCCTGATCATACAACGCACCTTGACCTTTATAGCCAACATTCAGTCATTTCCTCCAACTGTACTTTAAATATGTTAGTCACTGGTGTTCCGTGAAATGATCCCTGTGCCCGAACGCTCGGTGCGTTTCCTGCATTTTTGGAGCAGTCCCCATTGCAGCTGGTCCGTTTTTAGAGGCCTGACAAAAGCACCGACCTCTTCTTCAGAAAAGCCCCAAATGTCACGCTCCCATTTGACCATTCTCTGGTTCACCACTGACTCATGCTGACGAGGCATTCCTCCAAGATTGCATTCCGAGAAATTTCATAATCTTCTCGGCACCAAAGAGGAAACGGACGCCGTAAAAAGCGCCGACTTGAAAGGCCAAACCACGCAGCTTGTAAAATTGGCGTTTGATCTCTAAAAAGGTATCTTCATTGACTGCAATGGTGAGTTTGGCCGGCTATCTTGGTCACCCATGCCGGGAGGTGTGGAGGGTGGAGCGTGGAATGGGCCGCAGTGTGAAGGTTGTGTTTACGTACAGAAAACTCTGATCAATAAGTATGGCATGTAGGCAGTAGGAAGGGTCGCCAATGACACGGCCTGGTCACTCGATAAGTTCACCCGGGCATGACCGTTTTTACTCGGTACACTGCTTCTCCCTTTGAGATGCCGTTATGGACATTTTGATGTTGTGTTTTCTTTTGCAGAAAACATCCTATTGCATACTTGTGATACCTAATTCCTACATCACTTAATATTCCACTGTCTCTCAAAGAAACGCTCTAAAATTCCCCTTTTGTTAATTACATTGCACATTCTCATTTCTTGATTTTCTATTTTTATTATACCGTTACCCAATTCATTTAAATACTTATGCAAAGTCTAAGCCTTGTTTAACTTGTGTCTTGTAGGTATGCGTGCTGGGTCCCGACATTTGTTGACCACGACCAATGAGAGCACGAGCCATGGGCCGGTCTGGGAGCAGTGTGACTTCGAGCTCGCCCACTTCCCAGCAGCCTGGGTCTTCAGTCACACCATTTGCATTTTAATCATCTTTATAGGTGAGTATAATACCGTATGCTGTAACATATGATATGCAGTCTACATAAACATAGATCGTCAATATAAAGTTTCTGAATGATTAACGTGAAACTGATAGTTTTGATTAGTTTGTAAATTATCATACAGTTAATGATGACCTTTCCAATTTTGTCTTTCCTCATGTGAGCATAGTAATACTTCCTCTATTCAGTGTGCTGTCAGCTTTACAACATGGGTGTGGAGCAATTATTTAACCAGCTACCATCGAGAGGGCTACACTTGTCTACATCATACAATAACCAATCACCGCTTGTCTACATCAGACAATAACCAATCACCTTCTCTCTAGTCGACCCGCCCCTACCCTACATGCGGCACATTAGCCGTATATCACAGACAGGGCTACACTTGTCTACATCAGAAAATAACCAATCACCTTCTCTCTAGTCGACCCGCCCCTACCCTACATGCGGCACATTAGCCGTATATCACAGACAGGGCTACGCTTGTCTACATCAGACAATAACCAATCACCTTCTCTCTAGTCGACCCGCCCCTACCCTACATGCGGCACATTAGCCGTATATCACAGACAGGGCTACGCTTGTCTACATCAGACAATAACCAATCACCTTCTCTCTAGTTTACCCACCCCTACCCTACATGCGGCACATTAGCCGTATACCACAGACAGGGCTACGCTTGTCTACATCAGACAGCCCGGTGGCCCCGTGAACACGGCCGCTGGCTGCTCCCTGCGCCATGCCATCTCTCCGTATAGTAGTGATCAGGGCCGTATCCTCCACCCCTCCCCCAGCCCACCCAGCTCCCGCTTTGATCCAGTCTACACCGCTCAGCTACAAAGTAAAAGGGGCCTCCTCGGGTTGACACAAACTATATCGGAATGTCTCCTCGAATCAGGAATCCGCTTTGTAATCCACATAATAGGCCCACATTCGCTTTGACGGCAGCGTTATTTGCAGCTGGTTTTATAGTGCCTCGCTGCTTTTATCCCCACCAAATGCCTCTGTAATTGAATACGTACGTCCAGGCTAGATCTCTCGTAAAGAGGGCCCATTGAATTGACAGGAATGGTTATGCTCCAGAGTCTTGATCCTATATTAGGCTACAATACAAGGGATGTAACTTTGACCCAACTTCACCTATTTTATTTAAAATAGCGATGGTATTCATAGCTTGGTATTTCTTTGCGAAACAAATTCTACCCCCAAACAGTGTTCGAAATTAAAAAATGAAAAACTGTCAGCTCCAATTTTGTTTCATGAAAAATATCTTGAAAATATGACATAACAACGAGGAAAGGGGTAATACCCAGACAAGTATTCAGTCACATGAAATGGAAAAGATTTTAAAAAAAAAAAAAGTAAGATTTTACCCACAAAAAGCTGTCAGCCATCTGGTCCGTCAATTTGATATTTTTGCCAACAACAAAAAAAGTCAGCCCTGCTCAGGAAATGCCAGCCTTGGGCTGACGGGTTGACGTTAATTTGAAACCCTGCCAAACGTGTGCCTTTAAATGTACATTTTACGTCTAGTGACGACCTCCCCTCTCCCCCCTCTGCTTGCAGCCCTGGCGATCGTCTGTGATGACTTCTTCGTGCCTTCGCTGGAGGCCATCTCGGAGAAGCTGCACCTGTCGGAGGACGTGGCCGGCGCCACCTTCATGGCCGCCGGGTCCTCCGCCCCCGAACTCTTCACCTCCGTGGCCGGCGTCGCCGTGGAGACGGACGTCGGCGTCGGCACCATCGTCGGGTAAGTGTGGCCACCGTCTATATCCTTTCTAATACTCCACCTCATGGAGCATAATATATAATGTTACGTATGCAAAGAGACAGGGAGCCTTGGTCTCTTTGTTAGTGAAAAGATATCTCAAAATCTCGTCATCGGGTAAGTGCCGCGACCGTCGATATAATAACGTGTAGTAGTAGGTAGGTAGTAGTAGTAGCAAATGGGGGTTTGGGGCGGGCGTCCGCAGCGCACCATCTCCCGCGATCTGGTAACTCCCCCTCCCCTCCTCCACCTCCACCACCCCACTCCCCTCCCCTCTGGGCTCAGCGCATCACGCACCGGCAGGAGAATAGAGGACCGAATTAGCTGACAAGAAGATCTGAGTGAGGAGACGTTACACAGAGAGCTGGGTGGGTGGGGTTAGGTTTCAGGGGGTGGGACGTGGGGACAGCCACTAGGACAAGCTGTCTGCTGGGTACGTGTCGCCCAACCAACCAGTGACAATACCTAGATCTGAAGCCCCATACCCACTAGGTGATTTTGACTGAGTTGACCAACTAATCGAAGCTAGAATCGGCTGATTATTCTCATAGAGTCGGCTGATTCTAGTCCCAATTCAGATTACCAGTCAGTATGTTATATTGAAAGATACATGTTTGACGAGTCTTCTAGTAGAGTCGGCTGATTTTAGCGCTGATGAGTCTGCCAACTTGGGTAAGAGTCACCTAGTGGGTATGGGGCTTCAGTGAACCATCTAGTCACTATACCTTGATTTTAGATTTAGCTTTTGAAACATCTTAGATGTAATGTTGGCATGTTTGGTGTTAATTGAGATCTGATGCCAGTGTATAAGGGCGTTCAACAATCATACAATTGTGTATGTGAAACAACTTGTCGAGACATTGTCGTCAGTGACAGGTGTGCATGTGGCATTATGTCTTTTACTGGGGACAAAGTTCGCCACGGTTTACGACTTGGCCTATCTTGGTATTTCTCTCCCTACCCCTTGTAAATGAACGCGTTATGTACCTGTTAATTCTCAAGATTAGCTCGTGTGTTCTTGCTAACCTGGGAATGGTAGAAGCACTGTCTGATAATTAGGTCCTAATCAAATAATTGTCTGATAATTGACTACCTGTATCTCATGGAGTCCTCACTTTCCACCTGGCCTCGCCCATGTCACACCTTTAAGCCCCATACACACTAGGTGATTTTTGTACAGTCAGCCGACCAATCAGCGATAAAATGGGCCGATTCTAAGGGTAGAATCGGCCAATTTTAGCACCGATTGAGATTAAACCTGCACAGTTTAATGTACTGTACTAACAGGCGATCAGAAAAATCAGCTGTATAAGTGCCAATTCGTTGGTCGACTCTGTGAAAGTCACCTATTTGGGTATGTGGCTTTAGCGGTGGTGAGCCTCGTCTACACCTGATCAGGTGGGGTCTATCTCCCACCTGTCACCGCTTTGTGTCTGACCTCTCCCCCTCCCCGCTCTACTCTCACCCCCCCCCCCCCCCCACCCTTCCAGGGCCCTGTCAGACCTAGAAGTGATGGGCTCACAACCCAGGTTTGTATGCGTGAAGCTGGGAGTCTGGGTTTCAAACGGCTCCAGTATTTGCTGAAAACACCAGACATGGCCTGGAGAGGAATGTCAACCCTGTGAGTGCCCGTGTGTGGTGCCTCTCAGCGCACTCTCACCTCTCAGTGGTCGCGTCTACTGAGGGATACCTCCACACGGGTCTGTATTAAACTGGGACGTGATACCGGCCCTTATCTTAATGCACCGGGCATGTCGGGCCGTCAGGGGGACGGGCTGGCCCCACACCTCTCCACAGGGGCCCGTCTTTCTGTCTAACCCATCTCAGGTTGGACAAATTCAACCTCGCCCCCCCCCCCCCACCCTCCATTCGGCGCCCTGCTTAGTGGATAGACCTAAACTAAGCGATTGGGATATGGGTTCATATGGGCCCTTGCTTAAAAAATTGGGAACCAGGCCTCTATGGGAGGGTTCAGTGCGCAGGTTCAGGAAAAAGGTGTATACCAAGACCTGCCCGCTCCTCCTGCCTCCCGTGCTGTGGGGCATTGAGCAGTTGGGGAGGGGGGGGGGGGGTAGTTGAGGAGGGTGGGAGGGGGTAAGGCGGCCCCACACACTGGCCGAGTGGCCGACAAAGCAGACACGGATATAATCAAACCAATTAGTGGCGGGAGGCGTGCACGGCCCCGGTATAGGTTACTTCCGCCGTCAGCCCCGATCGATGCGACCTGCGCGCACGGCTTCCTCGTCCTGAGTGGGTGGGGGGGAGGGGTCGTCGGCTCACCTTATAATCATCCGAAAGTACCAGGAACCCAAATGAACTATTCGGGTGAGGTGGGGGGTGAGAGCACTGAGTAGTCCTCCACTGCTCTGCCCCTCAGATGGATCACGTCTATCAACATATACCCCGTGGGGGTTTCGGGGAAGAATATAGGCCCCCAGTATGAGTATCCCCTGTTGATCGTATAAAGCGACGATTGGGGGAACCCAGCACTGACCAAGTGATTCTTTGGGTTCAATTCCTGGTTGGTGTCTGGGTTCACTAAGGGATGAGGTATAGCAAAAATTATTTCCAGGTTTTGATCCCCTGTTGTTTGCCCGCCCTGTCACCTTCACCTCATACATAGGATCACCAAAGACAGAATTTGTCCCAACAAAAACATCCATCACTAACTCACTCACTCACTCACTCAGGCCATACATGATATACTCATTAGGTTATCCCTGAATGTCCTGTTGGTGCCAAGATCCATGTCGCTACCTTTCTTTATTATACCTTAGTGTGATACAAGGTTAGTAGTTAAGAGTTTAACTCAGGGCGATACAAACCTGGGTGATAACCAGCCTTGTATCACACTGCAGTGTGATACAGAAACTTTTTATTTTTCTAAAATTCATGAAAAAATGAAATCATTAAGAATTAAAAAATCTAACATTTGCATTATCTGCACAACGTTCCTAGCTACATTTACTGCTTACTGTTTGTAGATTTGATGGATATCAAAAGAGTTATATGAAAAAAACATAAGAAAATGTGCAGCATCACAGTCCCACCATCACTGATTGCTGTGCATCCTTTCTTGGGAGCTCAGATCTAACAGAAAAGGTATAATAAATCCATAACCAACCGCGAAGGGAGTACTCGGGCGGTTATCACCCCTCGCCGGGACCCGATATCAGCCCTCGGCCGGCCCTTCGGGCCCTGGCCTCGGGCTGATATCGGGGTCCCGGCTCGGGGTGATAACCACCCTTGTACTCCCTTCTTGGTTGGTTATATGTATGTATTCTCTTCCTCATGTTGTTACAAACCCCGGTGAGTGGTGACCACTGGCCCTATGTGGGGTCCACCTTTAGTGCTGCAGGGGTATGAAGGATAATGGTTACCGGTGAGATTAACACGGCTGGCTGATCTGAATTAGAGGTGGTATTACATTACACAAGAGATTACATTGTCGCAGAGAAATGTCACATGTTAGAGATGACATTTTTTGTTGCACATGTGTAAAATACTCCAAATTCCAAATTCCAAATAATCATATCACACCTGCATGCGATTTTCTTGTAATGTCATCATATTGTGCCACTAGCTATCACAGCTCTAAGTCATGTAGTGTAATAGGGACTTTTGTGTTCAGAAACGTCGTGTCCAGAAAGGGTGCTATCGACCCCTGAAGCCCCTGTAAGACTTTGACAACAAATGATCCATATGGAAACCTTTAGGTCGTAAATATAACAAACAGTAGACGATAAGCACTATAAATAGAAACGTGTTCGGAGGGAATGCAATTTGTGAGCCGCTTCTAAAGGCTTAGAGTTGGACTTAAAACAGGATGTCTTGGGTCAGATAAACCCATAATGCCACAACAGCCACGGCTCAATCGTGAGTCAAGTTGACTGAAAGAGGTATAAAAATAGCATGATTTTGTATTTCCAAGAAGTCCAAATTTAGGCGGGTCTTTATAAACGGTCAGTTTAGAGTTGTAATATGCAAAGTGCAGGAAAATTCGAGCATTTTAATGACTGATTAATTGAATGGTTTAACAGTTGGGGTTGCTCCTAAATTATGCAGTACAACCTTTAATAGGTTTCTTGATCTGAGTAAAAATAAGACTAATCTAAAGGCGGCAGTCTGTTCAAGGTTAAAGAAATAAAAGGCGACCAATAAAAGGCGACTTTTAATTCAAGGAAGGGAAGCAACGCTTATCAATTTTTGTTCCAGAAACAAAAGAGAATCCATTTACAATTCCTCCTCAGATCTGCTGGCAAGATCTTTTGTGTTTCAACTGCCAGGGCGTTTTTCTTTTCAAAGACTGAGTAAGATGAAAACAACCTTGGTCTCAGCGATTGTTTGCCAGCCCAATGAGGGGCGGCGAGGTCGGCAGGAGTATTAGCCACCACTAGCTACCTTACTGTAACCAACCTACCCCTAACCCTGTCTCTATACCCTTGTCTTTTAGAGCAAGGAGATGGTCCACCTACAGCAGGGTACATTCCTATAATACATATACCTACCTCTCCTCATTTTGGTGCAGACAAGCCTAGTAGACAAGCCTAGTAAGTCGTTGTTTAGCAATGCTTGGGAACATGTAACAAAGCACCAAGCCCCCCCCCCCCCCCCCAAGTGCCCTAGCCGCCCTTAGCCCCATGATTACAGGCCCACTCATTCTGGTGTGGTCGGCCACTGCTGGACCCATGACGCACGGGGAACTGGCCCTGGACGTGAATCCCCTGGCCTGATGTCAAGTACCCTCTCATGCCAAATACCTCCTAATGACTGCTTCTTAGCCCGCTTTTGTCTCCGAGTTCTGACGAGCGGCTCGGTCTCCTATATCTCACTGACAGAGGCACCGCGACAAACATCATCCTGAACCAGGGAAATACCAGGACGGAAAAACAACCCCTAGTCCACTAACCAGGTCAGAAAAAATCACCAAATAGACTGGAAAAGCTGCCTAGATTAGGGCCTTCCATTGAGTTCGTACGCAGCAAGGGGATGGGGGGGGGTCGTGTTTTTTTTTTAATTTGCGTACGTTCTTGTACAAATCCAATGTGTAATTTAGCCAAAGGGGGATGGGGGGGGGGGCGGGTGGAAGGGGTCTAAAATGTTGGGAAATTTGCATACGAACTAGTTAAATGGATTCGGGAAGGCCCCTTAGTGGACGTGTTTGTGTTGGTTGTCCTAATGTTGGCGACTGTTACAAATGGGAGTGTTTGGTGTCCAAACCACATCGATCCGCTAAGAGCTTACAGTGGTAGCTCACATCAAAGCAGGTGGCGCCTTAAAGAAGGCACGTGTTGGGGGGGGGGGGGGGGGCTCTGATGCCGGGAGGAGAAGCTTCCCTTGTTGTTGTCTGGTTGGAACCCGACTCCAGGCTGACGACTCCGCTGCGTGCAGAGGGGCTGGGGTTGGTACCACATCTCAGGGTGTTTATACCAAGAATGGCTGAACAGGTCTTGGGATTTGCTTGGACACTGTTCAGCCCCAATAGGGGGGCGAGAGGGGGTTGGAGTTAAATAATTAACTGACGAACATTAGGACTTTCCTGCAATCTTTTGTCAAATAATCATTGGAAATAAAATAGAATAGGACACACAATTCGCTATAGCCCAGAATTAGGAAAAACATCCCTCATGTTTTTCCACAAACAAGGATGAAAAATATTTTATGAACACAATTCGCTATAGACTTTTTTCTTTGGGTGTCCAGCTGTTGAGCACCTTAGTCAAGGTGTCCAGTGTAGGTGAACAGCTCGGCTGGGTACCCAGACCAGGAGCACCTCAGACAGAGCGGTGAGTCGGCGAGCAGCTCTCACTATTGATCACCTGGTGGTGCCCCCTCCCCCCACCTCCTCCCTCCAGGGCCGGGGTCAGGTGACAGCAGAGACTATCTAGTTCACCACCCAGTGGGTCTCACCGCCCTAACATCCCTGTGCTTCAACAAGGACTTACCAGTCGGACATCAGTGAGCCCGCTGGGTTAAGGTAACAAATACCAATGGGGCGGATAGAATTGGGAGAAGTAAAGACCGTATTCCACATAGTGAAAGTGCGCTGACAATTTGTAGCCACTATACTTTCATCACAGCCGATATATAATCGAGAGTATAGCCGATAGAAATTGCCAACATGTTGGGAAAATATTTCCTGCCGATTCTGAACTGGTGGCGATTATTGCACTTTAAGCAGCTGATACTGCACTTTCGGCAGCAAAAATTGCACCAAAAATAATTGATCTCTATATAGAATGTTTCCATGGAGATGCTCAATATTGATGGTGCATACTTTCGGTAGGTGGAATACGGCCGTCATGAGGTACGACGGGGGTGGAGGGAATGAATGTCCACGATGTCCTTTGTTGTGAGTTGCAGTTGGGTTAGATTCCAGGAAAAAAAAGACAAACTAGGCCACACTGTGGGAATATTGCAGGAACATGAGGATAGGAGGGATTCTAAAGGCAGTGATAATGGCCCTACCCCCCCCCCCCCCCCCACACCCAACAGCGTGTCTCACACAATCACCCATGCCACCCACCCATCATCCCAAAATATTCACCACTATCAGGGGCGAAAACAGGATTTTGAAAAGGGGTGGGGGCAATCAGTAAAAAGGCTAATAGTGGCTAAGTACTAAAACCGCGTACATCTGCACAAGCGCGCGGTATTTCCCCCTCTTTCTGTAGTTCAGGGGTTCACCAAAGGGGGGGGGGGGGGGGGGTCAGGACCCCCCTCACTGGATCCGCCCCTGGCCATGCAGCCTACAAATCGTCACCTCCCCACCTGCCAACCACCACCCGCACTAAGCCCTAAAATATAAATGGTGCGTTTTACTTCATACCTTGACTCGAAGATTAAGCCTGATCAGGCAGTATTTGCAGTAAGTCTATAGCGCTTCCACACACACACGGTCTATATAATGTAGTGGGCAGTGTTGACCCGCGGCCATAGAGCTGGGGATTATGACAAGTGCCTGCTCCAGGTGGGGGCTGATCTCTGACTACAGGAGGGCCGTGCTACACGTGGGTCGTTGTGTACACAGACCCCCGGGCTGTCTTTGTCATACTAACACCACCTCGCCTTGGGCCTCACTGGAAAAGGCCCCACATGATCCCAGCAGTGGTTGGTGCGTGGACTCCGCCGGGGCTGTAATGAACAGCTTTATAGGGGTTTTATTTCTACACCATGAGCATTACTTTTAACAACCTAACCTTAAGGCAAAAACAATAACAGGCATTGGTACGTTCAATGTGTCTCAGTAAAGTCCGCGAATAGATTTGTTATCTCACACATTACTGAACTGCCAAAGTATATTTTGGCAAGATAAAACCATTTTTTTATGGTCGAAATAATCAACCAGATGAATTTTGAAAATACAAAAAATCCATATTAAAATCCCATAACAATTTTTTTTTAAAAAGAAAAGAAATAACAGACAAAAAGATAAACAGATCTCCCCATTTCATAATATGCCCATATGGGCTTTACAGCAAAGCGAAGGCAATTGAAGCAACCCTCACTAATAAGTATTGGCCCCACTCCCCATGTCTTTTTTAAAGGATGCAGTTTGTGTGATGTGCTTCCAAGAAAGCAGTTCGTTTTATTTCGGGTCACTTTTGACGTGTAGTCTAAAAAGGGTTATATCTCAGACTCTGCCATCCCCTTGTTAGTGGCTGAGAAGGTTGAAGCCATGACAACACAGGGCAGCTGGCACGGCAGCAGCGGCTTGGAAACCGACTCTGACCAGTGGGGAAGTAATTAAAGCCCGACTCGGGCTTCTCATCAATACTTTGGTGCCGGCCCACTCAATTAGAGATGGCCGAGTAAACGACTCGAGACGACCACCCGGCCGACTGGGGCTCGACCAACGACAAGCCTGGGCCTCGAGGTGGTATTACACGACACGACTTGGGCTGCGATATCAGCGGGATATGACGATATTACAGACAATTCCCATACAGGAGTGATACAATTGTTATGAATTGGCAATTCAGAGTTTCTCACATATGTGTGTAACAAAGAAGTCCATCTCGAATATGTGTAACTTCTCTTTGACGTGGTCATATCACAGCTCTAGTCGTGTAGTGTAATACCGCCTTAAGCGCACTGACAACCAGGAGGCAGAACGTACCGGGTAGGCCGGGGGATGAGGAGGAGGGGTATTCTTAGACTGGTTATCAGACAGATTATTGGTCTCTGAGATTGATCCTGGGCCGTCAACTGTTACCAGTGTGGAGGGCTGCTGGTCGGACCTGACCCCTCCAGGGTTGTGTAACACCCTCCAGGGTTGGCAGAACCGGCTTTGGGGTGGAGGCACCAGAACAGACTGCAGGTTCAATTACACGTTACAGAGATGTCAAATGGAACAAAACCACTGAATCTCATAGATTACTTGGGGAGGTGCAAGACGTTGCAGCTTTATATCTTACGCCATGAGCCCCCTAAAGCTAGTTCTCGTCAGACATGGTATTAAACTCTGGGTCTGGTCTCTCTGGGCCATGGGGCTGAGATGTCCTGGTGGAGTCGTCGGACCTGAATTAATCCTAGCACACGGCCCGAGATCGACATCCAGTATGGAACTGCCGTTAACTAGGGCTTGGGGTTAGCTGAAATAGAGATGATCTAAACCCATTTGCTTGATCAGTTCCTGTCTTTAATCCAAACATATTGACCTATCGTATGATAACAAGAACTGCGGGGGGCATCGAGGGTGGCTGTACGACAGATAGGAGGTCGGCACACACCGAGGGCAAAGCCCGAGGTTTGTACGATCCCCATGGGTCATACAACCACCCGAGGACGCCCCCTAAGGCCCTTCTTTATTTTATCACCCAAGCAATATTCAAAATAGGGTAAAAATACACAGAATGATGAGCGGTATGTACAACCAGTCAATATGCGCTGCCTTCAATATGTACCGTTCATTGGTCTAACGGGTGATAAAAAAGGAAAATGAGGCGTCATCATAGACCTTGAAATAAAGAACACACAGTTCTGTGCCTCCTCCCTCCCTGGCCCTCTCACCACACCTATTTCATTCACATGCCGAAGACATTAGACGATTCAGGGTAGTTGGTGAGGTAGTTGGCAATTGTGTGCAAATGGAATTTATGTCCCCCATTTAATACATGCAACTCTGGGTTTAGAAGTGATAGTCAGTTTGGTTTGACTAAAACTATGACGTGACCACGGAGAGCTGGCCTGGTCCCTAGCAACGCAGATCGGGCCAGCCTCTATAGTGAACGGCAGTTGACAGGTGGCATGACCTGCCACTCACTTCTCCTCTAAGTAATGAATGAATCCACTGTTTATATGGGGAGCTTGTTGACATCCCGCATTCAGACAAACAGTAGATTCTGTCTACATGCCACGTCTAGTCTATTGAACTATTTAACCGACTCGTTAGAGTGGTTTTATGCCAGACACCGATAAGAAAAGCACCCATTAATTCATCAGCTGTTTTAATAGCATCCAATTCATCTGTTTGCATAGTACCTGACTCAGACGATGGTGATAATTTTATTAGTCCAGCTACATCGGTTTCTATAAATAACCTTTAATAATGCTTATCTAAGGGAGTTGCCTATAAAAACAGTCGACATTAGCCATTGATTGGTGTCTTCAGGTTAATAGTCATGGCACATTTAACGAAAATTGATAGCACGCGGGGCAAGTAAACACACCAACAAATTGCAAGGCCGCTCTTGAGTTAATGGCTCGGCTTTGTCTCATTAACGTCCCTCACAATCATTGTCTTACGTGCCTCCCACTGGGGCCACTCAGGCCCAGAAAATCGCTCATGCAGCAATTGATTTGCAATAATAATTCATTGAGAGTAACGGCACAAGGAGACGTAATGCTCTTCCAATTACCGACCCCCTCCCCTCCCAGTTAGACGGCCGGCCGGGAGCGGCTACCATTTAGGTAGAATATCATTATAGGTGAAATCAATCCCCATTACCAGCCCTGCCTCGTGTTCTGCTTTCAGGCCATTTGTTCACAGAAGGCTCCACTCTTGTATGTTCTATATAACGGTGAAATCTTGACTTCAATCTCTGTCTGTTCCCTTGCAGGTCGGCTGTGTTTAATATCCTGATCATCATAGCCCTGACGGCAGCGCTGGCAGGAAAGGTGAGTACCAGGCTGATAGAAGGAGTTATGTGTGGGGATGTCTCAGTAACCAAATTGATCTAATGATGGTCTAGAAATCTGATTAATATTACATGAAACTAATTTAGAAAAATATTACTAAATAATTTAAGTAATCAAATAGCCATAATTTCCTATTGAACCCATTCATTTTAAATTTAATATGAACGAATACCTGGCCATGTTCTGATAAATAACAACAACAGGAAGAACAAAATGTAAAATATATATATATATATATATATATATATATAATTTCAGTGACAAGAAGACTGGATGTTGAAAAGCTGTATTTAATGCCACTTTTGTCCAACAGTAGGGTAGTACATGTTACCATTACAGACCTCTGCCTGAACTGCCCCTTCTCCTCTGTGCAGGTTTTACACCTAGACTGGAGACCCCTGGTGAGGGACTCCTTCTTCTACGCTATGTCCATAGCATGCTTCATCGGTTTCTCGTGGGACGGTTTCTTCGTGCACTACGAGGCGGCGGTGCTGCTCGCGCTCTACGTGCTCTACATCGTCCTGATGGCCTTCAACCCGCGCCTCATGGAGTGGATGGGCACCTGGCGCTGCTGGTGAGTACCTGGTCAACCGGGAAGGTCAACCATCGGGCCCGCTGGGGGGTGCCGGATAGAAGGGGTAACAACTACATATCCATTGGTCATCCAACACAGGTGTTCTTTTCCCATGGGAGGGGAGGGAGAAGATTTGCTAAATCTTTGAGAAGGCCAATGTACCACCTGTACGGACCATTCTGGTGTCTTTGGCGATGGCTCCCCATCTGTTTAGTTGCGACAAGTCCTTTGTTACCTGCACGGCTTGTCAAAGCGGTGCATATTGAGACTCATGGACAAGGTTGCGCTGTATGTACCACACCTCATTTTCATCATTTTTGGATTTTGTTTGGATACTACCCAAAGAATGTAATGCTTCATATATTAGTATACTGCCTATGCTTCGTGTGCGAAGCAGGGAGAACATTTTTGTTGGATATGGTGTTGGAAATGTTGGTTGTTATCCCTTAATACGGAGCTAGTCTTGTCAATGTGTAACTCCCTTTGCAGCTATTTTTGCTTTGGCTACATACACATGTTTTCTTTATTGTGGAAATCAAAATGCAGAGAGATTACACATTGCTAAGACTTCTCTTCATCTACTGTATTTTTTAATCCCCTAACTAGTTTTGTTACAGGTGGCAGAGGTAATGTATGGAGATTAAGCTTGAACGAAGAATATTGTCAATGCAACTTACTAACTTTTATTGCTACTTATGAATAATGGACTCAGAGCTATTTTTATGCTGATCATGCAACAAGTGTTTGTACTGCTTGTCATTAGTATTTAACATTTCAATACTAACATGGAGATAACTAACAGAAACACGTGACATAGATGCCAATAACCCACTCCTGTGCAATGATAGTATGACCAAAATAAAGATTAGACTCAGAGAGGCAAACACTTTAGATGGAGTGGTGTTTTTCAATCAATGTTTCTTGTGTTGAGTGTAGTGTTGACCTGCGTCTCTCAGAATGCATCGTCCTGCACCTTGTGTTAATATGGGTCTGTACAAGGCCTCCATACCTGCCTCTCTAGTCTGTCCACAAGGAGCGCACTCCTGTAGGTCTAACTGTCACCACCACAACACCACACCCCTAACGGTATCTGGAGAAGTCAGGCCACTGACCACCTCGGGCCGGGTGAACTCGGGCCGCTGGAGAACTCAGGTCACTATAATTCCACACCCATACACTGCCGAATAGGGACGAGTTTAGGTATGAATCATAGAGACTTATTAGAAGAGGGGGATATATATATTTAGTTGCTTTTCCATTACAAAGCATTCTCAAGCCCCAGCGGCCCGACTTCTCCAACGGTCGACTTCTCCTAGCCCGACTTCATCAGCGGCCCAAGTTCATCAGTGGCCCATCTTCTCCAGTATTCCCCCTAACACCCACTGCACACACACACACAGAGACACAGCCCACAGACTCACAGTGTTCTCCTCAGTATACAAAACGCCTGCACACCTCTGTAGAACAAGTCAGAGACATGGAATGACCTCCTACCGTGCGCATGGGACTGTACTGCTTGCTCGACTTGGACCACCTAGATGGATGGATTGACTAGAGGCCTTGGCAGCTTGACGTGCCTAGAATGGACTATCTATCCAGCACGGTTTGATGTTTCCGCCAACAGTATTTGACAAACGCTGAGCACCTAAAGTATTGGATTTGTTTGTGAATAGATAACCGCTTGGAGGTCTGTGCCTCTGCGGGTGATCTATTCCCTGTGCCTCTTGACATCTAATTGTATTTGAAGCATCGTTTGGTCTATTGGTTTACGTTTTGGACAAATATTCAGTCAGTTACATGTAATTGAAGCTGTTAATGTAAATTGAAAGTATATTTGTTTTGTCGTGGATTAAAAAAAACATATAAACAAAGACTTGTAAAAACATCAAGACTTGTAAAAGAAATAACTCGAATGAACATTTGTTTTTCTTGGACATATAAAGTCTTCCATAAAAGGCTATTTACCTAAACGTTTAGATGAAGGATAGCTTTTTAATCTCATTTCTATATCCTTTTAAATGTCCTGGTTATACCAGTTGTAACAATAAGGTCTTTTCAAAGTAGCCACTGTAGCATTGTATTCAACAAAAGCATTACCAATATCATTTCACATTAGAAGTATAAACACATTATACTATCCCCTAATCAACCTCAAAAGAACAGTCACACAAAATTCACTGCTGTCTAAATGTCTCAGAAAGCGTCTTTGCCTCACTTATCTAATCTCCACATGTTTGAACTGATGGCAGAGAATCATTCACTTAACAAAAGTCAACCGTAGCTTAAACCGTGCACCCGTATCCGTGCCAATTGAAGACGTTAGTGCGGTGTGGCGTCCTCCAGTCCCTAGTCACCGTGACCCCCCACTTTACCTGAAGCCAGTGCTCGTCCCCTCTCCATACATCAACTTACCGGACCGGTCGGCACGGCCAACCCTCAGCCTTCAGAACAGCGTCATTCTTTTCTGTCTTCTGTTGCCATTTACCTCTTTATAGGCCATGCGGAAAACAGAATGAGGATATCCCTCTGCAGATGTTTTTAGACTACGGGTTAGTACTTTGTTTCACAAACATCAACACACTTGTCTTAGAAAAACCACCACAGCGTGAGTAAAAAATATCCGCCACATATTCAAACACTGAAGAATATAATCTTTGTTGGTACAAAGAAAACTCTACATCCTAAATGGATACAATCAATATTCGTTCTCTTCTATGATTTCATGACTTCCTTCACTCTTGCTTTTTACTAAGAATTATACTAAGTATTAACTGACTTACAATCTCTAACATACTGTTAAATAAACTTAACCAACAAATAGATATACAATGTGAAAAAAGCAATGGATTCCTTGTTCTCTTTGTCAAGAGGACGGTGCTTTCTCAGAGGCGCTCTCACTTACCGAGCCGTCAGAGCTGCTCTCTGTACTAGATGTGGGTACTGTCGTCTGACTGTTTGTGTACCTCACACGGTGAATAGATTATCATAAAGCAGGGGGGCCCGACCAACAAATATCCACGATTTCTCGCGGCGGTTACTTTATGTCCACGAGGAGAAAATTCTTCCCAAAAAACATCCACGAGAACTTTTGGACATAAAAGTTTCTTGAAAAATCATTCCTAAAATATATGTATTCACACATAATACTTTTAGAATTGTGTTGGAAGGACATTCCAACACTTATAGATGAAAAAAAATGAAAATAATGAAAACACAAATCTACGAGATCTCGTGGAAACTAAAATAGCCACGAGAGCAAATTTTGCAATTGTAGATATTTTAACTTCTCGTGGCACAGAATTCTCGAGGATTTTTTTGGTCGGCCCCCCAGTAGTAGTGAGTAGACGTTGGCCAGGCTGGACAACACACTGAGAACACGAAGTCAGCCACCCCCCTCCTCCAGGGTGGAAGGTGGTCACTGTGCTAACTGATGGTTTCTGTTGGTTTGATTCCTGCAGTACAGACCAACACACACGGCCCGACCCATGGTAGGTAAACCACCGGGACCACACACTGCAGTCATGTTAGCGTCCTCAGAACTAGTCAGACTTTGAGCAAATTATGTTATTCTGACACCAGAGACTAAGGATAGCCAACAGGAGGCTGGGTGTTTTCAGGCTATCTTCTCTCATTTCCACAATATTAGCACAGTATGATTTCATATGTAAAATAATTTGTAGTAGTTTTCTCTACCCAATGATATAGATACTGTAAAAGTGCAACCAATAATTCTGATAATGAGTTTAAATTAATCAGACCTTTTTGGATGCCTCCTTCCCTACATAAGTAACATACTTCAAATTTTACTTGCCTCACAATAAGGTTTCATGAATGGAGGCGTTTTCTTTCCAATCAGGTCCTAGTTTTCGTTTCATTGTAAAAGAATATACATACATAATAAAGATTTGAGAGTTTCCTGATACCGGAACTGTGAGAAGGTTACTGCGACCAAACACACCACGTCACCTGTTGTCTATCCTTAAGAGTTTTTACAATCACTCTTGCAGTAGAAGAATATTTCTTCCTTTTTCAATCCAGAGAATTGAAAATACGCCTGTTAGAATATAGAAAGACATTTTTTAACGTAGATATTTCACTTTTTAACACAGTTGATTTTCATTGTTTTAAAATTGAACTATTGGTGCACAACGATACAAAAACTCATGTCTGAAATTGTTGCTTATTGCAATATATGTTCTGTCAAAACCGTCTGAAAAAAATCTGTTCATAGTTACTTATTCAAATGTCTTTTAAGGGAATATACTACAACTGATATCGCTCTACTTGCTGTAGATAGAGGGGGTATAACTTGAGACAGGAAACATTCAATTAACGAATATGAGTGATGGAAAACGTGCACATTGCTTTGATAATGTCTAGCATTTTTCATTTTACAGTATATATACTCTAGACTTTATAGAAAAGGTACACAGTCAAACTGAGGTCTGTGATAGATTTTGAAGTGATTCAGCTAAAGCGATGGCCACATGAGATGTTCTGTTGGCGTGGTGTGTCCGGGATGGCTTGGTGTTCTCAGTGGTGGGGCGGTACAGCAGTCACCACGCCACGTACATCGAGTATCACCTACCACAAGTAGAAGTAGTCGTAGGTAGTCCATCCGTCATCACATGACCTGCATGCCCAGCTCCCATAGGTGGAGTGACAACTAAATGGCCTTTCCTTTTATAGTTGTGTGACCACAGTGCTGCCAGTGGATGAGGAGAACGCGCCGACCACACCCGATTCGCCCGACCACGTCCCTTCGGAACACAACGCCAATGTTTCCCAGACCAAGATGAAAGAGACTGTCAATGGAACCAAACCAGTTAGTATTGTTTTATGCACCTTTCTAAACCTAAATAGAGCCCGAGTTTCAAAGATTCGGAATAGATTTTCATTTTAACAGTCAGTATTTGTCTTTATCTCTATGTGGTCCATGAGGTGGGTAGGGATCACATCATGGCACCAGTGTTCTTATAGAATGTTCCGTAGCACCTGAGCAGTCTTCCCTGTTTCCTTCATTATATGGCTTCAGATTTTGGAGATACCTTTAGTTATTGACATTATTTGTATTAGACCTCACAGGCCTCTCACTCACCATGAGGCGTCATCACGTTTGCAGCTCAAATGATGAAAGACCTAGACACTAGAGCATTGAATCTGTAGTGGCAGTATTTTCCGTCAGTCGCATGTTGGGGAGAGTAAGCCCATCCCACGTTGGGTATATCCAAGGGTTATACCCTTGGGGACATCCTTATTTCCTGGAGTCTGGATAACTGGAATAACCAAGAATTATATCTTCTTATATACCCAATTGCTGATAAAACATGATTTCTTATATCAATTATACCAATTGAAAAATTTGCAGGTTTGCCAGCCAATCAAAATACTGTATTTTAGTACAAAATAGGGTTGGACATTATAG
Source organism: Lepidonotus clava (assembly GCA_936440205.1). NCBI lineage: Eukaryota > Metazoa > Annelida > Polychaeta > Phyllodocida > Polynoidae > Lepidonotus > Lepidonotus clava. Next base: position 7,876,982 of record OW387148.1, read on the forward strand.
TTGGGCTGACAGGCTTTAACATTGATTCCTATGGAGAAAAGGCCAATATATAAAGTTGGATTTTACCAATTTTAGAAACAATTCATGAGCTAAATTGCTTTGGTTAATTTTGTGTTTCATGCATCTATCTTCATGCACTTAGCATGGAGGCAGTTTTGAAACTATTTCATTGTAAACTTTAATGTTGGTGCCAACTGGGATGGGCTTGTTGCTCCTGACAATAAACTGTGTGACACCTGAGGCGGGGAGCCAGGTGTCAGCCCGTGGTATACAACATGTAGGCCCCAGCAGGCAGTCTGAGTCACCTTGATTTTTCTAATGTCTTACAGCGGAGTAATAGTTATCTTCTTCTCGAACCTCCGAAGGTATTTGCTTTCATCACGTCATGCATGATCTGTAGATGACAATTGAAAGATACGTTACATTTTTTTCATTGGATTGCACCTACCCCCTTCCTTTTACGTCCCTGTGATGGTTATGTTTGCATGCCCCTCCGAGAATCATGCTTGCCTCACACTTTTCAAGTTTATGCAGAATGCTTCTCAGGTATTATGTCTAATCCCCTGTCGTTTCTCCGTCTTCATCCATTTCCATGTCAACCACGAAGAGCATGTTTTAAAGTCTTCTTCTCTTCCTTCCGAATCTCATTGGCCTTTTTCTATTGCCCTGTGTGTTGACGTGGTCGCCTTTCGTACCCACAGGCCCCTGAACCTCACCGGGCCGGTGAGGCCAATGGAGACACTTTCTCTGCATGTTTTGTGATTCGCTTCAGCCTTTCTCCCGGTTCAAGTAGACTTTGTTATTGCATTGCTAGGCAGGGAGATGAGGTGATAGTTGTGTTGGGCATATAATGGGAATGCCTGATAATGGCATCATATCAGACGACTCTCTAGACCTGAGCCTTTCTGTAAGCTGCACATTTGTACTATCGGGAGACATGGCAACATGGTCTGGCATATACTCCTTAGGTCACTTACATACACTCTAACCAACCTACATGTAGTCTTATAACCTGCAGACATCTTGTACTACTAAAACTTGACATACTGTGTGACCTCATTGACTGTTTAATCCTCCTGTTTGAAGTAGTAAGTTAATACTGAAACATTAAGCAAACGTAATGCCATACATTACAGATTAAAAAGACATAATGCTAACTTAGTAAACTAGTATTCTTAGACAAATGTACTAAGGCTTTCTTCTGTTAAGACGGTAAGTTACATCAGATAACTTTTGTTTTTTGCCGCTAACAAATCATACACGTCCTATTTTATAGTTACATTTCCTACTACTATTTTTACATAGCAATTGGTCCTACTTATATCTACCCTCTGCTTTTTCAAATTTTGATATAAACAATATATATATTTTCTAGAATTGTTTTTCATGTGTGATCTTACTTTTTTTTATCTTGACACTTACTAGTTTTTTAATACCGGTATTATAATGGGAGTGCATTTTTCTATATTAACTGCATGAGTTTCAATTCTGCACCACAACTTCTTCTTTCTAGTACCATGGACCGCTCAACCATGCGAGACGTGTCTCCCTTATATCCCAGAAATCAATTGAAGAAAAGCATATATTCCACCACCACCACCGAGGATCTGTGGTAGGCGCTCTGGTGAGTAAGTGGCATGCTGGATAGCCGGTCGACGCTGCATCCTAGAACAGCATGCTTGTTCACCCACAAAGCCCCAGCAAAATCCCCGCCTTATGTTGTGTTGTTTTCTTGGTTGATGGCCCCTTTTTGCAAATTGCCATCGGGTTCTTGATTATTGATCCTTTGCAGTTACCACTTTGCCTACAGAGATGTCCCCTCTGAGTCGGCGAGGTGCTCGGCCGAGCAGATCAGAGTCAGTGGGATGTCCGCTTGCAGACAGCAGCCGCATACTAATCTACTGCGCGTTTTCCTTCACAGTGTTACTGTTTCTAGTTGATCACATTGTTTTGGTTGTTGCAGAGTTTTGCTGTTTATTTCTGCCCACTCATGTCCCCCTCACGAAGTATTCTCATTAAGCTACATACACTGGGAAATAATGTAGACACATTGTACTGCTACCGCAAGTACTGCATACAAGTCACAGTTCACTGGTAGGGTTGAGAAGTACACTAAAATAACATCACGTGCCTCTGTTTCACTAAACGTAACGTGTCACTAAAATCCAAACATCTACACATGTAAATTGTAAATGTGAACATGTGTACTAAATGTAAACTCTTCATTATGAAAATGTCCTAACATTTGGCAAGATTCGTCAAAATATCTTGTCACTCAAATGATCTCAAAAGTTGTATCCTATCCGTATTACCTTGATTGCCTACTGAAGCTATGGGTCCAAAGCAGAAGATGGACTCCTACATACAATGTGCTAGTCAGCATCTGCATCGCATGAAGCAAGCTTAACGTTCCCATGGTCAATATCCAATTTTATGCATCTATCTCTGCCTAAAACATGTAGAATTGGGCCGAGGAAATTCCCCAGTACAAAATGTTAATTGTTGTTGTGATAACCAAAGATGGAGGGAGTGGAGACAGGAGCGAAGGCCTCGCGGGTGACCGAGGAGAGGCTTCCTGTGTCATCGGGGGCGGTCATGACGGCTCCTCTGTCACGTGGTAATCTGCTGACGGGTCACCTGGTCATGTTATGGCACCTAATGATATAGATGGGCCCTGACAGGGGTGGACCGCCCCCCGCAGAGTGGACCTGGCACCCAAAGGAGCCCGCCTCACACGACTAAGACGCCCACTTCTAATCATCCTCCCAGACCCGCCGCGTGCCCCGGCCGCCCCGCAGGCTCACAGAACCCGCTTTGGAGGCTTTATGCCGACACAATGTTAGCCGTGGCCACAGACGAAACTATTGCTTTCAGGCATTGGCACTGACAACTCTACAGAGTGGAAAGCTGCTATTTGTACCCAGTCCTATTTCCCTTTGCCTGGGAAATAATACCCACCTCAAAAAGATTCCATTCAACATCTCCATGGCTTCTTCGCCAGCGTTCGCTGAATATATGATATGGAATGTTCCACATGGATGGTCCGCCTTGTCTGCTACATTTAAAAGAGAATATTGGCGTTAGATAAATCAATAAGAAAATACTTTTCTTTCATGCTTCGCCATATAGATGTGTCAATCGTTGTATTTGTGCCAAGCGTGTGAAGTGGATGCCTTTGATGTGGTAGCACAAGGAGTAGATTGCATTTTTCCCCATCCTGACCACACATGGCGTTCCCAGCTCCCAGCAGCCTCCACCGTCCCCGGTTCCCACCCACCGAGCACTCTCTGATACCTTCAAGGCAACTTTTATGATATTCTATACCCTCGCCATGGCAGAGATGAAGACAGATAAAGTAGCATCTGATTCAGATCTCTGGGTGAAGTCCCTGGGCCCAATTCTATGCTCCTGGAATGCAGCGATAGAGGCGAGCCACCACTGCATCCGTCACGGACTGTAGCACCAAGGAGGCGGTGGTAATAGCTGCATAAAAAGCTCATATTGATCTGGGGAATCTAGCTGCCAGGGTCTAATTATATCAAGATGCATGATACTAGTAGAACTATGCTATAAAAGCAGCCCCCTACTTTGGTGGCTTATGTTTGCACTGCTACAGCTTTGGTTATTGTGCAGTAATGTGACTTGTGACAGAAGCATGCCCTCAGCTTTAATGTGTTTGTCATTATGTTTTGCTGTGAGCACTCTTGACCTAACCGGCCGTCTGAAGGGTTGAGAAATGAACCGCTTTGCGCTGAACACGCTCAGAGCCAGACACGCAAACTTATTGTACGCTAATAGATTGGTATAGTCCTGCATGACGTTGCTTGTCCAGCAATTCCTTGTTTCCTTGAGAATACTCCTACAACATGTATAACTTCTTATGTCAATTTTGTACTAAATTGGATGTTATCCTTACATCAGTTATTGGATATGTCAATCTACACAGAAATAAAACATGTCACTCAATACCTAAGTATACAAATAGAATTATATTGCACAAAATACTTACTGGTAGGGACACCTTAGTCACACATAGCTCATAGTTTATAGAAGCTTACACCAATAACTATTTGTTCCTATGCCCTCCACAGTCATAGATACATTTATGTTCACTTTTGTTTTTCTATTTAGCAGGCTGCTGTGAAATCCATTAGATGATAGCCAATTGTATGACTACCCTGTCATGTATACCGTGCCCACATAACACTAACGTCGACTCACTTTTTTATATTTTGTGCACCTCACTGCCACCCCACTGGATACTAAATGGATTACGTGTAAACGGAATGACTCTGATTGCTGTATGCCCCGCTGATGACCTTCCTGCCCCGCTGCCGTCTCATTGCGCTGGTTGTGATGCGGCGTACGGCGGATTGCTCCCAACTATATTACCCCCAAAACCAGATTGCCTCCTCCCCAAAAGCCTGTCAAAGTCCCAAGGACAGTGGCTTCCACAGCCATGAAAATAACAGTTTCTACTATGCAAGTTCAGACAACAGCCGTGCTGACCTGCACCGAGGTTCGCATTGTTCACGGGGTTCACACGGCTCGAGGAGTTCAGTAGGCAATGAGGAGACTTCTCTCAAGCCTCCATCTCAGAGGACACGAGGCCGGAAGGACTCAGTCACCAACAAAGACGGAGAGTTCGAGCTGCAACCCTGTTCTCAGCAGTCGCCCAAACAGATCGTGGTCAGCGGCGTCACGGTGACTTCCTCCGCTGACGACCCCACCAATGTGGATGCAGCCCCCAATGGAGGGGGTGGAGTGTTCACCTACGGCAACAACAAGAAGACCCTGCCTCCCCTGACCAACGACTCGACAGCCGTCAACGGGGACACCCCGCGCCAGCAGCAGCAGCAGCAGCAGCCCTCAGTGCTGCCTCCGATTGGCAAGGCAAATGGCTGGACTAGTTCTGATATCACTACTACCACCACTAACCTCCAGCCGCTTAACCAGTCCCAGTCTGACACTAACATCAAGTCGTGTAATAAAGCTAACCCCTCTGAGTCTGAGAGTGTGCTTCTGTCATATGATCATAGTTGCAATTCCACCACCCCGCTGGTCATTTCTCCCACTTCTGCAGAGTACTGCTACAACTCGGAAGTTGCCCCCTCCTCTGATCCTTCTCCTACCTCTGCCCCACAGGGCCACCACCAGAATGGTCCCAAGAAGTCTCTCACCCCCGACGACCCCATCAGCGAGGAGCCGCCAAAGGAGGATCCGGCCGCCCGCGCCGCCGACGAGGTGATTGCTTCTCTTGTTGCATGTTGACCACGTTTTACCATGATGTTAAGTTTGAGTTGGTCCTTGGCCCAGGGTGTGCTTCTACTACTGGCCAAGGCCCGGCCCACGAGCTGCTCGTCTTCTCACCACTCACCACTGTGGTCCTCTCTGCTGCTTTTTGACCGTTCTAACCGTTCGCTACTACTAGCCTCTAGCTCTGTCTCCGGCCATAGATGGGCTTTGTTTCTGTTAGTTACTGCCTCTCGGGAACAGGGCCTCTTGGTCTAACCTTTCTACCCTACCTGCTCGGGGTAGGTACCTACTAACCTATGTTAAGCTCCGCCTCACGGTAAGTGGTGTAGTCTAGCCTAAAGGCTATATTCCACTATACGGTATTTACTTGCGGCACCATGCAAACTGCCACAACCCTGCTTGTGGTAGGGTACCGCAAGGTGGAATATGGGTTATTGCAGCCCCTGGTATTTTATATAGGTTTTTTACAGTTTGTTTGCGGTCGGGGATAGCAACACTTTGGTATCAAAACCGCAAATTGGTTGTGGCCCCTAAAAAAATAGTGACCGCAAATGGGACCTACCACAAAGTGGAATGTGGCCTTAAGGCAGCTTTTATATTACTTATGTTACTTATTACTTATGTTACTCGTTATTGTTAACGCGCCTTCACTTAGTCCCCAAAGGTAAATCACCACCAGAGTAGAACCACACCCTCACGATAAAGCTACACAACCCTCCGTCACTATCATTTCTATTTTTGAATTGAAGCATCCTGAAACAGTACGAATTTGTAAACTGAATCATGATTACCAATGCCTTTATAATCCTCTATTTCTAGACGGTTGGTAAACCATTTTTGAATAGTCATTACAATGTTTTGGGTTAAATTGCAGTTTAGTTAATCCCATAACGTTATGACATGGTTATAAGTTAGTACAATTTGATGTTCATAACATTTTTGTCTACAAGAATTTTGAGATAACTTGTAATTACCATAATCATTATCCTTCTTCCGTCGGTTATTTTATATACCCTAATTCCCCACCAGTTTAACGTGGATTTAGGTCATGTAAGAAAGAAAATTGATAATAGCAACAATATTGATTTTTAATTTTATTTGCTGTTGTTATATTGAACTGCTTCTAGCGACCGAAATTGTGCGATGATTTCAGAGACGCCGGAAGGTGGTGCTCTCTCTAATGGTCTAAAATTAGTGGCATTAACTCGGAGTTGAGGTGTTAGAGGTGTAGTTCACACTAACCGGGGCAGATGCTGGTCTGTGTAGTCACGGCTCGGATCTCTGCATGAAGGGGTGAATGGATATGCACAGGGTCTCTGTCAATATATATCAGGGTGCCCACGCAAGTCTTAAAAGTCTTAAAAAGTTCTCAAATACTTTTTTTTATTCAAATTTAAGGTCTTAATAAGGTCTTAAATTTCATATTTTTCTTACCAGACATCTTAAGAAATGGATCTTATTTGAAACTGAAAACCAAATGACCTGTTTAGCAAAATGACGAACTTTCCGAGCATTCATACATCGAACCTTATCCAAAGAGATTTTACTTTGCATTTGGCGATTAGGTCTTAAATTTGTCAAACTTTGGTCTTAGATAGGTCTTAAAGAGGTCTTGAATTGATTTTTGAAAAAGCGTTGGCACCCTGTATGTTCTACCTTATACAAGGAAGATATTTCTAAATCATGATCAATTTTCCCCGCTCAAAAAAACTTATGTTTGCCAAGATTTACGTTTCGTTATAAACACCAGATTACTTTGGGCGTAGGCATACTAGCTCCGCAGCAGATTCTTTGGTAAACAAATAGTAATTCTCCGAGGGAAGTCCAAGCTGATGTATACTAACACTAAGCTTGGATTTCCGTCGGATCGCATCTATAAACACACACTTAATGAATGCTTACGAAACGGATTTCTCTTTTTCCACACACACGTTTTTACTCGAAATTGGAAAAGATTCTATAGATTTTGACAGACTGTGGTAATGTGTTCGAGGATTACGGATATCAATATAACAATTAGGAGGAGAACGACTTTTCTGTGCCACTTGGTACCAGCAGTAGGTTATTGGTGTACATGCAGGGCACAAGCGGCAAGAAAGTTCCTGCCGTGCTTCACTGACATGCTAGCACCCAGTAGCCCAGAAAAGTAGTTCTTCTCCTCATTTGGGATTACATCGGAGCATCCACGCAATTCTCACAACACTTGTCTTAGACATTTTGATTTACGGGGAGGCTAATCCCACCATTTGGCTGATAAGCTAGGGGCAGAACGGAGTAAGAGTTTAAAACCCTGAGCAGAGACTGAGTATTTGGCCTGTTACCGTTCTCCCCGCTCCCTATCGGCGCAGGCAAACAGATCAATAATCAGTCCGCTGCCAAGTCAGTGTGAAATCCAAGTTGATTAATCCCTCTATGCAGAACGTAACAAAGACAGTCACAATGGTCATTCTAAATCGGCTGGGCCGCCACAGGAGAAAACAGTTAACCTGTTTTTTAAGTTACATTATCTATATCCACACACAAAGTGATGGACGAGGGAAAACATGATACAATTATAAAAGGGAGAATAATAAAGCGATTTACCAAAGGAGTCCAGTTATTACGTCAGAAATGTTTACAGTTTGCGTACAAATGTTTAGTATATCAACCCCCTTTCTTTTTCACACAGGGATGTTAGTTTCCAGCCTTCGTCTGATTTAAGTTTTTATCAGAATATGCTAAATTAACGTAATGCGCATTCTTATTTTTCAAAGATTTAATTGAAATGCGCATTTCTCCGCATTCACCATTGCTGAGTAGACTAATACCTTCACGGACTAGCCTCAGAATGATCATTATGCCTGTTTTGATCTAGCAGCATACGAATGTGTTGTGCCTTGTATAACAAGGGGCAGAAATCGGCTCTTGGTTCGGCAGTAACGTGACCATAGCCAGGGGCAGACTCAGACAAAAAGAAAAGAGAAGGGGAAAAGGGGGGATGGGGGTCGCTACTTTTACATTTACGAAAAAAATAAAAAATTAGGCCCACTAAAATAGGGGGGCTTGGAGCCTGCAGCGCCCCTGCACCGCTTAATCCACTACATGCAGTGGCCATTAAAGGAGAAGGACTAGGCCCCCTCCAGTTGCCCACCCCCTTGTTAACCCTCGTGTGTCCCAAATTGGCGTTTCCCTAGGAGTCGGAGTCGGAGGATGACGACACGATGCAGATCTGCCCGTGCCTGCCCTGCTGCCCCCACGTGCGCACCGCCCCGCCGACGACCGACGAGGCCCGCGCCACAGGAGGCTGCTGGGCCTGGTTCAAGTTCGTCCTGCGCTGGGTGATCTTCGTACCCGCCTTCCCCTTCTTCATCCTCTTCTCCTGGACCATCCCCGACTGCTCCAAGGAGCACAACAAGTAAGTTGGACCTGGTACATCTCTGTCTAGGTGGTAGTTATATCGTGGAACAAGGTGATTTAGCAATGAGAAGAATGGCTTGTGGGCCACTGGGTATTGGTGTAGCAGCCAAGAAAGTTCCTGTCGTGGTACATTAATAACCCAGAAGACCCAGAAAAGTAGTTTCCCCCTCATAGCGGCCTATTGTTTTTACTGAAGTAGTCTGCATGCATTACCGTCATAATATGTCTGATTATAAGGTGAATTCATGTGTTTCGAGATTGTTAACAGAGTGATGTAAACAGGTTCGTCATTGTACATAGTTTGGGAAGAAGGAGACACCTTATAAGGCAATACTTTTTGGAAACTGATTCACAACCAAAAAGAAGCAAAATGCTTGATTAAAAAAAACAACAGTTGGTTTACATGCTCCTTGAGCATCAATGCACAGATAATATCATGTTTAAATATTAAAAGTTACAAGATGAAAATAATTATGAATCATGTACATACACAAGATAGTATTATAATTAGAAGCACCGCAGGGGGCGCCCAAGGGTGGCTGGATCGTCACGTACCAAGGGCGAAGCCCAAGGTTCGTTCAATCCCCATGGGTCATACAGCCACCCAAGGATAACCCAAAAGGTGCTTCTTTATTTTATCACCCAAGCAATAGTCAAAATATATTAGAATCACTGAAAACAAGGAGTCCACAGTGAGCAGTACATGCAGCCTGGCAATACACACTGGCCCCAATACGTACTGCTCGTCGGGCGCTTGGGTGATAAAGAACCCTATTAGATAGAGTAAAAGAAATTAAAAAACTGTCAGTCTGATATCTTTCAAAGGGGACTTGTTATCGGAAGTAGTGATTTATACACATTCAGAATTTTGACCTGAGTATTTTGATGACAAAGCACATCTGGGATAAGTCTTTGCCCTAATGCCTAGAGAAAGCAGGACCTTAAGGGGTAGGGGCAGTGGTGGGCAGCAGGGGCGGACAGCAGTCATCACAGGCAGCTGACAGATGCCCCGGGAGACCGACTAGTGACTGCTACACAGCGACTGACGCAAACCCGCTCAGCCGCCATCGAGACTCTGCTTAGCGATTAGCGTCAGCAGCAGGTAGAACTGAGACAATGCAGTCACCAGCAGATCAGTGCTTGTGCCTGTCTGTTAAAGCTGTTACATAATGTATGAGACAATGTTGGCCGTCCCCTGAGGTATTACCAGATGTTGTCATGACCAGACCTGTGTCTTCTCACCCAGATTACCCGCATGGCCAAGACGTCCTAGAGTCACTCACCGCTCTGAATTAGGTCCGCTGAGAACTAAATGCTCGGCTGCTATCCATATAGATAATTGGGTTGAAGTGTAGATACCATCAAAAGAAACTAAAGAGTGTGTTTTGAATCAAAATGCTTTTTGAGATAATGTTACATCCATATAAGTCTATGCCCATATTTTTGGTTAAAGTTCATGGTTATTACAAAGTCTCGGTTAGGACATACGTGGGTTTTCTGTACTGACAAACACCCAGACTGTTTAATCTCATATTAGTCTCAGCAGTATACTGGTAGGTAATGGTATTAGGTGGTGGTAATTCATGTGTTAGCACCCACCATCAGGGCCATTGTTCAGAGTCGCCTCCCCTGCTCTCCCCGGAAAGGTGTGACGTCACGCCTACTCCAGGTGTGAATTGACAATACAGGTGACTTAAGGCACACTTAATGTACATGTACTGTCTTTGTACATTAATTTACATGTACCTTGAAATTACATGTAACACGTATCTTAATGTACACATACTCTCTTTGTATGTGTCCGTTAATGTACATGTTACATGTACCTTAATGTATATGTACTCCCTTTGTAGACACAGTTATTGTGTGGACTGAGGGCCTGCAGCTTATCTTACTCAATGACTGATAAGGTGGCTTTGGGTAGTTTGTTGGGCACTCTGAATAATAAACACATTACATTAAAAAAATACTGAATAGAAATTGAATTTTACCTCTTTTTCCTACTTTCTTTTTGTTCTGTTATTTTCTAGGAAGCAATATGAATAATAAGCCATTTAAGAAAGGAAGTAGGAGATAAACATCACCTCTTTTTGTTGCTTGTCTTTTCTAGGAAGTGGTTCCTGGTGAGTTTCCTCATGTCGGTGCTGTGGATCGCGGCGCTGAGTTTCGGCATGGTGACCTTGGTGAGTCGCGTGGGATGTATCCTAGGTATTGACACCTACACCATGGGCCTCGTCATCATAGCCATGGGCACAAGTATACCAGTAAGTAACCACTTCTACAACTAGCTAGAGCTTGAGCAGAAACCACTGAATTCTCTCAGGCTCCAGGATACATCTTAGATTTGCACCTGCAGACTTGTAATCGACATCGTAAAAAGGCAAAATATGAGGAAATACACAAAGATCATTGATAACTGAGGGAAACCCATAGAAATTAATTAAAATGTATACATAGATTACTATCAATGCTTCTACAAAATGATCCTCAAAAAATTAGTATTTTCATAATGCATTCACAGGCATCATACCGTTCCTTTATTTTAAAGGAATTTCCTTTAAATTCCTTTATTTTTGTGAAAATAGGCAAAATTCCTTTATTTTCCTTTATTTTCGTGAAAAATTCCTTTAAATTCCTTTATTTTTTTTCTAGAGTAGGAAAATATCACATTATCTCATAAAATGCATAGAATTCCATATTATTAGCGATAAAACTGCAAAATTTTCTAGCCGTCGATAGATCCAGGTCGACATGTCGATCGGCATGAGTCTACGCATTGATCGACGTGAGTCAACGCAGTGCTGCACAGAAAAAATCAACAGGAAGGCAGTCCTGTTACAATATTATTTGCCTTATTTCATGTTTAAACTCTCTAAAAGTTCTCTAAATATTCCTTTAAAATTCCTTTATTTTTCCTAGAAATCCTTGCAAATTCCTGTAAATTCCTTTATTTTTACGAAAAAAACTTCCTTTAAATTCCTTTATTTTTTTGGGAGGGCGGTATGATGCCTGCATTCATCAATGGGAACCTATTTCAACGTGATAGTGCCAGTTATATTATGTCCATAGCATATCACCACGCTACTCCTTCAGTAAATGAGCCTACTCATTCTCCTAATTCTGAAATATGATAGAACAGGTGAGATTCTCTGTGAAATGTTGGTTCCTGTTTGAGATGCACCTAATTGCCTACCTACTTCTATGATTAACAGAAGTGTGTGTCCTTTGTCTCCCTTTGCAGGACGCCATGAGTTCGGTGCTGGTTGCCCGTGATGGCTATGGCGATATGGCAGTGTCAAATGCTATTGGGTCAAATGTGTTCGACATCAATCTCGGTCTCGGACTCCCCTTCATCATCCGAATTGCCATTGATGCAGGCAAACCGATCAGTCTTCTCAGCGCAACAGAATGGGTAGGTTTGGCTGATGAGGTTTGGATGTTGGAATGCTGGTTAAAACTCATTTCAAAGTAAGGGAAATAAAGGTGTGGATAGAACTAGAATAGGTACAAAAGAATTGGTGGTTCTTCTACTCCATTGCCTAGAATAAAAAATGACATTTTGATACATACTCCCAAAGATAGTTTTCCATTAGAAACTCTGTTAGCAAGAAGTTTGAAGGATACCTCCTTTTACATAATTGACCATAAAATGAACAGATCTTCACCAGAAAACCATTGGTATCTCTATGCCAGGAATTAAACTAAGAATTTCATGATGCATCCTTGTATGCATGTTTCATTCAAGCCAAGAGTTAATTATCAGGGCATGCAATATCTGAAGCAGTTAATGAGCAACTTATAGGGACCCCCTGAACGGATCACGTTAGACAATGTGCTCTAGCCTTAGGCTAATGAGCTGTTAGACAGCTAATGTACACGGTAACAGGTGAAGTCGGCCCCATGGTGATCTCGCGCCTTGGTGAACTCGGCCCCCTGGTGAAGTCGGCCCAAGAGTGAAGTCGGCCCCATGGAGATCTCGCGCCACGGTGAACTCGGCCCCATGGTTAAGTCGGCCCCGTGGTAATATAAACTCAGCCGCTTGATTTAGTATTGCATCTTTTTTTTGGCCAAATTAGATATTCTTAATGTAAGCTGCTCGAACAATAAGGGTGAGTGCCTCCCTATCTATATTTTCTAAAAACTAGGTCCCCCCGACTTTGATATGTACACACTGAAACCCTTTTAGGTCCTAAACTCATCAAATACTTGTCAGTTTGACAAGTTTATCCTCGTCGAGACATTTTTAGAGTTTTTGATATAATTTTTAAGGACCTTGAGCCAACATACAGCGATTTTTTGCAAGATATTAATTTTTACCTTTATTTCGGTTTTATTCTAGGTATAGGCCTATAACGCACAGTATTGTAAATACATGCTATTAGCCCGATATGCGCAATATTAAGTCTGAAATTCGTAGATTACGCTGTGTTTATAAGCACTAAGGGCCGACTTCACTATGGGGCCGACTTCACTATGGGGCCGACTTCACCATAGGGCCGACTTCACCATGGGGCCGATTTAACCCCGGCGCGACTTAACCATGGGGCCGATTTCACTTGTATTCATGTACACAATGTAATTTTGGTTAAACTTATCAGTATTCCCCATGGTTGCTGTGATTTTGGCTTTTGTTCTTTTCAAATCCATAACAAATCTAATTTACGACATCCGAGAATAGAAATAGAGGTACTGGAATTATCTATCACTCATAATACTAATTTTTCCTTCCACCACTACCCCTCTTTCAATAAAAAAAGAAAATAAGGAGCAAGTGAAGGTACTCCTTTTCCCCATTGTGCAACATGTAACCAACTAGATCCCTGCCCCCCCCCCTCCCCCCGGACCATGTGAGTACTTGCACCTTGCCAAAATGAGCCCTGAATGCCCTTGCTGCAGCGCACTCTGCTGCTCAGGTAAACTAGGCCTGACACCTGAGAAGCGGAAGTAGCAGACTCAGCAGCGGGCCCGAGGGCTTCCACCAAGGCACATCCATCACTGTGTGTCCTGCAAGGCTGTGCCACATTGTGCAGTCCAGCGTCCTCGTAATGACTTTAATACAATAACCCGCGATAGGTTGCAATTGAATGTCAAACATATCTAATGTTTCTTGAGTACCTCAACTATAAAGAGTCCAATTTACAAACTATTTTCGCCATGATAATTGAGCTATCATCAGCTTTCCAAATGCTAGTCAATGGATGTCATAGTTTGCAACATGGTTCCAATTGCTTGCGTTAAATTGTGATGCTTTATTGTGAGCCTTCAGAACTGTTTATTGAGGCAGTCAAGTATGGCCTGAATTGTAGTACTCATGCCCCACACATTGCCTTTATTTGAAGAATCCCCTTTTTGCTTAGAGCCACATTACCAAAATCAGCATTTTACCTCCTCTCTAGATAGCCTTTACATGTTTTGGTGCCAGTTTGTACCATTCTTCATTGGGTTTTAACTGTTGCGTAACAGTATTTGCAGTGAAGGTCATTAAAATTGTGACCAAATTCCAGGCACAGACCCGTAAGACTGTGTGCTGCCGTTGGCAGTATTGTGCATGTCAAGACCCAGCCGATCACTGCTCCCTGCTCGCTGGCCAAGCTGCTCCCAGAAAAAGACAGTCTTGGCCGACCTTCTCTGCATGTGGCCGGAGCTGCTCATGAGTTATTTATCCGCTGGCAGTGCCTCCTCCTCTCACCCCGAGTTTTTCCCACTTTCTCCCATGTCTCTGACGATGACCACATGGAAGCTGGTCTGTGTAGAGTCAATTTACAATACAATAACCCCGCTGACCTTGTCCGAGCTGACCTCCGCCGGTCACTCACCCCGCATGCTGCCCGAGCCCCAATGGCCCTCCGGGGACCGAGACAAATCAGCTCGGCTACACACAGACAACCTAGGCCTGCAGGATTTACTAGATGCAGGCAGTTACATTAGGCGGGAACAGGGATAAGATGCGTTCCGTAGCTTGGGGTTGTCAAGGAGATAAACAAGCCGTAATACATCCTCTCTGAGTTTAACCATTGCATGCATGCAGTATATAAAAAAAGGTCGCATTTTGAAACTGGTTTACTATAGTACAAAGGGAATGTCAGATGTCTTGATTTGTATAATGACAGTTGAAATAAAGTCTCTTTTTATGTGGTCAATTTCAGCTTAGAAGTTTCCTCAAAATGCTAACATTTATAATAAACATTTTTTCATTTCTCATGATATTATTTCAGATGTTCTGTTTAAGCCTGAAAAGTCAGTTAAACTATATTGGAAATTTCTAATGTTTTATTTGCAAAAGTAACTGAAATGACCTTTTTTAATAATATGGTAAAAAAAGCTACGTATTGAAGTATAGTTTAACAGAATTAAGTATTACAATAGTATTTCATATGTGTGTAAACCGTAACTCGGCTGTTTCTCTTAAACGTGTACGTTTTATTGCAGGTGGATTACCACACGGGGGCGATGCCGCTGGTTCCTCATGCCAAGTTCGGGTTCATCTTATTATTCATCTTAATCGTCGCTCTGATAGTCTTCTTATTAGTGCGTTTCCGGTTAAACAAGGTCATCGGTATCATCTTTGTCATCTTGTACGTAGCATTCCTGGCGTACGCCTTCGTGCAGGAGTCCTACTGTGTACGGCAGCTGCATACATACTGCTAGCCCCGAGCCGGGATGCAGACAGCAACATCATAAGCCATCATCCAATATGCACACCCCTCATGTTCCATGATCACTGCATGACATTCGGAAGACTCTCCAGGTACGATGCCAAAGAAGGTCGATACGGTGGTCATTCCCAATATCATTCTCTGATTTTGTTATTATGCACGGTTGTAGCTACAGGGAGAAACTGTATACACAGCAGAAACATCAAAAACCACCCAATTTGATGCGTTGGTTATGGAGAAAGACAATCTGAAATATGTATATATAATAGTGAAACATGCTTGATGAGATACAACCGAGCAAACTGGAGAAAATCGCCAAGACAGGAAACCATCTCCCTGTGATACTGATTGTCTCTCCCTCGACAATCACAAAGACACGCTCCCCAGAGGCTGCGAGCGAGGATGACTGCGACCACCTGAGTATTGCTGATACTGATTGACTGTTAACGTGTGGTTACCATGATGAATAGGAGCGTTATGAACCGCAGCATGTTATGTTGGACATCTTGTTAGAACAACTGTTACTGGTGGCCAGCACCGGCTGCGGGCGGACCCCGCCGACCAGAGGTCAACCAATCTCTGTGCCTACACGTGCACGCACACATGGGTTATGATAATATACAGCAAAAACAAGATCCCAGAGAATGCCAAAAGAGGGGGGAAACCAACCATTGACGAAGGCACCGGATGGCATGTAACCTGCCAGGTGCATTACTTTTCACTTCTCACAAGTGTGGATGCGGGTAGGCGCCTTCTTCGCCAAGTAGTATTTTTTCACCGAATGACGCTTGAATGTGCTTAGTAACTCGTCGTACTGATACTGACCACAGGAAAAGGACCTTCACGTATAAGGCCGATGTACTTGCAACAGTTTCTGTTTCTTTTTTGTCATTATCAGACTTTAAAAAGCTATAGATTATTTCGGAACGGCCCATGCAGTTGATATCTTGCCAAACCTCCGACTTGTCGACCCCCAAAGGGACAGGGCTCCGCAGAGGGATCGCTAAGTAACTTGCCTACAGGGAGCCAACCGAAGGGGAAGCGCTATTAATAGTCATTTTATTCATGCTAGTATGTATGCCATATACTAGGGCATTACCTGTATCTAATGCGGTTCTCGTTGTTGTCATTTTTATCATTTCTATATCTACAACCATATATATATGGTAGTCTCCAGAGCCGAATGTGTGAGTGTCAGGGGTGGGGGTGGGTGTCCCAAGGGACCCGAGGCTGTGACCGACAGCCGCGTGCTTCATTCTATCAGTAGGTGAAAATGGACCATTTTCAACTTGTCTGTGATAAACGTACCCTGTATTTAGTGTTATGTGACATGTCTCCCAGACCAGCCCCAACAGGCCCCTCGACCACCAGCTCGCAGCGAGGGCCGCCCACACCCCAGTGCCAAGTCTTTGGACGTGCCAAACAACCTTCTGGGAAGAGAGATTTTTGTGACGAAAATAGGGTTTAGACATGCCCCATAATGAAAGCCTACCGGTAATTGGTATTACTAAGAGCATAGAATACTGAAAGAGAAAAAAAGACAACAGCTTCCTATCGATGTTAACGCTTGTAAAAATAACTTCAACTTCCCACGGATTTAAGTGGTTGACTGCGATCTATTTTTCTGGCTGTTATTTATAAAACCATCAACCACGGGACATTGGCATCCACATCAAATGAATCGACTTCATTACGACTCATCTGGGCTAAGTGTTATATACCATGTTACAGGTTCATCAATCTGATGTTATAGGGCCTAGGATGTTAAACACAACAAGTGCGATTCCTGTGCCTGGAAAGTCATCTTGCCACGTGTTTTTACGTATTGCAGTCTTCTGTTTCTCAGCAAAAACAACTTCAGAACTTGTTTTTATGTGTCTGTTTTGAATGAAATAGCAGTTAAGTTGGGTATACCGACTTGAGATGTTGGTGAATGTTAATGTTGGTACTCAGTATACCCAAGTTATACCCACAGTATGATCTGTGTAGGAGCGATACCTTGCAATCCAACGGTCATCACTTTGTTCTGGCCTCAGTGACCGTTCTGTTTGGCCATTTGTAAAAAGTAACTTTTTATCTTGGGTATTCAGTTATCTAGTAATTAGTTTATAGCTAATACGCTGGTAATATCATTGTTAGTATTTTTATACACTCTCATTGTTATTTCCCATCACAACCAATGCAGTTGTGAGGACAGGGTATGATGAACTTTTACCGTTTTGGGTGTGATAATTATTACTATAGACATTACGAGAGAATTGAGAGGGACTACTGCGCATTTATCTAAGTTAGAGCATGGTGACATTTTTAGGTGTTGAGTGAAGGTAGACTAGATACCAATACACCCCGCGTCTGTCGGTATATTAATATTATCATAGAGTATGACACATATCAGTCGCTTTTGTCTAAAGCCAACTCACTCCCGGTGTGTTGGTGCCTCAGGTCGCTGGGCCAGGCCCCCACTTATCGGGGGCAGCTAGCTGAAGCTGTCCCCCCCCAGGGGGGACCCTTGTTGTTCCGATCTTCCACTGAGGACGTGGTCCGTACGTCCCGCGGCCCAGCGGTACGCCCCTCTCCGCACACTGTATCACACGTACCGTACGCACCGCTCAGTCTCCAAGTGGTCCTCCTCCTTTTGTAACCAAACTTCGCATCACTCTTATCCAGGTTTTATCTCATTAGATGCGTGTCAACTTGGTTGACATCAGAAAAACGTAGCTACTCAGACGATTTCTAACGCGACTGTGCGTATAAATGATGTGGTATTTTGTGACTAGGACTTGCTGGGGGAAGCTGTAGAGCCGACCTATTTTCACCGGATGTTACTCTTATATACGCAGTTGGAGAAGCAGCTTGAGGTATTTGTCTACCTACTCAGAAACTGATTGTAATGACTAAGGCTCCTTTGACTGCTACTCTATATTCTTAGCATATCAGAACATTAGTGCCTCTATCCGGGCCCGACCTCCACGTGCGGCCACCTGTCTTAAGTCGAGTATTATCAACGGGCAACGAGGGAGGACAGAGGCCACACTAGAACCAATGATATCAACTTTTTATTTGTGACATATCCAGAATGTTCCTGTGTAGATTTGTAAAGTAAACTCTAGAAACCTACAGCACGGATGTAAATGATATCGTCTTTGCACTCCATGACAACTCCCGAGGCCTCCTGCAGAGAAGGTGGCCTTCTTATTACATAATGTACATAGTGTTGTAACAGGATTTAGTATGATGTATACCGTTGGCAATGTTAACTGTTTTGAGTGTTATATAGATGTAACCATCATCCATTTTGTTGTGATATGATAATTAAAAACAAATAAGAGTTTGAAACAGGAACAGACCTAAGGCCTCCAAAGAGGGAACATGTTAAAGGCGTTGTAAATGGAATTGTAAATAAAATATATTTATTGTTTATACTGCTTTGGTAGTACGTTTATTTACCTGCTGAGAAATCAACTTAGATGAAGGTCAGTTTTCTGCTAACTTTGAGACATATTTTCGGTTTCAAAAGTGCTTGTAGCTTTGAGAAGTGGTGGATACATGCCATGGCAACCGGGGACGACAGGGAATCGACAGGTCAAGGAAAAGTGAGGGCTTTTGAAATTGGTTTGGGAAAAGTATGATTTTAAGAGGGGGTAAGGCATGTTTAAATATATCAAGTTGGCGGGCAAATCCCACTCTCTAAATAAATTAGCGTAGGGGTAAAGCCAGTAAACTCGAATGTCTACTCTGTATTTCAACCATTGCCAGAAGTTAAATTAACCTGAGCTGCTCTGTTGGAATATAGACGCCATACCTTAGACAATAAATCATGAGATGATCCTTTGTATGTTTTGTGCTAATCAGTTTCTAGTTTAAAATCAATATTAAGGACCAACAACAGAAAATCTAGTCTTCCAAATATATCTGAGAAACACTTTAATCAGAATGATCTTACTTATTTTATGTTTGGAATTCATGACTTTTGGGTTTAGTGGCTACTGAGACATTCTATGTGACAATCATATTTTCGATTTTACCGGAAAACAATGCAGTAAATTTCATTCCACTTATATAAAATACACATTTACCCCATATCAATTGAAAGCTCATATAGTAGCCTTTTCTTGGGGGTGGGGTGGTCTGGTGGTTAGCGTGCTGGCATTGTATGCGACTGGCTCGGGTTAAGTGCTTGGTGCTGTTTGTTAGATCACCTTACCTTGCCATCATTCTCACCCAGATAGATTCAATCATTGAACTGAGAACAGTCAAAAACAGCGAGTGGTCCTAATATATCTCAAAAATTGCTGAGGGGACATTAAACTCCAACAATCATCATCATATGCTAGCCCATTCAGTATTAAATATTAATTCCTGTTCTTCAAGTATGTTAGGAAGACAGAATGTGGAAAAGTATTTTGAATGTGCATTTCTTGTATTGCTGGTATCCAGACATCAATCACTGATATATTGAGCAGCCACCCATACTCAAGCCATGTCCCTTCTTGATTTTGTGGGGAAAATGGAGAAGGGAGTTGCAAGAGCAAATCAATTAAACAATCAATCACATTCTCAACTGCCCTTCAATAGACCCCCATTCAAACACCAACGTATCCCCTTGTTTCGGTGTGCCCTTCAAACCAATATATCCCACAGCAACAATAGCCCATCGAAACAAAAACAATTGTCCATAGCATTCCTCCCCTTTTCAAAATCATAAATCCGCTACTGCACTAAATAGGCATACTCAATGATTAGGAAATACATATGGGTCCATATCTACTAAAATTATCATAATCATTAAAATAACTTATTTCAGTGATAAGGCTAATCAGCTGTAATTTGATCAGTGTCTCATAATGCCTGATTTTGTCTATCAGCAAAAGAAGTGATGCAGTTTTTAAATAACATTGAGAAGGGTTTGTTTGGTGTAGTTACTTTGATTGACAGACAAAATGATAATGAATGAGAAACAAATCAGAATACACCTGTTTAGCCTAACCACTGAAATCAGTTACGAAGATATGGCCCCAAATGAAATATGTGTATTCAAAGTTAATCATCAGAATGCCCGAGAATTCATAGATGAGAGTGTTTTTTTTTCCCAAAAGGCCCCTCCCCAATTCTCCCTACCACGGATAGCTGATTTCCAGTATTTTAAGCACCTGAAAGCTAATTTGGGCTGATTTTGTCCGCAAAACCCCTGGAAAAACTATGGTGAATCAACAAATAATTGTTATATATCCACCAATAATGAATATATTTTCAAACAACTTAGAAAATATTAAGTGTATGTGGATATGAATTAAAAGATACAAGTTTGCAAATTTTTCATCATGTTCAACAACAACTAAGGATAAGATTCATGAAAATCTCTATACTAAAGCCTTGGTTTTTGTCGACATTTTTCCCAGCATGCATCCTGATCTAGGCTAACCTGCAGGTGCAACTCAAGAAATTTGCTATCCGTGGTTGGGTGAATCCCTCTCAACTATTGCGAGGATTTATTCTCCCCACACTCTGGCTACAATACCACTCTTCATATACTACTCACATGTCCTAAATTGTTTCTCCCACTTAAACAAAATTCTACACCCCCTCCCCCCGACACTATTGTCCCTCGTTAGAACTACTGAAAGAGGTATTTTCTGAACAATACTCTCATGTTTTGTCACTTCAGGGAACCTTATCAGAACAATAATGAAATTCCTGAATAGACAAATCTTTATCAATCTGTCAATTTATGTTATAAATACTGTCCCAAAGTTAGGAACAATAATTTCAAATCATTAACCTCATCAAAATAGTCGATTGCCTCCATCAACGATTGAGTTCATTCTAAGATTACCCGAATTACTACTTGGAATCGATTATTTGTGAACTATGATTAGTCTAATTTATTCTATCATCATTATAAGTTTATTTTCGTGATAATCATCATAATGTCGTTCATTAGTGGATGAAGCATTGTGAATTACTTTAATGGCTTAATAAGGAAAGAAGATTGTCTTGTTCTGATTTACCTAATTGGATAATCAGGAGCACGGCAGGTAACTAGGTTCTTCTTCTATTGACATACTTGTGTGCGTTTTAAACCAAAATATTACCATACCTCAATTTATTGGTAAAAGAACATAATTTACAAACAGTAGCAAGCAGAAATGTCGGCTTTGAATAAGTAACTAAGGTATTTCTGTGGCTCTTGAGTCTTGTGAGGACGGTACAAGGCAACTGGTGACGTGCAGTGTGAAGATACTTTTATGAAGACCCCCTATGAGTCGTACAGCCACCCTCGCCCCCCCGCCCCCCCCCCCCCCCCCCGGCAGTGCTTCTTAATATAGTACCACAAACTGTCAAGAGAGTCTAGAGATGTTGGTACCTTTCTAACTTTGAAACTTGAAATTCCAGTGAAATTATTTCTATATCTCTGAGTTTTCCTCAATATGTCAATAACGCATAAGTAACAATTTGAATTCGCTATTTGCTTTTTTATCTTGAGGATTGGTAAAAATAAAGACCTTTAGCATGGGTTTCTATGGGAAATATCTTATTTTTCAAATTCCAAAATTCCTAGAAAAGCATGATTCAGCATTTCTTTCTGTTTTCATTGAATCGAAACTATTTCACATTACATGTGCTCTTCCAACAGTAATATAGATGATCATATGAGAATAAGGAAATTGATGTAAGTATCATACCAGTCTTACTATTCAAACCTTTTGTATTAACAACTCAATCGACTGTATTATGTTTATGGCAAGGAGTTATCTTCCCCATAAAGTTTCCCAGAAATGTGCTGGTTTGCAAATTATATGTCATGCATAAAAAAACGACGAGGAGATATCATACTAATTTAGCGCCAATTTAAACTGCACAGGTCAATGCGTTTAATCACTTCCTTAAAATGTGCAACTGTTTTCTTCATATTGTACTGGTGTTTCTAATTTGTCCCATAAGGCACATCCTGTGTAGTATGCACTCATCATATCTTATTTTTTCTCACCCAATTGATAAAAGTCTTTACCTTTGCATTTGATGATGCAATGTTTCGAAGAAAAACAACCTCCAGTAACATCTCTATAGAAATTAATGACAAACTGTCGCATTTGTGCAGCAGTTTGTAAGTAGCATAATTTATAAAGCCATTCACTGAAAAGCACCAGGTGGCAGCGTTTGCACCAGTCACAAGTGTTTATAAATCTATCTTCTGGACCACATCAAAAACTATAAATTCAGACGGGACAGTTTCCCTTTGGCTCTGTGTGACCAGGGCCTATATATTCGTAACTAATTAGGCTGATCAGGGAAAATTTGATCAGGGTCCCATAATCAGAAATTCTGTCTATCATGAATAAATATTACATCTAATAAATCCTTTTTGACACTATTTTGCAATAACACTATAAATTTTGGTAGTAAGCAAAATCACTGATCATGGGACCCTTATCAAATTTTCCATGATCAGCAAATCAGTTTCGAAGATGTGGACCCTGGGGCAATATCTTCATACCTGATTTCAGTGATTAGGCTAATCAGGTGAAACTTGATTAGTGTCTTATTCATATTTATTCTGTTTGTAAATCAAAGTAACTACACCTAACAATGCTTTTTCCAGGTTATTTTCAAATCACATTACTTCTTTTGGTGACAAAACAGAATAAGGTATTATGAACGCTATTCATATTTCACCTGATTAGCCATCCAGCTAGCGCTGTTAATGTAGTTTATATTTGGAGACTCCTAAATGCATACATTTTATGAAATCACATACATCCAATATTAAGGTAACCCTAAAGCCTGTATTCCGCATGACAATTTTGCTCCCGATTATGCGTATTCTCAGGCTATGCTGTAGTGGAGAAAACAGTTGTCTGTCCCCTCTCACAAATACCAATTCAGTATTACAGAGAAATTGATTCACTAGATTAGCAAT
This sequence comes from Lepidonotus clava, assembly GCA_936440205.1. NCBI lineage: Eukaryota > Metazoa > Annelida > Polychaeta > Phyllodocida > Polynoidae > Lepidonotus > Lepidonotus clava. Next base: position 7,900,208 of record OW387148.1, read on the forward strand.
ATATAGGGCCTATAAGCGCACCTTGCTATAAATATCCCCTGGTGACATGAACGACAACAGGCTGGCCAGTCCGCTTGGTGGGGGTAGTTCGCAAGTAATCATAGCCGATTTACTTTGGTTTGTTTTTAGTTTAATTTTCACAGCCAGCAGAATGACTTCCAACCACGTGACTTGAGGGTAATTGTCTTCGCCTCGGTGTTGGACCCTTGTTTCTATAATAAAGCCTGTGGTCCACTAGGCGATTTTGACCAACGAGTGTAGCTATAATATTTTTTGTTTTGACTATAAGCAATGTCGAAGTTTTCAATCGAAAATTTGACAGAAACCTTCCATGTCGCATGCCATTTGAAAGATAATCTAAATTTCATTCTGATTATATGTAACACTATACTTAGTAGCCATTTAATTAAGGACTGTGTCTATTTTTTGAAATGTATTAGAGAAAAAGGTACACTGTTATATCATAGAGATATATACATCTTATATATGTCTATGTTTATATCATAGAGATACATGTTATAATAAAATGTGGTGAAGAACATCTAACTCAACGACGGCTTGTTGTAGACTTTGAAATTTATTATAGACATTCAAAGTTGGTCAATTAACATGTTTCGGATAGTTACATCCTTCATCAGAATACATGTTATGTATGTCTATGGTTATATATAATAAAAACGACTGACACAATGGGAGATCAGATACTATATATTTGTGTTGTGCAGTTTTTTCTGAATAAAGTGCATTACAAATAACAAAACAACTTTTATAACCAACCCTTTGCCTTGAGGGCAATTTCCAGGGTCGAGGGTAAAATCGGACAGTGGAATACAGCCTTGAGAAGGACCTCCCCACCTGACCCCCCACCCCCACCCCCGACCGACTACAAGGGGACCCGCTCGGCGCAGTGGACGACCAGTACCCCACCCTGCCACTGACCCTGAGATAGCCGTCGGGTCGACATACCATGGAGAATAGCAGAATAATACGTGGAAACGGACAGTTTAAGTCAGTTTGAGCCTGGTGTAAACTTAGACATATATACGTAGATACATATGTTATGTGTGTCTGTATGTAAACTCAAACATAGTTTGTGTTAAGGTGTGAGAGCCTACAGATCCCCATGTGGTCGAGCCGGGGGGCAGGGGCCGGCCGGGCCTGGGTCGTCCTGCAGGTGGGTCTACAGAACTAATTCTCTATTTCACATTCAGTCGTTACTCATGATTGACATTGTTGGTATTCACTGGATAAACAGGGGCGTACCCGGCCCTAAAATGTCAGGGGGTTCAAGGAGGTTGCATGCAAAACTGAGGGGCTTCCGCCTAGTTATATTGATAAAATTTCCTATTATTTGTAGTTAAATAGTATTTTGAATAAATTTGAAGGGTTCCAAACACCTTAACTTTGATATAATTGACTTTATTTGTAGTTTAATTAGGTAAACTTTGATACCAGTCTCCAGACATCCTCGCACCCCCCCCCCCCCCCCCCGTACGGCACTCATAAAAAACTATAGTTTTGGTCTATAAGTTACTATTGTTATTTCTTGTAGTGTAGTTGAGTATCTAAAAAGAAACACAATTGGAATGATTTTTTTTTCAAAAAAACTATTGTTATTTCTTGATTTATTCAGGTCTATGACTTGATAAGCACTGTTGGCATTTTCCATGGATTTACCAATAGTCCGCTGACTAGGTGCTGATTGCAGCTATAATCATGGACTGTATTAATTTCTCTGTATACTTATAGTTTATTGCCATTTTGATTTACTTTTAATTTTGACTATTGTTTATCATAACATGTTTTATACCTATACGGATGATCAGTTTTCCGAAAATGAGTATAGTTAAATAAACAATAACAACAACAACAAATACTGCCGACGAGGGTCCCGATTCTAGCAAGAAGGGCCCATATCTTCGTAACTAATTTGGCTGATCAGGGAAATCTTGATCAGGGCCTCGAGATCAGCAATTTTGGCATTTACCAAAATTGATGGCATTAGAGCATAAAAGTATCAAAGAGGGATACTCAAGTGAAATTTATTCATGATAGACAGAATCTCTAGTCATGAGACACTAATCAAGATTTCCCTGATCAGCCAAATTAGTTACAAAGATATGGGCCCAGATAGATTAACCAGAAATACATTGTTTGTGACCTAAAGTAGTTCGTAAAGCCACTATTGAATAGATTGCTGCTATTGTCGAAAACAATATTATGTTGACGTTATCGTCTTGACCAATTAGGAATTCTGCAGGCAAATCAAAATATTTTAGTCGTTTGTATGACGAAAACCACGACGTTTGTGTGACTACAAGCTTTTCATTACTGCTATAAGTAGTCTATGGGTATTGGGAGTAAGTTCCTTGTGCGATCAAGTGTGACCAAAGAACTATAATTCAATCCAAAGTACCTCACCCTGCAGACAGGTGGAGCTAGTGAAAGGCATACCAGCAACCCCCTCATTATCCAGTTTGTAAAGAGCAATCTTTTATCCTATATACTATCCTATAGTAGGGATGGAGCCCAATATCTTATGTGTCATAATTGGTATATTACATGGTATGTGTGTATTTGCAGGCACTTGCGACCATCATAACCTCGAGCCAAGCCTACTGTAAGTATGAATATAAGGAGTGTTCTGGATGTAACTGTGATCCAATTATAGAAACCCTCACATTTTAATGTTATAAACATATCCAGCGCTATAAATACAGATCTATATACACTGAATCAGATACTAGTTCTGAGTAAATACACACTCGATATTACATGAGTACACATGCACTACCCTCTATACTTGTCTACTTAATCTATTTCTCACTGTATTAAGGCTATATTCCACTTTGCGGTAGGTAGCATTTGTGGTACCTTTTTTAGCCACCGCAAGTAGTTTACGTTTCAAGTACCAGCATATTAATATATCCTGCTGCATGCAATCCATAGAAAACCTATATAAAATCAGTTGCGGTAGGACCTACTGCAATCAAGTACTGCAAGTATTTCCTATATTCCACCTTGTGCTACCCTACCACAAGCAAGTTTGCAGCAGTTTGCCTGCATCATTTCATGGTACCGCAAGCGAATACCGCATAGTGGAATATAGCCTTTACCAGATAACGTTTACTGTTTATAGATCAATTACCTTTCCATTCATCCTTCACCAGTTGAGCTGCAGTGCTTTTCCGGAGGCGGCCTGAACATCACAGCCAGGTACCATGGCAACGCCACGGCCTTCTACTCCCACAGTACCAACACCTCCGGTTGTCATGGTTACCAGGAGGACGCCCGGGTCTGGACCCTGGAGGACCTGTCACGTGACCTCTGCGGTGGCCAGGTGGGATACATTGTACAGGATCGTTACTATGGCAACCTTTTTTCATTTTTTTTTAATTATTATTCTGGGAACGTATTACTAAAAGAGTAGTGTTCATAACATACCACCAAGTAAACAGCGTTTCCCTAAGGACCTTGTGCAGACATACTCACATGTTTGGTGATCAATATCTGTTTTTTATAGCTACGTGGCAATTACATAAAACTAGAAATAATTAATTGTATAGAATATGCTTATTTTATATACTTGACCAAAATAACCTTTCTAAATGTTTGGGAAACGTCAATTATAAGAATTCAAAATTGATCAGCAAGATGGTGCTCAGCACATTTCTTGGCAAGGTGACGTCATCGGCACAACGTTTATAGCACATTATCAGTATGATATTTCCAGTTTGCCTCTTACAGTACATTGGTCGTCATCGTTAACTGGAAGCATGGAGAATCAAGTTTATAATTAATCTCCATGTCTGAAGTAAACAAACATGGTACCATTTTATCGTCAAATACAATATTGATATCAGAATCAGATCAATCTCAATTGTCCTGTGTACATTGGTACATTTGAGGAGGTGGGGTGGTCTAGTGGATAGCATGCTGGCATTGGTCGTGGCCGGCCGGGGTTCGACCCTTGATGCTGCCTGTTAGACCACCTCACCTTGCCGTTGTTTCCACCCCCATTGATACGATCACAGTACTTGGCACAAAATCACAAAAGTGAGTTGGTATTGACATAGCTGAAAAATTGCTGAGCACACCTTAACCTCCAACAATTAGTTATCATCATCATTAGCACTTTGATACATATTGATATAATTTACTGATATTGGAAATATGTCTTCCTTGTCCCTCAGCTGACGGATGGTGTCTGGTCAGGACTCCTGGTGGCCCAGGTCGGAGACGTACCGGGGGGAAACGTCACTTACCAGTATTACTGCCCGTCCCAACCACTGACAGGGTAAGTAAATATTATATACACAACGTCACTTACCAGTATTACTGCCTGCCACAACCACTAACAGGGTAAGGTAATATTATATACACAATGTCACTTACCAGTATTACTGCCCGTCAAAACCACTAACTTGGTAAGGTGATATTATATACACGTCACTTACCAGTACTACTGCCCGTCACAACCACTAACAGGGTACAGTAATATTATATACACAACGTCACTTACCAGTACTACTGCCCTTCACAACCACTGACAGGGTACGGTAATATTGTATACGCTACGTCACTTACCAGTATTCCTGACAATCACAACCAGTTACAGGGAAAGATAATATTATATACACAACGTCACTTACCAGTATTACTGCCCGTCACAACCACTAACAGGGTAAGGTAATATTATATACACAACGTCACTTACCAGTATTACTGCCCGTCACAACCACTAACTTGGTAAGGTGATATTATATACACGTCACTTACCAGTACTACTGCCCGTCACAACCACTAACAGGGTACAGTAATATTATATACACAACGTCACTTACCAGTACTACTGCCCTTCACAACCACTGACAGGGTACGGTAATATTGTATATGCTCATCACTTACCAGTATTCCTGACAATCACAACCAGTTACAGGGAAAGATAATAGTATATACACAACGTCGCTTACCAGTATTACTGCCCGTCACAACCACTAACAGGGTAAGGTAATATTATATACACAACGTCACTTACCAGTACTACTGCCTGTCACAACCACTAACAGGGTAAAGTAATATTATATACACAACGTCACTTGCCAGTATTACTGCCCTTCACAACCACTGACAGGGTAAGGTAATATTATATACACAACATCACTTACCAGTATTACTGGCTGTCACAACCACTAACAGGGTAAGGTAATATTATATACACAATGTCACTTAGCAGTATTACTGCCTGTCACAACCAGTCAGGTAAGGTAATATCATATACACAACGTTACTTACCAGTATTACTGCTGTCACAACCAGTCACAGGGTAAGTTAATATCATATACACAACGTCACTTACCAGTACTACTGCCCGTCACAACCACTGACAGGGTAAGGTAATATTATATACACAACCTCACTTACCAGTGTTACTGCCTGTCACAACCAGTCAGGTAAGGTAATATTATACATGACGTCACTCACCAGTATTACTGCCCGTCACAACCACTAACAGGGTAAGGTAATATATATAAACACTAAGATAAGTTAATAACCGGATACTGCCATAAAGTGTCTGTGGTATATTGGTACAGTGGGCAGTTTTTGGGAGTCCCTAGTTAAACAGCCCTCACCCCTTTAAATTAGGACCACCACTGTCACATACAGGTGGGCAGTCCTAGGTTGGTGAGTGATAGGTCACTCAGTACTAGGTGCATGGCAGTCCAAGCAGGGACCTAGTAGTGGCCCTTTCCCAAACCCCTCCCTGAGCTGTGTGTGACAGCAGGAGTGGTGCTGGTCAGTTTGGGGGTCCACACAATAGATGTGTCAAAATATGGGAGATTTTGAATGCAAAATATACAACGAGCTACTACAAAGGGGCCTTCCATTAAGTACGTACACATCAAGGGGGGAGGGGGCGGGGTCTGAATTTTTTGAAAATTTGCATACGTTCTTAGACAAATCTAATGCATATTTTTGCACCAGGAGGGGGGTGGGGATTTTTGAAAATTTGCGTATGTACTAAATGGAAGGCCCCAAAGGTTAAGTTTAAAAAGCTAATTAAGCAAATGGCTCCTGCTTTGTGAATCTCATAATCTATTATGACCGACTTATGCTTTGTGATTTGTTGGCCCAATCTCATACTCATACATAATAATTATATTAGTAGCTTCATGTATTGTAATATATGAATGTATAAAAACCATCGTGCTACTGGAAGAACATGTACTCACATGAAGTTGCCATGCTTTGCTCCTCTAACCCTCAGTAACCCCCCGCCGCCCAAGGCCTTGGTGCACCACGCCGGGGACCCACCCAACAGCACCCTGGAGCTTCGTGTGGTCGACACCAGGGGGCGCGCCGTGTCCACCCTGGAGCTGGGTCATCTGGTACACCTGGAGGCGACCTTGACCCCTGAGGTCGGGGAGCAGGGCTTCGTCGTCCTCAACTGTAAGGCGGGAAACAGGTTCCCCTTCCCCAACGTCACCCACGACGTCGTTGTTAATGGGTAGGTACAAGGGTAAAGCCCCATACCCACTAGGCAATTTTTACAGTTGGCTGACGGATCAGCACTAAAATTGGCTGACTCTTTTCATTGCCTGTTGATATAACACATTGAAATGTGCATGTTTAATCTGAATCGGTGCCAAAGTCAGCTGATTCTACCTCCAGAATTGGCCAACTTTGGCACCGATCCGTCAGCCAACTGTGTAAAAATCGCCTAGTGGGTATGGGACTTAAGCCCCATACCCACTAGGCGATTTTACCGGCGACTGGCAGAGGGCAACAGCCCGAATAGTGGTTAAATTGTTACCAATTCAAATCATATGTAAGTCTGTAATATTGTAATGTTACATACTAACATATGATCTAAATTGGTGACAATTTTACCACTATTCGGGCTGTTGCCGGTCGCCAGTCGCCGGTAAAATGTCCTAGTGGGTATGGGGCTTTAAGCTACCCATTAAGCGATTTTTATACAGTCGGCCGACAAATTGGCTATAAAATTGGCTGACTTTAACGCCGACTCATAACAAACCCACACATTTCAATATGATATACATACAGGCAATCGTAGGAGTCAGCCGATTTTTTTTTTTTTTGTAAAGCAGTTTATTTCTTAGTTCCAGGCAAGTACATATAGTGTAGAGTATCATTCTTGTAGCTGCATTTTTGATGTTGTCTTTTTCTTTACAGTCAGTCGATTTTACCGCCCACTTGTCGGCCGTCTGTGTATAAGTCGCCTAGTGGGTATGGGATTTGACAGGAGAACTCGGGCTGCAGGAGAACTCAGGCGGCCCCATAATGTTTGGCAGTTCCTAAACCATAAACTTTGGAATATGGATGAGTTAGCCATTTAAGTATGAATTCTAGATATCCATGAGAAGATAGGGATATATATATATTTGGTTTGCTTTTCATTAGAAAGACTGTTCCAGTCACAGTGGACTGAGTTCTCTCCTGGCCCAAATTCACCCAGCCCTAGTTTGTCTTCAGCCCGAGTTCTCCAGTATTCGGTTTAATAACTCTCGCTTTCTTTCCATATAGCATTACATTTTAAATGCAATTAAGCAGAACAATTTTCATTTAAGGACATAAGTACACATACTGAACAACTGATATAATTCTTGTTGTCAGTAAATTAAACTTATCATCAATTAAGTCGAGCCTATACAGAGGTATTTTTTGTTTTTGTTTTTGTTTTGTCTGTTTTTTGTGGGCTTTTTTTTGTGTGTGTGTGTGGGGGGGGGGGTACAGACATAGGAAAATACAATTAGTGGGGGATATAATATTCAATGAATAATTCCTCCTGTCGCCCATATCACCCTTCTTGCATTGTTTTCTCTGTTGTTTCTATTGCCTTTGTCGCCCTTCTTGCCCCTATTGTTCTTGTTAACCCAATTGCCCTTGTAGCTTTCAGGGCCCGTTTTTGCTGCGGTGGCGTTTCTGATGATATCAGATTAAGAGCAACGCCAGCGAAGCCTTACTTTCGGAGGTTTTTCATTGTATATAGTCACTGAGCCATGAAATCACTCTATTGTGTTGGCCCATTCCCAATTTGTACCAATTATAGGTTTCAGCTGGGCTTCATGGCTGGTTGGACTTGACTGACCACCCCCCCTCCCCCTCTACCACTCTACCCCTCAGGTGATCACCTCTCTGCTCATTGGTCACTGGTGGTGGCTGTAGTTAGTAGTAGTAGGAGGGGTAAGAGGTATGACTGACAGGTGAGGCACGGCTGGCTGATTAGTATGGTGGCCTGGCCCCCCACCTGCTACCGACACCCCCTCCCCCCTCCCTCCCCGCCCTCATCTTCCTTTGGGCCCTGTACCACTCGGACCCCAACCACTGCCGCCCGCCAACCCCTCCCCTCCCCCGCCATCACGGTCCCCCCGCGACTCAGCGTAGGGAGAGGGTGTGTGATTGGGGGATCGCTGGTGGGTAGGTCTACAAGTGGGGAGGGAGGGGGAGGGGGGGGGTCCGGTGACTGGTGGGGGGGGGGGGGGTGTGTGCAAGGTGGCTGGGACTCAACTGATTGCCACCGCAGATACCGGACCCACTGCAGGGGTCCGGGCAATTCTTGTCTTTTCGTCACTGTTGCTCTTTTCACCCCTTTTGACCTTGTCTCTTCTGTTGCCCTTGGTTCCATGTTGCCTTTGTTGTCCTTGGAATCATTGCCACCCATATGCATGTCCCTTGTCACCCCTTTTGGCCTTGTCACCCATGTTCCCTTGTCATCCCTGTAGCCCATGTTGTCCCTGTAGCCTTCATTGCCCCTATTGCCCTTGTCTCCCCTGTTGCCCTTGTCCCCCCTGTTGCCCTTGTCACCCATGTTGCCCTTGTGAGTTCCACTGCCCTTGTCCAATCCTGTTGACCTTGTTTTCCCTGTTGCCCTTGCCTCCCCTTTTGCCTTTGTCACCCCTCTTGTCCTTTTCACCCCTGTTTCCCTTGTGTGCCATTTTGCCCTTGTTAACCCTGTTGCCCTTGTAGTCCTTGTCACCCTGTTGCCCTTATAGTCCTTGTCACCCTGTTGCCCTTGGAGCCCTATTTCCCTTGTTACCCCATTGCCCTTATCATTATTCCATCATCACCCTTACAGCTATTTGAAAAGCCCAATTGTATTGCGAAATAGTTTGACTCAATTTAAAAAATAAATCCGTTCCAGGTGTGGTGACGGTCAGGTCATGTCCCCGTTGCGGGGATTCCTCACCCTGGGGGGTTCCCCAGTCACCGCCGTCAGCGCCCCCTTCAGGGCCTTCCGCTTACCAGACTTTGACATCATCCAGTTCAGGTGCAGCTTCGCAGTCTGTGATGCCAATACAGTGTGTCGTCAGGTGGGTTTACTATTATAATTTTTCATTTTCGAAAATGTAGGATTGCAGGCCCGTAGCCGGGGGGGGGGGATCAGGGGGTTCGTACATCCCCCTCCCCTTTAAAATATGACTTATATGGTTCATACAAATGAAAATTAGCCCAAAACTAAAAAAAAAACACCCCCCCCCCCTTCTGCAAAAGAAAAACAACAACAACAAACTATTAGTCAAAAAACGAAACCCCTCTCAAAAAAGCTGGCTACGAGCCTGGACTGAGTCATATTTTTCGCGAATATACGATATCTGTTCTTCTAGCACATCCATTAAAACAAAATACTTCATGACGGATATTTTCTTGATAAAGGAACAGTAAATTAGCGATTCTTTTGCACTTTGTTGTCAGAATAGTCTACGTTTTATATTATGTAACAGTAAATTATGGCCAAATTTTAATCAAACTGATGGAATCTAGATGATTTACACGGTGTACTACATTTCATAAAATGTGGTTGTCATTTCTGACAGCTCTGGTATGTTTGAAATAAGTTTGATTCATCACTGGAAATGAGACATGGTCGTACAAATTGCACGCCCAATTTCTGTAACAATTGTACATATAGATAACTTTGCTTTCACAGCTCTGCGTTGAACCCTATAGACCTTGTGCAGATAAGTGATCATGTTTTGATGATCATATAATTCCCATAACCACATGGTGATTCAATAAATATTAAAAACATAAAACCGATTCACAAGAAATCGGCAATATTATTTTCTTAATGTATACCCAACGTTAATAGTAATGATTGAAGTTTGATCACAAAGTGGCCCATTCAATTTTGGGGTTATTTGACCTCATCTGCACAACGACCTATATATGTTGCCCTGCTATCGATCTGGTCAGCAAGAAAAGGTTCAATATGTCTTCTTTTTGTAATACCTCGATGCGTGTATAGAGTGGTAATTGTATTCTGCTTTGCTCTCAAGCCATCACAAAATATAAATAAGATCTAAATAGGCCTTTTTTCAACATCACCTTGTAATTACAATGGAATATCAGATACAAAATAACTGTAAAATGTATCTTTTTCAATATGAATTCATTATGATTAGCCATCTTTTGATAAATATATCAAATACAAGATCCCAAATACCCAAATCTTAATTGGAAATGACAAAAGGTGAGAAGTACATTGAAAATACTGAATGTGGGTATACTTGCATATCCTTTAACAACATCTCCCTGAAACTAAAATAAATACTTAATAGCAGATAGCAAATACTTATCCCAAAACCATTGTCCTTTAAAGTAAGTGCTTGTGTATCCATGGCAATCTTGGGTAATTGGCCATGCCTATTGGCTTTGGTCAATTAGCATTTTGTGTTGGGAAAATATTGTAAATGGTGCCAATGAATAATCCTCTAGCCATAACTATAAGTAACGTTGCATTTCGATTTTTGGTTTCCTTTGTATAAGTGATGGATTTAGATAATTGTCTTATGTGAATTGAAAACAGGTGAAATAATGTTTAGTTGTGAGAGGGACATGCGTTGTAGTTTCTTAGATTCACCAGTTCTCCTACATGTATATTGAAAATATTGAAAAGCTGTTCCGATTTTAGCCATTTGGTTTTATGTTTGGCAATTGGTGGTGTGGGAGCAAAGCAAGATACTATTGCCAATCTATACACGCATACCCCATGTCTTGTATTTCATTTTATATGAATTGTTGCACATAACAGAATACAATGTGTCACATTGCATGTCCCATAAAGGCCCATACCCACTAGGTGATTCTACCGTCACCCGGAGGCAACACAGACATCAAATTACCAGCACAATTGCTGGGTAAACACAATCGCTGGGCAATTTCCTGGTGTCTTTTCTGGGTGACGGGCAACGTTGAGCATGATCGCCAGCAAAATCGCCAGTAAGATATCAAACTTGCTGAATGTTACTGTCGCCTGCCGATGACGACAGCCACTCCCCCAGTCGCCTGCTGCCCATTGACAGTAAAATCACCTAGTCGGTAAGGCCCTTTAGAGTTGAAAGTTGTTGAAATAACAAGGATACAGGAAATGATGAAGCTGCGTGGGGTGACAAAAAATGTTCTGGTTTTTATTGATGTCTAATGTCCCAAATATAATATGTTCTCTGTTCGGTGCTTTCCCCTAGGAGTCATGCCTCGAGCCGCGCCCTACCCGCTTCCGGCGCCAACAACCCCCGCCCCACTTGGTGACAGCAGCGACAGGCTCAATGAGGTTCAGTGTACTATCAGACTACTACGATCTCCCCGACGACTTAGATCCCATGGACTTTGACGTGAGTATGAACACAGATGACAACGAGGGCATGGATAAGGACATGGATACGGACAATGTCAAGCGCATGGGCGAGGACAAGAAGACAAACGATGACAAGCACACAAACAATGATGAACGCACAAACAATGACAACCAAACAAAAAAGGACAAGCACACGGAAAATGACAAGCACATCAACAAGGACATGCAAACAAACGATGACCAACACACAAACAATGACGAGTACACAAACAATGACAAGCACACAAACAATGACGAACACATGAACAATGACAAGCACACAAACGATGACAACCAAACAAAAAAGGACAAGCACACGGAAAAGGACAAGCACATGGCCGAGGACATGCAAACAAACGATGACCAGCACACGAACGATGACAAGGAAACCAACGATGACAAGCATACAGACAAGGACAAACACATGAAAGAGGAAAAGCGCATGGTCGCCACACGCATGGGCAGTGAGGTTGATGCAGACTTGCCCACGTATGACGCAGATCCGTCTGATTACTCGTACACAGACTGGGGCGATGGTACATACACATACACGGACGAGTTCGGGTTTACGTGGCTGTACACAACAGACACGGGCACATGGACTCTGATGGAGGAGGAGGAAGAGGAGAGGGAGGAGGAGGAGGATCCGTGGAGTTATGAAGACTATGACCAATGGGCATGGGACGATGACCACAATACTGATAGTCAGTGGAGTACGAAAGCCGCACACTTTATGACGACGGTTGCAAGTATGTGGATTTTCAGTATTAGGTAATTTTAGCACTTCCAGTGTAACACAAAATTTACTCAGTGATATCAATTACTTTCAAAGATCGTATTTCGATGAATTAAAATCTCTGAGCAAACCAGAAATATTTTCGATTATAATCTAAAATTTGAATCATACTTTCAGAGACCTTTTGCATCGAATGATATGCTGTATCGGCCATATAACTATAGGAATGGGTATCAGAATCAGCGTGCAGTTTGTCTTGGAAGTTTTAGTACATCTTAACGTATTGAGAGATATGAGCGTCTTAGCGCAGGCCACACAACAGGGGTGTTCATCTCCATAATCTAACCATACTGATAAAGTCTCTCATGCCAAGTTATGTAGAGCCCTCTTATTAAACCAGATGAGACGAGAAGAGAATTGGTAATATTAATGAGTAGGTCTTCATTTATATTTGATTGAGGAAAAAACGGGAAGATTTCAAGAACTTTTCATTCCTATTCTCCTACACTTTCTGACACAAACAATAGGATCTACTTAGAAACTCTGAGATACAGTCCCGCCATCTACAGTTAACTATAATCAAACTTTAAAGTACTTGAAAAACCGAGCACTAGCTTGGATTTCTCCATAGGCAATTCACATCCTCCAAAATTTCTACATTGTGCGTCCTATCTTCATAGTGATTGTTAGGTAACCCTTTATTTGTGAACCCGCCATCCACAGTTAATATTAATCAAACTTTAAAGTACTTGAAAAACCGAGCACTAGCTTGGATTTCTCCATAGACAATTCACATCCTCCAAAATTTCTTCATTGTGCGTCCTATCTTCATAGTGATTGTTAGGTAACCCTTTATTTGTGAACCCCCGCCCTACACACTCTGCCTTGAATCTGACGCAAGTAGTACAGGCAAAAAGTACCGTTTTTCAGGCAGTAAGGGCAAAGTAGTCCTTCTTGTCCGTCGCTCTACCTATAAACGTTGCACCCCTCACTCACTCCTATCTAAGTACATCTTTGCTTCAGTTTTGTTGTCTTGGTATGTGTTATCAGAATTGATGTTGATTCTACTTTTGCAGGGGACCATGAAACCCGAACATTTGTCACAAGCAAAGAGGCGGATTCAAGTACCGTATCTTTTCAGTCCAACAATACGCAAGGTAAGTTGTGCCATGAATATGGAAAAAGGATGATAGTGAGGGGCGGGTAGTGAGGGGGACAATATGAATTGGTGAACGTTATAATTGTCTTATACTCATATCATATCCAAATTAGTCTTTATGTACTCACTTATCGTCTTTAATCAAATGTAAAGATTGTAAAAATTATCCCACCTCTTTTCCCATCCCTCTCCCTCTCTGGCCCTAACAATATCACCTCTTAATAAAAAAATTTCTTAAATTCCACTTGTAGCCTTCTCATTAACTGAAATTGTGCCTCCAGTCAGGGGGAAGTGGTCAAGACTATGTGCCTTCCCTGGTGGCCTCTATAATATTTATATAGCTCTAAATATCCAGTGCGAACCATGCATGGAACCTACCTTTTAACTGGGCTTTTCATTTGAGTGTTGAGGTACACTCCCCTCCTCCTTCCAACCAATCCCTTCCACCTCCACATACCCAGCATTACTGGACCACCACTGGTTGAGCAGTGGCCACACTAGCTACCATTCAGGGAAGCAAGGGTTGGCAGACAGATAACTATGTGCATGTACAACAAAGTAAAACTAACTTTAAAAAATAAACATTGATCACAGCTATATTTGTTGCCACCAAACTACTTCTTCAGTCCAAATGACTAAGAAATATGTTTCTTGCTTGTCAAAAAGACATTGTTTTCACTTTTTCAGAAGACCACTTGTTTGCCACATCAAAAGCTCCGGTAACGGAACACCACTTGTTTGCCACATCAAATGCTCCGGTAACGGAACACCACTTGTTTGCCACATCAAATGCTCCAGTCACGGAACACCATTTGTTTGCAACATCAAATGCTCCAGTAACTTCCCATGTGCCACCGCCTAGTGGAAATAGCGACACTAGCAACACCATCCAGGAGCAACAACCGAGCAGAACCAGCAACAATGCCCAGGATCAACAACCAAGTAGAACGAATGACACTGCAAAGCAGCATCAGCCAAGCAGAAGCAGTGATACTGCCCAGAATCAACCACCAAGAAGAACTAGTGACACTGTCCAAGAACCACAGCCTGGCAGAACTAGTGACACTGCCCAGAATCAACCACCAAGCAGAACTAGTGACACTGGTGTCCAGGAGCAGCCTGGTCAGATTCAGGCCCAGGAGGCATTGGCTCAGACCGGCACACTCGTAATGCCAACAGACATGGTGGTAGTCCTCTCCGTTAGCCTGTGTGTGATTACTGTCCTAATCATAGCCATGATCGGCTGTGGCATGTTCCTGGTGTTCCGCGTTACTGGTAGCAAAGAGAGGGTCATAATGGTCCCTTCTCCGGGGATGTCAGCATCACCTTGGCAGCACGAGGGACGTTGGAACCCTGGCCTTGTCCAACCAGAGGGAAATCTCTGGTTCATGGGAAGGCATGACGATGACCATACCCTCCTTGATGTCCGGGACTCCTCAAGTCTCTTCATTATGGCCTCTCCAGAACAGGCTGCAGCAGAGGGTCGTGTGCACAGTTCCTCAACACCTATACATTCAATGAATGCGGGAAGAGACGAGTCCCTATGTCAAGAAGCTGAGGCCCATCATGAGACTGCTCCATCTAGTGTTGAATTACAGCGTGAGCACAGCGTCAATCAAGGAAGTGTGTTCCCACTAAATCTCTCATTGGCGTCCCCCAGTCCTGAGGCAACGCAGTCATGTCGTCAAGGAAGTGTGTTCCCACTAAACCTGTCATTGGTGTCCCCCAGTCCTGAGGCAACGCCGTCATGTCATCAAGGAAGTGTGTGCCCACTAAACCTCTCATTGGCGTCCCCCAGTTCTGAGGCATCACAGTCATGTCATCAATCTCAAACAACTACCAGCCCGACTCACCTTGAAGTGGAGAAAAGAAACCTTGCCATGGATGTCTGTGGGCCCCAGAGGGGTTTGTCCAAGGCGGTTTGCCCAGCAGTACCTCTATCCAGAAGGGAATTGGCAGACCCCATATTGAGCAGGCTGCAATGGATTCGACAACGGACAAGGCTTTCGACTGCTACTGATTCTGTTGCCCTTTCTGGATCCCCTGAAGAAACCCCTCAAGGTGACAATCACAACATACCTGATGCAGATTGCCGCCAACTCTCAGTTGACTGTTCTCGGCTTCCTACTCCAATTGTTGACATGACTGCGACTCCGATGTTGCACTATAACATTGGACAGACATCGCTGGTTGACAGTTTGGAGACTCCTCTGTTACGGGTGTACACTCCTGAGACCAGTCAGTCTGATAGCGGGTCCGACAGTCATCCCTCAGGACCACAAGGCACCACAAGTCCCACGCACAGCCCGAAGCCTGTTTTACATACCAAGACCTATGTTGTACCACTTGGCCGCCACAGTCCACTCTATAACATGCCGCTGATCAGGGACAGCCCGACTTCTGCATCTAATGTCTCAAACCAGACAAGCACTCCCAACCAGGCAAGCCCTTCCCACGAGGAGAGTCCCCCAGTCCCAGAACACGATGCATCAAGCCCATTCCCTGCCAGTCTTTCCATGATGTCGTCCTACCCCAGCCCCGGGTCGCCCCCCAACTCCGACGGAACCTCCCTTAACCCACTCTGTCTGCACCGGAACCCCGCTGTGTCCACTGCGCAGGCGCGTCGCCCTCCCATTCCGGAGTGCTTCCTGCAGCATCCGTCCCTGAGACGGTCCGACCACTGGGACGGGCAGAGGGACGCGGAGGGGGACGCGGAGGGGGAGGCAGAGGGGGACGGGGATGGGGACGCAGAGGGGGAGGCAGAGGGGGACGCGGACGGGGACGCAGAGGGGGAGGCAGAGGGGAACGCGGACGGGGACGCAGAGGGGGAGGCAGAGGGGGACGCAGGTGTCTCTGAGGGTAACCAGCAGGACCTGGAGGAGAGTACAGGGGTGGAGACAAGCCCTGGAGCTGACCAGGGGCCCCTGATATCCCTGCCTGGTACAGACGTGGACATACCCTCAGACCACCCCCAAGGTCCCTCCAGGGGCCTAAGCGTCGACGATAACTTCATCAACGATGCCAGCTACTGCAACAGACTTGTTGACGAAGCATTTCTGTATTGATATGTAATGTTTGACATATCTCATAGCTTTTGATGTTTGTGTTTTTGCTGTGTGTACTCCATTCATGATTCAACTAATGTTAATAGTAAACCATATGATGGTTTACATGTTACTGTTTTCTAATTGTTATAACTATAAAGTATGACGGTAGTTTGATGTTGATACAAATGTTACTTGAACGGATAAGCAGAAGGCCTACTTAATGTCCCACATCTGTTGTGTCAAGAAACCTATGGTTTCTTTACACTGGACCATCTCATGTAAAATATATCACGAACATCGCACACAATGGGAAGACGTTACTTTTTTTATTTTTTTTATTGATCAAACACATCGTCACAATAACTGTGCTTTTCACGATGCACATGCACTTGAATGTTTAATGATCTCAATACCTAAACCCCTCAGCGTTTTTCGCTGCGTCGCATTAGCAATGGTTAAGCTTTAATTCGTGGTACATGGTAAAGTTGTCATAATTGACCTAGATGTTGAATAAGCTGAAATAGACAGGGAGTGGTTAGAATGGAGGAAGGATTCATGTGGCAGAAATGAGGAACGAGCATTTTTTGGAGGTTATTTGAGTTTACTTTGCAATAAAGCCTGATTACCATTTCAATTGTTTTTTTTTGTCAGTTATTCTCCGACAGGGTACCAACGCAAATTCCATTTTTCAAATTCCCTGTGTTTTCCCTGAGATTTCCCTGTCCAACAGCAACTGCTCCCTGTGTCATATCCAGCAAGTTGTCCAAATTTAAAAGCCTTTGCATGCAGAATCTTTTTTCCCTGTCAAAGAATTTTCTTTGCCATTTTCCCTGTTTTCTCTGAGCTGTTGGTACCCTGCTCCGAGGTGCTTTATTTCTGTGACAGAAAGTTACTGATACATGCATTTCCATGAGTAAACAATAATTGTAATGTATAATAATGCTAATAACACGTAGTATAAAACCCGAATGTGCGCATTAATTGACTGTGGACATCAATGTTCCTGTTAATTTATCATATGCCATAATTCAGAGAACATAACATTATGGTTATAAACACAGATGTGATTTGTCGAACTTCAAGCAGAAATTAATTTCTCTACAGGGATAGACAATTTCAAAAGAACTGCACAAAGGTAGAAATTAACTCATTCACTTTGCGCATATAAATAATTGAAATGATGTGAAGGTCACCAGTTGAACATAAGGGGATAATCAGAATTCTTCCAAATTATATATCTTATGAGGTTACGTAGTATAAATATGGCATGTGCCGCTGGTAGGTGTAAATATACCTGATGGAAGGTGTTCAGCAGGGTACACCTCCCAGCAGGTGTCGATGCTCGGGTAAAATCAATCCCAGACTGCTACATGAGGTAAGAGCTCGATGTAAGGGTGAAGAGAGAACCATTAACGTTTGGACAATACGGATCGAGAGATTCGAGAAGTTTAGATAGCTACGCAAAGCAACAGGGACATCTGGTGACTTATACGAGAATTACTGCACTACTGTTGGATGTGAGACTAGGCAGACTCCTAAGAGAAAGCTTACTCTCCACTGGATTAGAGTTGTGACACTTAGAAGACTTATCATCTCTTCACTGGCAAATGTACGCATCATCGTATTCACTAATAAACTTGACCTACTGCCAAGCGTTGTTCATGTTATGGATTGAGCGCCCATCTCGTGAACTCACTTACCACTTGACTAGCAACCATTAGGAACATCAATATTGACGACAGTTAATATCTTGAACAATTCCCTAATAATTACGATTAACCATAAAAGAAAGACTAGCGTTCAGAACTAAGTCAACTTGAGAAAGTATAATCGCATCAGCGATAATTATTGTTTTTTTTACCGTATAAAATCTTGAGAAATGTTACCAATAGGTCCTATCTCAATCTCAACGTGTTAGGTGTCTTGGTCACAATAAATGTATACTGGATTATACTAAAGCCCCATCCCCACTAGGCGATTCTGGGGTGGATCGGCGTGGCCGTCGGCGCCAACGACGGTGCAGCCATCGGCCGACCCTGCTTGGACAACCCATACCCACACATAATCGGCGTACTCATCGGCGCCGACGGCTGACGAGTACGCCGATTCATATGAAGCATGTTTGATTTTGTTTAGCTTAGTGGGAATATCCCATGCTGCCCCCTAGGGGATAGACCTGTAACACTCGGCAATGGCTCGAATTCTGCTCTTGGCGTCACCTGTGGGCACATAGGATCAACTCCCAAGTAATTAATTGTGTTACAAATTCTAAACTCTCATACGCCAATTTCCTTTAAATAGTGGGGGTTAAGCAACCACCACGCATTACGTATCTTAAACGTAACGTATATCCTTTCTCAGCTATCTTCATGCAATTGTAAAAGTTTTCATCATGAGTTTCATATTGTAGACTAGTAATCATAGGGTATCAATTCAAAATTCTGAAATACTTTAGTTGTTGTCTTACTGAAAGCCTCAAGGATAAGAGATACGTTGGCGTTTCTTTACCTCCCTAATACTATAGACATTGTACAGATGACGTCACCTCTCCTAAAATGAGCTGGTCGCCATATTGGTCAATCTAATATTGCTATAATTTACCATTCTAAAATGTTTATTAAGACTATTTTTTTAACGAAATTTACTTGATGCTGTCTATAGTGAAATCATAATAACCAATTCTAATAACTTTTCAAATATTCATTGCATAGCCATGTGGTAATGAAAACCACGTGGTGATCTGTTCACGCGACCCTGTCTGCACAAGGTCCTTTCGTGAATTTGAAATACTTTATAGGACCTGTGTAAACTTGTTTACTACTCCTTTATATTACCATAATTACTATATCGTTCATTCATTATACAAACACCAAGACAAATACTGGACTTTGTAAATCAGTTTAATGAAAGACACGTTGATAAAACTGTTCTGACAACGCTGTGGGGAGCGGGTGAGAGAACGCGTGTTGTCCGATCATGAGAAGGGTTTAATGTTGAGAGCACCGAGTAAATAGATCATACACGTAGATACCGACACACTGTCCACGACCACATCACTCTATTATCGCCCACCTAGCGCCACCTGGTGGGGGAACCAAGGACGTCCTTGGGGGGCCTCAAGGTCAGGGGGAGAATGGGGGGAGGGGGGGGGGTCAGTGTAACCCAAATACCACCAGAGAAAATGTCAGACATGTTGCCCTGCACCCCAATAATATCCATCGATTCTTCCTATTGTATTAAACATCATACTTCTTAGAACGTCGGATAAGGCTTAAGAATGACCGATGTTGAATCACAGTAACATCGGACGTGGTATCATTACACATGCCAAATATGTTTGGGTCACATATATCATAGCACAGGGAACATGAACTTGGCCAGAATCAATTCAAGGTATCTGTCATGAAGACGCCTACCGTAGACCTGAAAGTCATTATGACCTTTAATCGTTTACTAGTACCCTCTCGTCAGCCTGGGGGTCACCTGAAGGTCACCTTGGGGTCACATCTAGGTCACCTTGGGGTCACATGAAGGTCACCTGGGGGTCACATGAAGGTCACATAAGGTTATTTAAATTACCATGGGCCATTGTTACTCCTCAAAAACGTTGTTAGACAGTGTGACACACTCGTGTCGTACATTGGCGTATCTTATTAAATCAGAGAAATCCCAGCGACTATAACAAAATGCCCTTTTTTCTGACATAGCTCTCCCTGGTTACTGTAGGCCTGACCTTGGGAGGTTTGGGGGTGAATGATGAGAGGTAGAGGGTCTGTGACGTACAACACCTTTAAACCCTGATATAAACCAGGGTGTGAGCGGCCTGTCCCCACCCACACATTGACCGATTGATGAGTGAACCGCCTATACAGGGGCGGATCCAGGGTGGGGTGGGGGTGGGGGTGGGACGTCCTCGGGGTCCTGACCCCTACCCCTTTCCCCCTTTTGTTGGGGACTTAAACTTGCCAATGAGAAAAAACCACGTTACGCGCATGCACGCAAATGCCCCCGTTTTAGTACTTAACCTATATGCAGAGCCTCCCCTTTCCAAAAGTGTGTATCCGCCCCTGCTACATATCGGTGTGGGTGAGCATGGCATGGCTGGGGTCCGTATAGTACATACATGGCGTTATTAAATGCAACTGGATGAAATATGATTATCTACACAACTCCACAGCGAGAGGAAAGAACCGACACAGCCTTGGGAATGACAATATGAACAGGGTTTCATATCTCGTGTAGTGACAATGTGAACAGGTTTCATATCATGTGAAATGGCATCATGAACATCTCTCATTTGATGAATAATGACAATATGGTTAGGGCAACCATTATGTGTACCGGCAATATGAACAAGTTTCACGTTAGCATGTCTGACGTTATATTTATAATGACAATATGAACATAATATGTCATATTTAATTATGATGACATACAATATGAACAGTTTCATTTCAATTACAATGACAATATGAACAAGTATTATGTATAATGGCCAATATGAAGAACAAGTACATCGGATGTTTAATGGCAATATTATGAAAAGTTTCCTCACAGTATGTGTACTGTCAAAATGAGCAGGTCTGTTATTTGATGATCATCTATACACTGTCCAGTCCATCCTCTAATAGGCCTGGATGGTGAGTTGTGGCATTTCCCTGTCCTCACTAACATCATCAGTGGCCGGTTCTACCGTACTTTTGTCCTTCACCGGAGGCTCCTCCCCCTCCCCCCTCTCGTGCTTCTCCAACACGGGCAGCGCCGTGTCAGGAACCTCCTCCGCGATGTTATTGTTACTCTCCTTCCGCCCATCTCCACTAGGCGACGCCTCCTCCGCCGTGTCGTTCTGCCCGCCGCCACCAGACGGCGTCTGTCCGGCAGAGGGCGTGACGGCGCCGTCACAGGAGGCAGGAATGTCGTCTGCTGCGGCCGGCATCGTCTCCGCCGCCTTAGGGGAGACGCTGCGTTCCTCGCCCGACTGGCGTTTGTGGGCGAGTTGTTTGAGGGAGCTGCCCGGAGCGTCGGCTATCTTCATGTCCTTCATATCACTGTCGGCCGACCCTGCCGCGGACGCGGGTTGAGACGCCGCTGACTGAGACGCGGGGTTTGGCGCGGTTTGGGACGCAGGCACAGACGCCGTCGTCACTTCCGGTTCCGGCGTCTGCTCCGCTTGTTGCTGGTTCCCGTGTGTTTCTACTCCTGAGTTACTTTCCTGCTGTGTTTGCTGCACAGTTGGAAGTGTCATCGTTTTGTTGGCCGAGTTGTCTTTGGCGGGTGGGTCAGCCTTCTCCACTGCATCACAGTCCGTCTTACTGTTTGTACTACTCTCTGTACCAGTGTCCTGTCCCTTCGCCCCGTCCCTTCCCACGTCACTGCCATCTGGCGGCCGACCCTCACCACTCCCCTGGCGGGCCGGCGGGGAAACAACCTCCGCGTTCTGTCCACTACCATCACCACTTTTACTACAAGAATCCGTCGCGGCGTTGGACGCGCTTTGAGCTTGGACTACTTCCTCTTCTCCCTGAGATCTGTCGGCTGGCGTTACATGCCCACTCCCCTCTGCTTCCCCCTGTCCCTCCCCTGCCGGCCCCACACCTGTCCTCCCGTCCCCCTGCTCGGGTAAGTCCGTCACGTCGACGGAGATGTCCGACACAAACCCCACCCCGCTGAAGGAGGGCGGCACGTCCAGGTCGTACCTCTGGCTGGTTCCCGAGTCGACCACGTCCACCACACACGGCCTGTACGGCACCGGGCACTGGTCACTCAGCCGACGGGTCACCAGGGGGCGTTGGTCCCCGAGACGCTGCTCCAGGCCGATCCGGACCATGTCGGGCAGGTCGATGGGGATTAGGGGACTGTACTTCCCCTCCCGTTTGGCCTCAGGCTTGGGAGGACGCAGTTTGTCACTGTTACCTGAACTACCCGTATCCAGTTTGGGCAGCGGTAGTTTCACACCGTCGCCCGACCGTTTTTGTACCAGTGCACACTTTTCTGTAGGCTCCTGGGGATGAGTAGGAGGTAGAGAAGGGGTCCTGACCTCCTCCGTGACCTTGACCTCCACAGGGGCCTTGACCTCTACAGGAGTCTTGACTTCCACAGGGGCCTTGACCTCTACAGGGGCCTTGACCTCCACATGGGCCTTGACCTCTACAGGGGCCTTGACCTCCACATGGGCCTTGGCCTCTACAGGGGTCTTGACCTCTACAGGGGTCTTGACCTCTACAGGAGCCTTGACCTCTACGGGGGCCTTGACCTCTACGGGGGCCTTGACCTCCACAGAGACCTTGACCTCTACAGGAGCCTTGACCTCCACGGGGGCCTTGACCTCTACGGGGGCCTTGACCTCTACAGAGGCCTTGACCTCTACGGGGACCTTGACCTCTACGGGGGTCTTGACCTCCACAGGGGTCTTAACCTGCTCCTTCACGGGGTCCTCTTGGACCTCAGGGGCTTTGACTGGTACCTCACTGTTGTCAACTGAGCATGGCACATTCGCCTTCTCGACATCCGCGCGGACTGATGACGTCATCGGTGACGTCATGGATGACGTCGGTACTGACGTCACGTCGCTGGGCTTGGTCTCGGTGACAACGGGGACGTTGGACATCACGGTTTCCCCCCCAGGGGGCTGAGGGGTACTCCTACTAGATGCTGGAGGGGGCTGAGTACGCCCGTCCTCACCCCTCCCCTCCTCCCGGGCCCCGGGACGTCCCCCGACAGTGGCTCCCTCTGACGGGGGGACCGGAGGCAGCGTCTCACCTCTACAGTCACGTGACGAGGTGGGGGGCTCCCGGCCGGAACTGGTATCACAATGATTCACCTCACCCTCACTGTTGGAGGATTCAGTTTGTGGGGGACCCACCTCACTTTGTGGGGGTCTGACTTCACTTTGTGAGAGAACGACTTCACTTTGTGGGGGTCTGACTCCACTTTGTGAGAGAACGACTTCACTTTGTGAGGGTCTGACTCCACTTTGTGGGGGCGTCACCTGAGTTACTACTGAACTAGCAGCGGTTTCACTGCCGGGTTGAGTGATTTCACTTTTACTTGGAGTCATTTCACTAAGTACAGGTGGGACCTTAGCCTTCAGATGTGTGGCATCACATCTTGCTTTGTCTTCACTTGTTTTCGGAATGGTTAAGCTTTCTGGTGAAGGTAACACACACTTTGCAGCTGTGACTTCACCAGCCGTTGGACTGACGTTAACGTTACTTACTGACGGAATGACGTCACTCACACAAGGAGAGGTCTCCTTTAAGGGAGGAACACAAGCAGTACTATCTCCTTTCTGTACAAGATCTGTCACTTCCGGTGACGTCACGGGGACGTCGTCCTTTGTCTTATCACAAACAGGGGACGCGCTAGTGACGTCAGGTTCCGCTTGTGTCGGTATGTCCTGGGAAACAATGACGTCACCAGCGTCCGCTCCCCGCGTCGTCTGCACGTCTTTCAGTGACGTCACGTGTTCCGTGTCTACTCCCAGAATGCCCTTCACCACGTCAGTCACCTCCACCAGACAGACGACGTCCGACTGGGTGACGTCAGCAGACGATGACGTCATGGATGACGTGGACGGCCGGGGCTGAGGGGTGAAGGTCACTCCGGGCAGCGTCTTCCCGGCATGCTCCACGATCTCCACCTCCGGATGTGACGTCACGAAGACGGGTTTGGTACAGCCGAGATGTGCGAGGACGTCACTAAGAAGGTGGTAGTTGGCGGGTCTGAAATGAAACAAGAAACACCGGTTAGCTGGGTGAAAACCGATACCAATTAGCACCTGTGGCAAAACATTCAGGAGTACATTATTGAAATACAATAAAAACAAGAGTTATACTTTCAAAATGATAGACGTGTTGGGTTTTCATTTGGAACAGCTCACGGGCGTAATTGTGACTTATCAAGAACATCTCAGTGACATAATTGTCTTAAAGGAGGTATTACATTATACGATATGAGTATGATATGACATGTTGCTGACAAATTGAACAAATGAGAAATGTAATAACGTTTTACACATGCATAAACCCCTCCATTTTGCCAGGTTCAAATTATCATATCACTTCTGTATGTGAATTGCAGCTCAAGTTGCGTAGTGTATTATATACAACTACAGTCCATGCACCTTGGGTTTGTGCCCACAAACCCAAGATGGACTATGCCGTATGGACTCACACCTGTGATAAATTGGACATTGGGGTCTATATAAACTAAAGGATGAAGGTTAGCACTTTGCCGTAGTCACGGACTGAAGACTAGCAATTAGTCAAACTAAATCAGTAAATGCCCCCATTATGCTATATACCCTAAACCAATGACAGACCATGGGAACATGAAGTTAAAAGAACATGGTCTAGCCTACATCAAGCGTTTAGTCTACTGCTATCCTATCAGATGGGGATATATATTAATATTGGCATTGCCACGGTGGGGATGCAAAAAGCCCATCCCACATTGGGTATATCCCAGGGTTGAACAAGGGTTGGACAAAATAACCACATAAGTCATCCTTGTCTCCTAGAGTTGGGGTTATTGAAATAAGCAATAATAATTGTATTTTTCTATATGCTCAAGTACTGCTAAAACATTGTGATTTCTTAAATTTTACCAATTGACAATTTTGCAGGGTTGCCATCCAATCAAATTGCTCTATATCAGGGCAAAAGAGGGTTGGACATTATAGGTTGGGCTGACAGGCTTTAACATTGGCTCCTATGGGAAAAAGGCCAATATGCTGCATTTTACAAATTTTAGAGGGAATCTGTCAACCAAATTGCTTTGGTCAATTTTGTTTTATGCAACTCTCTTGGTGGGAATAACCACAGAGGCAATTTTGAAAATATTTCATAGTAAACTTTAATGTTGCTGTAAACTGGCATTGCCTCCGTAATTCAGTGTACTTCATGGCTATATTCCTCCAGAACCGGTGAACGGGCAAGGACCCACGGACTGATGAATAGAGGCAATTTAATCGCTATTATATCATGATATTGATATCATAATGTTAAAATCTACATTATACAGCCCCCCCCCCCCCTTATGTTACAATATGTGTATACCGATAATGCTAACTGCACACTGGAGAGTACACTATTGTTCATCTTCAGTACATGTCTGGGTCAAATGTAGAGAATATGGGCATATTCATAGACTAAAACAATTTCTGGATAAAACAGGTTTAATGGATTTTGTATGTAATCTCAGTCCGTCTCATCTATGCATGCAGAGTACAAAGGCGATAAGGATATATACTTATATATTTTTGTGGCCCTATAGTAGAACAAAAGGGAGTTTAAGGAATTTTATCTATTATACTTGGCTTTAAGAACTGGCGTGCGGTATATGTTGATGTATACGCCCGTATATTTTGTAAAGTGCTTGTCGACTAATGTTTCTGAAGCATACGATATTAAGGTTATTTTGCATGGGCATGATACAGGTACTTGTAACCTATTTATTTCTAAAATTTTGGTTTTGTATAACTCATTGATACACTGAAAAAGATAGTAAATTTATCGCGGATGAAGACTTAGTGTGGGTTAACCCAACTAAACATTGTCAGTAAGGGTACCCTAGGAAAGGTCTTCCGAACTATAGGGCCTCGCCAAATCCAGCATCCTGGATGTCCTGTCCACCCCCAAAAGCCCCAGGACACCCAGACAGGACCCTCTGCGTGTCCTGTGGACACCCTAGAATTCAATCCCCAATATCAAGGCTTAGTCTATTGCACCCACAGTTTTTGTGCCGGACACCCGTAGGTTGCAGTTTGGGTGTGTGATTTAAAATTCCGTGAGGCCTGTGACCCCCACCCCCTCCTCCCCCCTAGGTTCAGAGTAGTTAAAGTGGTGATTTATGTCATGGTTAGAGGCGTCAGCGGTGCATACTATGGTCCCTTGGAACGTTATATGCACCGAAGGTGAAGGACCAAATACACATTGACTCATAATATACATACCTTGATATATAGAAATAACGAAAAAAATAATACTCATTTAACAACGAGTGTTTAAGATTACAGTGATCATACAAAGTGAAGAGACCCCCATAGGGGTTCCAGGGAAGAATAGGCCACCAGTAGCCCCGCTGATCGTATGAGGCGATGATAGGGGGGACCCAGCACCGACCAAGTGTTTTTTTGGGTTCAATTCCCGGTCGATGCTTGGTTCACTAAGGGATGAGGTACAGCAAAAATGATTTTCCAGTTATGATCCCCTATGTTTGCCTGCCCTGTCACCTCCATCTCATAGATTCAATTAGAAACACATAGATCCGGGTATATATTGGTCAAGTCGCCTGTCCGAAGATCTTTCCCTGTTGGTCAAGAGACTGGAAGGTTACTAAATGAAGGCCACTGTCCGTCAACCTCAACCATCCAGGGTTGGACCCCTACTGGTCATGTGACTCACCCCTTAAAGGTCAAAGGTCATGGCAGCGTCCTCCACGGTGTGTTTACGGCGCCGTCCACCAGAGGGCAGTGGTGGGTAAAAGGTGACTTAAAATGTAGTTCTAAGTCCACTATAGATCTGGGACCAAAAACCTGAACATTTTCTGTTACATCCTGTTAGTTCGTCTTTTCCTATGTTCTCATAAATTCACCAAAATGCAACTCTAATGGCATATTCAGAGTCTAATGACAATAATTAAGTGTCCTTAATATGTAGCTAGTACTCCGAGCTATCACTATGTCACAATGAAAGGAACATAAAATGAGCTGTTTCTTGCTGACCAGATCTATAGTTCCTAAAACTATTGAGCATAAAAGGTGACTTAGAATGTAGCCCCAAGTCCACTAGTCCCTCAAACTATTGAGCATGAAGTAACTAGGTCATAAAAGGACTAAAAGGTGACAGGACGTCGGAGGTCCCTAGAGTGCTGCTCTATGAGATGAAGGTCAATTGACCTTTGGAACATCTTTACAACTCAAGGCCCTTACCTCCCTGCTGGTTCTGTCCTAGATCACTAAGCTTCAGTCTATAAACTACATGCATTTATCTTATCCCCTTCCGTTAGGTTGATGTGACCACATTTTGGTGATCACCATGTGCTCTTCATGACCATATGGCTATTACATAAAACTAGAAATCGGTCATTTTATAAGATAGAAATTGTTCATTATGATATCATACACATATTTTAGACACACTATACAATAAATAACTTTTCTACATGTTTGTGAAATGTTGATTATGAGGTTTTTAACTTGATCACCGAGATGACAGCCAGCCCCTTTCTGGCTATCGTGATCTGCACAATATATGGAACCCCAATTTACCTAGAATAGCGCTTTAAATATCTGTGTGTAGTAGTCTGCTTCCTTACCGCCTCTCTTCCACCTCACCCCTCTACAAACCCTTTAATACGCCCTTCATGATTGTTGTGACAGAGGAGGTTGTATATTTTGTTTACCGGGCGTCAGTTTATAGACCAAGGCGTCGGATATCACACCGAGAGGTGACCAGAGAGAAGGCCACCCCGCACCCCACCTCACACAAAGGGAGGGGGGGGGGGACGAGGGGTTGGGGACTAGGGAGGGGAGGGGAACTAGGGAGAGGCGAAGTAGAGCGCCGGCTCTGTGCGTTGTGGTTTGAAAACAGATCCATTTTGAAGTACACCACAAGTTGTAAATCCTAACCACTAGGAAGAGATCTTACTTAATATATATCATTGTTATGAGAAAGCTATTTATTTTGATATTTCCCCCCTAATTCACATAGTATTTTCAGAATATTGAGATTCTCTTTGTTTCCTAACACATTGAGAGTGAGGCGGCATATTTTACACCCATTTCTAGTGAAATCATCTGGCGCATTTCACTTACTTAAGGCCGAAAAATGACCCATCTCAAAAGATAAACGTACTGGCCCTCCCTCCGGACTCGCCGGACGCCCACGGCGTTCTGTGATGCGGTCCCTTCCCGTATTGATTAGGACAGATGTGTGCGAAAATGAGCAACTGACTCACGGCCACCCGGTCGGAGCTGCTCGGGGCGACTCGGCGAGAAACCTGCCGGAAGGGGGGGGGCACTCAGTCTTGAAGGTAAGTACCAACTGCAAAACTACAGCACCCCCTTTTGGGGGATGGGAATACTCTGACAGCCCTCCCCCCCTCTTTTCAGGCTATGTGAGGGATAGCCCCCGGGATAGCCCCCCTTTTTTGGGAAGGGAATACTCTGACAGCCCTCCCTTTTCAGGCTACGTGAGGGACAGCCCCTCCAAAAAAGCATTAGTTGACAAATTTTGTGGCCATTATTTGATTTGGAACTCAATAATTTGTTTAAGAACCATTATGAAGAAAAAGTATAATGGATAATACATCATTGACAGCTCTCCTTGATTATGTGACCCCCCCCCCCCCCCCGGGAGAAACCTCCACCGCAGTTCGCTGCTGCATCTATCGCTACCGCCGGACTCTGACCTGCACACCCTATCCGGAGCAACATCGGCGGGAGATCCATATCAGAGTTTGACCGCTTTCATACTGTTCATTTTCAGTATACCTCCGTTCTATTTCTGAATCTACATGTCATTGATCAACAAGGATGTATTCCACTAGCCGATTTTACTCCCGATTTCAAAAGTTGTTAGTGTGAATATAGATAAATGGTAGGCATGTTACATATCACTAGAATGAGTTTTTAATTCCCTTTCATGTGATATGTAGGATGCATGGTCTTTTGTCATATAACTGGTTAACAGTTATAAATTACCAAAGTACCGGCAGTCGTAATCGCCTTGTGGAATGAAGGCAAATTTCTGGGCTTCTATATTCCAGCAATATGTTATCAGTGTACCACGTCGGGAACTTTCTTTGACAATTGCCACTTGTTCCTAGCATGGTACCACAATAGCCTGTGGCCCAGAAAGGTCATTCACCTCCTCATTAAGGCTGCCTTGCTTCTTTCTGCTTATATGATATAACCCTAATAGACATCACGTCCGGCGCTGTGGTTGATAAACCTGGTGGGATCTAATTATGTTGGGAAACGCCGGGCCCCTGGATGGACCGATTTCTCAGATCCCAGAGAATCAGGCTACAGGCAGAGACCTTGTATGTATATATAGGATATATAGAGACTGGAAAGCTTCTTTTTGGGCCTATGTGCTCATTCCCCTAGTGGTTGGTTGGGACCAACCTGGTCAACCATGACCAGGGTCTGATCATTACCAATGTATTTTTAGAATGGCAGGTGGCACCTCACAGGTCATTTTTACCACTGGCATAATGGTCAATCCAAATCCAATCCAACCAGCACCTAGGTGGCAGTCCAGTATGTCCAGTGCATAACAGGTTTACCCCTGGCTTTCCAGTCTCGATATATCCTATATATACATTCAAGGTCTCTGGTACAGGTACGTTCATTGTCATTATGGATATCACTGACTGGAAACGTTTTGCAGTTAAAACATTTAGGTTCAATATCAAATCAATGCCTGTGCACATGCACATTACACCTACTCCTTTGTGTGTACTTTAAAACCCGATAAACACTAGACGATTTTACCGGCGACCGGCGACAGTAAAACCGCCTAGTGGGTATGGGGCTTAAGTCCCTCCTGAAGATGGGTTGGGTTGCGTTTGGGAGGGGGTGGGGTGACAACCACCTTAACCCCCCCCCCCCCCCCCAAATCCGTAGTGGGTTTCGACGGTGATCTCCCCAATGACGTCTTTTTCTTTGAAAATCTTTTATTTCCGTTTGTCATTCTCTACCTGGATCAGCTGTCGTCCTCTCTCCACCATCAGGACAGTGAAGTAGAAGATCTACTTGGAAATGAGGAACGCGGGGATTTCGTCATGCAACTCGAAGCACGTTTCCAGAAAAGGTTTTATTCCATTCAACACCAATTTTATTTGAACAAAGGATATCATATTTCTTATCCTTTATCCACAACACACTTTTATAAGGCTAACCCCGAATACAAGTAGATCAGTAAAAGCCAACTCAAATCTTCAGAGGCTCGGAATGACTTGGCATTTTTCTGGCCATCCCGGCAAACATGTTAAATTTAGATCTCTAGGCATAGAGACGCGGCTTGGGAGGGGGGGGGGGGCCACTGACTCGTTGAAGGTTACTATTCACTGCCAAAATACTGCTCCTAATTTTCATGACTGATCGTTTTTCTCCTCCGTTTTTTTCTCCCCCTTTTCAAACTTTAAAATTTTTTTTTTATTCATTCCAATCCACTGGTCATTGGCACGACCCACACAGACAACAAACAGTCCGATCCGCTGGTCACCGGCACGACCCGCGCAGAGCACAAACAGTCCGATCCGCTGGTCACCCGCACGACCCTAGCAGACGACAAACAGTCCGATCCGCTGGTCACCGGCACGACCCGCGCAGAGCACAAACAGTCCGATCCGCTGGTCACTGGCATGACCTGAGAAGATGACAAACAGTCTGATCTGCTGGTCACCGGCACGACCCGAGCAGACGACAAACAGTCCGATCCGCTGGTCACCCGCACGACCCTAGCAGACGACAAACAGTCCGATCCGCTGGTCACCGGCACGACCCGCGCAGAGCACAAACAGTCCGATCCGCTGGTCACTGGCATGACCTGAGAAGATGACAAACAGTCTGATCTGCTGGTCACCGGCACGACCCAAGCAGACGACAAACAGTCTGATCCGCTGGTCACCAGCACAACCCGGGCAGATGACAAACAGTCCGATCTGCTGGTCACCGGCGCACAGATAAAGCGACTCCCGCCACTCGATCAATAACTTCCCACACAAATTGCCGGTGTCAGAATGTCGTCTGCCAAAGGGACTGCGGTCTGTCACGGACGCTTAACGTCAAGCGTCTCAGTCATCCAAATTTACAGACTGGAGTAAATTGTCCTGACTTCGGGTGATCATTAAGTTTGACAATTCAGGGGCGTACCCAGCCCTAAAATCTGAGGGGGTTCCATGCAAAAAAAGAAGAGCGCACTAAATACTTAGCCCTTGAAATCATCAGCAATACAAATATTCACCTGACCCCCTCCGACATTGATCAAGCAGTCAGAGTCGGACCATACAGATCGAAAGGACCAGCAAGACCAATCCTGGTTAAATTCAAAGACCAAGAAGCAAGAGATGCGGTTATGGCAAAGAGGCACTTGATTAAAAATAATCCTGCATGCTCTAATTTGTGGATCAACGAAGATCTAACAGAAAACGCAAAACAAATAAGAGCTGACATGAGGTCCCTTGGAAATCTTGCCACCTCCCTTGGTCACAACGTTACCCTCAAAGGGCTCTACATCGTAATTGATGGTACAACATATGATGCAGATACACTTGATCAACTACCAAACCATCTTACACTCGAGAGAGCATACATCAGAGAGACGCCACATGGAATTTTATTCCATTCAAAACACGCTTTCTTATCAAGCTTCTTCCCTGCTGATCTAACTTTTGAACAAACCACTTTCTCTTGCCTAGAACAAGCTCTACAACACACAAAAGCGATATTCCACAAACAGCTATCTATAGCAAAAAAGATTCTCCTGGAAACTGACCCTCTTAAAATAAAAAGATTAGGGGACCAAATCACACCGTCAGCAGAATGGCTTGCTGTACAAGATGACTACATGGCCCGACTGGTTGATATCAAATTTGATCAAAACCGACCCCTTGCTAAAAAACTTGCAGCAACCAAAAGAACCCCCCTTATGGAAGCGACACAAAGTAAGCACTGGGGAATAGGCATGACAATAACACACCCTGACATCAAGAAACCCAGCTTCAAACCTAAGGGCAAAAACACACTTGGAAAAATACTTGAGAAAAAAAGAGAGAACATTCTGCGCAGCATAGCGGCAGCGGAGGCTCAAAGCAAGGACACATCCATAAATAGACCAAGTACCCCCCCCCCCCGCTCCACCACCGCCACCGGCTACACCACACACAGGCACCGCTCACCTGGGACGGGCACGCACAGAATTCACGGAGCCTACAAGCTTATCTGCGGATTCCACTGAATCACGGGATTCGGCAGTAATTCTGTACGGATATTTCCCCAAAGCTACCTTCGTTCTCTGCCCCATTATCGGGGTGGATGTCAACAGATACATTCCCCATATTCCAAATACGGAAGGACAATTGCAAAATGTATTTGATAACTCTGTGGTTAATATTAATGAGCATATACTTGATATCAACCAGCGCAGGAAATGCAGAATGCCGTACCTGACCTCAAGAATCCATATCTGGAAACATGGAAGGACCAGGCATCACTATGACAGGTTAGCCCCTGACGGGATCCACCTAACAGAGGATATAAAGAAATCATGGGCAACTGAATTTATCCGCGCTATTGAGAAGAACAAGTAAATCAAGGCTCAGAAGTAGCAAGTATACTTTAGAAACTTAATAACATATGACTAACTGGCACACTTGATACTATAAGGCGGCATGAAAACTCTTGGGCAGTGGTCAAAAGACCTATCCCTCGATTACATGACTGATATAATTGATATAATATGTTGAATTGCCAACTTTTGGGTTGTGGTCAAAAGACCTATCCCTCACCCACTTGACTGATTTACTTCACCGTTGTTGACTAATACTAAGACATTCAACAGAGGAGTTCCCTCCAGGTCACGTCATTTTGTTTCTGTAATGCTTGGTCTATGTAATATAGGAAACCAAGCACTTTATCATTCATCTTCACTTCACTATCACAACATCACCCTCATAAACGCTCATAGAAATTATTCACCACAAATAGCATGAGCATTGAGGTTACCAAATTATCAGAATTTAAAGGCCTTAAGGCCATTTTCTGGAATGCACAAAGTCAGGTGAACAAAATGCTTTACGTAAATGATCTTCTTGATAAAACCTCAGCTGATATCTTAATTATTGTTGAATCATGGCTCAGAGCAGAAATAACGGATAACTTTGTTTCAGTTCACAATTATTCAATGACTAGACTTGACAGAAAAGAATGTAATGCCTACGGAATCCCGAAGAGGGGTGGAGGCCTATGTTGTTATATTAAGAACACAATTCCGTTCACCCAGATTGAGTCAGACTCTCATGAAATAAGTAATGAAGATATTGAACTCATAACAATCGTTCTTAACATAGAAAATATCAGGCCCATCATTATAGTAGGAGTATACAGACCCCCTAGTGGTTCAATCACGAACTTCAAACTTACAATAACTCGAACTTTAGAAAATCTTTCAAATTACAGAAAGGCCGATGTCTATATAGGAGGAGATTTTAATATTAACTATACTGAATCTACACCAGCACGTAAACATCTTAAAGATTTTGAGCACAGATTTGGGTTACATCAGCTAATCACTAGCTGTACACGCCCCCTCTATAATGACCATATGGTAGACCTAATTTTCACAAATAATACAGACTTCTCTCGTGCTGGTACCCTAAATTTCAATATAAGCGACCACATCCCAACTTACTTCATTAGGAAAAAAATCAGAACCAAATCAATTAAAACAGAATTTATAGGAAGAACATATAAAAACTATAATCCTGATAATCTATCCCGTTTATTACTATTGGAAGACTGGTCCCATATTATGAATAATAACAATCCGAATAGATGCTGGGAAGATTTCTGTGCTATAGTACTTCCAATTATAAACAAATTGTGCCCTATTAAAAGATCTAAATATAACAAACATAGGCCAGATTGGATTACAAATGAACTTATAGAATTTGCCCGTGATAGGGACGAGGCAATGAGAGCTGCCAAGAAATACCCAACTCAAGAAAACATACAGACTGCTAAGCAACTTAGGAATCTTGTTAAATCTGCCTTTAAAAAGGCAAGGGATGACTATATAAAAGAAAAATTAGAGACTCACAAGAACAATCCGAAAAAATTCTGGCAAGCGGTGCAATCCGTTATACCTAATAATAAGAACACCTGTGACTATGTATTATGTGATGACCGAGGGGACGCAGTGTCAAAAGACATAACGTCTGACTTTATCAATACATATTTTAGCACAATTGGTCAATCATTGTCCAATCAGATACCAGCAGTGGATGACATTACACGAGAGGCAATATTAAATGGCAATAATACGAGTCTGGAACAACTACCAAATATAGAAATAGAAAAATTCTCCTTAGATGAAATTATAAAAGAAATTCAGGAAATAGATATATACAAATCATCCGGTATCCCAGAAATCCCTAGTCGTCTCTGTAAAGAAATTTTCCAAACTGTTCCTAACATTTTACTACATATCCTGAACAAATCATTAGAAACAGGAATTTTCCCTAATGCTTGGAAAATAGGAACAGTTGTCCCAATCCCAAAAATTTCGAATCCAAAGCTGGTATCTGACCTTAGACCAATAACGCTTCTACCTATCCCAGGTAAACTGATGGAGCGCTTAATACATAATCGTTTATATCCATTCCTTGAAAATAATAATTTATTGTCAAAATGTCAAAATGGGTTTAGGAAGCACCATGGAACTCACGATACAATCTTTAAATTCTTATCTGATATAACAGATGCTATCAACAGAAAACACATGTCAGTAGCTATCTTTATAGACTTTAAAAAGGCTTTTGACACCCTAAATTTTGATATACTTTTGCAAAAAATTAGTAAACTGAAACTGCCAAATTGCCTTGTCAGATGGATTGAAAACTACTTAACTAATAGACATCAAAAAACCTTTGCTAACGGGATAGAATCTAAGCTGCTTCCTATAACCCATGGTGTTCCCCAGGGCTCAATACTTGGACCACTACTTTTTAATTTATATATAAATGATCTGCCAGGAATTACCAAAAATGGTATGTTACTGTATGCTGATGACTCTGTGTTATTTAAAGAAGGTATGGACCTGGACTTGATATGTCGTGAATTACAAGAAGACTTAATGAGAATTAAATTGTGGTGTGATGTACATAAACTTACTATCAATGTTGGCAAGACCAAAGCTATGATTTTTTCAATGAAAAAAATACCATATCATGCAAACAATATTCTTCAGGTAGGGGAGAGCCAAATTGACTTTGTACCTAATTATAAATATCTCGGGATTAATCTTGATACACATCTCAGTTTTAATACTCAAATAGCTGAGACATATAAACTTGCCTCATATAAGCTTTTAATGCTTAAGAGAATAAGGCATACAATTACTGAATTTACAGCTATTACCATTGCTAAAACCATGATTCTCCCCTACCTGGACATGGGTAATATGTACTTTTCGGGAAGAAATATTCAGGATAAAAATAAGTTAGATGTGGTTCTAAATTCAGCCCTTAGGGTGGCCTATGGGATTAGAAACCCACAAGATATCCATCGTGTTGACTTATATAAAAAGGCAAATCTATTTTCCTTAGAGTACAGAAGGAAATATTTCTTGGTGAATTTACTTCATAGACTGATTTATACTGAAAGTATTGATGTACTACTCCCAGTAAGGGAAACACGACTGAATCAAGCACCTTTATTGAAAACTTATGTGCCTCTTAATGATTCACTAGCTAAATCCCCTGTTTACTTTGCCCGTAACTGTTGGAATGAACTGCCAGTCACGCTAAGGGCAATTCAAGATCATAATATGTTTAAAAACATGATCCGTCAATATCTAATGGAGGAATACATTGCTCTGGAAATGCTTAAATTGTACGCCACCCAGATTCAACTATAGAATTTTCTGATTACTACTTATCGAACATGTACAACTGAGGAATTCTAACATATCGTCCATCCCATCTCATTATTTTCATCAATCATTTATAGCATGTATATAATCTATGTCCCAAGCTAGAATGCATCAAATGTTATAACTCGTATGTTTAAACACTGATTCCCTTAGAAAATCTCCAAAACACTTGATGTAATAGATTAAGTTATAGCTGGTCGTGAATGAATACTGGAGAAATCCAATTCACGACCAGGGTAAATAAATTGTTTCAAAAAAAAAAAAAAAAAACTGAGGGGGTTCCGACCAGTTATTCTGATACAAATTTCCTATATTCTCAGTCATTATATAAACTTTGAGAAATCCGAAGGGGTTCCAAACTCCCTTGGAACCCCCCTGGATACGCTGCTGTACAGTGTCCTTAAATTGGAATGAAATACTCTATGTTGGGATTTCAGAATTTCTTTTTTCTCTATTTCCTTGAAATCATTCGGCATATTGCATCCTATTATGGCCGATCTTCCAGTAGCTGCCAGCATTACACATTACCGGTTTGTGCCTTATCGAAAACATAACATAGAAGTAAAGATAGGAGAAATTCCATCATACATACATGCAGTCAAGCCCTCTAAGAATTCAAAATCGATTTAAGGCACTCATAAGTTACAAAGCCAGTCTTTTTCCTTAATCAACAGGACAGGAGAATGACATATAAAATGAAGCTATCATATTTTTTATATGTTCTTTTGCTGTACTCTTTTTTTTTTATTTATTTTTTTTATTAATTAACCACTTCCACATTCATGTGTTCTTCCAAGAAACACTGTTAATTAAGGATAATTGTTATTTTCCAAACTCGGGCATTGGTTTTGATGAGTGTCTCAATGTTGGCTAGACACGTGTATACTTGTACTTAATAAATTAAAGGAATGAGAAATAATTAAGTAAATTTTAAAATAAAAATGGAGGCATTAAATCATATATATTATTATTTATATATATATATATATAATTACTAAAAATGGATACAGGGGAACTAAATGGCGTAACGAACTCTGACCCGTTTTGTGGCAGGCCTCCCAACCAACTTATGATGTAACAGAAACGTTCTGCAACCATACATTTTAAGTAAGTTTGTTACTTACTACGGCATGTAACAATTACCTTATTGATGGTGAGGTTGAGACCTCACGAAATCAGAACGTTATCATAACATTATTGTATAACTTGGTAAGAACATTCTGTTTAAGTTCAAGAATGTAACCACAATGTTATGATAACGTTCCAGTACAATGTCACAGCATTACGTCGCAGCAACATTATTCAGATTAGGAACCATCAAAATAACGAAACAAGAACCAATACAGAACGTTGCTGCAACGTTAGACCTGTCCACTTTGCCAGCTAGCCCACCCCTTATATCCATGATATCAACATTTTTTAGAAAAATGTTCATCATACTTGATTCACAGTAATATTCCTAGTACTATTACCCGAAACTAAACTTTACAAGTTTTTCTTTCAATATGATGTTAAATATGTAGCTGTAGGACTGGAAGCAAAAGTAGCATTTTCCCATAGGGAACAGTGTTAAAGTCCATCAGCTTTGCTCGCAATGTCCAACCCTAAAATCACAAAAACATACCTTATTTTGGTTAACCTAAAATAGAGGTAATTACCTAATTGAGAGAAAATAATAATTCATTCTCATTTATCAACACCTTATTGACTTAGAAAACACAAGTACTAACTCATTCACTCAGATTTGTGTCAGTGCCTGACTTTGGAAAAAGTGCAATTATGTCCAACCTCTATATCATGCCAGCAATACATCCAAAGTGGACAGGTCTATAACGTCCCGTGTTTGGCGGGCCTGGGTTCTCCTACATGGGGCCGCAGGGAGGGGTGGGGTCGGGGTAACCCTCTGATGCGGAACACCTCGTCACGGTGTCTGATCAGACACAACCACAAGCCACCGTCATAAAACCAGTCCAGGGGAGATGCACAATGTCCTTATTACTGCCTATACATGAAGCCCCTGAATTGAATGGAGGTTAAAAAAGCTATATACAAATACATGTAGTTGGCATATACCTTTAAAGGCAAAAAATCTCTGAAGTTCTTTCTCGAGATACTTGACCCCTCCCAGTTGTAAAGGAAAATAGGACCTTTGAGTCTACATGTACTCGCCTTTTTTTTGGATAATATTTTATCACTTCTGTGACCAGATGGGGAAAAATGCCAAACATTCCGAACCAATTTCCTAATCTACCTGTTAATGTTATTAGCAGACGTCAAGTGCCCCTTCAATGTACCTGTGGGTTGTCCCCCCTGGAGTTCTCAGGTAGTCACACTTTACACCCACTTATATTAGACCTATGTAAACCCTGCATAGGGCATTGAAGAGTTAGTTCTTTGAAACCCGTATATATATCAACGTAATATCTAAAAGATCTGTTTTAGATATTATCATTGTCATAGACTGAACATTACTTGAAATTTGCATAAAATGAGCCATATTGTAATGAATTAATGTGATCCTGTATATATATATTTTTCACATTTATGAGTATAATAACTCGGTTAGGATATGTAATAACTTGGTTATGGGTGTAAAAACCAAGGAATACCTTGATGATTATTACCAGTATAAAACCTTTTAAAAAAGTGCAATTTCAATCATCCCCGACGGCCGTTGTAATTGCTGCTATTTCCAGATTGAGTATAATTATTCTGTGAACAGCAAGCAGGCCTCATCTCAGGAGACACGCTGCATATGGAAATATTACTTTTGTCTCCAACGTTTAGACCTAACTCACACTATCATATAACTTGTCAGCGATGAAATTCAGGGTCAATGAAAAGATCTGGAATTGTCCTGGGATGTTATAAAACCTCTTTTAAGCACTTACTATTGAGAGCTATCGTCAGAGGTGTTCAAGTCAAATAATGTGAAATCAGACTAATATGCGAAAATT
Source organism: Lepidonotus clava (assembly GCA_936440205.1). NCBI lineage: Eukaryota > Metazoa > Annelida > Polychaeta > Phyllodocida > Polynoidae > Lepidonotus > Lepidonotus clava. The sequence continues at coordinate 7,939,403 of OW387148.1, forward strand.
TACATCCCTGACTCTTTTTTTTAAATGAAGGGGGAAGAGGGGAGTAGTTATAGGTGTTATGGCACATATCCTACTGTTAGATAGCGCCAGACCACAGCATTGCTTTGATGTGTGGATGACAAAGGATGGCGGTAAAGAGGTCCTTTGAGGCTCCATTTTTAGGAGAGGAGAAGGGTATAGGGTTGATATGAGGCAGGGAGGGTGCGTCAGGGAGGAGAGGGGGTGTATGGTGTGGGGAAAATGTCGAGGGGTGTTTTTTTATTCTGCTCCCAGCAGTCACAGAAGACGCATTTTCAAACAGTCAGTTTCATTGCAAATGCAAAACGGACATGACCGTAGTACCATGCAAAATCAGTGTTCAGTCAGATTTACATTACCCATTGCCTGCTATCCATACCCAAATCACCGTCATATTTCTACAACCACCCCCGCCCCCTCTCAACGCGTTCACTGACCCAACCTCTCGTCTATACATTCGCCCATCTACCTGTTCTGCACCTGTCTACCCCTACAACCCTGACCCTATACATAATGGCCACTCTTAAAATCAAAGCACGCAATTTTTTAAGCGCCTGTCTTAACAGGTCACCCCTCTCCATAAGACCAAATTGATATCCACACCCACCCCGACCGACCCATCCCCAAGGTCTGCCCTAAGCCCCTCCTGACTCTCCACCCCTAATCCTCCACTCTCCACCCAAAATCAGGGGCTTAGCAAGCCCTGAAATCAAAGGGCGTTGCAAGTAACGTTGAGGGGATAACAAACAAAATAATGGTGGTTCCATCCTAGTATAGGTTTCTCACAAATTTTCTAATATTTTATTTATATTTTGGAAAATCAAAGGATTGTCCAGACAACTTGACCTAGGTCTCCCTTCCCCCAAGTTAAGCCACTACTAACCCTCCACTCTCCACTCTAACTCTCTACCCCTGACCCTCCACTCTCCACCCTAGCCCCCCACTCTCCACCCCTAACCCTCCACTCTCTACCCCTGGCCCTCCACTCTCCACCCCTAACCCTTCACTCTCCACCCCTCACCCTCCACTCTCCATCCCTAACCCTTCACTGTCCGCCCCTAACTCTCCACTCTCTGTCCCTAACCCTCTACTCTCCGTCCCTAGCCCTCCACTCTCCACCCCTAGCCCTCCAATCACCACTCCTAACCCTCCACTGTCCACCCCTAACCCTCCACTCTCCACCCCTAACCCTCCACTCTCCACCCCTCACCCTCCACTCTCCGTCCCGAGGTGATGAACGCCCTGCACGCCCCGAACCGGAAGTCCCGGCAAACCGTTTGTAATTTGTGGGGTGGGGTGAGATCACGTGGAGAATACTGACACCCTCGGCGATCACTCTGCGGCGCTCACACCTCCGCTCTGGGAACGTAGTCCGAGAGAGTACTCTCTGCTATGTAGGCAATTGACTAAATACTGGTTTATAAGATTACTACGCCCTGCAGCCTAAAAAGCTTCCCTGCTTGTGACTAGGTCACAGGGAATGGACCAAGTGGCAGCTACAGTGCAGAGATGATTCGCTGTTAGTGAGCGTTGAAGTTGCAGAGTTCCTTAACGATGAGCTGTCCAGCGTCGACCAGAGGGGACCAGAGAAAACCAGATCCTAGAGGGGATCGAAGGGTGCCAGCCAGGACTAAAGAAACCCTAGGCATGCACAGTTATACCCTATACAGACTACCCTGAGAATGCACATTCTACTGTATTGAACTGTCTTTATGAGCGCGTTTTGGGAGGAGTCTGTAAAGAGACATCTCTTGACAGTCTGTGGTAGATCTCAGTCTCAACGCATTTTTCTCCCAATCATCCCAGGAATAGTTATAACAGATATCAAATTACAAGTCATAATGTCTGTCCTGGAGCAGAGCTTCCATGAGTGGCGAAATAGTCCTAGGAATTTGTCATTAAGTATGAATAGAACCTTGTGCCTCGCGGGAAAAAGTTCAAGTTGAATGCATATATGTCACTGTTGCCGGGCGCCTCAAAGTCCCAAAGACTATCTCCTACCTTTAGTACAGATGCACTTAAACTGTTGCCGGGCGCTGGGTGCCGGTATTTTTCAATTTGCACCGGCGGTTTTTGAAAGCATCATAACTTGTCAAAAAATGGAATTTCTCATCATGCTCAAACTTCAAAATGTGACTTTTATATTATGTTTTGGGAAAAGATGGAATGGACTATTCTTCCCCAGATCTAGAGCTGTCACCAGGATGTATCCATTTCTCTGTAATAGTTCACATTTCTGAGAAAAAAGGGCGGACAGCACCAGTCAAATTCAAAAATAACAATTTTTTGGTCATTATTAGAGAACAGAGGCGAAACGTCATTTCGCCTCTAAATAAATACACATATCCCTGTTTGCCTTTTTCTCACTAGAACGCATATCCGTAGCACATTTATACCCCATTCCACAGTTTGTGGAGAGGACAGTCACACTTGCACATTGACAATTTAGTATTTGTTTAATATTTTCCCGAGAATTTGACATTGAAATACACACCCTATACATCATTTGATAGATAATTACCAAACTCTTCCAGTGACATCCAATTGCATATCTAAACTTAATTCCCAGAAAATCGGCATGTGGAATATGGGCCGGATAGGCCTAACTGGGACGTCCTGCCCTCCGCCCATACAACAGCCTGGTGATTTATCTAAGCCGACTCTAGAAGGATTCCCCATGCATACGGGTTAACGGACCTCCAGGGAGGGGGCAGGGTCTTAGCGGGGATCGCAGAGGTCCCGATTTGCATCCATTCCCACCGCACCTTGCTCCATGTAACATGAATCGGCAGCTGTCGCCAGCTTTACAGATATAAGTGAAATTCTCCTGGAAGGTCCACCACAACTAACCACCCCGACTCCCCCCGATAAGAAAAGCACACCCAGAGACGAATCGATTGGAGAAGCGGCAAGCTTTGGGGGCGAGGGCGATAAATTTTGGCGGCTTGATTCCGCGTAATTATTTATTTCGCGCGGGCGGCATGAGAATCTAATTCGCTGAGAAAGCATGGGTAAGCAGATTTTAGTGATCAAGGCAGATGATGGCGTCAAAAAGCAGGCAGGCATGACAACCAATAGAGTGGGACAGCCAGCGTTTCCCACAGAGTTTTGTCCATCTTGTTCCGGCTTCCTCCACCAAGACATTTTCGTCCATCTCTCTGGGACGTGCCTGCATGGTGTGATCTGGTCAGGGCAGCCCGAGGGGAGGGGGGGGGGGGGTGTGTGTGATACGATACAACTGTATACTGGTTTGACCTACACCCAACCAAGGATGCCACGTTATTATAACATTGCTGCAACATTCTGTTTGTTTCTGTATTGGTTCTTGGTACATTTTTTAATGACTCCCAATTGCGTCGCTGCAACCTACTGCTGTGACATTGCACTGTGATGTTATTACAACATTCTGGTTATGTTCTTCAACCCAAATAGAATGTTCTTATAACATGCTGTTATGGTTTGGTGTTAACCTTACTAAAAAATAACATAATAATGTTCTGATTCTGTGAGGTTTTAATCTCACCATCGATAACATAACTGTTATGTGCCATCTTATTAAGTGACAGACTGACCGAAAAAGTATGGTTACAGAAAGGTTTTATTACATAGCAACGTGGCGGGGCACAGACCACTCACAACACTCAACCAACAACAGAATAACCCAGCTAAAACTAGGGGCAATATCATGTTGCTCCTTCTGAGTAAGGATATATCATACATATCTACATGTTGTCAATTTGTGAGGATGATGTGGCGGAATTTAAGGTCTACTCAGCAACTATTTCAGCTATAGGCTCTATTGACACCAACTCAAGGTTTTGCTTTGCACAAAGTACTGCTAATCAAATATATCGGAGGGGGGGGGATGACAGCAATGAAAGGTGGCCCAACAGAAACCACAGAGAATCAAACCCAGGCCAGCTGTGCTGAAGTCCCACATGTTATCCACAGTTCTAAATGGAAAAGGGCTTATTATGTTAAATGAAAAACAATTAGAATTCGTAATGGAATTATGCAAGTATTTTGTTGTAAAATATGTCCCAATTAAAAAAACTCTGCGGTTGCATTCTAATTGGCAGTTTGAATTGCATCTATGCAAATGAACTTAAATGAAGCCAAATAAGATACAGCAGGAAGCGACACCGGGATCCCAGTAGGGACTGTATGGTGAATACTGCCCTGAACGGATAGCAATAGGCCACATGAGGGTCCCGACCCCGTTAACAGACGGACCGGAACAAGAATGGCTTGACCGGAACAAGGTGGGAATCTATTACGGGTTTAACAAATATGATAGGCGATACCAGTTTTAATACAATTTTTAGGGATATCGAACACATTTCCATTGACCGGAACTATTTGGGTCTTTCCATGTCAAATTTGGACCTAGTTCCCTGGTCTTTGATGACATTTGGGTAAACAACAGTTTTGGTCATTTGGCCGCTCCAACAGCCACAGACGGAAAATCGGAATAGGGAAAAATTTCCCTGCAGGTCGTTTTATGTGAGATAGGAGTGATATAGACCTCGTGCAGATGTGGTCACGTGATCACATTTTGGTGATCAACATGTGGTGATCAGGGACACATGGCTTTGGAATAAATCAAAAGTTTTACATTTTCAATGATGTTTGTTTAGTTTTATTAAGTGAATCCATTATAATCAAAAGTAATATAAAAATGTATTCTAAATGAGTGAGAATTGTACATAATACTGATTTTAAATTGATCACCAGTATGGCGACCAGGCCATTATGGGCAGTTGTCACGTCACCTGCACAACGTCTATATAGCATGTTCAGGGTTTCTCCTAGAAACAGGTGATCTTGTGATAGTTACAGGTAAATGCAACTAACTCGGCCACGGAATAAAGTCAGCACACCCTCACAGACGCCCACACTATACCCTTACAGGCTGGCAATGTTCGTCACATGAAGGCCCTCCCCCTGTAGACCGGAGGCTCCCATTCATACAGTAACCTGACACCCTCCTTCTGCACCTTCTTCCTGGGGAGGTTCTGAAGGTGCTATTACACAATGTGACGATTTGACAATGTCGTTTGGAAATTACAAAGAAACTGCACATATTAGAGACTAAATTCTTAGTTGTTGTGTATCACTCCTGTATACGAATTTGCTGTAATATCATGATGTTGCAGAGAAATCGGACATATTAGAGACAAAATTCTTCGGTACACATGTGTGAAATACTCGGAATTGCCAATTTCAAACAATTATATTACTCCTGCATACGAATTTTCTGTAGTATCATCATATTGCAGAGAAATCGGACATATTAGAGACACATTTCTTTGATATGCTTATGTAAAATACTTGGAATTGCCAATTCCAAACAATTATATCGCTCCTGCATACACATTTTCTGTAATATCATCATGTTGAAGAGAAAACGGACATACCAGACAAAAAATCTTTGATACACACGTGTAAAATACTCAATTATATCACTCCTATGTGTTAATTTTCTGTAATGTCATCATAATTATCGTGTCAATATCGCAGCTCATGGTTGGTAGTGTAATAGGGCCTTGACTCAGGTAACCAGCGCAAACCTATAGACTGTGTGGGCCTCCTGCAGTCACCAGCGGCAGCAGCACCACAATCACCACCACCCACCACCCCACCACTCACCACCCCCACAACCTCCACCACCCCACCACCCCACCGCAGCACCCAGGCACCCCCTCGTGAATAATTCGGCCTGCCGACACGGTCTCCGACCTTTTCCGAATCATCCCGACCCCGAGCAGCTCTAACCCCCTCCCCCCACCCCCTCCTCCCATCTTACCTTTGAAATACCCCATCCATGTTTATCGTCGGTCCCATCGTTCAATGAGGAAGAGTTTGTTCGTTTTATTGGTCCGATCGTTCAATGAGGAAGAGTTCGTATGTTTTATTGGTCCGATCGTTCAATGAGGAAGAGATTGTATGTTTCATTGGTCTGATCGTTCAATGAGGAAGAGTTTGTGCGTTTTATTGGTGAACAAACAGCTTCATTTCCGCCTTACTGTATGCGTAATGCCCCTATAGAGGAGGGTACGTTTTTAATACTTATTATAGTTAACGTTTTTAATGTTATTTCAACAGTCTGTTTATTGTAAGGAATCCTCTCATAGCTCAAGGTCTTGGCGAGGCGTAGGCGTAGGCGTAAACTCATCCGTCTCAAAAGACTATATGTTACTGAGTCCACACTTCACATAACGGCAAGAACAGACAAGAACAGAGATGATAGCCTAGCCTGCCAACATCAAAAACCATGGTAGGCCAGGCTGTCAACAAAAATGAAAATGGTAGCTCAGCCTGGTGATAACAACAAAGATGGCAGCCTAGCCTGCCAACAAAAACAATGGAGATTGTAACCCAGCCTGGGGATAACAACGAAGCCAAAAAGACAAAACGAAATATTCTGGATAAAAAGAAATATTCTGGACCAGCCTGCCAATAATAAGAAAGATGATAGCCAAGGCTGCCACAAACAAGAAAGACGGTATAGCCAAGGCTCCCAACAACAAAGATGGTAGCCCAGCCTGACGACAAAAACATGAAAAACAATAGACTAGCCTGCAGACAACAACAAAGATGGTAGTCCAGCCTGCCGACAAAAACATGAAAAACAATAGACTAGCCTGCAGACAACAACAGAGATGGTAGCCCAGCCTGCCGACAAAAACATGAAAAACAATAGCCCAGCCTGCCGACAAAAACATGAAAAACAATAGACTAGCCTGCAGACAACAACAAAGATGGTAGCCCAGCCTGGCGACAAAAACATGAAAGACGGTAGCCTAGCCTGTGGACATCAACAATGATGGTAGCCAAGCCTGCCGACAAAAACATGAAAGATGGTAGCCTAGCCTGCCGACAACAACAAAGATGGTAGCCAAGCCTGCCGACAACAGCATGAAAGCTGGTAGGCTAGCTTGCAGACAACAAAAATGGTAGATCATCCTGCTGACAAAAACATGAAAGACGGTAGGCTAGCTTGCCGACAACAACAAAGATGGTAGCCCAGCCTGCCGACAATATCATGAAAGACGGTAGGCTAGCCTGCCGACAACAACAAAGATGGTAGCCCAGCCTGCTGGCAACAGCATGAAAGCTGGTAGGCTAGCTTGCAGACAACAAAAATGGTAGATCATCCTGCTGACAAAAACATGAAAGACGGTAGGCTAGCTTGCCGACAACAACAAAGATGGTAGCCCAGCCTGCCGACAATATCATGAAAGACGGTAGGCTAGCCTGCCGACAACAACAAAGATGGTAGCCCAGCCTGCTGGCAACAACATGAAAGACGGTAGGCTAGCCTGCGGACAACAACAAAGATGGAGCCTGGCCTCTGTCCTTGCCTCGGCAGCACTCCTTTCTCCGACCATGCAGTCTCCTCCCCGACTCCTCCCCTCCCTCCCACCCGCCCCTCCCTCCCCCCAACAGCCCCCTCCTAACAGCCACCCCACCCCAACCCACCCCCAACAGGGAGCCGTCTCCGTAATGCCTTGGGTCGTTTGTCTCTCCGAGAATTGCTCACTCAAACCGCGCCTTATACTGACAGGTAGAACTCCCTGTAATACAACATGTGAACCCCGTACTTACGGACCACCAAGGCCAACCTGAGCAGTCACAGGCAAAACGTCCTCGACAGGTTGATCATATAACATGTGGAAAAAAAAAGTTTCTTTCTTCTGTTCGTTAAACCCCATACCAAATAGGCGATTTGGGCCTCGGCGAACATATTTTTCCATGGTTGCCCATCAATATGGTGTATTAAAATGTACATGTTTGATCTGAATTGCTGGGAAATTCACCTGATGAGTCACCCGACAATTCTATCAAACATGTTCATTTCTATAAAGCATACTGACAGGCGATGATGCCCAAATCGCCTAGTGGGTATATGGGGCTTAAGAGTTTGCTTAGTGTGTTATAAAGGTTATTTGATCTGTCCAACCACAAGAATTATCAACTATAACTTCAAACCAATCACTGGATGATGGAACCAATGCAGATTTGTGAATGTTCATCAACTTATTTCATGCAAAGAAAGAAATTAAAATGTACGAAAGTCTGAACATTGCCCTCTCGTTTCTATATTTATAAAAGCATTGGCAGAGCACAAAGACATCAGTGCATGGCATCCACTTCATAGCAAACATTCTATCATAAGAGATAATCATATATAAGAGAAATATATCAGGACTTTATCATGAATGAGAAGACCAGTGGTTTTATTCAGAAAGGGGAGTGTCAATATTCATTTGGGATTCCCGTTTGGGTGGGTTCGACCTGATGGAGAAACCAGTAGTAGTATATAAAAAGCAGGGTGCCAACATTCATTTGGGATTGCCGCTTTGGTCGGTCTGACCTGACAGAGACGACCATTGGTAGTATACGAAAATGGGGCGTAAACGGTCATTTGGGATTCCTGTTTTGGTCTGTTCAATCAGCGAGGATGACCAGTAGTAGTTTACGAAGAGGGGGGTGACAATAGTCATTTGGGATTCCAATGATTTTATTTGGTTCTACCTGACAGAGACGACCAAAAGTAGTATACAAAAATGTGGGTGTCAACAGGCATTTGGGGTTCCCATATTCGTTGGTGCTACCTCAAGCAGATGACCAATAGTAGTATGCAAAAACAGGAGGGGTTAAAAAAATCTGGATTCCCATATTCGTTTGTTCTACCTGATGGAGATGACACATAGTAGTATACAAAAACGTGGGTGCCAACAGTGAAAAACAGTGAATTGGATTCCCGTTTTGGTTGGTCCAACGGGAGAGAGATGGCCAGTAGAAATATACAAAAAGGGGAGTTTTTGGTTTCCCGTTTTGGTCAGTAGTTTACACAGAGAGGCGTGTTGAAGGCTGCCATCATGCATGCATGGCCATGATTCGACAGGTTTGTTTCGGGGAACTCTATTCAATCTATTTAGGGAAATTGAGAATAAACTGGTATGGCAGATTCTACTAAAACACACCTTCACTAATAGAGAGGGAATGAAGCCCGCCTACTGATATGAGACCACCACTACACCGCTAACTCCGCCTACACACTCAGCTGGACACCTGGCTGTGTTTCACCATCCGTCCTGTAGTTATGCCCCAACCAATCATCTACTATGTTTTGCCTGATTTAAACCAAAACACAAAAGGTATCTCACAGCAAGAACATTTCTTAAATTTGGAATACGTTTTGAGTGAAACGCAACACTATAGCCCCCTACTTCTCAATTCATGTATCTTTAAATAAAATTAGGGAAATAGTAGATATAGTAAGTATATATTCACACATATTTCTATACAAGTGCAACTGTATAATCTCGTTTAAAAATTAATCGTTATTAAAATAACGAGATTCTTCGCCTGTTAATGAAAAAAAAACTACTAAAGTTTGAATTAGATAATTGTAAATTAATCATATATTTTTATAAAGAAGAGGTTGTTATTGGCAAAGAGGAACTCGTAAGGAAAAAAATGATATCTTATGTAGATACTGTATTAAAGTGAGAACAAATTTTTTGAGATTTTAAAGATTTGAACTTGTTCTTGTACACTTGTCACATCATAAAAACAAAGACACCATGCTCAATATCATGTCTTTTGACCTTGTCTAAAACTTGGGGAAAAAAAGAAATTTTGTAGATTGAAAATTGCAGGCGTTTTTGGACACTTTACAAATCGTAAGAATAAGGTTACCATGCTAATAAACATGTCTGATGACCTTGTCTTAAACTTGGAAGTAAAAGGAAATTTCATGAAAATCAAAAATTTTGAAGTTGTTTTGATGCACTTGACATATCATAAAAACATGGCCGCCATGCTGATAAACATGTCTGATGACCTTGTCTGCAACTTAGAAGTAGAAAGGAATTTCCTGAAAATCGAAAATTTTGAAGTCATTTTTACGCACTTGGTGCATCATAAGAACATGGCCGCCATGCTGATAAACATGCCTGATGACCTTTTCTAAAACTTGGAATGAAAAGAAATTTACTAAAAATCAAAAATTTTAAAGTCATTTTTGGGCACTTGGCGCATCATGAAAACATGGCCGCCATGCTGACAAACATGTCTGATGACCTTATCTAAAACTTGGAAGTAAAAAGAAATTTCCTGAAAATCAAAAATTTTGAAGTCGTTTTATGCACTTGGAAAACATAAAAACATGGTCGCCATGCTGATAAACATGTCTGATTACCTTGTCTAAAACTAAGAAATAAAAATAAATTTCCTGGAAATTGAAACTTTTGAAGTCGTCTTTTGAACGCACTTGGCACATCATAAAAACATGGCCGCCATGCTGATAAACATGTCTGATGACCTTGTTTAAGAAGTCAAATGAAAAGAAATTTCCTGAAAATTTAAAATTTTGAAGTCATTTTTGGGCACTTGGCGTATCATAAAAATATGGCCACCATGCTGACAAACATGTTTGATGACCTTGTTTATAACCTGGACGCAAAAAGAAATTTCCCGAAAATCGAAAATTCTGAAGTCGTTTTTATGTACTTGGCGCATGATAAAAACATGGCTGCCATTCTGAAAAACATGTCTGATGACCTTGTCTAAAACTTGTCATAAACTTGGAAGTAAAAAGAAATTTCATGGAAATAAAAAAAATTGAAGTTGTTTTTGTGTACTTGGCGCATCATAAAAACATGGCTGCCATGTTGATAAACATGTCTGATGACCTTGTCTAAAACTTGTCTTTAACTTAGAAGTAAAAAGAAATTTCATGAAAATAAAAAAATTTGAATTTGTTTTTGTGCACTTGGCGCTTCATAAAAACATGGCCGCCATGCTGAAAAACATGTCTGATGATCTTGTCTAAAACTTGGAAGTGAAAAGAAATTTCTTGGAAATTAAAAATTTTGAAGTCATTTTTGGGTACTTTGTATAATTATCATAAAAACATGGCCGCCATGCTGACAAACATGTCTGATGAACTTCTGTAAATGTTTTAATTGAGAAAAAATGTCATTCAAATTTGAAATTGTGAACTTGTTTTTTTCTCATTTGGCACACCATAACAACAGAATGTAAGGGACTTGACACTTCTGTTCCAGTCTAACGCACAGCTAATAACATGAGAGGCGATTGACTTTCACCTGGGTTCCACTGTCTCCCACTATAGTTGGCCAAAACTCAAAGTTGTTTACTTGACACTTCTGTTCCAGTCTGTTCTGGTCTGCCGCACAGCTAATAACATGAGAGGCAATTGACCTTCACCTGAGCTCCACTCTCCCACTAGAGTTGCCCAAAACTCAAAGTTGTTTATTATTGTTTTAACTATCCTGAAACTTGTAAATTTTGATCAAATAACATGAAAACAAGCAAAATACATGTAAACTTATAAGAGAGTTATGTAAAATACATTTAAGGTATTTTTTTAAAGAATTATAACAACACAAAATCCATTCTAATGTAAAAATTGTCAAAGGCCATAGGACACATCTACACGTAACTAAATGTAACTAAAATCTCCTCTCACAAGAAAACCCATGCATCCACTCTCCAAGCATAGGACAGGAACCAGGAGATTAAATGTGTGATAATAGGGTGAACTGGCTCTTTCACTTAGTCAAAGAAAAAGCCATCCTATACTTCGCCTATCAAACTTTATACCATTGGTGAAACTTAATACAACGCGAAGAATAATTACACCCATACGCACACAATGTAAAATGTGTGTCTGCATCTGCCCCAGGTTTGAAGACCCCACTACACCCCCGTTTACTCCGTCAAACTTCAACCGGGTGGCAGCACAATGTGCATGATTAACATGCGGATGTTCTCACACTGTGTAGGCCTATTCTGACTAGTCTCAGTCACTAGGCCGACTCCTTCTGGTTATTAACCCTTCCCCCTACCCCCTACCCCCCCCCCCCCCTGTAGCTCCCCCACCTCCCGTCAGAGGGCGCGCCGCCTCATCCCGGCTAAATGTCGTCTGACAGACCGGAAGTGGTGATAGTCACGTGACGTGGGCATCCCGTGATTAGCGGCGTCCGTCATCCGGGTGTCGTTGGTATTCAGAAGACCACCAGGGGGTGAGTCCTTCCTCCAACCCCTCCCCCAACCTCTTGTGCGTTTCCCCCGGGGAGGTGGGGGGCACTCAGTATATCAAGATACTAAAGCCCCATACCCACTAGGCGATCTACCCGGCGACCGGCGACGAGGGGTAATTACATAATGGGGGGGGGGGGGGGGGGGGGGTTGGTGAGTCGCCCGGCGAGCATAGTCGCCGGGCGACTTGACGTGGGTATGGGGTGCATTCTCAGCAACCGGCGACGGACAACAGGATCACCGGGAAAATCGCCGAAAAAATCCTCGGAAAAATATCAAACTTGCTTGATTTTGCGACGATTCTCCCAGTCGCCCGTCGCTACTAAAATCGCCTAATGGGTAAAGGGCCATACCCACTAAGCGACTTTAGCGGCAACGGGCGATTGGAAGGATGGCTGTCATTGTCGCTTGGCGACTGTAATAACTAGCAAGTTTGACATTTTCCCAGCGGTTTTCCTGGCAATTTTCCCAGCGATCATGTTGTCCATCCCCGGTTGCCCCCCCCCCCCCAAAAAAAAAAAACCTTATGATCGTAGACAGCCCATGAAAAAGAGCAGTAACTGGCGGTTCTTTGGGTGGGGGGGGGGGGGGGGTAAATCTAATTTCAGAACATAATGTTTTGTTCAAGGGCCATTATAAAGGAATTAAATTACCTACAATTGACTTTAATCTATCATCAAATATAATCTTTTATTGAAAGCTCTCCTAAAAGGTAATTCAATGATTTGGCAGCCTCTTTTTTTTTTAGAAGAATAGGCAATCAACAGCTTCAGTCTGCTGAGGGACCAACCACAGTTGGTACCCATTTCTAGACCAAGGAACCCCCCCCCCCTTCCACCCACTAAGGAGTACACCCCCATCTGTCCAATCCTCCATCCCGCGCCCTCTAGTGGGAGTCCCCCTAAACAGCCAATCACATCCCGCCACCCAATGAAAAACTCGGACTGGGCCGCCAGCGGACGGAACGAAACGAGTCCTTTGTCGGCCCGTTCCGTTTGTGAGCTGGTCAATGCTTTTCCTCCAGGCAGCACCGTGCTGACCACGTGACCTCAATTACCAGCGTCCCACCGCCGACTTCCGGTTGCCAAGGATCGTCAATGGCGGCCTAGGATGCCGTCAGAGTCATATATCGGGGTCCTCTTTAGCGGCGTTCTCGACATGGTGTCATCCCTTCCCTATAGGCCTAGAACGGCGTCAGGGTCATATATCTGGGTCCTCTTTAGCGGCGTTCTCTACACCCCTCCCTATAGGCCTCTGTATGTATGAGGTGGTGAACACTTGGCCTGGGCACGCGTGGCGTTAAATCTCAGCCAATGAAAAAGGCTCCATGACAGATCCTTAATAGCTTGAAAGACCCACAGCCAAAGCTCAGGTGCTGCCGTCAGGGAATGTGTAGCAGATACACAGATATTGTCAGAATTGCTACTCTTAAATAGCTTTTAAAAACCTTCGAACTTAACACTGATACTTAGTGGTAATGTTGAGGACATCTAATTGTCATTGTGAAGAAAGCACTCTCCCCGAGGTGCCTTTATTACAGTTCCTCTGGTTAAATCATTTCAGTTTTAGTTGCGCATACCTGCACAAACAATGAAAGCGTGGAGTTTATTAAGGGTTCACAGAGTGTACTTACCCCTTGGTCGGAACTATATCCAGGAAGTAGGTAGGCAGGTGGGGCTTATCACAGAAGTCGAACTCAATGTATTCCTCCGCTGTGTCGGGGTCGGAGGGGGCGTCAGTGAAGAGGTCGTACCCACGGGGGGAGCTCGCATCTGAAGGGAGAGGAAGGATACATTAATATACGTTGGTGAAGAGGTCGTACCCACGGGGAGAGCCCGTGTCTGAGGATACATGATACATTAAAAAACGCCATGTTGTGATTAATACATGTTTTCCAATCACGTCGACATTTTTGTTTCAAATGTTTGAATACAATTGGTAAAGCAAGTTGATCCCCTCCAAAAGAACCGTACAATAATTACGCCTTCTTTCACACACTGCTCTTTTTGACAAACGCAAATAAACACAACAACCAAATGAACGTCACTAGTTAATATTGAATGGTTTTAAATGTTCCAAATGATACAATAGGCAAAGCAATACCAATATTTCACTATATTTTCTAACCGTGGAAAGAAGGAAACGAGGAGGTCAGAGAAAAAGTACAAAACAAAGGAATATATTTTATTCATTTTGATGTATATAGTTATAATTTACGCTTAAAATGTTTATAAACGTTCTACAACTTATACTCATTGTGATATCACCGTAAACCAGGGGCAACCCTGAAGTGAGTTACTTAATAAACAGTTAAAAAAAGAAAAAAAAAGACCAGGAGGTTGAGACCAGGAGGAATGACAGGCGGAACGCGACGGGAAGGTCAAGTTCAGGGCCGGTCTTTTAGGGACACGGGGATCCTGCGACAAGCCCATTCTGTTCTCAGGGCAAATAAAACACGTCCACGTGGTTGCTTAGCCTGTAACTGAAGGTGATATTACACTGTCCGATTTTACTCCTGATTTCAAAAATAGCCAGAAGGAATATCGGCTAATCATAACTGTATAATATATCATTAGAACAGATTTAAAATGGTCTTTTAAATGGTATGTAGCATGCATGGGTTTCCGTAACTTTTCTCAAGAAAATTTAGAAATTTCTAAATTTTCAGTGTCAAGAATCGCCTAGTGGAATACAGCCCTAATGCGGACCTAGACCGTGAGGCTGGGGCTGAGCTGCTCATGGACCCCGCACCCCATTAGTGTTAATTATTCAGGACAGGTGGGGGGAGGAGCAGCTCATGGGGAAAGGTTAAATACGGCAGGGAGCATTCGTTCTTGTGTGTGTGTCACTCACGCCCCACCTCCCCCGGTACCCTGATGGTTAAATACGGCAGAGCGGGGACCACTCCCTCCTGTCACAACCCACGCCCCACCTCCCCCGGTACCCTGATGGTTAAATACGGCAGGGAGCGGGGATCACTCCCTCCTGTCACAACCAACGCCCCACCTCCCCCGATACCCTGATGGTTAAATATGGCAGGGAGCGGGGATCACTCCCTCCTGTCACAACCAACGCCCCACCTCCCTCGGTACCCTGATGGTTAAATATAACAGGGAGCGGGGATCACTCCCTCCTGTCACAACCAACGCCCCACCTCCCCCTGTACCCTGATGGTTAAATACGGCAGGGAGCGGGGTTCACTCCCTCCTGTCACAACCAACGCCCCACCTCCCTCTGTACCCTGATGGTTAAATATAACAGGGAGCGGGGATCACTCCCTCCTGTCACAACCAACGCCCCACCTCCCTCGGTACCCTGATGGTTAAATACGGCGGGAGCGGGGTTCACTCCCTCCTGTCACAACCCACGCCCCACCTCCCCCAGTACCCTGATGGTTAAATACGGCAGAGAGTGGGGATCACTCCCTCCTGTCACAACCAACGCCCCACCTCCCTCGGTACCCTGATGGTTAAATATAACAGGGAGCGGGGTTCACTCCCTCCTGTCACAACCCACGCCCCACCTCCCTCGGTACCCTGATGGTTAAATACGGCAGGAGCGGGGTTCACTCCCTCCTGTCACAACCCACGCCCCACCTCCCCCAGTACCCTGATGGTTAAATACGGCAGAGAGTGGGGACCACTCCCTCCTGTCACAACCAACGCCCCACCTCCCTCGGTACCCTGATGGTTAAATATAACAGGGAGCGGGGTTCACTCCCTCCTGTCACAACCCACGCCCCACCTCCCTCGGTACCCTGATGGTTAAATACGGCAGGGAGCGGCCACCACTCCCTCCTGTCACAACCCATGCCCCACCTCCCCCGGTACCCTGATGGTTAAATACGGCAGGGAGTGGGGACCACTCGCTCCAGTCACGACCCACGCCCCACCTCCCCCGGTACCCTGATGGTTAAATACAGCGGGGATCACTCCCTCACCACGCCCCACTTCCCCCGTTACCCTGATGGCTAAATACAGCGGGGACCACTCCCTCCTGTCACAACCCACGCCCCATCTCCCCCGGTACCCTGATGGTTAAATACAGCAGGGAGCGGGGACCACTCCCCCTTGTCACAACCCACGCCCCACCTCCCCCGGTACCCTGATTGTTAAATACAGCAGGGAGCGGGGACCACTCCCCCTTGTCACAACCCACGCCCCACCTCCCCCGGTACCCTGATTGTTAAATACAGCAGGGAGCGGGGACCACTCCCCCTTGTCACAACCCACGCCCCACCTCCCCCGGTACCCTGATGGTTAAATACGGCAGGGAGCGGGGACCACTCCCTCCTGTCACAACCCACGCCCCACCTCCCCCGGTACCCTGATGGTTAAATACAGCAGGGAGCGGGGACCACTCCCCCTTGTCACAACGCTGGCCCCATTTCCCCCGGTACCCTGATGGTTAAATACAGCAGGGAGCGGGGACCACTCCCCCTTGTCACAACCCACGCCCCACCTCCCCCGGTACCCTGATGGTTAAATACAGCAGGGAGCGGGGACCACTCCCCCTTGTCACAACCCACGCCCCACCTCCCCCGGTACCCTGATGGTTAAATACGGCAGGGAGCGGGGACCACTCCCCCTTGTCACAACCCACGCCCCACCTCCCCCAGTACCCTGATGGTTAAATACGGCAGGGAGCGGGGACCACTCCCCTTGTCACAACCCACGCCCCACCTACCCCAGTACCCTGATGGTTAAATACGGCAGGGAGCGGGGACCACTCCCCCTTGTCACAACCCACGCCCCACCTCCCCCGGTACCCTGATGGTTAAATACGGCAGGGAGCGGGGACCACTCCCCCTTGTCACAACCCACGCCCCACCTCCCCCGGTACCCTGATGGTTAAATACGGCAGGGAGCGGGGACCACTCCCCCTTGTCACAACCCACGCCCCATCTCCCCCGGTACCCTGATGGTTAAATACGGCAGGGAGCGGGGACCACTCCCCCTTGTCACAACCCACGCCCCACCTCCCCCGGTACCCTGATGGTTAAATACGGCAGGGAGCGGGGACCACTCCCCCTTGTCACAACCCACGCCCCACCTCCCCCGGTACCCTGATGGTTAAATACGGCAGGGAGCGGGGACCACTCCCCCTTGTCACAACCCACGCCCCACCTCCCCCGGTACCCTGATGGTTAAATACGGCAGGGAGCGGGGACCACTCCCCCTTGTCACAACCCACGCCCCACCTCCCCCGGTACCCTGATGGTTAAATACGGCAGGGAGCGGGGACCACTCGCCCTTGTCACAACCCACGCCCCATCTCCCCCGGTACCCTGATGGTTAAATACGGCAGGGAGCGGGGACCACTCCCCCTTGTCACAACCCACGCCCCACCTCCCCCGGTACCCTGATGGTTAAATACGGCAGGGAGCGGGGACCACTCCCCCTTGTCACAACCCACGCCCCACCTACCCCGGTACCCTGATGGTTAAATACGGCAGGGAGCGGGGACCACTCCCCCTTGTCACAACCCACGCCCCACCTCCCCCGGTACCCTGATGGTTAAATACGGCAGGGAGCGGGGACCACTCCCCCTTGTCACAACCCACGCCCCACCTCCCCCGGTACCCTGATGGTTAAATACGGCAGGGAGCGGGGACCACTCCCCCCTGTCACAACCCACGCCCCACCTCCCCCGGTACCCTGATGGTTAAATACGGCAGGGAGCGGGGACCACTCCCCCTTGTCACAACCCACGCCCCACCTCCCCCGGTACCCTGATGGTTAAATACGGCAGGGAGCGGGGACCACTCCCCCTTGTCATAACCCACGCCCCACCTCCCCCGGTACCCTGATGGTTAAATACGGCAGGGAGCGGGGACCACTCCCCCTTGTCACAACCCACGCCCCACCTCCCCCGGTACCCTGATGGTTAAATACGACAGAGGGGGATCACTGCCTCCTACGGTCTCAACCCATACCCCATTGGTCAAATATGGTGGGGTAAGGGTTTAAAGGTATGACGGTTAAGGTAACGTATTATTTGTTTCCTTGATACACATGAACTTAATTCATCTAAAGCCAAGGTAATGAGGGAACCATTGATTACATATATATACACTTTTCTTCAAGAAATTAAGGAATTTGAGCCTTTTGGGTTGCTTAAGACAAGTACGAAACTGTATAACCCACCTTCCCACTTGTATCAAATTAATTTATAGTTAGTAAGCACATTTTAAAATATCTCAAACACCCACCGTCCTTGGGCTATCATTAGCTTTGGACTTGTACAGGAACGTACACACATTTTGCGAATATTTGAGACTGATACCCCATCCCCATCCCCATCCCCATTAAATGCAAACGTACTTAACGTGAGGCCCCTAAGGCCCTGGGCGCCCGTCGTTCAAGGACCACTTCTGTTGGCCATCCCTCTCCTGAGCAAGCCCCGACCCCCTTTCCCTCCCTAACCCTCCAGCCATCAGCAACCCATCCCGATTAACAGCCTTCCCTCCCTCCCTTCACCCCCCTCCCCCCTCCCGCACAACTAACACACACATACACTAGTACCTCGCGCTACTCCGCCAGGCTACATAAGCACTAGAACAGCGTAATCCCGTAATGGCTGACCGCGCGGACTGTGCGGCCCTCAAATCCAAAATGCTGAGCTCATACTTACAGTAATTCCTGATTAATTGTAAATGTAGCTACCGAAAAAGTAATAATATTAATAAACATAACTAATGAAGAACATTCAGTAGGTACATGGTACAGGAAAACAAAGTTTGGGTGAACTAAAGGAGTCAGAAAACATCTAGTCTCTTCCGCGCCTACCACTCTGCAGCACGACGCTCTCTGCACACTCTGATGCGGAGGTCGATCTCAGTGCAGAGTGCCGTAACTGTGTGTCCTTGACACCGAGTTTCCACATCCGGTTTTCGTACCAGGGATCCAGCCAAATTACAGAATAACTGTATCATGCAAAATTCTAAATTTCATTTTGTTCCATATTTAGATATCAGGCATTCACCTCGTAAAATCTTTAAGAAATTGGGGCGCTAGAAGTATCCAAACTCAAAATGTAAACAAACTTTCAAAAGTTCCGAAAAATTCAATATGGCGGCTCCAGGCTGTTCCAGTGGTATAGTCTGCCAAGCGAACCACGGGGTACCAGTGTAACACACACATTGAGTATAATTCTGCCACTTCGATGCTCGCTCCTGGAAATAATCTCTGCACTGTAGTTGCCACTGGGTCCAGCACCGGGCAGTTCCTGCAAACCAGCAAAAACCTCGGGACAATTTTTAGCCCGCAGGGCGTAGTTATCTTATATTGTTGGTGTATAGTTAATGAAATACCAATGAACTACATAGCAGAGTCAGTTCTCACGGACTATCTTTCCCGGTACAGAGAATTATTTGCTGCAGAGTGACCCCACCCTACCCCCTCCAACCCCAGGTTCCAGCGCTCAGCACCAAATCCTATTTAATTGACTGTTGTTCAAACAGAGCTCCGCGCATGCCCAGTAACCATCCTCCCATGGCCCGGACTCCATCTTTAAATGATTATCAAATTTCGCAGGAGGAATCAGGCTGCCGCTGATTCCGGGTTTCATTGTCACTGGTTGCCATGACGACACCAACACTTCCTCTCACTGTCCTCTGCCCTTTCCAATCAATAAAAACACCTCAAAATAATCATTGGAGAAGTATGTTGATACGCCCCCGCCTATGTTCCCCACAGATGGGAGGGGCAGACAAAAGAGATCAAGAAAAAAATACCTCTGTCCCTGTATAGGCCTATAAATCAAGGACGTGTGTGTGCCAGGCCACCAACATTAAGAGATAGAAAATACTAACATTATTAACTGAAAACTGTCAAGGTATTTACATAGAACAGATATTTGAAGCTATACACACAATTATCTTCTTGAATATTTTGCAATTGCAAGTATACTTTTTCTCGTTAGACACAGCGCTGGGTTATTTCCTGATGCATCACATAGCGTGAAGGTGGATGTTTTTCGAGTGTATAACCTCAGATCAAATTTTGCGCTAATATGAGTCAATGCTCAAAAGTGACATCATTCAAGATATAACTATATTTTCACGTTATAGGCCTATGTGCAATCACGGAATTTCAAAAATGCGACGTATGAGAAAATATGTCCAGGGTGGTCTTGTTTCCTTATGTGATATTGATACTCTTACACACAGAGAACTCCCCGAGCATCCCTCATCCGCCCCCCCCCCCCCCCTCCCCCCACCCCACCAGCTTGGGCCAATGGGAAGACCCGGGGGAGGGGGAGGGGGGGGGGTACTCACTCTCTCTGATGTTAGGTACCCACTGCATAACTACAGCCCCCACATTTTCGCGATATGACAGCTCTGTGAAATTCCCCATGTGGGTTTACAGCCCCCTTTTTTCTGAGATGTCAAGGGACAGCCCCTTGTTTTTGCTACAGATACTGTGTTTGCCTCCCATACACATATAATGAGCATTGTTCCTCAAAGATTATTATACAATTAACTTCATGAATGAATTTAAACAGCCAAAATATGTCCTTGATGCTTTCTTTTGACTTTAAATGTTATCCTAGGAAGACCTTACAAGACAGTAAGCCTTGACAGCCCCCCTTTTTTACAGTTGCCTAGTCAGTGACAGCCTCCCTTTTCCTTCCTTTGCTGCGATCACAGCCACAACTCCTGGAGTCTGAATTGTACTGGTACCCAAACCCAAGTTAAGTACCCCCCCCCCCCCTCACGGAGGGGAAGACCACATGATAAAGTAGCTGCTCGCCAGGCTCGTGTAGCCTGGTACTCTCCGAGATCACGCGAGACCACGCAACGAGAGGAGTCTTTAATCCAATATGGCCGCCCGGTCACATGACGCCCCCCATCAATCCGGAAGGAAACCACTCCTACGGCTGCACATGCGCACAGCAGTCTGTACGGCTTCCGGCCGGTCACTGCTAGGCATGTCGGTAAGGGCAACAAAGGTCAATTAAATGCCCTCACCATAGGGTCTTTTTCTTGGAACGTTTCACTTTGCTCTTTTGGCTAATGTGGGGAACTAAATCACGGAGAAAGGACTTCTGTTCTCTGTCTGTCTGTATGTATGTACTGTGAATGTATGTATGTATGTATTATGTATGTATGTATGTATGTATGTATGTATGTATGTATGTATGTATGTGTGTATGTGTGTATGTGTGTATGTGTCTATGTATGTATGTATGTATGTATGTATGTATGTATGTATGTATGTATGTATGTATGTGTGTGTGTGTGTGTGTGTGTGTGTGTGTGTGTATGTATGTATGTATGTATGTATGTATGTTCGAGCTTCTCCCTTTTCTCCAGTCAAATTTATTTCCTTCAGAGTTGCTGACCACGAAATGCAACTTTATGATTTTATTTATTATTTAAAGTCGTTCTATATTCTATAAAAGATTTTGTGTGGTATCTGAACACAATCATAACATTGATAAGTGTGCAAACTGAACAAAAATAAGCACCTCTGGGCAGTGAATAAGTAGATCGCTCAACACAAGAGTGCACAATAACGTAATTTATAACCGTAAAACTGCGTTTGATCTCACTTATATCTAAATTGTGACGAAAATACAAAGACTTTTTGTCTATAAATGCCAGTCTTGACCTGCGGGGGTCGACACTTCCGCGTTCTGTGCGTGGCACATCGGTGAGCTGTCCCCCTGGGCTTGGGCCAGCGTCACCTTAACTGACATTTATACGGCCTCACCTGGAACCGCACCAGCCCGACGTGGCTTTTTGAAAGATATTTTTCCTTATTTTTTTTGTAATACTTTTTTCCCGCTTTTTCTCCTTACCTTTTTCTCTCATTATTACCGAAGATCAGAGACAGGGGGAATGTGACGCCAATAAACAGTTATCACAATGTCATTCTAGTCCTCTGATCGAGGCTTAAGCTTATATTCCTATATGCGATTTTGCTGCCGATTTTGAAAATCTGTTGTGGAAATTAAGGTTTAATATTGATATGTTATATATAACTATATAGAAAGGTTTTATAATTCTACTCCGAATGGTATATAAGATGTATGGTTACTTGCCATGTTCTCAGAAAAAAAATCAAACAAATACAAAATTGCGACCATTGCCATCTGTATATATGGAATACAGGTATAATTTACTAAAGATTGTAAATTGGATATGACATAAATCCAAACTGATTGCTGTTTTGTTTGACATCTTAACTAATTGGGGCGTAGTTCAGATCTAAAAATGCGGAACCACTGTCTGCATGTATGTTTACACAGGTTATTCACAGGACATTTTAAATATCAAAATTCACAGAATACCAGCAGGTTGTAAAACACAGGCCATCACGATGGCCTTGATCACACCACCTGGAAGTGGCCAGCTCAGCCCTAATAACGCTGAGTCAGCAGATCTGAAGCCAGGGGGCCGAATTGGAGGGAGGGGGCCGATATGGGAGGGGGCCGAGGTGGGAGGGGGCCGAGGTAACTCCATCAAAGGTCACGCTGTTTGGTCGCTGCCGATCCCTACCCGACGTAAGGCTGTATTCCACTAGCCGATTTTTTACTCCCGATTTCAAAAAATCAGCAGCGCGAATATGGATGAATCATAGGCATGTTACATATCATTAGAAAGGGTTTTTAATTCTCTTTCATGTGATATGTATGATGCACAGTCTTCTGTCGTATGGCTGGTAAAAAGTAATAAATTACCGGCAGTCAGAATCGCCTTGTTGCAGTAGTTACAATACAGGCTTTAGTACACGTTTTTAACCTGGTCTGCCGACGGTGTGGTGTTGGGGAATAACCAGATTCCATTTTTGATAACAAAGGTAGGCCCAGCAGGCGGTTAAGGAGGCCGATAACCTAGGCTATAAAGGGCGTATTTCCACTGTCCGATTTTACTTGAGACTTCGGCAGTTATAAACGGCAATTTCGGAAATTGCCAACGTAAATAAGATTTTATCATTGACATGCTATATATCATTTAAAAGAATTTTGAATTCTCATTAAAATGATATGTTACATGGATGGGTTTCTGTTCTGTTCCTCGTGAAATTCGGCATTTGCATTCCAAAAGTGACTATATCCTCTGTTGATACATTTGCCATTTTCATTGAATTTATCAAAAATGATAAAACTGAAATAATGACCAAATTTTATGATAGGTATATTTTTGTGAGGAATGTAAAATGTGTACATGAAACTATGAACTCCTTCGGCACATTGGCTACTGTACAGACATATCTGCACAGTGGTCACTACACTGATTTATATCTGCACAGTGGCAGCCGGGTGGACAGATTTTGCAGATTCTCAGCGTTTTCCCATATCTATTGCACTCCCATGTATGTTTCTATATACCACCATTTATCTCAACTTAGCATAGAGTCCTGGCTCACTCACGTTATTCACTGTACAATATCTTGAACTAAATAGTTGGGGCTTGAGTAAAAAGGAAACAATGCCGTTTTGATATGAGCAGTGTAACCAACATCCCGGTAGTAAAAATCGCCTGGTTGGATATCGCCACAAGACAACGGTTTAAAAACCGGCCTCGACACGTGGGCAAGTGGCCTGGAGGCAGTGTCAAGTCACTGACCACGCCAATGACACAAAATACCGCCACATTTAATTTGGCCAATAAACCTACTAATTTCTTCACTAATTTGTGCATAATCACTCTCCTGTAGTATTTCGAGAGTAAACCGGGCTATTTCTTGTACATTCATAGCTTATCTCGAGATTAATTTCCCGAGGTATTTTTTTAAAATAGGGATCCCCTTTCAGTGCATGTGTAGGCCCAACATTTTGGATTGATATGATGAGCTATGGAAAATCTATATCAGTCCTTTATGGAATTTGTCTGTTATATCAGCGTATTGCATGATCTGCAACATGACAATGTCGTAGACAAATGGCACGTATCAAAGACCAAATTCATTGAATAATACTCCAAATTGTCATTTTTTTAAAAAACAATTATATCAGTCCTTTATGGAATGTGTGTGTAATATCAGCATATTGCTTCGATATCGCAGCTGAAATCGCCTAAGGCCCTATTACACTATGCGACATGAACTGTAATATGTCAAAGTCGTAGACAAATGACACATATCAGAAACTAAATACATTGAATAAAACTCCAAATTGCCATTTAAAAAAACAATTATATCAATCCCTTCATGGTATTTGCTTGTAATATCGGCATATCGCAGCTGGGGTGCCAACCAAAAAACAGCCACCATACATCAAATTTATTGTGGGTTGTACTTTAGGGACCACGATACAAAATTTCTGCCCAGAAAAAATCCAAGATACGTTTTGGACATGAAAAAATCGTATTACAATGATTCACAATGTATGTGAATTCATATATAATAATTTTAACATATGTTGGACGGACATTGGACAATGTTGGCCTAGAAAAAAAATCAAATAAAAATCAAATAAAAAATTCATGAAATATCCACGATCACAAATCTAGCGATTGTTACTATTGAAATGTATCGTGAGGATGAATTATCGTGCGTTTTTTTTTGGTTGGCGCCCCTGGAATCGCCTAGTGTAGACAGGCTTTATAACTCACCTAATGCGCCTGAGGTGCCGAAGACCCAGGGGATCTCCTCGAACCCCTTCTCCTCGTTCAGACCGTTAAGGTCGCCGAAGTAACCTGGGAAAGGGACAACAAATACAGAAAAATATTAAAACGGGGTTTAGAGTAACAATGTCATAAAGATAAAAGTAGAACAAAACCGAAAATAAAGACCTGTGTGGTGGCTGGGCCATAAGGACTAACTTTTCAGACGTCTTTTAGCGCCCTTTATGGAATAATTTGAAAGGGACGAGACATCATTTAGATCCAGATGTGTATTAGAATCATCGGGATAATTCTAAATTACACCTGAAACCATATCGAACATAAATTGGGTATGTTGTAACTTTGTTTCGTCCTCATCCCGAATGGCAGCAATTTTATTAAAGGCCAGAAGTCAAATAATTTCTCCAACTGATTTCTTCAGTTCTTTTCCATCAAGTTGAGTAATTTTATCACCTGCACAGCCGACGAGCAATGCGTATAAAAGGCAGTGCGTATTAACAGGCCGTACGTACCACTTGACATTTTTCATAGCTTTCAAAGTCATTTGAATTTTGTTTGGGTAAAGAACCTTTGGGGTCGTCCTCGGGTGGCCGTACGACCCATTGCCATCGTACAACCCTAGGCTTTCTCCTCGGGTCGTGACGAGACCCTCTGGGTCGTGCGGCCACCCTTGGACGACCCCCGCGGTCTTCTTATGCTGTAGGCGAGTTCGTTTACTCGCCCGGGCCATGAAATCGGGCTTCCGGCGGAAACGGAAAACAATGTTAAAAGATACGCGCGCAATGCATCGCCGGAACCCGATTTACCCGGGCGAGTAAACGAACTGGCCTAGAGTACCCACCTCTGAGTAGTTGCCGCATGGTGTCGCCCTTGGCCAGTTTCATGACGTCACGGGTGCCGAAGGAGACCAGTTTGGTGTCGACCCCACACGTCAGTAACAGGCGGACGATCTCTATGTTGTTGTTGTCCACTGCGTCATGCATGGGGCTGCAGGGAAAATAACAACAACAATCAATTTTTCTTTCTATAATATGAAATTATGAGCCTCAAACATAATATATCTAAATAAACCTGTTAAGATTTTAATTCTACATGAGATCTATGTTTATCAGAATAAAACACTTTGATATTGTCATTATCGTTTTTAAGTGTTTTATTGCAATAATCTTCGGGTTTGCTCCCGGTTTTCAATTACATATTAACTACATGTTACGTAGAATGACAATATCAAGAAGCTTTGTTCAAACATATGGACATGTCTATGGTTCAAATACCAATTTTTAGGCCAGGATCATGTATTTAGAATAGCAGATTATATAGAGATAATTGTTTTCATCTAAATACTGTCTAGAATATGAGGTAGTCTTATGATATTTACTTTCATAAAAAGTATAAAATTGAGAGTCATCATAAAATCCCGCCCTTTATTCCTTTACATCCTTCAACGGTAGCCGCCGAGCCGTCTTGTGGGAAAAACACATCGGTTCGGTTTTTACCGTGACCTAGCAAGTCAGATATGATCAGGGAAGTCCAAGCAGTGGGAAATTAGTTTTTTTGTATTTTCAAAAAGTTTAGTGTGATTTATGTCCCGTAGAAAAACTATTTTGCTTCCTAAGTCATAGATATCTTTTTGTAGTTCGTATATATCAATTGTATTTTGAGGAGAAAAAAAGAAGAAAAAAGAAGAAGAAAAGATTCTATACTCCCACATAAACTTTATTGTGACAAGTTATCTTGTAGACTGTCTGGGTGCTTTCACATATCCATAAAAGTATCACTGCAGAGAGGTTGTTAAAATTGATCTCTAACAAAACAGGTTTTGAAGAGGCGTTCCCATGAAGCACTACCATGCCCACGGTTTCCCCTTACAGAGCTGTTTTGTTGACTGTTCGTGCTGCTTGCCCAATTCCTGAAGAACCACAATTAACATTACTGTTCACCTAAGAAATACTCCTTTTCCCAACAACTAAAAGCCGAATCCCCGCTCAGCCAGGTCGTCCGACATGTTATTTAGACGTGTCTTTTTAACTGCAGCTACCGGCGATGGTTTTTTAGTTGATACAAGGATTGTTTTACGCTCTTGATCTCTGTTTTAAATTTGTTTTTCCATGGGGACCGTTAAAAGCTCTCACCGCGTTCCGTCATGCGCATTGGCGTTAATGTCGGCGCCGTGCGCAATGAGCATGCGCGCTGCGACCACGTGACCACGGACACAGGTCTCGTGAAGTGGCGTGTAGCCCGCGTTGTCCCGAGAGTTGACGTCAAAGGCCGAGTCGAGGCAGTAGAGCACCACGTCCTGCAAGGAGAGAAATATACAGCTTATGAAGCTTCAGAATTAATTTTGGTATTACCTGGAATTAGGATTGAGGTTAACATTGAGGTACCAGAGTTAGTCAATTAGAGAAAATGGAACTACGTTGCTTTTAACCGGAACTTTATTGTTAAACTGCTCCTAATGATCATGTTATTGAATATTACCATAGAGATACATAAGATGTATGTCTATGATATTACAATAAAATTCTATTGTGATTTGTCTTCATATTACCAAGCCTGCATCTTGATCTAAGCTAACTTTCAGGTAAAACTCAAATAGTTGGCTATCCGTGGATGGGATAATCAACAACCCTCTGATGGGCAAACGGTGTTCTTGGTAAATCTCTTAGGGACAGAAATTGATTGGTGGCCGTTTGGGATTAATTGAGGTTCTGATTAATCAATCGGCGAACCAACATATATTGAGTATCATCAAATTACATTTTGAGACAATATCTAATGAAAAGTCAAAAGTAGTCATGGGTAAGGCAACGTTAATTTTTGGTAACCTAGAAAAATGACAACCATATTGTTCACTTCTCTTTTTTGTACTTACTTAATAGTTGAATCTCGAAACCCAGCTCAAAATGAGTCTTTGTGGATCTTTGTATTTTCCATTATGAAAAGGATATATATTGAAACGTGTTATGCCACTGGGGAAGGAAAACCTGCGAAAGCATTACTGTACAGTGCACATATCGACGTTGACCTCTCGATTATGACTTTTCACCTTTCAATATCAGCTTTGAATCAGCTTCTCTTCATAGAAAGATAATGGAAAACAGCAATTGAGGGTATTGTTCTTTGTAGTGATATTTAAGTGCTTGGAGGGAATGTAATCAGGATTAATCAGTTTGCCACTCTATACACACGTCATTAAAATAGGAAACAGACGACTCTACTCTGATTAAATGTCTGCTACCCAGAGAGACTGCTGGATCTCTGATTAAATAAATAACAAAGTTTTCTACTGAAGCGACAGCTAAGAGAAAACATTGTGACAAGATAGTTGATATGGTTAGCTGTTTACCATGAATTGTTATGAAGGACTATAAGTGTGAAGCGTGTCGGCCGTGGTTTCAGTCTCACCAAATACCATCGGTGAAAAAAGTGTTGGGGTCGTTAAATGGTGTATTTTTCATGTGCAAGCAGGTGTGTGGCATGACGGAGACTGTTTACCATGAATTGTTATGAATATGGCTAACCATTTACCCTGAGTGTGACTAAGTGTGAAAATGGCTGACTGTTTACAGTGAGTTCCACTGGGTATGCAGACTGTTCACAATGTGTGTACCTTTTGTGAAGATGCCTAAAGCCCCATACCCATTAGGCGATCTTGCCATTGATTGGCAATGGGCAACAGGGAGAATCATCAGTAAAATCATTGGGCAACTCCTCATGGGTATGGTGTGGATTCTGGGCGTCAGCCGGTTTTCCTAGCAATTTCCCCAGCCAATCCTGTCACCTGTCGCCCAGAATCCTAAGTTGCCCAGCGACTTTACTGGCAATTTTCCCAGTCACCTGCCACCTGGCGATAGTAAAATCGCTTAGTGGGTATAACCCGTAACTGTTTACAGCTAGTGTAACTGAGGTTTTCACTGACATCCACTCGTCAGTGATAGCTTCTAACTTCACCAATACCTATGACTGCCTGGTCTTAGTCAAGAAGCTCTCCCTGGCCCTAGGGTACGACCAGATGATTCTAGTATGTGGACAATATCCATATCTAGAACACAGCCCCCTGTGGGTCATACATATTATTACCCTCTAGATCGAAGAGCTGGGCGTATTGTAGGGAGGGCGTATTGCCAGGCTGTATGTACCGCATCACTTAACGAAAATTCACAATATTTTACATTAGAGATGGGTAAAAAAATAAAGAAGGCCCTTAGGGGCAGTCCTCGGGTGGCTGTACAACCTATGGGGATCATACAAACCTCGGTCTTCAGCCTCGGTATGTGACAATCGCGTATGTGTCATACAGCCACCCTCGGACTGCCCCCGCAGGCCTTCTTATTATATTCATCTTCCCAACATGTAGGACTCAACTCATCTTTCTTAGACTTAGCTAAGACTTCCCTGGCCACACACTACGACTGGGACAAACTCAACTCAACTCACTGGTTGAGTTTTGAGATGAGTTGAGTTGGTGAGTGTGGTCGGGGCTCATGGCAGGCGCATCTAAACACAGTGTCTGGAGGACATCGATCGATGTGAGGGACCCTCATCACTATCCAGCCTGCAACACCCTGCCTTGGTCACTGCAGCTTCCCTCAACCATCTACTCTGTGGAGGCACCGGGATGGGGCTTCAGTTCTGCTCCTGTGAAAAATATAGGCCCCCAGTAGCCCCTGCTGATCGTGAAGGATGAAAATAGGGGGGACCCAGCACTGACCAAGTGGTTCAATTCCCGGTCGGTGCTGGGTTCACTAAGGGATGAGGTACAGCCAAAATGATTTCCAGGTTTGGATCCCCTACTGTTTGCCCAGCCTGTCACCTTCATCTAACATATTTGATCACCAAAGACAGAATTCATCCCAACCTGTTTTCGCTGTGAAAATGATCTTGGCTGTCAGTATGGTGTAAAACATCCATCACTCACTCACTCCCTCCCTCAACCACCTCCCCCTGCTAGGCTCCATTTTGTCCACCCACCCACCCTAACTACAAACCAGCTGTGAGTCCAACCTTTGGCTGGTAGCCCATCAAACCAAACATACACTGCCTGTTGATCCACCTAATAGCTGTGGCTGCTCCAACCCAAGACCAAAAGGTGATCACTTCCGTGACTGCTATACTGAAATGCTACTGATTATTACTCATTTAAATATTTCAGGCAATGACCTACTGGTTTACCCAGAAAATTCGCATTTATGAGTCACCTTTTAAATCATACTTTAAACCACTACTAATTCTGCACTCCTTGTATACTCTATCCCCACTTCTTTTTGTTCCTGAAATAGCTAGATAATCATCAATTTTAGCACTGATTCATATCAAGAATGTATACTTCATTATTGCATGTATGCTGATATTATAAACTGAACTGGAGAAGATCGGTTGGTAGTAGTGTGCCGATTTGTGCAATAATTCAGCCTAAAGGGTATATGCCTATATGTGGCTTGAAATAAGTCAATTGTACCAGTAAATCAACCAATTTTAGCACTAGCTGCATGGTTCACATCAAGCATGTAGGCCTATATTTCAACATTGCACACTGATTGGTTAACTAAATTGGCATATATTCTGTTAGGAGTAATCGGTCGATTTGTGCGCCAATTCATACCTAGTGGGTATTGGGCTTAACACCCATGCCCACTAGGCGATTTTGTTCAGAGTCGGCCGATTATTGGTGGTAAAATCGGCCGACTCTACTCTGAGAGTCGGCCAATTTTAGTGTGATCACGATCAAACATGCAAATTTCATTATATCTATCATACTAGCAGGTGATCATAAGAGTCGGCCGATTCTCCTAGTTGCCTGTCGCCCGGCGTCGGTAAAATCGCCTAGTGGGTATGGGGCTTTAAGCCCATCCATCCAAACACCTGTCAGCCCACCCACCCACCTCATCCCTCCCCCGCCCACCCTCACCTCTCGGCCTCTGTAGCAGTGTGGGTGTAAATGTCACGTTAGGCCTAGATATACGACCCCTCATTACAGCCAGCCTACGTAAAGGCCACTCACACAATGTTCACCAGAATGTCACCGCATCGCCATTACCACATTAACTGTAAGCTACTGATTGTCCAGAATTTTATTAATAATGCTTTTCATATTAGTAATGTGAACTGCAGTTACATAAATGTCATATATTGGCCATTGTTATACATGTACCAGTCGGTACTTGTAGTATAATTTTTGACCCAACGCCCACCACAAGGTTAGAAGGTTCACCATTCAGACTACTGAAATCCGTGTTTTATTGGATGTTTACATTGCCTGCAAAATTGGCTATCAGAATAAACAGGAATGCCATTCAGCATTGAGGAAAAAAGTCTGAACTATTTTTCAATATCACAGAAAAATTTATATGTAATACTGAATGTATGGCGACTTTTTAAATTTTATGTATATAAATTATGAGAAAAATAGCCCCCAAACCTGAAACCTCCTGCAAACTGGCAACTGTGCACTGATTATAAAGTTAAATCGGTGGTGATCACAGCAGCTATCGTTGATCTGTGTATGAAAAAGCTGGGGACATATAGCTAGCTCTAAATTTGATCGGACTCAATACAAGCTCTTAGGTCCTCAACAGTACATCTTCAGGCCTCGAGAAATTTCGGAATGGGCTATGATTCCAGCAGGCTCCCAGACTAACCAGCACGGGAGCCCGGCACCAGAACCAAGGAGCCCATTTTTACGGAGAATTGTCTTTTTAAGAAGGCATCCCGTTTTAGACCACATCATTTTTTGAAATTTGAAATAAATCTTGAATAATTTCATTCAAGTTAGGCAACCCCGGGCTCCCAAGCAGTGGGAACTGGGAGCCCAAGGGGGTGGAGAGGGTGCTCCAGACACCCCGGGCACTGGATTTGTCGAGGCCTAAGATTCTTGCTTATATTGAGGGTATGCACTTGTACCTATTCATACATTATGATAAAATGTGTAATATTTAGAAAATTGAGTGTATGCACTTTGGTTTTTGCATCATAGCAGCCACGCCAATGATAACGAAATGCAGTAACAATGTTTTGATGATAAAACTGCCGCTGGCGACCACCTATTAACAGAAGGACTATAAGTGTGAAGCGCGTTGGCCATGGTTTCCGTCTCACCAAATACCATCGGTGAAAAAAGTGTTGGTGTCGTTTAATGGTGTATTTTTCATGTGCAAGCAGGTGTGTAGCATGACGGAGAGCAGGTAATAGTCAGGTAATGAGTAAATGTGATTCTAAATGTGAAACCTAAGGACATTACCTGTTAATAGGGAGGTTGAGAAATGGGACCCAAATATATACATTTCGAGTATCACCAACAAGTCAAAATAAAGGCTGTATTCCATTATCTGATTTTACTCCCGATTTCAAAAGTCAGCAGTGGGAATATTGGTTAATTATAGATTTGTTATATACCATTGGAATGTTTTTTTCAATTCTCTTTCAAATGATATGTAACATGTATAGTTCTTATTACTCATGAAAAGTTACAAAAAGGCAAATTATTGGTGGCCAAACTCGGATAGTGGAATACAGCCTGTCAACTTGATCAATGTGTAACATAATCGTTTGGTAAAAACAGGATTTGAACTAGTTTTATCTGCTGAACACAATTAAGATTTTTGTTCCTGAATTCCGTGAATCCAATAGGTATAATTGTGAGAAGTAGGTCAGGTTGACCTAGTTGCATAACTTACGTCCAGACCGAGGCGCGCCGCCTTGTGCAGCAGCGTCTCTCCCGTCTCCTTACAGATGACGAGACGCCGGGCCATTTCCGGTGCCGACAGCACTTCCTGTCCTGCGCAGTCGTCGACGCTGCGGGCCTCAATGGCCTCAGGCTCCACCTGGTGGGAAAAAAAGGAAAGGTTTGGGTCAGATTGGGGTGAGACTTGGGAAGGTAGAAAGACTATTAGTTGGTACTTCAATGGTATGAATCATTCTTTGAAGGTTGAACCATTATGGTTTTGTACTTTCGGTTGTAAATACAGACTGAAGTCATGATGACGATGTTTTGGAGTTTAAGGTCTGCTCAGCAATTTTTTCAGCTATATCGAGACAACTCCGGGGAATGGCATAGATCTATAGGTTGTCTGTGGCCGACTACAGCAAACGCTCTATCCCCAGGAATGGCAGAGATCTATATGTCATTTGTGGCTGACTACAGTAAAGGCTCTATCCCCAGGAATGGCATAGATTTATAGGTTATCTGTGGCCGACTACAGCAAAGGCTCTATCCCTAGGAATGGCATAGATCTATTGGTCGTCTGTGGCCGACTTCCCGAGTTGGCAGCCTGCCAGACGGCGTGGAGGTTATCTATGGCCAACTACAGAAAAGGCTCTATCCCTAGGAATGACATAGATCTATTGGTTGTCTGTGGCCCACTACAGCAAAGACTCTATTCCCAGGAATGGCATAGATCTATAGGTTGTCTGTGGCCCACTACAGCAAAGACTCTATTCCCAGGAATGGCATAGATCTATAGGTTGTCTGTGGCCCACTACAGCAAAGACTCTATTCCCAGGAATGGCATAGATCTATAGGTTGTCTGTGGCCCACTACAGCAAAGACTCTATTCCCAGGAATGGCATAGATCTATAGGTTGTCTGTGGCCGACTCCCCGAGTTGGCAGCTTGCCAGACGGCGTGGAGCGAGAGAGTAGGGGAGGGAGGGGAGGGGAGGGAGGAGAGGTGGGCAATGGAGGAGGGGGGACAATTATGAGGGTAAGGGAGGGGGTAGTGGAGAAGGAAAATGGGAGGGTGTCGGGCTCCGCTGCCAGCCTCACCAAGAAGAGTATACTGTTATTATCCACCTAGCCTGATTAATTACAACCTATAGGGGAGTATGGTGGTGTTTACTTGATGTGTTTACTTAATGTAGTGACGTCTAATGAATACCCACTGTAAAGTATCGGGGCGGAAAGGACCTGCGGTTAAGACGGTAATGTACTGATGTAGAGGTTTATATAGAGAAACTGCGACTGGGCGGGATGGTTTGATTTTTGATTTTTCAGTGATCATTTTGGAAATTCGATTACTGAATTAAAGAAAAAAAACACCTTGAGATTAAAAAGAAAACATTTTCTAAATTGACATTAAGATGCCCAGAGAGGCAGTGTTGTACTAATGTACCATCCTTTAGATATGGTGCTTGTAATAGTAAAGAGGCGCGACTTTAGCACTGAAACATAACAGTAATACCAACGATTATAGGCCAGTATGGACAGTTTACATATTTGAACGTTTGTTAAACCCACATTAGTTCAGTTTACCAAAATGTCTTTGTTTTTGTTATGGGTCCCCCACACCCATCCTCGCGGTTCTTGTACTGTACCAATAACATCAGATGCTTCTTGTGAGCAACCAGTTTTGATTGCATAAAATCCTTTTTTTTAAAACTTAACTTAACTTCGTCACATACGGTGCTTTTCACAATGTAATACAATGTTTTAATGGTTGTTTGCCTAAGGTTTAGGTTCAACCTAAGTTAGAGGACCTGTGGTATAGTGCCAAATCATTGGTACAACCAAACAAAAGATAAGTGTCCTCATACTTTCCTGCACCAGTCAATAATTGTGTTGGCTGTCTATTAGTGTTATTATTGTAAGCCATGAGGTTATAACAGTAACAACAGGCGGGTGTACAACAGTGTAATACCCATACCCTGCAGTAGGTGACTTTTACACGGTCTTCAAATGGATCGGCACTAAAATCGACCGATTCTTAAGGTTGCCCGTTATTATAGTATATTGTACATGTTTGATGTGAATAGGTGCTTACATCGGCCTATTCTGCCCCTAGAATTGGCCGATTTTACCGCAGATCTGTCGGCCAATTGTGTAAAAAATGTCCTAGTGGGTATGGGACTTAACGTTATTCAGAACGTATTAGGCTAATGAGTTCTGTGGAATTAGGCCAAGAAAAAATTATTGTGCTCCGTTTACCTGACCCTATAGGTTTTGTTTTAAGCTTTTTAAGTCTTCTCTAATTCACATTTTTGGGCAGCATGAGGTTACTGAACTATTTTGGCCTGAAAATGTCCCCAATAACTAAATTGATTTGAGATGGATTAGATCCAAAACGCCTGTGCCAAAACGGTCTGCCTATCCTGGGAGACTGGTTCAAGTTTACAGTGTACAAAGTATACAACCTGTAAAGACCTACTTCATAACACCCTTCATGAACACACTACTTAAGGTGGTATTACACGACAGGACTTGAGCTGCCATATAACGATGACGCAGAAAAGTCGCACATATTAGAGACGAAATTCTTTGTTCTGCATGTGTAAAATACTCTAAATTGCCAGTTTCAAGTGACAATTTGTTCCAATGTGTGATAGTAATATTGTTATGATTGTAATAGGCCCTTTACACCCAGGCCTGGTTATCTCGGCCCCTGTATATAACGGCCCCTTTTGACACACCTCACACCCACACCCGGTTAACGCGGCCCCTGTCTATAATGGCCCCTTTTGGCACTTGTACACAGGCCCGGTTAACTCAGCCCCTGTATATAACGGCCCCTTTTGGCACGTGTACACTCACTTCATACACAGGCCCGGTTATCTCGGCCCCTGTTTATAACGGCCCCTTTTGGCATGTGTTCACTCATACCTCACACCCAGGCCCGGTTAACTCAGCCCCTGTCTATAACGGCCCCTTTTGGAACAACTCACACCCAGGCCCGGTTATCTCGGCACCTGTTTACAACGACCCCTTTTGGCATGTGTATACTCCCATCTCACACCCAGGCCCGGTTAACTCGGCCCCTGTCTATAACGGCCCCTTTTGGCATGTGTATGCTCACATGTCAATAAAACACACACACACACTGCGCCACGTGATCTCGGGCCGGCCGCGCATGCGTCCTGTGGCCAGCTGGTGCGGCAGGACCCGGATCAATGACCTTAGTGCACCTGTTAGTCCTGGTAAGCCCGGCTTACATTATACAGAAGTGGTTCCCAGTTGGTACCTAAAGGGGGTATTCCACTACACGACTTGGCCTGCGATATGACGATGTCGCAAGGAAATTGCACATATTACAAATACAATTCTGTGTTACACATAATGTAGTATGCTCCAAATTGCCAATTTTAACCAATATATCACTCATTTCTTTATAATATCGTCATATCGTGGTGATATTGCAGCCCATGTCATGTAGTGGAATATACCCCCTTGAGGATCGGGAACACCCTGTCCCAGTGTCTAGGACTGAGCGTCTTTGACGGAAAACCAACATTTACCGTCTGTGAATCACAGATTACTGGTAGTAGTTTAATAAATGGTCATTTTATATGGCAAAGGTATTCTATTTCCCTTTAAGAGTGCCAGGATATAGTTAATAAATGACTGTGTTAACAGCGTACATTTAAGCCCCATACCAAGTGAGTGACTTTTACACAGTCGGCCAACGGATCGGCACTAAAATCGGCCTAATGATCGTCTTTTGCTTCTTCCCACGCAATTGTCGCCGATCCCAGTCTGTACATGACACGCATTAGCCGATCCCCCCAAAAATAGGCTCTGCGACGTCCCCCGCCACCCAGGCCACCCGTCGGTAATATAGAATACCACGGGGAAACCGTGCATCTGCCACGCTGCATCGGCATATATATATATGTACACTGGGCCACCGCTATACGACATCCCTACGGCAGCGAGCATAGGAGATTCAACTTTATCCTATTAACCTTTTTCTGCAGGCAAATGGGACTGATATGAGCCGGAGGTCGTTGTCTTATAGTGCCCTGATTATCTGTGTCTAGAAAGTCAACAACCTCCTACAAAACCTCCAGTACTTATCTGGGGTCTTTTATAAGGCGGTTTAACCTTAAGCCCTGTATCCACTAGGCGATTTTACCATCACTGGGCGACGGGCCACTGGGAGAATGGCCGTTGCCATTGCTGGACGACTGCCATATCAAGCAATTTAGATATTTTGCGGCAGTTTTTTTTTTTTGCGGCCGCTCCCGTTGCCCATCGCCCAGAATCAGCACATACCCACAGGGAGTCGCTCAGTGATCCTGAGTTGCCCAACGACTTTACCGATGATTGTCCCACTCACCCGGCGACGGTAAAATTGCTAAGTGGGTATGGCCCTTTACAGAAAGTGTCCATGGGAGTTTACCAGACTTACCTTCTAGTAAGTGTCTACGAATGGTGCCTCCAGAAACCAACCTTTGAAGTCGTTCATTGCTTACATATATTCGCCCATAGGGCCATACATTCTTATTCTGTTGAAGGGATAACAAATCTTAAGGGACCTTGTATTTCAGCATGCATATACGGTATAGGTATCTTCCGATACTAATAGGCCTGTATGTGTAGGCTGAAGCTACAGTTGTTTTATTTTTAATAAAGAACAACCTATCCTCTCCTGCAAAAATGCGACGGTGTTAATCTGGGCAATAACCTAGGAGTACAGAGGGATCACCTCAGAAGTCAACCAGATGGGGAGGTTTATAAGGGCCATACGTTGACACAAGGCAGGGGGGAGAGCTTAATAGGAGCCAAAAGCAATGTAGGATCACAATTGTACAAATTCTATGAACTGTTGAAATACATTCTAGGGCCATAGCCTAGGCCTGTGGTAAAATATAGACTGTGAATACCACATTAAAATACATTAGAATACAAGAAAACTGATTCCCACTGGTCAATTTTGATGACCCACCAATCTTTTTTTTTTTTTTAAACATTGTTGTCAGAGTGTCTACAGGCATACATGACATGAGAATTATGAAATTCAAGTGAAGTTATAGCTAGTTATTGTGATCTATACTGTACCAATGGCTAGGGTTAGACCCTTAGAATGCATTTTCATAGTTATTTGAGTTTGCAAAATTGTATATGACACAATATTGCTTTTGGTTCCCATTAACTAGTATACTTAAATTATAGTCATTATTTAGACAATAATTTGTCAAATGTAAAAAAAAAAAGGAAAAATAATATGAAGGGATTAGGAGGGGTTGAATCACATCAGTCCAAGTTTATACAATAATTATAAATATGTCTTTCTAATCAGAAATGATTGCTTCATTATCATTTCTAAGATTGTATTCCTGCGTGAACTATATAAGAATAGGGGCCTGTGCCGAGCCCCCCCCCCCCCCCCCCCCCCAAACGAAAGAAAAAAAGGAAAAGAAAAAAAGAAAAAGAAAGAAAAAAAAAGTCTTTGTTTCGTTGGTCAACCAACCAAACCATGAGGGGATTACGAGAGGTTGAGTTACACCGGTCAAACTTGCCAATGTATAGTGATAATACACCACTTGACAGAATGTCAGTTGCCCAGAAGAGTTTTCTGATCGTCTCGGGCTACTGGACACCCCATTAAACGAGCCTTGCAGGATTAGGTTGGACTTCATCGCCATGATTCGTTTTTTGCCTCCGTAAGTAGTATACGGCGAGTGGAGTAAGTGTCGGGCTGTACCCTCGGGGGAGGGCTGTCGTCCCAGCCCCACTAAAGGGGTGTCCTTTGAGGCTGTATTCCACTGTACGATTTTACTCCCGATTTTAAAACCCCCCAGTAGGAGAAGGCCCCTATGGGCCAATTATAGCATTTGGGCTGTATTCCACTATGCGATTTTACTCCCTGTATGAAAGATCGGCTGTGGGAACGTTAGTTAATCATAGACATGTGACATGCCAAAGGTCTTCAAATTCTCCTTCAAATGATATGTAGGACGTTTTGTCTTTTGGCATATTATTGGTAAAAAGTTATGAAGTGCCAAATGATCGGCAGTCAGAATCCCCTAATATCTATAAAACTAGTCTGACCCTATCATGTTCTAAATCCCAGCTCAGCTTCTACTGGGAATATCTAAGAACTGTTTACACTTGTTTTACATTCGTCATTTTTGTCAATAATTCTCAAAATCGTAAAGCACATAACATACATGTATATCGTTAGCCTTAGGAAGAATTTTAAATCATCTTTGAAATGATATCATGCATGGGTTTCTGATAAATTTCCGATAGAAAAAATCAAAATTTCCTG
This sequence comes from Lepidonotus clava, assembly GCA_936440205.1. Classification (NCBI taxonomy): domain Eukaryota; kingdom Metazoa; phylum Annelida; class Polychaeta; order Phyllodocida; family Polynoidae; genus Lepidonotus; species Lepidonotus clava. The sequence continues at coordinate 7,978,047 of OW387148.1, forward strand.
ATTATCAGTGTTAAAATCGCCTAGTGTCCTGCAGTCTTAACGCGGCACCAGCGAAGGTCCTCGCGGCTACCAGCGTCCCCGGGGTCCGAGCCGACGGCCCCCGATTATATCCGGAAACGGCCGAAGGCGATGAGAGCCGGGGACTCGGGGCGGGCTCGATAATGGAAAGCGTTCCAATATGGCGGCGGTCTCACGGGGTTCTCACATTGGATTTCACGGACACGCAATGGCTATCACTCACTCGTCTCATTGATCAGGCTGTCAGGGGGGTTGGGAGGGGGGGGGGGGGTAGTAGGGAGGGGTATAATGACAAGAAGGGGAAGAGGCAGGACGTTAAGGAATACTACTTGACCTTTTCTTAAAATTTCTTAAAAAGGCCTGGCCACACTGACCAACTATGATCATCTTTATGTTGGAATCAAAGCCCTATGCAAGGGCAGATCATAATTATCATTTTAAGAAAAATGGATTCATTTCATAGCCAAGTGATCATGGTCACCATAACTATATGACCAACCCCAAAAGGTTATCATGATACTATGATCAGGTCTGCACAATGTCTATTGCTAACTAAGTATGTTACTTAAAGCGCCGTGGTATTCAGAGACGTATTCTTAAGAAAGCCCTAGGTCTTATACCTCATAATGCTCACCAGGTGTACCATGGTATTAACCTTAAAGAGGCCCACACAGGACAACCTCCCCTTTATCGCCCACTGGGGGGACGGCCCACAATGCATCAGCCCTTCTCCTGGGGTCACTGCATATCCGGTTCCGGTGCAGTCATTATTGCACATTCATGGGTAGTGCTTCGAGAAAAAGATAACGTGACGTAAGGGAAAATTGTTAACAGTAACTATAAACTAGGGTTCAAATAAAATACTAACAGGCATTGGGAAATACACTCCACATACAATGCGACCAAATACAGCTCCTGTCACTACATGGTTTTCTTCAGGCCAGCTTAAAAACACATTATTCCTAGTTGGTGAACTGGCTTTAAAAGGCCTTGACGGTCGGTCAGGTTCTTTTACTATCTGGATTTGTTTTCATTTTCGTAAAGGAAGTACTAATATTTTGGGGGAAGAAACAAAATCAGTATGAAATAAGCCAAGAAATGTTCAGTCGGCAACACAGCACCAAATCGGGCATTCGACTAGGGACATTTTTTCTGGCTTGCCCCATCCCTGTCTCCTTGCCGCCCGCCCGATACAGGCGCCGTGACCGTCCTTCATAAACTCTGCTGGCATTTACGACATAACGGGATCTGGGCCTCCTGTGTACGTGGGTTAAGGCTGGGTCAAGAATGACCGCTGTGACATTATTCCTTTAACGTAATTAGACATACATTAACACTACAATAACGTTTGAAACCTAACCATAGTACAATATATTATGCTGTCCTTTCGAAAATGTCCTCTAAAAAGGAAACCAAATCGATCTGGTGACACCTGTGATTGAATACCTGTACCTAGCTGCTGTAACTCTGTATACATGTGTATGTGATTATCTCATAATTGTGTGTCATCATTATATACGTATTCTAATACCAATATGACCACTGCTAAACTTATTTAATCATTCGTATTAAAATCACACATCTTAATTGTGTACTGACATGTGCAGTATAAAAACATTTGGCGGGAAAACTTAATTGCATTGCAGAACATCTGACTCGCTATTGGGGACTTCGTGTACAGCCAACCTTGTTCAGAGACGCTTACATAAGATATAATTATGTGCAGGGATGGTATCACACTGAATGGCGTCTGATACACTGATAGATTTGATCTATGATAATATTAACTGTGATGGAATTGTATGGAATTTACATTCCTATTCTCTGCATGGAAGATCAACAATTGAAAATGTAATTGAGAATTGGCCAATAAGAAATAAATTATATTAAACCAGAAAAATAAAGTGGAATTTGCCCCTCCCCCTCCACTGGTCGTAGTCCACATTAACCTCCTGGAGACGGGGGGTGTGCACTCATTGACCCCGACCGGCCGATCCCCGCGGACTCTGACTCACGGCAAGTTGTATTCAACAGAACCTCCGGGGGGAGGGGGGGGGGGGGGTAAATTATTATTAAAAGGGGGAGCTAAAGATACTGCGCTGAAATGGCGCGTATGTGTGTGTTTCAGATCCAAAAACGCATCTCGATACGTCAACGTATCTCAAATCTACCTATTCATATTCACGGCTAAATGTGCAAAAGTTGATCATCATAATTATATGGCCATGTAAGATAAATGCGCACTAGGACACTTGTGATGAAATATCTTTGAAATGCATTATATGGGAAATGTCATGACTGTATGGGAGGATCTGAAACTCCTTACTACATCGCATTTCCCCTCCGTTTGTAGTTTAGGGGTTCACCAAAATGGAGGGGGGTCAGGGCCCCCTGCACTCCTTGCATTCGTCCCTAAGGGGAGGCTTATCGTCAGTAATTCCCTCTTCCCAGCATTCTACTTTCCCGACGATCTTTTAATGTTATTCAATGTTTCTCTATATGTAGCACATGACATACACTTATGAAATTACTGAAAATTTACCAGATTTTGTAAATGTTAATTCGCTTTTTTTTAAATTTTAGAATTCAGTGATGGCACGTAAAACCTCATAACTGTTACCGAATTGGTAGTATTAAAGTGACATAACTTTAATTCCCTCCTCTAATCTGTACTTTAGATTTAACTATACATTGTTTCAACGATTCGTAAAGATATCAAATATAGATTAATTGATTCTCAAGGAAAACGTATCTTCTGTTATTTTGGAATGTAAAACAGGAACAGGAAGTGAATTACGATTACTTCATGTAGTAAGTAAGTGTCAATAACTTACGATAATGAATATGAAAAGAACAAGAATAGGGAGAAATAATAACAGGGTGCCCACGCTTTTTAAACAAATCTTTTAAAGACCTATTTAAGACCTAAGCTTGGCAAATCTAAGACCAATTTGCCACAGCTTAGGACAAATTCGACCGGATGAATTTTGATGTACCGACACTAGGCAAAACACTGCAATTTTACTCATCCTATAATCTAATTTTCATTTCCTAATGAGATCCAACTCAAGACCTTTTTAAGACCTCCAGCAAGAAAAAGGTGAAATTTAAGACCTTTTTAAAGCTTTACAGTTAAAAAAAGACAATTTAAGACCTTTTAAGACTTGTGTGGGCACCCTGAATAAGAATAAATTACAAGTTTACAGCCTACTCACCTTCTCCCTGATCGGGGGCGGTTTGCGCTTCTTCTTGTCCCGGCGTCGGTCGTACCAGGCTCCTGTCCGTCTCCGGAAGTAGCGCCCCCCGCGACCCCTACCGGCCCGCCCGCACACCAGGCCCCGGGGGCGCGGCGGGGGGGCGGGGAGACGCGCGCCCGGCTCACAGACGCCCGAGTCGTAATCCACTTCCGGTTCAACCTCGACGTCGTCGTCGTCAACGTCGTTGTCATCGTCGTCGTCGTACCGGGGTTTACTTCCGGTTGGGCGATAATCCGCGTCGCTGACGTCATCGTCGTCGTTGGTACTCCCCTCCTTGGTACATCCGCCACGTGAGACCCCACCGCGCCCTCTGGGGGCTCCCTTTGACCTTCTGACCTTGGGGGTCACTAAACTCTTCTCCGGAGAAAGGTCACGGTCCACTTCCGGTTTGATTTTCCTCCGGTAGGCGCGTTTGGGTTTCTGCAGGGTCGTCGCGGCCGACGGACGCGCGCGGCGCACGCGCTTCTCATCGACGGCAGCCTCGTTCTCGTCCTCACTTCCGGTGTCGCTCTGAAAGATGACCCCCAGCCGTTTGCGGGTGTGGCCCGCCCCCTCGCGGCTGCAGCGCTGCTGGTTCTGGCGTTTGAACCGTTTGATGATCTTACGATACTCCTCCCGTTTCAGCTCCCGCTCGTACGCCGCGTTCTTGTTGTAGCAGGACGACGACAGGCGGCGCACCCCCTTGGTGGCTGCAACGACATCAATCAAATTATATGTAATTACAAAAAGTATATGTATTTCTATGTTTCATCTCAATCACTGTAATATCCGGAAGAACAGATTTATTTGAAGATATTCAATAAAAAATATTAAAAAAACAAAAAGAAAAAAAAACACGACAGGACGGGAGGGGGTTAGAGGCGTTAAACTTAGCTACTATAACTAAATCTTCAAACAATGTTCATATACAATTTTCCGGTTTTGTAAAATTAAGAATCTCCTGGAAATTGGTACAAAGGTCATAGTATACAAACAAAATATAATTCCCTTTAGTTGAATGTATTAGCTTTATTTTCAACCTCTGTAACAAACACATTCCCATAGAGCATTCACCGTAATAGGGCCTCGTCTACGAAAAGGCCTATCTGCATCGGATTTTGGTAACATCGACATTATCATGTTCACATTATTGAATAAAATATTCAATGATATAGTTACTTATGGTATTCCGAGAATTCACGCTATATCAGGATATTCTGAGCTCACAAGTACACTAGAACTGATATGTGAGATATTGTGTTGGGAAAGGGGCTTTTTGAAAGAACAGATCAATATCAGATCCCAACACTACAATAATAATGTCAAACAAAAGCTTGTCGTAACTCCTTGGAAAATATCGGAACAGTTTTGGGAGAAAATTTCGGAAAATTCAATTAATATCATCATAAACAATTTATGAAAGTATAGTCCCAGAAAAGATGCTGAGTTGATTGTAAAATTGCAATATCACAATGTCGCAGAGAAGTCACACATATTAGAGGAAAAATTGTTGCACACATGTGAGGCACTCCAAATTGCCATTTTTTTAAACAATTATTTTACTCCTGTATACGTATTGTCTATCAATGTAATATCATCATATCATCAGCATTGTTCAGTGGGAGGCAGGCTCGTACGTAACGATCAATAGATGTAAGGGTAGTAAGAAAAGGATGGATATATAATATATACAGCAGCCCAGAATAGAAATGGGTGCTAAATGAAAGGCAGGCTGGTATTTTAAGATGCCTAATGCAAAATAAATCAGGCAAAAATTCCTGTTACTTGTTAATATCATGACTCAGCTTTAAGCCTTAGCTCTGTCGGGAAGTTTAAATACATAATAAATGTAGTTCCTATTGACTGATGTTGTCCCCACAACATGAGCAGGATACGTCACTAACGTGGGGTGCCTGGATGGAGATTACTCCCCCCCCCCCCAACACTTTCTCTAGGTTGAGGGAGTGCCTGGGTAAATAATTTTTCCCTTTTATACTCTTCCTATGTTCGGAAAGTTCCTGAGTACAGCCTTGACCCCTTTTATACTCTCCCTGTATTCAGAAGTCCCCAGGAACATATTTCTCCCCTTTTATACTCTCCCTGCCTTCATGGGGTGCCTGGGGCAGACTTCTCTTCTTTAAGTTTTATACTCTCCCTTCATTCAGCGAGTGCTCGGCTACACACTTCTCTCGTTTTATACTTTCCCTACATTGCCTTCTGGGGGTCCCCAGGTACACAATTCTCCCCTTTTATACTCTCCCTGCATTTGGGGAGCACCTGGGTGTAGACTTCTCCACTTTTATACTCCCCCTGCATTTTGGGAGTGCATGGGTATAAACTCCACCCCCTTTTATATTGACACTGCATGGATTTGGGGAGTGCCTGCAGAGAGACTTCTCCCCTCCTTTAAGCCCTGTACATACTAACGATTTTACCGGCGACCGGCAATTGGCGACTGACTAGATTGGGCTGATTCTTATGATCACCTGTTAGTATGATATATTGAAAAGTGCACGGTTGATCTGAATAAACGATAAAGATGGCCGATTCTACCCTAAAAATTGGCCGACTTTATCGCTGATTCGTCGGCCGACTGTATAAAAATCGCCTTGTGGGTATGGGGCTATAATCTCCCTGCACTTGGGGAGTGCCTAGGGACAGACTTTTCCCCTTTTATACTCCCGCTGCATTCTGGGAGTGCATGGGGACAGACTTTTCCCCTTTTATACTCTGCCTGTACTGACTAGCTTTATATTTTGATTGATTGACTTTAGGTACAGTTCTGAAAGTGGTCAAATATATTGAAGAATGGACAAAAAATCTGTTGAAAACTTATCCCATCTTTTGGTCCTATGTCATCGAGAAAACCCTGACTAAGTGTTACAGGAACTACAACAAGATTGCTGCAACAATGGAAGTATAAAAATATCACCTTCCCGCGGAATAGAGGTACTGGTCCAGCTTTCTTTATATATATACTTTGTACTTATTTAACAATACCCACAGTTCTAGAAACGTTAATTAAAGTGCCCTAATTAATAAACGTATCTAAAGGCCGGATTCCACTATATGACATCTGGCACTATACTTGTGTAAATTCTACCGATGTTGGGTGCAAAGATCGGGAGTCACTCACTATTTTTGGTGAAGTCCCAAACATCTTGAGGTGGAATATACATGCACTAAAATCCTCACAATCTTTGGTATGCCCAAAATCGTGTGTCAGAGATCGTGAGCCTTCCTGCCAATAGTTACCAACGTGTTCGTAACTATCGAAGCACCTACTCACAACATTCTTTCCTACCTGAAATGGACACACTCACGATCTTTAACCCCAAAACCTCACGATCTTAGGCATCTGCCATATAGTGTAATACGGCCCTTACAGTGAAAGTAATGGGTGGTGGAACTCTACACCGCTATGCGGACGTGGGCGGAATATCCTTTCATGCACTTTGCACTTTCATATTGCGGATCTCTCTGATTTATAATAGGATGTGGCTTGTGCTAGGTCGATAAAACAAAACATCATCTCGGGTTTCTTTATCCGTTTGAAGAAAAACAATAGGAATATAGACCTCGTATTGATGGAGTCTACTAGGACTTTCTGCGACCAGATATCCTATCTGCCTCACTCTAATCACAATGTAACTAAAGAATCCTGACTTCCTTGAATGGCATTTGTGTTTACAGATGATTTCATATTTTGAATGTTTGAGAAATGCGCCTGGGGAGGGGTGGGTTCTGTAGGTAACACGAAACGCTAGTGCAATAAAACCATGGAGAATTGTATGAAATGGTATTCTTATTCTTGTTGCGTTACAGATTTTATTACAAACGCAGTAGTGCGTGAGCTACATCATCTTATTGGTCTCAGTCCGTGGGTGATGCAGCAGTCATCACGCCCCGATACCCACTGACAATAGGATGACCTTCTGAGGACAGCTGGAGGTCACAGGTCACAGGTCAAGCCCAGCCTGATGGCCACCTACCGGCGACTGGCGGTACCAATGAGAGCTACACTCAGAGATTGGTACGGTATTTGGCCGTTTGATGAATGGGGATATCATTTTATGAGATTCTAATGTCGTTTCACTGAAAGGTTTCTCGATTCTAACATAATAGTTATGTAGAATATGATTATATATACATATAGAATATATACATTTAGAATATATATAATATACAGGTGCAGTATTATAGTCTACATGTAGGCCTATATATTATTCTATATTCATAAATTGTGTGTGTGTGTGTGTGTGTGTGTGTGTAAATCAATTATCGGCTTGTCAGTGTTAAAAGCTGTATTTTATGTCAAAACGGATTGATGAAATAAATACGTGCAAAGACAACCCTAAACGTCCAAGACTAGTTTGACCAAAAAGAACACAATTAGTAAGAATAATTAGAATATCCAAATTGTATGTAAATATCATTATGTATAATTTGATCCTGAAAAAGTTAAACCCTGCAATTGTAATGATCCAGAAAGCCGACTCACGCCGAGGAAGTCCATTGTAATAAAAACAATTTCTTTTTAGACAAAAAGGAAAAACGGTGTGATAAGCTCGTATTACCGATCGGTTTAGGCTCCTATTAGGCTCACTTCAGGCTAGCGTTAGGCGGGACCGTTCTGACGCGGGGTGAGGTGCTCGTGAACCGCTCCTTGGCCCCGGGCCAGGACTCCCCCATAATATTTACTGCTCGCCCGGGGGCCCTTCAGGTACACACGGGCGGACCTCCTACGGTCTACCCCCTCCCCCTCCCCCTCCTCCTTCACCTTCCACTCTCTCTACCCTATTCCTACCGCCAGGGGGGGGGGGGGGGCGCTCCTCCCAGGTTTGGGTACCCACTGCAAAGTGGGAAGCGAAAGCTGTGGCTGTGATGTTGGTCTAGGCTGAAAAAAGTGGGGCTGTAACTGACCAAGGAAGTCCAAAGGGGGTTTGTCAAGGGCACCATACTGTAAGAGCTGTTGTGTTTAGGTAGTCTAATCAGGGAAAAAGCATTAGGATTAGCTAGTATGATTGTTTGTGGTCCAATTTTGAGAAAAGAGCTTATTTCTGAGATTGGTCTGTAGTCAAATCATATAGCTGCAGTAAAAAACAATGGGCTGTTCATTGACATCCAAGAAAATAGGGGGTTGTTCAATCAAAGCAGAAAGCTTGGAAAACTGGGGGCTATAGTTTCAGTTTGGGTGCCAACCCTCAAAGAGTCAGTGCCCCCCCCCCCCCCGCCCCGCCCGTCCCTATCCCACCCCCTCCCCTTCTCTCTACCCTATCCCCACCCCTTCCCCTCTTCCTCCCCTCCACCTTCCCGCTCTCTACCCTACCCTTAACCCTCCTCCTCCCTCACCTCCCCCTCTCCCTACCCTACCCTTCCCCCACCCCTCTCCCTCCACCTTCCCCCTCTCCCTACACCTAGTCCTCCCCCTGCCCCCACGACTCCCCACGTCGTTTCTAGGAGTGGAGAGAGCGGGAGGTAGGGGAGGGGGTAGGCTTTGAGGAGACAGAGTAGAGCAGATGAGGGGGTGAAAGCCCATAAGTAAATCACATAGAGATCTGAGGTGATATACACAACTGGTAAATCATAAATCCAATAGGAGTTCGAAAGCTCTGAGCCTTTATTCCACAGGCTAATTTTTCTTACAATCTTAAAAATCGCTTGTGGAAATAAATGTTAAGCGCAAACATATTGTTATGCATCATTAGAAAGGTCATATTCCAGGCAAACAGCAATTTAACAGGCATGTTCTGCAACCATACTTTTTGTTGTTGAGAACTCACAAATACAGACTATTATAAAAATATTATTTGCACATGAAAGAACACAAGAAGAATGTCCCAATAACGTTGCACTGCAATATCATAATGCTAGGTTCTAAAGACGTTTTTTGGTGTCATCGAAGTAACAATAACCAAAGCAGAACTAAATAGAACATTGCTGCACTGCTTGGGATAATTCTCTTTTAAATGTTATATAGGATGTATGGGTTTAAACCATATTTTTTTGGAAAGAATAAACCAAATACAAAATTGGCAGAATAACGATGGGCCTGTGGAATATCGGTTTGGTGATGTGTGGATGGTGGTGTTATATCTGGACATATATAATCATGTCGGGAATTTGCCACTCAACTAGACACATTTAGCTGATACCTTCTCTGCATTTAAATATCCCAGGTATGGCGTTTTTCTTTGTTTATGAGGTTAACTTGACCATCTGGTTATAAGGAAATTTGAAACACTGAAAAGGAGGCTACAACGCGCTCCTCAGGAACATGGCGTCTCCTGCACGCGCTGCTGTCTTCTGCGCATGCGCGGGGATTATCGATCGGGGCCAAATCTCGTCCTCCGCTCGTACCCGGCCGGTTTAATGACGAGATCAGCAGGCGGGTCACGTGACGACAGCCCCGCAGTGAATACAACCACGGGGTCGCCCGTGGGCACGCACGGGCCGCCCTGCTTCTCTTGGCGGCGGGATCATACACTAAAGACAGCAATCTCAGGGATTACTTTTTGCCGTGTTGAACCAACGTCTTTTTACGCTCCAAACACACTTAATGTTTCTACTCCCATATTAATCGCTAAAAATAAAGTAGGGGCCTATAAGAGACTCACATGGCATTATTAAACTGAGCTTGTTCGAGGCAATTGTCTTCAAATCAGGCTGGGGGGGGGGGGGGGTCCAGGGGGTCCTGACCCCCTCGTTTTGGTGGACCCCTAAACTAGGGAAAGAGGGGAAAATGTCACATGTGTGTGCCCGAATACATGCATTTTCAGTACTTAGCCTATATGCTGACCCCCTCCTTTTAGAAATACTGGACCTGCCTCTGCAAATGCACCTACGGCCATGTGACCTCGGTTTCGACGTGACAAAACGAACATTTCTTAAATAAGACAATCCCATATGTCGTATGAACTATAAGGAGATGATTCCCAATAGAGAAAAGTCCGTTCTCAATATCAACCAATAGGCCTTGTACATGGGGCCTTTAAGAGGTGGAATCGGATAAGGGCAATTAATTAAAACTGAGTGGGGACATAGCAATTTCTTAAATACACCCTGGATAATTCAATTGCTTTAATCCATAACCGGCCCGGGAGCGCATTATGGCGGTGGCTGATGTGAGTGGGTCGGGGGGGGGGGGGGGGTACACAGTGTAATGAGGGTAGGTACCAAGTGCGAAACTACAGCCCTCAATTTTTGGAGATTTTACAGCCCCCAGACAAATTTCTCTGACAGCCCCCCTTTTCAGCATCCATCGTGGACGGCCCCTGCAAAGATGCATTAACCTACACATTTCTTGGTCACAATCCAGTTCCAGAAGGTGCCAATTTGTTTGAGAGCTATTATGAAGGCATTTAATAACCAACAATTGATTAATCTAGTATCAAATATAATCTATTATTGACAGCTATCCCAAAAGGTGGTTCTATGATTTGACCCCCTATCCCCACCTCCCATCCCCCACATTTTATTTTTATTTCAAAATTGGCAATCGACAGCTACAGCCACCTGATGGTCTGACCCCAGTTGGTACCCATTTCTAGACCACGTAGCCCCCCACCCCCACCCCCCTCTTTCAAACAGACGGGGAGGCGATCCCATGAAGCCACTCTCTGACACTTCCTAATTAGACAAACTCCATGTCCTGAAGATTCGCCATCTAAGAAGTCTGCGGGTGGGATTTGACTGGTTGCCTGCTTATAATCATGAACCCAGCTCTACAGGCACCTCCTCCACAAACTATCCTGTAACTTAAACGTTTCGTGTCTCTCACCTCAGCTATGTGGCTTCCTTTCATAGATACTCCATTCTAGCTCAATACTTTGTTCAATGATATTCACACAAAGGTACCTTTGATTTCCTCATGCTGCACTGTGAGTCTGAGATAGACCCCGTGAGTTTTACACGCGTTAACGTATCTAAATACCAGGGTACCAACCAAACTTCAAATTTCAAATTCCCTGTGTTTTCCCTGAGATTTCCCTGTCCCACGGCAATTTATCCCTGTGTCATATCCAGCAAGTTGTTCAATTTTAAAAGCCCCAGTGTGCAGAAAAAATTTGGACAACCCAACAACAAAAAGTCAAATACCTAATATCTTGAGAATCAGGAATTTCAGAACCTGGCCAAGTGGAATTCCCTGTTTTCCCTGTGTTTTGGCAAAATTTGCAAATTCCCTGTTTTCTCTGTCTGGGAATTCTTTTTTTTCCATTTTCCCTGTTTTCCCTGTGTGGTTGGTACCCTGAAATACAGCTTGCTAAAACCATACCTGCTATCAATTGAAGATGCTAACATTACATCCGTATTCAATCACCAATCTGGTCATGTTGGGGGGACAGTCTATTCCTAAAGGGGCCTTCCATTTAGTACGTGCGCATATTTTCAAAAGTCTCAGACCCCCTCACCCCCCTTAAAAAATCTCAGAACCCCGCTTCCCCCCTTGATGCATAAATACTTAATGGAAGGCCCAAAAGGTGAGTAAACAGCCTCAAAGTAATAGTTCTGAGATACCTGAAGTACCAATTTCTGTTGTAATATTGCGGACTGTTTCCCCCACACAGACGTTTAAAATACGCTGAATCATGTTTTCATGTTACGGGGAGGTGAATCAATCTTGTGACTTTGTCATCATCTTTGTGGGTACGTTTTTCATAGTCTGCATGTCTCCGGTTTTTCAAATCCAATATCGTTTTCATTCCTAAGCGCACGGCCATATTAAGACTTTCTCAACAATGTCCGTGGCAGAGCTGCCCGACGCGGCGGCTAGTGCAGTTGATGACTCAAGGATCTCCTGTCCGGCATTTCTGAAATAGGCCTGCCTGCATTGTCGGTAGGTCAGAGAGTGAGCTGAGATGACAAGAATTGTTGGTCAACGCTGTCAAACTGTTATTTTAAGAAAAAAAAGAAGCGGCATTCATGATATTGATGTAAAGGGACTATTCCGATCTCACTCGCGATATAGGAAATCGCCAGCAGGATGGTGTGCCACAAGTATTTTATCTATACACATGTTATATATCAATAGAAAGGATTTTGTTTTCTCTACCAATTGGTATGTAGCATTTATGGACTCCGATCAAGCAGTCGGAATTGCGTCATGGTAGAGCACAGGCTTTAGCTCTGTAATGTGAATCCCAATAGACGAATACACACAGACATGTGCTTGTATAACCTACAGATCGACTACTTCCAAGTTTTTGGGGCAGGATAAAGTTCGCCGAACTCCGATAAATGATCCATTTAGTTACGTTTTCTGACCCTCACGACAGTGAAGTTCATCGCATGGTAAAACGTCTGAATAATACACACACATGACGCCCGATGAAATGTGGCGTAGATCGGAAACATCAGAAAGATTTAAGTAAAGAACCAATTTGTGATTTCAATAACACAAAACGGGCCTCCACCATGATCTTTTCCCATCAATTAAAAGAATGTACTTCAATAAAGTGTCCTGAGCTCTTTGAAGAGCAATCCCTCCCCATTAAAACTTTTTTCATTATCATTATGTGGCATGCTTTAATCAACTGTACATCTATAGTTGACTGACTCAGTGCTATGTGCTGCTTTTCTGTCTATATATTAACATTTCTAGAACGAAGTCATAATGGCAAATAATATCATGGCAGATTACATATGGTTGGATCCTTTTATGGAAGCCTTAACTTTAATGAACACATTAGCTGTGGCCTGAATAATCTTAGGCAATAAAAGGTTCAATAATGAGGCAGTACAGGTTTATATATCTCCACAACTTCATCTGTTTGAATATTGTTATGCAGTATTAAAACACCGATGGCAAACGGAGATGGCACTCTTCAAACCTGATAAGGCACTGAACACATTAGACAACAGTTCCGTATTTTACAAAAGAATCAACTAAAGCAGTCTGTAGTTTAGTTTTATAACTCTGATAATGAGAAAATAAAAAGACCTAAAGTATAGGTATATTTGAATGTTTCAGCTACCTGAAATCAATTATCATACTAATGTGAAAATTTGCAGCTTTTTAAAGCACCAATTTACTTTTGTGTGTGCTGTTAAAGCAACAAATTATATGGAAATTTGTTTTAAGAACAGAAAGTGGCATCGCTGGTTAAGGGCTATCACGACTCAATTTGCAAGCCGCTTTTTCTGCGGTATACATGTGAAATGAACGCAGTGTGAACGCTGGAGCAAGGCGTGGTCTCTCCCAACTATACTATCTGGTAGTCTACCTGTTTCTTTGTCACATCCTTTATTCAGGTGTCAAATCAACTAAAGGACAAACCAACAATGTAGAAACATCCACGTACTTTGTAAGGTGAGCTGGGGAGAGGTTTTATACTCAGGCCAACTTTATATGGCAAAAACAGCTTCATACGCCATCACATGTGTAGTATCGGGAAGTGGTTATCCTTAGGAAGAGACTAAGTTGAGCCATTGGCTAGTGTAAATGCCTTGACAGGTACCTTTACAATTTTCACCAGCATTTTCATGACTGTTAATAGAAAGAGTTAGCCATTGGGGTATGAATTCTAGTGAGGTAAGCGTTGAGAGGGATATATCTGTAGTCTTGCAACCTTTATTGGCTCTAGGCCTATTGACAAAACATAAGTTGAGTCTAGAACTAACATAAACTTGTCTAAAATTGGGCAGGTTACATTTGGAAACAAATGCGAACAAAACTGGAAACTTAAGCATTCCTTAAATTCAATACATGCCATTGGGACCTCCCATCCAGGACTCCATTAATAAATCAAAGAAACATTAAAAACATACTACAAAATGCCTCCTTCTGAATGCAAGCTAGGCAGTTAGTAAAAATAGTCAGTCCGTAAAACGTGGAGGGGACCGTCAGACCTCCGCGGGTCAGCGTATTGAATGATGTAAAAACGACTCTGTGTGCATGCCGTGTGTTAAGAACTGCGAGCTAAGAGCCTTGATTTCACGAACAGCATGAGTCGCCCTGAGTCAGCGGCCGGCCGTCATAATGCCGGCATCACGGGCAGGCCGGGCCCGGAGCACTACAAAGGACGGGAGGCCATACTCTTCGTCAGCCTGCGTCAGCATCTGACGAATGGACTCACAGGATCTGACTCTTAAACGCCTTTCTCCGTATTTTTGTGGGTTCATGTCTTTTACCGGGTTCTCAATGTTCAGTTCATCTAGTTGGTCTTCCATGATGTCATTGGGTAGTACTATACTACAATGTGGGGGATGGGAGACTAGAATTCCCTGGTAGCCCTCTGTCCTTATCCAGGAACGAAAAAAAAAAGAAAAAGAAAAAAAAAAAAAGGGAGGGGGGGGGGTGGGGGCGCCCCCCCCTTTTTTTTGCTGCCAAATTTGGACTTTTGCTGTATTCTAGCCCTCGGAGGTGGCGCCTCAAATCCTATATTAGGGCGCCCCCGCTTCTTTTGAAATATCTGGATCCGTCCCTGTTATCAATATGAATTGGAACATGGGTTCTTTTTATGCTCCTACCTTTGTCACTAGTTACCCGAACACCTTTATTACGTGCTATCAAATCACCCAATGTCCTCTACAAGTCGCTATGTAACGCCCGTTGGTCAGTCTTCACCATGTGCTGTGAACGAGTCTATTCTTGCCTTGTGCATATATCATATTCTATTAAATTGCAAAATAAATTGTTATTCAATTCTACTTTAAACAAAGCTGTGCATATCTGCTTTCTTTCTCCCCTGCTCCGGCCACCTGCCTTCAAGGTGTAGCGTTCACCTGTGTCTACCTGTGCCTCATCACCCCCACAAGGTGTAGCCTTAAGCCTTCATTACATACACAATGAAAACTACGTATGATATGAGATCCATGTAACACGAGATGACATTACTTGGTATAGCAGGAGGAGGTGCCAATCTGTCTAACTTGTATGGGTATGTCGCAATATTACCTCCACCTTACCTCCACGACAATATTTAACATGTTAAATTAAGTCATGGCTTAAGTTACTGTTAAATCATATTGAGCTACCTAAATGCCTATCCTATTACAATGCTGCGCTATCAACCATATAGCTGCGATGTGGTTGTATCGCAGCCTTAAGGCCCGGCCACACTTACCAACTCAATAGTCCAGTTGAACTGGTCGAGTCTCTGTCGTAGAGTGTGACTGGGGAAATCCCCGCGGGAGGGGGGGGGGGGGGGATCACAGATAAACCTACGACAGTTAAAGTGAGTCTTACAACTTGAGAAGATGATGGTTTACGTCTTGATCGCCAGGTCGTAGGTAGGGGGGGGGGGGGGTACAGTCGGTTTGCATATATTCTAGATTGCCCAAAGCTGCAACAGTCGAGTCCTAACCTATGGCCAGGCCACATTTGTTCTCTGCAATTTGACAGTCGTAGGTGCTGGCGCCACTTACATCTACAACGGTCTAGTTGATTTGAGTTGGTAAGTGTCTCCAGGCCTTTATCGTAGCTCATATCGCATAGTGTAACAGGGCCTTTTCCACCACTCAGCCCCAGCACCACGCAGCGTGCAGTGATATGGTACCCCTCTAGCAGCCTGCAGTCAGCCCGGTATAAAAAGGCCACCACCAATAGAGAAGCTGGGTTCGATACCACAGCTCGTAATGATCCTAATACCGGCCAGGATGGCATGAGGCCTTTTTTTTTTACACCCTAATCACATTACCTGACCTTTACTGGCTGCCGGCCTGCGTTCAGCACACTCAGAAGGTATGCGGCGGTCGGCTTCCATTCTGGTTAGTCAGACCCAGAAAGACGTATGAATGAAAACGCACTCTGTTTGATTGACACTGTGCTCTGAATGTACGTGCATAGACTATATACAACTTAATCATTACAACGATGAACAGAACGATTACACCTGTTACACTAAGTTGGTTGGTTGGCTATAAGAGTTTAATGCTGCATCAAGAACTATGGTCATAACACGCCAAGAACAAGGTTGATCAATTTTGTCTTTGGTGATCTAATCCATGAAATTAACGGATCTATGGGAAGGTAGAGACCAAACCCCTAAATATGCCTATTTACCGAGGTAGGGGTTCGTTATTGTGCATAGTCCAGAGACAGTTACATTTTGTTTGATGAGGAAGAACTACAGTAAGTAGTATATTGAAACATAGGTTATTCCCACTCACTGGGAAAATACTGTATTCAATGCCATGACAACCCATGATGACGTCACAGACCGTGAGATGACGTCATAAGCTCTAAGTATTCCCACCCAATAGCTACGTTCAAACTAGCTCTTTAAGCCCACCAATAATGCCGTCTTTGGCGGGTAGGTGTCGCTGCGGTAGGGTGGAGTATTGATCCACCGCTGGGTCCCGGCGTTATTGTAGTAAACATCAGTAATTGAGGGAACCATCGACGGCCACGGCCATGGAGGACGCTCAAAGGAGTCGGCGAACGCTTCAGGTGTATTCTACCTGTCCGCTAAAAAAAGGTCTCCCTTGAGAGGTTTAGTCTGATGTGTCTGATGTAGGCACGACCAATCTGGTGAGGCCTACAGGTCAGTCGTGGGGGGGGGGGGGGTCCGATCACTACAAGAGGGATAGGGGATTATTGTGCGTTTATGTTTTTAAACCCCTCATGCTAAGACAATTGTTAGATGTTAATTCTTTACAACTGATTGTTACTTTTGAGGACAAATCCCTACAAGTGTTTGGCGTCCTACATCCCTACAATTGTTGCAGATCTTTAATTCCTACAATAGTTTTTTGAGCTTTATTCCCTGCAATTGTTGGGTCTTAAATGCCTTCAAATGTTTGTGACCTTAAATTTCTACACTTAGACATTAAATTCCAATAATCAGTATCCTATTAGTGGTACGAATTATCTATTTCGTACCACTTTGATTCTGTGTCATATTATATTATGGGTAATTATAATACCTTGTCTAAAGCTACCACTGATAATATGTTACAGTGTGTTACGTTAATATTGTTCTTTCATGTAAAACCGTACCGTTTGTTGCATAATCAATTCCAATTCAAAGACAATGGGGACTGGGGGTGGTGGTTAGGTATTATCTAACCTCGGTAACAGCAGAGAGCAGAACGATTCTCTAATTAGACATGTAGTTATAAAGCTACAGATAATGTGTCACCTTTGTATTTTGTAAATCTGTTTAACTATTTGGTATCTGTTTAACCTCCGCAGACACGAAGGTTCCCCTCTCTACCTTTACTTATCGACATTACCCCCAGTGGTGGTAAGGACCACTCACGGCCGAGCTATTTGTAAAGCCTGGTCCCCACAGAGTGACTAGTTTGTCAAAATTTGACGGTGACCAACATGATATTCGCTGGCTTAGTCGTCCGACGACTTAGCATACAAGGGCGCTGTGATGTCTGGCGACCAAATCACTAATCACCGTGGTTTCTGAGCAAAATATTCGCCATGTTTAATATTTTTCTCTAGTCATCGGGGATTAAAGCAGTTAATCGCCGGGCAGGACGACTAATGGTCCCTTTAATTGCTGGGATTTTGATGGGAAGAGTGTCCCAACGTAGCGATTAACTTTTTTTTCCACAGGCGACTAATAATCGTCTGACGACATACTTAACTCCTTAATCGGCGGGCGACCAACGTTAATCACCGAGGTTTAGTTGCCATGTGGGGACCCGCCTTTAAACCGTCTAAACCATCCTTTATCTCCTTCCCTAAAGGACCATCGACCCAGTTCTAGGCTGTAGTATGACATGCACTTGTGACAGTTAGGAACCTGTCTTTATCTAAGAGTATCGTCTGTTCTCTTGTTATGAAGAAAAAATCTACCATAGCACTTGACAGATTGGTATTTTAGTTTTGATTACGGTACCTGCACTGTGGACTTTATTCCCTTTGTCAGTGACTGGACCAACTGATGATTTCGTGTTTGATGTAAAGCATGTACACACTGCAGTAGGTTACACTAGACAATTTTAAGGGTTCGACATAACTCATAGTATTCAAATACAACACATATGATAGAGAGTGATTGCTAATATGATCCATAAATACCATGTAAAATTGCGGATGAATATACTCCATTTTCTGTCAAATTCCTTTTCAGGTAATAGTGCCAAAACTATAACGGTAAAGCTATTATCTTTTTTATTATAATGTAGACAGTCAGTTATACATTTCTATTTAGAGCAAACTGTTCCGTACAAAGGCATTATTGCAGTTTGTGAATATCACCTAGACAATGAAATCCTGTTGTAAACATGCCTTAAGCCGAGTCAGATACACAGTAGTGAAAGATAGCTATTTGAACAGTATTTGTATAGTCATCACAAAGTGATGTTTGAAGCTCCTTTGGTGTACACATGCAAGAAAATGGCATCATAGGCGTGTTTCATGTGGCTCGACAATTAAAGCTGCAGTGATGGAGAGGCCCTTTTGAAGGCGTTTCACAGTGTAAAGAAACCTTAGGAGACAATGCAGTCTCTAATCCTCTGAGCGAGGGAATCAGATACCTCCACTTAGTTGATGCAGCACCCCGTGCTCCACGACCCTCATCTGTCCACAGCCCCGCATGATTTAACATTAAGATGACTGGGTCAGTATTATTAGAGGTGGTGGAGAGAAAGAGATACCAAAGTACCTTAGCACTATAGCCATAAAGAAGATGCAGTGCAGACAAGAAAGTTAGAAGGCCCTATGAAGGTGCCTGCGCTGTGATGAGGCCCTAAGCATGGCCCTGTTCAGGGGCCAGCAGTGGTAAGAGGCCCTAAGCATGGCCCTGTACAGGGATCAGCAGTGTGAAGAGGCCCTAAGCATGGCCATGTACAGCAGCCAGCAGTATGAAGAGGCCCTAAGCACGGCCCTGTATAGGAACCAGCAGTGTGAAGAGGCCCTAAGCATGGCCCTGTTCAGGGGCCAGCAGTGTGAAGAGGCCCTAAGCATGGCTCTGTACAGGGATCAGCAGTATGAAGAGGCCCTAAGCATGGCCCTGTACAGGGATCAGCCGTGTGAAGAGGCCCTAAGGATGGCCATTTACAGCAGCCAGCAGTGTGAAGAGGCCCTAAGCATGGCCCTGTTCAGGGGCCAGCAGTGTGAAGAGGCCCTAAGCATGGCTCTGTACAGGGATCAGCAGTATGAAGAGGCCCTAAGCAAGGCCCTGTACAGGAGCCAGCAGTGTGAAGAGGCCCTAAGCACGGCTCTGTACAGGGGCCAGCAGTGTGAAGAAGCCCTAAGCATGGCTCTGTACAGGGGCCAGCAGTGTGAAGAGGCCCTAAGCACGGCCCTGTACAGGGTCCAGCAGTGTGAAGAGGCCCTAAACATGGCCCTGTACAGGGGCCAGCAGTATGAAGAGGCCCTAAGTACGGCACTGTACAGCGGTCAGCAATGTGAAGAGGCCCTAAGCACGGCCCTGTACAGGGTCCAGCAGTGTGAAGAGGCCCTAAGCACGACCCTGTACAGGGATCAGCAGTATGAAGAGGCCCTAAGCATGGCCCTGTACAGGGGGCCAGCAGTGTGAAGAGGCTCTAAGCATGGCCCTGAGCAGGGGGCAGCAGTGTGAATAGGCCCTAAGCACCTAAGGTTGGTTGCTAGTGTTCTGTCACACCTCAATGAGTTACATGATAAGAGGGATCTCTGCTCCTGGAGGTAGGGCTGTTTTACATTGTGGCTCGAAAGTTTTACCTTCAGATGACCCAGGGCTGTAACTTTGTTACAAGAGGGGGCTATTTATAGTTTCAAACAGGGAAACTATAATTTCTCTGAATATTTCAGGAGCCAAAAAGTAGTTTAACATGAAAATTGAATTGTCAAAAATAGCAAAAATATTGCAGAAATGGAATCTGACTGTTTTGATTTTTCTTTTTCCCAAAAAATATTGATAACATCCAACTTAATCTATTACAGAAAAGCACCGAGGCCGTGGTAACACACAGCCAGAGAGTTACCTGCAGCAAACTCTCTGAAACCCCCCTGAAGCAGAGATCTCCCCATCCTGACACTGACCTTGAGGGGTCAGAGGTCACCGTCACCCCGACCTACCTGCCGTCTGAGTGCGCGTGCGCGTGGCCAGCACCACTTGGGAGGCGTCCTGCCCGCGCCTGCGTCGTCCGACCGCTGTGGGCGATAAACGGGGATTTAGTCATGTTACCATAGATATATTAAAGTCTCCCTTTCAAATATGTATTAGGTCAGTCTTAAAAGTTTCCGGTCGACTGTTTGGTGTTAAACTGCAGACCAGGATAGATTTTTTTTCTCTGTTTTCTAACAATTCCTGTAGGCCTACTTTCCCTATCAAATAAAAATCCCGACTGCCTGCCTGGGCCTTTTGAAAGCCAGTCGGTCCACTGGAATCACCTTATGGCAACCATTTTCAGTGGCGGATTAAGCGGGAGGGCGCGGGGGCACGCGCCCCCACCTTTTTTTGGGAAATTTTTCCAATAGCGCACCCTCCCTTTTCAAATTGCTGGATCTGCCACTGATTTTGAGTTTCCTATCAGAGTATTAGATGGAGCTACCCATATCCAGCACCCAAGGTGTCCCAAGTACGTCTCCCTGGAGACCCTGGTTATTTATTGGACCTTCCTGGTTGCTCTGTTTAGGTTATTGGACCTTCTTAGTTGCCCTGTTCAGATTATTGGAGCTTTTTGGTTGTCCCATTCAGGTTATTGGACATTCTTGGTTGCCCCTTGATGGTTGTCCCATTCAGATTATTGGACCTACTTGGTAGTCCCGTCAGATTATTGGACCTATTTGGTAGTCCCATATAGGTTATTGGACATTCTTGGTTGCCCCTTAATGGTTGTCCCATCGAACCTTTATGGTTGTCCCATTCAGATTATTGGACCTACTTGGTTGTCCCATTGAGGTTATTGGACATATTTGGTCGCCCTACTGATGTTATTGGACCTTTTTGGTTGTCCTGTTCAGGTCATTGGACCTTTCTGGTTGTCCCATTCTGGTTATTAGACCTTCTTAATTGTCCCATTCAGATTATTGGACCTTTTTGGTTACCTCATTGACATTATTTGACCTTTTTGGTCATTGGACTCTCTATGTTGTCCCATTCATGTTATTGGACCTTCTTGATTGTCCCATTCAGAATATTGGACCTTTATAGCTGTCCCATTGAGGATATTGGACCTACTTGGTTGTCCCATCAGATTATTGGACCTATTTGGTTGTCTGATCAGGTTATTGGACCTTCTTGGTTGTCCCATTCCAGGGGTCCCTCTATAAAGGCACCATGTCACCAATGGCTACAGATGACTTAATTTGGCGGCAAAAATCATGATATGACACCTCCCTTTGGCTATTAACTTATGGAAAAACCATATGGGAATTGCAACTAATTGAACATTGGCTATCAATTTGGTGACAAAATCTAGGAAGCTAGGGAAACCCCTGCCATTCAGATTATTGGACCTACTTGGTTGTCCCATTAGGTAATTGGACCTTTTGGGTTGTCAATTTCAGAATATTGGTTGTCCCCATCAGATCATTGGACCTTCTTGATTGTCTCGTCAGGTTATTGGACCTTCTTGATTGTCACGACAGATTATTGGACCTTTTTGGTTGCCCCGTTCAGATTATTGGATCTTTTGGGTTGCCCTGTTCAGGTTATTGGACCTTTTGCATTGTCCCATTCCAGGGGTCCCTCTATAAAGGCACCAGGTCACTAATCGCTACAGATTACTTGATTTGGCGACAAAACCATGATAATAATGGCACCTCTCTTTGGCTTATAACTTATGGGAAAACCCAAAGAATTGCGACTAATTGAACAATGGCTATCATTTTACTGACACAATCTAGGAAGCAAGGGCAACCCCTGCCATTCAGATTAATGGATCTACTTGGTTGTCCCATTCAGATTATTGGATCTTTTTGGTTGCCCCTTCAGGTTACTGGACCTTTTGGGTTGTCAATTCCAGGAAATCTGGCCTACTAGTTGTCCCACTGATGTTATTGGGCCTTTTTGGTTGTCTCATCCCAGGGGTTGCTTTATAATGGCACCAGGTCGCCAGTGGCTACAGATGACTTAATTTGGCGACAAATTCATGATATGACACCTCCCTCTGGCCTATAACTTATAGGAAAACCCAAAGAATTGTGACTAATTGAACATTGGCTATCATTTTACTGATTGGTTCCCCCATTCAGATTATTGGACCTACTTGGTTGTCCTATCAGATTATTGGACCTATTTGGTTGTCTCATCAGATTATTGGACCTTTAGGGTTGTCCTGTTGAGGTTACTGGACTTTCTTGGTTGCCCCGTTCAGATTATTGGACCATAAACATGTTTGAGACTAACACTGGCCCGTCAGCCATGGACAGATATCAGGGCTGAAAAAATCTGGAAAACTGCATTAAAATTGGCCAGGATATTCAATCAATTTTCCAATAATACATAGATATAAAGGCTTGTCGGCCCCAATGGCCGACACCCTGAAAAGCTAATTTCAACTGTTATCATAAACAATAATTAATGATTAATGATAATGGTTGCCCCATTCAGATTATTGGACATTCAAGAACAGAATATTACCTAGGTTTACGGGATGTAGATTCCCATCCAGATAATTATATGACTTGACCTTAATCTGATTCAGTTCCTCATTCGGATTATCTTTTTTTCTTTCAGGGTCAAGTTATCATGAGTAGGCATAAGTACAACCAGGTTTTCAAAGCCTGTGCATCATGTGCACATTGTACTTCGGTATTTAATTCTGAGAACTGATGCATCAGCTCTTGATTGAAGATACATTTTATAATAATTTCGTAGAAATCATTCAGGAGTATGAAATTGATTTTATGAAAATCCAGATCTTCATGAATACCATTTTCAGCCATAAAAAATAATAAGATAATCTTTAAAGATTATAAATTGCTGATGGTAGTTATTATTCTCGAGTTTCCCGTTCAGATAACCATACATCTTGTTAAAGCGTGCTTGAGTTCCCAGTAGAGATAAGATAAGGCCTGCTCTTATCGATAGTCATTGGGGTCAAGGTAAGTTGACTGACTGCTTTATCACCTACCGGTATGGGTTAGTGGTCGAGTGATTGTCAAACCAGGAAAGGTTGTCTTTATGGTTTATAAATTGTATCAAAGTGGCTTTATGATATACATTGTATACACCCTAAAAAACTTTAGGATTCTGTGAAGGAGTATCCCGAATCTAATAACAGTAGTTCCTTATTAGCTCAAACATAATGCAGCAATTCCATTTGCAGCTACAAATATTTCTTTTAGCTGGACATAAAGTGTAATAAACTCTCCCTATTTCCCACTACTACTTGAGGAAATACGAGGTAGAAAAGAACGAAGTAGAACGATATTAAATCTTCAATATTCACATTGGTAACTGAACACGTAAAACTACTGTAATCGAGTCCAATAGCACGCTGTCCTATGGGCCTCAGTGTATTAGTGATCATCGGAATCTTTTTTCATTTTTTTTTTTCATTTGGAGCGATCTGATTCTTTAGATTTTTTTAAGACCCATACCCACTAAGCAATTTTGGCCTCTTCGACCGTCAGTATGCTATATTGAAATGAACATTTTTGATAAAATTGTCAGGCAAAGGCAAATTGTCAGGTGATTTTCCTGGCAATTCAGATCAAACATGTACATTTTAATACTGTATTACACCATACTGATGGGTGATCAGGGGAAAATCTGATCGCCAAGGCCCATCGCCTAGTGGGTATGGGGCTTTAATCTCTGAAATCCCAGGGGAAAATCAGTGTACATGTATAGGGAATTAAGTTTCTGTGTGTCCGTTGATAAATGTCTGATGATGACCCTGTCACCTGTCGGCCTGGCCTTACCTGGCTGTTGTTTGGTTGTCCGCGGCTTCCGCTTCGGCTTTACGTCATTCTGCAAATAGAAAATAAGTATGTCGTAAATAATCGGTGACATGTCGTAAAACCTATATCACAACAATGCAATATACGACAGTACAATGTTGGCGGGAGCAGACGGTCCCTTGACCTTCTCTTGGTCTCAAGGTCAGATAACAGACCGAGGAATGACGTCACAGAAGGCGACGTCATTAGTGCGTGCGACGTTGACCCCGCTTGACCTCTAATTGGGTGGACACGGACCCAGGGCGCATGCGCAGTCGCTTTGGCGGGTCCCTAATCAGTTTAGAGGCGTTTCTAATCAATATCGACGAGCGAACTGATCCGGGCGGCGTGCGCGCGCACCCCACGACGACCGGAAGGCACGCTGGGCCGCGCGAGACTACGCGAGATGTTGTGGTGAATTAGTGCTGACGTGGGAAGTGAGGAGAGGGAGGAGGGGGCGAGGGGGTGGGGGGGGGGGGGGGAGGAAACGAGGAACACCATAATCGTTTGTTGGCGAGCGCCAGTCGCAACGCTGCATACACGTACCTTGAGTCTGCAGCTTACCACGTTCAGAGAAAAACAGAACAAGGAAATAAGCAATTGGGAAGAGCGAGTGATCAGATTCTAGGTAGTGGGAAAAGTATGACATACAAAGATGGGCGACGTGGACGTAGGGGAGGGGGTTTAAAGGTGGGAGGGGCGCCCTGAGACTAGATCAATGTCGACGTCGGACGCAGCGCAGCACCGACCACCTCCTCCCCCTCCTACGCCCCTCCCTCCCCTTTCACCGCCCTCCCACCTCTCCTCCCCTTCTTCCACTCCCCCCCCCCTCTCTCCCACCTTCACCACCACCTTCCCCCCTTCAATCCTCTCTCCTTCCCAACCCCTCTCCCTTGCCAACATGCCTGTGAACCGCCCCTTTCCCCAAACGATCTCCAACCCAACACCCCTCCTCTCTCCTCCCTCCATCTCCCGCTACTCCTACCCCTCCCCCCTCCCTCCCTCCCTTTCTCCTCCCTCCCACCCCCCACTTCCTCCCAACATGCCGGTAATGTGATAGACCAGGCCGCCCAGAGCCGGCAGTGACAGTGACAGTGATGGCTTTTTGTAAACGTCGCCTGATTACTAACACGGTGTAAAGGAGATATCACGACGCACACAGATAAGGAACAGAGCATTGTGCGCAAAGAAAGAGGGCGATATGGACGAGGCAGTATGTCGCTACGGCGTCGTTAACACGTCTTTGTGGGATGCATTACACCTTTCAGACCTCACGGCAAAGTGAAATAAATCGAAGCACAACTGCACATGCTTTTTACAATCCCACTAGCCTTTTATGGTGTATACATAGCCTTACATGGTGCATACGTGGCCTAACATGATGTAATCGTAGCCCAAATCAATGCATAGGGAGCCTTACATTGTACATACTATAAGCTTAACATTATTTATTTGTAGTCTAACATGGTTCTTACATTGTACATACGTAGCCTTACACGATGTATTTGTAACCTAACATGGTGCACATATATATGGGTCCTTACATTCACAAGTATTCGTAGCTATTCATAGTCTTACTGGATGCATGCTTTAGAATTTGCTTCGTTCCAGACACACCTTTGGAAGGGAACTGATACGCTTTGAAGGCATTGTCGGTGGTAGTCTGAAAAGGGTTTGATGGTGAGGTTGGGGGAGTGAACAAAGTGTTGGAGGTGGGGAGGGCGTTTGGGCAGGTGGAGGTCCCGGAATGGCCAGGTGTATGAGCCCGACAAGATAAAGGTCACCTATTGTTATATGTTCATATTAAAGGCGAAGGGCTGCCGGTCGCAATTTCAACAGGGCTCTGGGCTGCATGGTAAAGATTCATTGACAGGAACTGCATGTTTCCAGCATGTTTATCCAGGGGGCGGACCCGGTTCCTGTCCCCACCTTTTTTGACTACAAAAAAAAAAAAAACTGTGTTCGTGTGCGCAAAAGTGCGGTGTAAAAAGCCTGCGTGCTCCCCTGACCTCTCACGGCAACCAGGGCTGACCAGGGACATGCTCCTTACGTCCTGGATACTCCTCCCATATAACCTCTAGACCAGCCCCTGCCCCTGCCCCTCCCCCCACCCCATCCCACCCCAGGGCCCTCCATGCACTTTGACCCAGCGCGTGGCTACTCACAAAAAAGGTCTTTTCCCCGGGCACCCACCCGCCGTGCTAATTATAGCCATGACGTCACCACGTCACGGACGCACCGGACACACGTCACGCACGCATGCGCAGAGGGACGCCCCTGGTATTTACGGCATTTCTTGTGCCCTCCGCCGAGATTGTTTACTTCCGGTCATTGAAACAAGCTCGCCTGTGTACGCCTTTTCACCGTGCGCCGGCTTTATAAGATTACTACTCGCACAGGTGGATAACCAGCATTTATTATGTAACAGATAAGACTAACGGGCCGATGACCAACAACAACAAAAAAGCTGCGGTAATCAGTGTTGGCCAGAGTCACTTTTCAGTCAATATTTATATTAACAGATTAGATCAATGAATTTTTATTGAGGATGTTATGTTTCTAGTACCTGTTCTTCCGCTAACTTCATGAGGCTTTGATGCCCGGTCACATAAGCATATAGAGACCCAACTCAACAGATGGAAGGGATTTAGGGATCTAATAGTCACATGCTGAGACTGGAAAGTCGCAAGACCCCTAGCTTGCTCCTGTATACATAGAAAATAATACAGGCTCTATAGGGGAAAGGGGCCATGTCTACATCCTTTTATCTGATTGGCTAATCAAGTAAGACGGTAAAGTTGAACCCTTTTGGGTCGACAGAATCTCTTAGTAACAGTGACATAACCATTCATATCAGCTTCATGAAAGGATAACTACTGTTCCAACATCATTAATGACCATTTAAACCTTATATCTAAATTAATGTACTCTTAAAGGAGTCGGGCCAGGTAACAAATACATTAATGTCTCAAGATGCGTCGTGGTCTCTGAAACGCCCTAGGTAACAGGCCTGAAAACCTGATAATGAGTCCAGCCTAAAGCACCTGTTCTCTAAAGATAACGATTGTCAACCCTCCTTCAACTTAAACCCTAATTAGGACTACGCCAAGGCTGCGTAGTGTGTTAGATTATTTATGAGTTCGGTATTACTGTTGGTACACTGTTTACTCCTAACCGAAGCGGCTGTAATGATTAACCTACAACTCAATTAAATCCAATCAAACTCATTTTACTGTTGATTGAAAATAAAACAATTTACAAATAACTATTGTGTATAGGCCTACATGAGTAGATAACCATATCCTAACATGCTTGTATACTAATATGTAAACGTGTTCACAAACGTTACAAACGTCTTTAATCTTATTACATCCACTGAGTGTTCAAAGGCGCCAATGAATCATTAACCATATCCAGTACACGAACATAAGAATCGGTGGATATTATCCTCTTAGGCCTACACCCCTTGGTTCATGTTTTGTGGGCCTTTGAAGTGTCCTTGTCCTTTAAGCGTGTTAGAACTCACGCCGATATTGTCCACAGTCATCACGCCACACTGTTGGAGGGGGGGGGGGGTACTTGGTTTATCATATAAATGGTACCAACTGCGGTCGGACCCTTGAAGAGCTGTAGCTTTTCGCAAATTTGGCTGTACAGGTGGCTGTCCAATATTCAAACTACATATCTATGATATAATATTCAAGAGCTGTCAGTAATAATGTCAGTGATACTTATCAAAAGGCAAAAGTATGCAATTCTATGGAACAGAATGCATTTATAACAACCAATCGATCATCATAATTATTTTGAAATCTGATTGGAACCAATACAGTTGTCAATAGTCTCTTACAGGGCCTGTTGAGGAGCTATCCTGTAAATGGGAGGCTGTCAGATTATGGTTACTTTTCTGGGGGCTGTTAAATACATGTACTAAGAGAGGGTAGGCTGTACCCAGGCAAGAATATGACGTTATCATAATGTTGCAGCAACGTTCTGTTAAGTTCTGATTTGATTCTTGTTATGTTATTTTACATTATTGTGATTTTCTTGTAGCATTCTTTTATGTTATAACATTATCATAACATTCTTTATTAGTAAGGTTTCAACTTCACTAGAATATGAAGCTATTTTGACGTTCTTTTTTTAGTAAGTCTCAACTTGACCTAAAATAACGTAATTGTTATGTGAAAATTGGGGAGGTTACAGACTAACCAAAAAAGTTCAGTCGCAGAACGTGCTTGTTACGTGTCTGCTTGCCTGGGTAGGTTCGCAGTTGGCATCCACAGTCACAGACTGAGTACCCCCCCCCCCCCGCACCCCCCGCACCCCCATACAGACTGCTACCAGCTGACTCCACAAAAAGTGGCCTGTGTGCAGCCATGCGGAACGCCCCCCCCCCCCTCCCCCACGTGACCGCAATCAGGTCATCCGGGGCTTTATCATGGCCGACTACTTGAACTTGGCCTGCTGCCTTTTTATTGTGGGTAGCTTTTTTATTGAGAGGTCTATCCACCACCTCTGCTCTCTACTTTGAGGTGGTATTACACTACACGACTTGGGCTGCAGCATTGGTGCAATATGATGATATCATAGAGATTTCCCACACAGGAGTGATATAATTGTACAAAATTGGCAATTTGGAGCATGTTACATGTGAAACAGAGAATCTTATCTCTATTAGATATGTGTGTGCCATTTCTCTGGTACATCGTCCTATCGCAGCCCAAGTTGTATAGTGTAATAGTGTCTTCTGTTTTATAGCATTATACATACACCCATACACCAGGCCACAGATCCTTATGAGGCGGTTAAAGGTACTTGGGGGTGTTTGGCTAGATTTTTAATGAACAACAATATATCTTAGATAATTGATGTCAGCATAGATCATGTCCTAAGCAGGCCATAGAATTAATCTTTTCACTTTTCACCGTTTGTGAAAAAAATTATTGCATAATGAAGAAAATCACCCTTTACCATTGATTTCAATGGGGAAAATCACGTTTTTCATTATAGTGAAAAAACTAACAACAATATCCTTACCAAACTCCGTAGTTATTTACCTTAGGTAGCAATGTATATTTAGTTTAAGTTATATCAATATTCACCGTTTCTAAGAGAAGTTACAACATACATTGTTGTAAAATAGAGGTGAACAGCAACTTCAGAATATGCAAATTTTAACTAAAATCACTATGATTTAAAAGATAAGTATTAGTTATGTTCATTTTATTAATATGTTTGTTTCATTTGGATGTACAAACTCTCAAAATGCATATAATGACAATAAATTTGTTAGTTCTCTGATGATCCACCAGGTGGCATCTAGGTGAACAGCATCGTGTACCTTTAAGGAGTGTTGAGCGGCGTGCCTCAAATCGGCCACATGTCGTAAAAAGGTGTGGGACGTGACCTTACCAAGGTCAAACCGGGGTCAAAGGTCACAGAACTCCACAGGTTGCTGATACGTCTACAACTTTCTTCAGTTTTGTTGTCAATCTTTAAAAGAACATGGTTTTACCCGGACCCCATTTGCAATCTAACTGAAAATGAAAGGTCCCTGATATTAAATTTTATCATTATGAAGTTTCTATTTCAACAGGCCTACTTTCATTTTCCAATTAAGTCTACCCAGACATTTCTTCTTTTGCCTAAAGTCACTTTTACTTGTCTTTCAACTATACTTTTGAAACGACCTGAGGAGGGGGAGAAGTGGTGGTTGGATAGATAACAGATGGCCTTTAATTTCTGATGTGTCATCAAAAATGTACATTGAAATATATATCGAAGTAACTGTTACAAGCATCCACACAAGATTGCATAGGCAAGCATGCTTTTTTTTTTTTTTTAAATCCTCATTTGTCAATAATCATTAGTTTTCCAGATGTATAACTCTGTTATTTAGGATCTGTAATCACATTTTCATTTTAAAAAGGGATCATTTGTAATGAAACGTAAGTACGTGCAGTATGTACTCGGGTGTATATATGTACGTCACTGTGCCTGTGTATTTGTCTATGTGTGCCCTTTCCAACGGGTAAACACTTTCTTCCTGCAGTCTGTACGCCTTGCACATGGACACACTGATGGGAGTGTACAAGTTGATGAATGGGTCTCTCGTGTGGCAGGGGAAACCTTCCCCCTCACCCCTCCCATGAGTTATGGTCATGAGGCTCGAGTCAGTCACTGATTAAAGGGAACGTCCAACAGTACAGGTTTATTATACAGGGTACCAACCAAAGTTCCGTTTTCAAATTCCCTGTGATTTCCCCGAGATTGCCCTGTCATGTGGCAATTTTTCCCTGTGCCATATCCTGCAAGTTGTTCAATTTTAAAAGCCTCTGTGTGCAGAAAAAAACTGGACAACCAGACAACAAAAAGTCGAATCCCTAATATCTTGAGAATCAGGAATTTCAGAACCTGGTCAAATGAAATTCCCTGTGTTTTGGCAAAATTTGCAAATTCCCTGTGTTTTTCCTGTGTTTTGGCAACATTTGCAAATTCCCTGTGTGTTCCCTGTCAGGGATTCTTTTTTGCCATTTTCCCTGTTTTCCCTGAGTGGTTGGTACCCTGTATATAGGCGTTAGTTGTCTCCACATTGCATAGCCA
Organism: Lepidonotus clava; assembly: GCA_936440205.1. Classification (NCBI taxonomy): domain Eukaryota; kingdom Metazoa; phylum Annelida; class Polychaeta; order Phyllodocida; family Polynoidae; genus Lepidonotus; species Lepidonotus clava. The sequence continues at coordinate 8,008,680 of OW387148.1, forward strand.
AACCGTTATTGCAGATATAGACCTTATCATGCAGATTTGGTCATTTGTGACCACCATGCGGTAATCAAGTGACTTTGCAATGAATTCAAAATCATAATTCCAAACTAAAATGATTGTTGATTATATGTCAATGAATTTGTGTAAACTGGATGTGGCAAAAAATTTTGTTCTGAAAATTTTAAAAATGTAAAATGTAATGATGATATGAAAATGACCCTCAGTGTGTTGGTTAGGTGTGATGTCATTTGCACAACGTCTATAACTGGCCTAAAAAAAGGGTTACGCCCTGAAACCTACGGGAAGGACAATGGAGGGCTGAAAGAAGTGTAAGTAAAGTGAAAGTATGACTCCTTAGTTAGGCCTAGCCACTTTTATTGACAAACTAGTCTTATTGACTTAACTTTCTTATACATGCATGTGTGCATATATACATATCATATATATTTGATATATATAAAACATATATAAAACATAATATAAAACGTGTATAAAAAATATACACACTTCATGTTGGCAATGTCTTAAAAACACCATGTAAAGATGTTCTGAGGTCGTTCCCTGCTCTGATTCTTGGATATAGGAATATTATATACACACACACCAAGTTCAAGGATAGGCCTACTTCTATAGGACTATAGATCTCCTTGTACTTTATAGCCTCCTTAGTAAGTCGTACACTTGGGGCTCTAGAATCTGTGTGTTGAGTCTAAAATAAAGGCTATATTGCCTGCCATACTCAACTTGGTTGTTTCTTAAATTTTTAGGGATAACGAAAGGCGACAAAGGGTTTTTCTTTAATTTGACAGTGGTTCATGGCCGCTTCTCAAATTCATCACAGGACAGGGGTATCTGAATAGACAGATGCAACAAGGAAACAACTCCCCATTAAGAGCCCCAATACGTCATAGCAAACAGGAAAATGGAAAGGGGGAAGGACACAATATCTGTAAAGCATGGAGCTGTTGGTGGCGGTGGGTCCTTACATAAACATACACAATTGTTTATAACATCTTATGTATCTCTATGGTGCTTAGAAGCGCCGCACCCCTTAAGCCCCATACCCACTAGGCGATTTTACAGGTGACTGGCGATGTGCAACTGGGAGAATCGGCCAAATCTTATGATCCCCTGTTAGTATGATATATTGAAATGTGCATGTTTGATCTGGATCGACACTTATAGTTAAGTCGGCCTACTCTTGAGTAGAGTCGGCCGATTTTAGCACCAATAATCGGCTGACTCAAAATCGCCTAGTGGGTACGGGGCTTTATGTAAACCACCCATTAATTACGTACGAATTTCCCTTTTCTAGACCCGCCCCCCCTGCCGTAGCATGGAATACGTATAACTCTCAATCCCCCCTCTCGTTGTGTAAAGGGCAGCTCGTGTTATCCCTTTATCATTATGGTTCTTTCTTTTCATCCAAGTCCTTGTTCATTATTGTGTCCGACCGGATGTGGTAACGACGACCAGCGCCCCCACCCAGCGGCCCCCGACACCTGTCCACTGCCCCCTAACGGGGGGTTAAGGTACCACCTGGTCGGGGGCGATAATAGAGGAAAATGTCCATACATTCATCGGTTCACTAGTTTGTTGGTGTCTGATTCAATTTTCAGAGGCCTTTTCTTGTTGGGTAAATATTATGAGTGCTAGGGTAATGATAACTGTATGTCAAATGAAGATGTAACAATGAAATCACTGATATATGCTCCCATAGCATAATAAGTGGCAGCAGGGGAGGAGATTGGGAAAAGAATAAATAAAAGGGGGGGGGGGGCGAATTTACAGGCTATTTAAACAAATGTTTTGCTTTCAAGTACACAAGTTGGACGTTTTTTCCACTATGGGAAGGATAAGTCCCAACCACAAGGGTGTGTGTGTGGGGGGGTCAGAACTCCCCGGACTCTACCCCTGGATCTGCCCCTGAGTGACCTCGTGTGGACGAGGTCATTGGAGGTCTCCTCACCCTGCCCCTTCAGGCTTCATATCAGTTAAAGGGTGCGTTCCATGAAGGCCGACTCTCCAGCACTCCGCGAAGCCGCCTAATTACGTCACTACCCATAATGCCGCCCCGTCATGTTTCGTCATGTCCGGTATACGAGAACGAGGTCACTGGGGTTATGTCACAGACAATAGATTGGTCAATACATAATAGGCATTCAGGGGGTTTCGTGTTATCAGTGACACTGACCGCTGGCAGGAGTATGTTTGTTTGTTTGTTGGGGTAGTTTAACGTCCGGCCAACCCTTATGGGTTCTTTCCAGACTGCACAAGGTAATACTTTTCAGCTTATTTTACGCCACAAGGGCGGTGACCGAATATGTGATATGGTTCAGGAGAAACCCGCCACCGGGTGCAATACCCTACTCGTTGCGAAGAGTGGCAAGGGGTCTTTAGTGTGCGATGTCCCATAGAAAGGACACCACACACCCGGCCTTTGATGACCCTGTCGGGAGCACAGGGTGGCCCCTGGATCCCAGACTCTTGGATCCTTTCTTAGATTTTATCTATCAGTTGGCATTCTCGAAGGAATTGCAGGATCTTTTTACTTCCGTTGTTGTTAAACACATTCTTCATCGATGTTCTGTTTTGGAGATGCCGCTTGCGACTATCATCCGTCTTCTTACACTTTGGCTGGCAGGAGTAATTGTGGATTGAACATTATTCCTAAGGTCACAGTTCAATACACAACATACTTAATAGTGATTCCAGGCAACCCAGAATACGTACACAAGTAAAATATTGTTAACGCCTAACGTTTTCCTCATGCCAGCAGCTGGGGAGAACTTGTCCCTTATATAAATCCGGGGATGTGTTATGTCTGTATATTTTTAATCTTTTCACTATATATGATCAACTTCACAAAACCTGCAAACTTCACTGAGTGGAACTACACAGCCCTGTGGTAACAAAAACAGCCCTGCCTGGTCGTGATACCTGAGCCGGGAGCCCGGTAGGAGGGGGGGGGGGGGGTCACTCAATCATTGAACGTAGTTTCCACCTGCGAAACTACATGCAGCCCTCTCTTTTTTGTGATCCTCAGATTCTGACAATCCGGGGATAGCGTCTTCATGTTCAAATCAGTTTGAAGGATAGCATCAATTTGTGGGATAACATCTTGATGTGGATGCTATCCCACAAATCCTGAATGTTTGTGGGATAGCATCCATCCATTTGTGGGATAGCGTTGTAAGCCCTGTTCCCCAGACAAACCCATGGACAGTCCCTCCAATACAGCATTTTTGAAAATTTCTAGATCATAACTTGACTCAATAATTGGTTTTAGAGGTAAACTGAGGGAATTAAATTACAGAAAATTGGCCGTTACCTTGCCATTATCAAATATACTGATAGATCTACTAAAATAAGGTTTACTTTCTTGATAGCCCCACCTTTAAGCCAAGTTGGCGATTCATTTACTTATTGTTTACTCTTATTAAGGCACTGCTACCGTTAGTCCCTTTTTACTTTTCACAATTATTATATCATTGCATGCATGTATGTGTGCATTAGATATCATTATATGTATTTGAAAAGTGTACATTAATGTCTGATACCAGCACACTTTGAAATGTCCATGTTGATTATTTTAATGTTTTACAATCAAATTCGACATATAATAAAACGAAAACTGCATGAGGATGTGGGATGCACCAGAATACGAGCTGGTAGTAAAAAGATTTGGTGAAGGAGCCTTTTTACAGCGTGCGTTTTTGTGTGTACACGAGGTTTGGTTTGTACATGCACCAGAAGCACCCGGAGGGTGGCCACGGGGGTATGCATATACCGCACTTGGGAGTCCTGGTCTGCGCATGCTCACACATTTGGCGCCACTAGTTTTCGGGGGTCAAGCGCGACTTTTTAGCCTATCAGAACCATGCCTTTTCCAACATGGCATGGCGGCGCCCACTGGACCTCTCCCTAACGCGGTTATACCCGTCATTGTGTCTGTTATAGATACATGTCGATGTCCTTTACTGAATGAAGGCGTATGCCCTTGTTCAATACCTGGACATTAGAAGACAATGATTCCAAGTCAATTCAAACAACAGACGCGAACCAAGGGGTCGTTACACCTAATCGCTCCGGGAGGAAAAAACCTTGGTGCTGCGTCGTCGTGAACGCCATAATAATTCGCTCATCTGGCCGGGTGTGCGTTTGCCGTGAGCCTCCAGGGGGGGGGGGGAGGACAGGAGGGGGGGGGGGTTGTTGTGAGGGGGGGAATGTGGTGTGAGTAGGGAGACCGGGAAGAAGCTGCTCGCCCGCAGTCGGAATCACTCGGAACTGCTCGGGGACGCTCGGAACTGCTCGGGGATGTTCGGGGATGTCCCCGCTGTTAGCCGCTGCAGTGTGGCGTACTGCAGCAGCAGCAGCAGCAGCAGCAGCGGCGACGGCGGACTAAGTGAATGCAATATGAGGAGAGGAGGGCCGTTAGACTCGGACGACGAGTTAATCACCGACGGGTCAGGTCTCGCCGGTTAAGGCCCTGTTTTATTACACCTTAGGGTGATACAAGTTTAGTAGTTAAGAGATTAACACAGGGCGATACAAACCTGGGTGATAACCAGCCTTGTATCGCACTGCAGTGTGATACAGAAACTTTTTATTTTTCTAAAATTCATGAAAAAATGAAATCATTAAGAAATAAAAAATCTAACATATGCATTATCTGTACAACGTTCATAGCTACATTTTGCTGCTTACTATTTGTGAATTTGATGGATATAAAAAGAGTTATATTAAAAAAAACATTAAAAAAATGTGCAGCATCACAGTCCCACCATCACTTATTGCTGTGCATCCTTCCTTGGGAGCTCAGATGTAACAGAAAAGGTATAATAAATCCATAACCAACCTCGAAAGGAGTACTTGGCCAGTTATCACCCCTCGCCGGACCCCGATATCAGCCCTCGGCCGGCCCTTCGGGCCCTGGCCTCGGGCTGATATCGGCCCGGCTCGGGGTGATAACCACCCTCGTACTCCCTTCTTGGTTGGTTATATGTATATATCGCAGCCCAAGTTGTGTAGTCACTAGTGTAATACCTCCTTCAGTTGTCCGTAGGAGCCTTGTTGGACGCAGAGAGGACCAGCTCCCCCCCCCCCCCCCTCTGTTTTTTTTTCTGTTCAACGTGTATAGACACCCTACATGTTTAAGCACAAACCTCAATACAGTGAGCTATGGAGAGCGGGAAGAGATTATTCTAGTATAGGCACTGCTGGCGCTTGGGGAGAATTCCGGGAGAAGGTCTAAATTTGTCTCAGTCGGCTCGCCATAAGGATACATAGGCTGACAAACCAACCACCTATAAGGGATGGCAGACATCAAACAAAGTTTGAGTCAAAGGCAACGTGGTTTACTGAATCCCCAATTAAATATGTATACCATCAGGCAGGGTTAGCTAACCGAACACTCACCGCCTGTTATAAATACGTTTAAAGGCGCGACATGTGTCATGTTTCTTTAGGGCTTTTTTGTGTGTGTTCTTGCTTCTTTTGACGCATCAACAATAAGGTTCAGGCTGCTATCGCTCTTTCGATTCTTTAACTGGTCGGTGAACAAAGTTACATAGAATAACAATGTCCGAAAATCAAGAGTGCAACATGTATCCGAAGTGCATGTTTTGTAGCATGGTGCATACCTTTTTTTAAAACGTGCACCCTACAGTTGCACATATTTTTGATGGAATAAATAGTCGTATATCACTGATCACTTAGGATGTGGGAAAACACTTTTGGCTGACGATGCACACTTCTGAACGCTGGCCACGCCGCGATTGCACGAACTTAAACCTTAATTTCGGACACTGAATTATGCGTTATATTCCTATAATATAATTGAATTAAAACTGAGATAATCCAATCACAGTGTATTCTAATCATCAGTCTGATCTCCCGCTATCAAAGATTACGTGTACCTTAGACCGCTGAGCACAGGTACGACATGGCGGAGACAGTCTCCAGTTCCTTACTGAGTGCCAACATGGTAGGTTTTTTTGTGTCTAGTTTCGTCAATAACTAGAATAAACGTTTCTTACATCAATCATAAAACAGGGCCCTCGTTTTCCCCTCCTCTCGTGTGGACTGGGATGTGACAGGAATAAAAAGTGTGTTTACATTACGTCTCCATTCTGGCGGTATAACCACTGGTCGGACATGTTATTATGGTTGTGTTTTATACTTATAGGTTATCATAAAAGTGACAAACGACCAATCATGTACTATTCAAATGAAATCAGTGTCCGAAATTAAGGTTAAAATTTGTGCATTTGTCAGGTGCATAACTTTGAATTGTGTGCACCGGGAGCTTTTCCATGCACCCTCAGTGATATAAGGCTATTTATTCCATCGAAAATATGTGCATCTGCCGGCTGCACACTATTGAAAAATTCTACAAACATGCATCACGGGTGCAGGATGCACCTTTATTTTCGGACACTGGTGTCACATATATACAAGTCGAATGTGTTTGGTCATACATAGTGTTTCACATATCTAAATTATGGAACCGCATATTCTAAGAGCTTATTACATTCTATCAAATTATTATTTCTAGAGAATTTAGTAAATACACTTTAATAGAAAAAAATACCACTAAGCGTGTTTGTTTTAATAGATGGGGAATAAGTATTCGTAATTGTACAATTTAGCATTTTTTCAAAAACCCGGTAACATGCAATTTGCCTTACCTCTCCTTGCTTCCCCGTGACGTCATCGTCGTCGACGCGCGTGCGCCGTGCCGTCCTTCCGGCGGGTTTAGTAAATCCATCCGGTTTGGTCTTCCGACGGTACTCCCGTTTTTTGGGCTTCTCCACAACACTCACATTCCCCACTCCCTTGTCACCAGGGTCCTTTTTCACTCGCTTAGGACCCGGCTTGGCTTTGACCCTGTAATACTTATGCAGCTTGGCATTCTCCGCCCCTTTGACCTTGGACTTGGCCTTGCTCTGAGGCTTAATGGCCGCCGCGTTGTTCAACCTCCCGCCGCCAGGGCCCTTTTTGGCGCTGCTGTGATCGGCGCAGAGCGGACTGGCCCTTCCGAAGTGGTCTTTGGGTTTGACCCGCTCTTTGAGGGGGACCATGGGTATCCGGAGCAGCTCGGCCTGGGCCGGAGGGACCTGCTCTCCCCCCGGTTTGAGCAGTTCCTCCTGCTCCGGTTTAACCGAGAACTCGGGTCGGAGATTGTCCAGCCCCCGCGACAGCTTGGAGAAGTCCAGCATGTCGCCGGTAGGGGTCGCGTTGTCGCCCCCCTCGCCCTTAATGACCGTAGGGTCCGTCAGGTGGTCACCAGGTGGAAGCAGGTGTTTGAAGGTGGAGAAACGCGCCTCCGACACCAGAGAGGACACGTTGTTAGTGTCCTCCCCTCCCTGACCTTTAGAGTCCCCGCTTTGGGTCGTAGGAGGGTCAGGACCCCCCTGACCCCCAGGGGGGCCGGCGCACCCCCCGGCCGGGCCCCCCGTCTCCAGGCGGCTCTGGTGCAGCATCTGCTTCTTGTGGTGGAGGTGCAGCCCGGGCGACGACCGCCGCTGTACGATGATGGGGTTCACGTTGGCCACGGGGATCTTCTTCACCCCGTTGGCCGCCGTGGGGTCATGGTGGTGGTGGTGGTGGTGGTGGTGGGGGTAGTGGTGGTGCAGCGGGTGGTGCGGGTGGTGCGGCAGCAGGTGGTGCCCGTCCTGGGGCCGGTTGGCCTGTAAGGGGTCGGACCCTGGGGCGGGCCAGGGCCGGGCGGGCTGGCGCAGGGGGGTCGTGTACGTGTGGGTCGGGCCTGAGCTGGTCAGGGAGGTCGTAGAGGTAGTGGTTAGGTAACCGGCCTGGGAGAGGTGGTGGGGGTGGGGGTGTAGGTAGGACGCCTGGCGCCCACCCACCTGTAGGTACCCCACACTGGAGGAGGAGGTGGTGGTGGTGGTCAGTGGTGGGGTGGTGGTCAGGGCGGTGGTGGTGGTCCCCTGCTGGCTGTAGGTGCTGGTGGTGGTGGGGAGGCGGACCACGGTGGTGCTGGGATCGGCTACTTGTAAGAAGGGTTGGATCCTCACAGTCTGCTGCTGACCCCCACTTACCCCTACGGCCTTAGGGGTCAGGTGGACGGGCGCCGACTGGTGCGCCCCTAGCGGGCCCTTCTCGTGGTGATAGGTCACAAGGTAGGGCTGTCTCAGGCCGGTAGAGGGCGCGGGGGGCGGCGGGGGACGGGAGGGCACTGTCAGCTGGGTGGTGGAGGTGGTGGTGGGGGTGATGGGGTACACCTGGTGACCACCACTATTGGGGTGGTGCTGGTGGTGCTGGATCTCCACCACCTGTTGGTTCGTGTAACTCCCACCAGGAGGCGGAGGGTCCCTGGAGGAGTAGTGCGTCGTCGTCGGCACGTGACCGGAAGTCCTGACCACCACATGACCGTTGGGCTGTTGCTGTTGTTGTTTGGCGCCCCCTGGTGGAGCCCCGACGGCGGGCGTCCCCTCAGACGCCGGGCCCGGGTAGTGGGGGCGTCCTCCGGGGTAGACGGACGCCGTCCTAGCGTCCCACCCTGGAGGAGGCTGCTGGGGCCCCACGTGCTGGATGACGCTGGTCGACGGTCGCCCAGAGGCTGGGTAACAGGTCAGCGTCTGCCCGCTACTACTCCCGCCCCCTGGTGGCAGAACGCCGGGGTGGGGGGCGGCTGTAGGCAGACGCTCGTGGGACGCTTTGGGCGTCGTCGCGCCCCCTGGGGACGAGTAGGCGTACTGCAGGGACCTCTCCGGCGTCTCCCGGTGGTGGTGGTGGTGGTGACCCCTGGCGGAGGGGTGGTGCGGGGACGCTGCTGGGGGCTGCAGGGTTCCGGTGGGGGTGGGGTAACTTCCGGTGGTGGTCGGGTAGACGTAGCGCACCGACCCGCCCGACGAGCTGCCGCTACTGGAGGAGGAGGAATGATGTCCCCGCCCGCCGGTAGAGGCGCCCACCGTGTACGGGTACGTCTGACGGACACTGCTCCCCTGAGGGGACGCCGGGGTGGGGGCGGGGGACGCGGGGGGCCCTCTCACCGACGTCGACGATGACCCGGAGTTATAGCTGTAAGAGGGCGGCGCGGGGTAGGTGTGAGACGCGCCCTTCACCGTCCCCGGGGGTGGTTGGTGGCCTGCCCTAGAGGACGTTATTCCTCCCCCGGGCGACGTGCGGTGGTGGTAGACCGGGTGCTTGTGGTGGCCCCCAGGGGCGTAGTAGTAGGGCGCGGGGTGGGCCATGGTGGCGGCCGAGGTGCTCACCCCGAGCTGCTCCCGGGCCAGCAGGTACTGCCCGCCCCCTGGAGGCACGCCCAGTAACGGGTGGTAGTTGTACGCCGGCTCCGGCAGGCGGCGCGCCTTAAAGGGGATGTGCTGCTCCCCCAGCACGATGACGTCATCGTCGTGGTCCCGCTTCCGGTTCGCCTTGACGGAGAGGTCCAGCGGGGAGTCGGCGCTCACCGCAGGGTCGGGACCCATTGTCGACTTGGGGGTGGTGAGGTCCAGCGGCGCAGCGGAGGTGTCGCCGAGTCGCTCTGGAGGTCGCACATATTCGTGAAGGTCGCGCGACCTGCTCCGCGCGTGCAACATGTGCGGACTTTGTGACGTCATACTGTGAGGGCTGTGTGACGTCATACTGTGAGGGCTATGCGACGTCAGGCGTGGGCTGTGTGACGTCATATGAGGGGTTTGTGACATTACATGGGGGCTATGTGACGTCAGTCGTGGGCTATGTGACGTCAGTCGTGGGCTATGTGACGTCAGGTGCTGAGTCTGTGACGTCATTTGGGGGCTGTGTGAGGACGCCGCCGACGCCATGCGGGGACTGTGTGACGTCATGTGAGGGCTGTGTGACATCATATGAGGGCTGTGTGACGTCATGTGAGGGCTGTGTGACGTCACATGATTGCTGTGTGAAGTCAGGTGGGGACTGTGTGACGTCATGTGTGACGTCCCCATGACGTGCTGGGGGTTGGGTGAGGTCATGAGGTGAGGGCTCTGGGCGGCGAGTTGCGGGGACTGGGAGGCCTGGCGCGCCACCTGGACCTGTAAGGGCGCGTGACCTTGTTTGACCCCTGCCGCCGTCTGATACACTGCGGGCTGGCCCTGCTCCGGTACCTTGAAGGCGAAGTTCACGTGGGGATAGCCCGCCGTCATCGGACCCAGCGCCGCCGCCATCTTGGACGAGATGGGCGCCACGTTGGATCCTGGCGCCGCCATGTTGGATCCCGGCGCCATATTGGATCCCGGCACCGCCATATTGGATCCAGGCGCCGCCATGTTGGATCCCGGCGCCGCCATGTTGGATCCCGGCGCCGCCATCCTCGCGTGACCGGAAGTGTATGGTGGCGCCGGGTGCATGCTGGGCAGGGTGGCGGGGGGCGGGGCGGGGGGCGCGGGGGCCGGCTGGCTCTTGGGGAGAACGTACATACTCCCTCCGCTCTGTAGGCTGGTTAGGGTGATCACCTGAAAAGAGAGAAATAGGAACACGTAAGTATGAAGGTCGACTTACAGATTAACGATAAGGCAAGTTTATAGAACATTTTTTAATAATGTCCCAGCCAGCAATCAGACAAATGACTATTGAAAGTAAAAGTCCTAAGTTCTCTTAGAAAAGTGTATTCATATAAGCTATAACAAAGAATAAGTTATAATCTAGAATTCTGCTATTTCAAATATACAACAACAATGGCAACAATAACAACCGCAAAATCTATGATACTTTTTGTTTTATAACTTGATCCGTCTCCATTGCCACAAGCCTTACATTGTTATACCCCTCCATCCCAGCGGAAATATCTCTAAGCCTAATGTGACTTTATGGTTTAGGACTCTCCGAGGGATATGTCCGCATAAGAGGGGAGCCGCTGTACATGTAGTCTGCATTAGATATCATATGATCTCACAGTCTCGTCATTACATGCAGATCACTAAAGTACCATACACACTAGGCGATTTGGGCCTCGTCACCCGTCAGTATGCTAGACTGAAATGAACATGTTTGATAAATTCTTTGGGCGAATCGCTGGGCGATTTTCCCGCCAATTCAGGTCAAATTTCAATATACCATACTGATGGGCGATCAGGGGAAAAGAGGCCCAAATCGCCTAGTGGGTATGGGGCTTAATGAAACTGCACGCGGGGTGCCTAGATATGTCGGTGTTCTCGGATACGTCACTGCACTGACACAGATGAAACTGGAGATTCATTATTATTAATGCTGCCAAAACTCACTACCAAGTGCACGCCCACGCATTGATATTGTACTACGGACGTTTACCTTTACAGTTAACATTTCTGCCAGATGGCACGTTTAAAAACCAAGTTAAAACCGAGCGATGTACTCTGACTGTGGTGGTTGGTAGCAGACCCCAGACAGGACGACCACAATCCGCCCCTATGGGGCCCTGGATGGGAGGTCCCCATGTCACCTGTCAATTTAAAGAAATCCACCCGTCGCGTATCCTGTTTTTTAGTTTTGCAAATGTCGCAAATTTATGGATTGTTTAACTTCAATTAGGTAATTTAGGACACTAAGTGACAAGGGAGTATAGGCTACATCAATGTACAGAATAATCAATGCCTACAAATGCAGTTTTAATAAAAGAAATGACAATAATATTAATTACTTTAATTCTTTACCAAATGTCATTAATTACTATAATTCTTTACCAAATGGCATATGTCCCCATGACTTAAATTTGCAAATGTCGCGTGTCGAATTTTAAAAAATATCACTGCCGCGTTGTTTGATATTAAGTGCCCAGACCCAGCCCAATGGCCGCCGAACGCGGGATTCGCCTTATTACGGTATCCCATAATCCCTAACCATTTGCCATTTTGGAGCAGTTTCCAGTTGTATGCTGGCAGTGTTATGATTTTTTGGGGATGGGTCTAGCAAAATAATTCCAGTAAACTAAGGTAAAACAAGACATCTATAAGAAGATACATATCTGATCTATGAAATATTGGAAAATGAATACTTAATCTCCAACAGTTTATGAGATATTGAGAAAAGAGGGGTGCCACCAGTGTTAAAGTATAGGCAGGAGACTAATTGTACCCAGTGGTGTCTCGCGATAGTCGTCCGTATCGGTGAACCGTTATACGGAGCATGGGGAGATTCGCTGATCACGGGCGACGTGCTACACCGCGACACGCGGCGATCAGCGACAGACAGATACAACGCCTCCTGATCAGGGGCCGTGAATTCGATTGGAATGCACCGGCACGTCTACTGGATCCGGAAACGAATGTGAAAGGATAATTGCACGGTGCATTGTCGGATAGCGGCGTACGCCCGGCGCATTCCAAACGAACCCTCCTATGGTGCGCCGATCAGTGTTCAATCTCTGTCCGGCTCTTATGTCAAATTTACATATACCATGGATGGCGACCAAAAAGTTTTCACGAATATTCGTGATAATAATTTGCCCTCTCACGAACCTAGGGTGTGTCCAGAAAACACTTACGAACCTCCATGAACATTCACGAACCTTTTCAAGCATTCAGAAAATTGTTTCCAAAGTACATATCATTGTACATAATACATCCAGATATCTATTAGAATACCATTGCAGTAAAAAGAAATAATTTTGAAATGAAAAAAATGGGTAAAAATGCAAATTTAAAAAATATAAGATTCGTGACCACGAATCCATCACGAACCCAAAATTTGGAATCGTGACTATTTATTGAATTTGAGATTCGTGAAAAGTTTTTGGTCGCCCCCCCAGATATAAATAAATGTTATTTACATAGGCCTACATATATTGTACATAGATGTCTAAAATATGTATTATATGATACTATGTACATATATGTGGATAAATATTGTATATACATTAAAGGTCTATAATACAAACTATATAAACATAAACACACATAAGGCCTATATAGGCCTATAAATATATATAATCATACATATGATATACATTACATAAAACGTATAGAAAGACCATAGAAATAAATACATATCCGTATGCTATCATTTACTAAAGGTTGATTGCTAAACTGATATGAACATACGGCATGATCTAAACCTTGCTCCCCTCGTATAAAATTCCCGACCCCTGAGCCTTGCTCCGACGTCCCTTACCGATGTACACGTCCCTGCGTCTCTCTTCCCTCTACTAGCCTACTACTACTCAAAGCCCTGACTCCAAGCTGTCAACTCAAACCCCAGCCTCTACTATAAGCCTCTACCTCGTCCTGTCCGTTTGGCCGATGGTCAGCGGCCCTCTCCGGCCCTCAGCGGTCAGCAGAGGTCATCCAAGGTCAGTGGAGGTCAATGGGGGGAGGGCGGCCAGGTGGTAGTCTCAGGTAGACGCTGGTGAGGTGAGTGTCACGCCTCAACACCTGTCGGTAGGCCTGTGGTGTCCGTACGGCCGCCCGCCCGCCGACAACCAGCTCCGACGGGCGCTGGGAGCCCACTGGAGGCTGTGTGAGACGTGGCCGGCCGGCTGGAGACCAGCGGAGGGCGGGGGGAGTGGAGGAGGCGCGGGCAGCACTACACGAGGCCGGAGGGGGGGGGGGGGGGGTAGACTTGCGCCAAGGCCCACCTAATATTTTCTTATATAAACGACAACGTGAGTGAGTGAGTGGTCGGTGTTTAATGCCCTACCGACAGCCAGGGTCATTTTCACAGTGAAAACCAGTTGGGACGAATTCTGTCTTTGGTGATCGAATCTATGAGATGAAGGTGACAGGGCGGGCGAACAGCAGGGGATCAAAACCTAGCAATCATTTTTGCTATACCTCATCCCTTAGTGAACCACAGCACCAACCAGGAATTGAATCCAAAGAACCACTTGGTCAGTGCTATAGGTCTCCCCTATCGTTGCCTTCTACGATCAGCAGGGGCTACTGGGAGCCTATTCTTACCAAGAACCCCCACGGGTACGACAGCATGAAGCCCCAGCCTTCTTTTGGGACAAGGAACTGTCTTTCGCCTTCCGTATGTTAACCACTTGTATTATGAACTGTTATTTTAATAAAGAAACATAGGGCGGGTTGAGTATTAGACGTGTGCCAAGGCCCACAGAGTATTTTGTGATTGAGAAACAGCGAAAATTCCCAACGTCAGATTACCTTTTTGAAGGATCACGTAAGAATACCTCTGTAAAGTTCCGCACCTTTTTCAAACAGTGACTTAATCATATTTCCTATCTTTCAGAACATGATTCACCTGGCTTGGTTTTAATGAACAATTACATCTGTTAGCCTACTTTTGGGACAAGAAAGTGTCTTACATTTCGTATTTCAATCATTTGCATCATGATCGATAAAGTGGTAGAGTTTAATAAAGAAACAGGTTTCGGCCACTGGTAATCATGACGGAAACAATGAATATAAATTGGGGAAGGTGGTATAAGACTGCTGCCAAGGCCCACTAAGTATTTTCTTATATGACAAACAGCGTTAAGTCCCACCGTCAGATACCTCTTTGAAGGACCTCTGTGAAGTGCCACGCCTATTGACAGTGACTTAAACGTAGCTCCCAGCCAAGCATGTGATGTTATTTAACATTCTGTTTGGTTCTGGTTACTTTATTTTGATGGCTCCAATAATGTTGCTGCAACGTACTGCTGTGATGTTGCACTGCGACATTATTAAAATGTTCTGGTTACATTCTACAACCTAAATAGAATGTTCTTATGATGTTATGATTTAGTTTCGTCCTAACCTCACCAAAAATAATAATGCTATAATAACGTTACAATTTGGCAAGATTTGAACCACACCATCAATAATGTAATTGTTACGTGCCATCTTAGTAAGTAACAGACTGACAGACTGTCCTTATAATGTTATGATTTGGTTTCGTCCTAACCTCACCAAAAAATAATGTTATAATGACGTTATGAATTGGCAAGGTTTCAACCTCACCACCAATAACGTAATTGTTAAGTGCCATCTGACAAAAAAAGTATGAGTAGGGTTGCAGAACGTTTCTATTACGTTGCAACTTGGTTTGGAGGCCACCTATTTACTATAATTTAAAATCCAGTGCTTGGCTCCTGGCACGGTTAAACCTACTGTAATCCACGCTTTGAATGGATCAGCGTCTATTTTGACTTGTTAGGGTTTGATAAAGAAGCCTGATTTAGTCATTGGTCATTATGACGTAAAACAATGACTGAGGAAAGGGGGTCTAACTTTTGGAGTGGCGCCAAACCACCAATTATTCTTTTATATGAGCAACAACGTGATGTCAGACACCTTTTTTGAAGGAACACGTCAGAATTTACCTCCGTGGGGCATGCCTGTTTGGTTCAAAGTGACTGAAACATGTTTCAATACTATCATTCACCCGCGGCTTGACAGGTAGCATGGTTTTAATGACCACTTGTGTCTTTTAACTTTTTGGGGGACAATGAGATGGCTTGCATTTTGTTGTGTAATCGCTTGCATAGTATGTTAGAGATAGATAAAGGAATGTGTTATAACCATTGGTAATCAACATCTCATGATCATTTAGACCCTACTCAACTGTCGTGGTTTTAACTACGACTCTCCTGGACACAATCTATGATTGGGACCAATTCAACTCATATCGGCTGTTGAGTTCAGTTCAGTTGGGCAGTGTGGCTAGGGTTCAATAATGCTTCAGGCCTGTGGCTGGGTGTATGTATCTTCGGTCAGTATGTGCGCATCTTACGCCTGTGTCTGGGTACCTTCTGCCTGTAAGTATGCATCTTTGGCAGGTCTGTGGATACCTTTGGACCATGTGTTGATATCTTCGGCCCATGTGTGAGTATCTTTGGCCTGTGTAGGTATCTTCGGCCTATGTGTGGGTATTTTTGGCCCAATGCATGTGTATCTTGTGCCTGTGTGTGTGTATCTTTGACCCTTGTAGGTATCTTCAGCCAGTGTGTGTATCTTAGGCCTGTGTGTGGGTATCTTTTACCCTTGTAGGTATCCTGGGCCTGTATGCGGATCTCTTCAGCCTATTGTGTGGGTATCTTAGGCTCGTGTTTGGTTATCTTGGGCCCATGTGGGTATCTTAGGCCCATGTGTTGGTATCTTCGTCCTGTGAGTATCTTTGGCCTGTGTAGTATCTTCGGCCTATGTGTGGGTATTTTTGGCCCAATGCATGTGTATCTTGTGCCTGTGTGTGTGTGTCTTCGGCCTATTTGTGGGTATCTTCAGGCTGAGTGTGGGTATCTTCGGTCTGTGTGTGGGTATCTTCGGCCCGTGTGTGGGTATATTCAGCCCATTTGAGAGTATCTTCGGCCCCTGAGTGCATAACCTCTTATGTTGATATCTTCTGCCCGTGTGTCTTTGGCTCGTGTCAGTATCTTGGGCCTGTGTGTGGGTATCTTCAGCTTATGTGTGTGGGTATCTTACGCCCATGTGTTGGTATCTTCATCCCGTGAGTATCCTTGGCCCGTATTGGTATATTTGGCCCATGTGTGGGTATCTTCGGCCTGTGTGGGTATCTTCGGCCCGTGTCCCATCACGGGACCAGGTTATAAGGGTCCCGCAGGTGACACCGGGACACCCGGCAACAGACAGGGACATAGAGTAGACTTGCTCCAAGTCTTTAACAAATATTACAATGCAATCAATTACAATGAAATCATCACAGCGCTTTTTTTGCAGCGGACACATTTTGTTCAATAGGCCATTGTGTGTAACAACAATAGGATACCCAGATTCAAGTACCCGACAGCATGGGTTTTTATGCTAATTACATCCTCTGTTCGATTTTCATCTCTGCTGCAATCAATCATCAGGTACCGGTGAACAAAAAACTCCAATTCGATATTGGGGGGATGAAAATCTGATTGAAATGGTCGTTCAATCCTTCTTTTTTTTTTATTACATAATTGTCATTAAATCAAAACGTTTGTGTATAACACAAGGCTCATAGGGGAGGTTTTTAAAAGACCAGGTCTTTAAAAAAGTCTTTAAAGGAGGCCTGATTTTGAGGGATCAAAATTGTTTGACCAGAACCACTTTCATTTAAAGTATCTGGTACATTCACATTATCAGGAAGGGAATTGAACCTAGGAGCTGACCAATGAATACTACCTTATAATTAATCTTATGTGATATGAAGATGATGAGACGATGATGACGATTGTTGTAGCTTAGAGTCCATCAGCAGGTTTTCAGCTACATTAGGAATAACTCACGGTTTTTGGTTTGTACAAAGTACTATGATCGTATCTAGTGGGGGTGGAAACGACGTACGGCAATGTGAGATGGTTTAATAACAGTATGTGATACAATACACTACCAATTGCTTGTAAAAGCTGACCTCAGCTATGTGGGTGATTTCCCTTATTATTTTCTGTCCTGAATATCTAGTAATAATCTTATGTGTTATCTATCTGGCGCTTCCTAGTTCCGCATTGCTCGTATTTTCTTATTTCAAACGGGAATTGCTTTGTAAACAGAATATAAAAAAAGTTGGGACTGGAACAAGTCTAGTCAGCTTGCTGGAGGCGGACCAGTCTTGGTTACGTTCGTCTGCATTCGGAAATGTCCACCGCCAACCCCAATAGGGACGGCCCGTGGTGCCCAAGAGACCTAATACCGTCTTTCATTGCGACCATCACAATAGTCTATGAACAAGGGGAGAAACGGGTTCGACAAGCAATAGAGAGAGGGGCTAATTCACAATGTATTGAATTTTAGATGTTTACAGATGACTAGCGAAATTCAAATCCCTGCAATGTCTTGGGAAATTACTTCTAATGAAAGTTGTATCAGTCATTTATAATTATTTATATTTGATTGATTTGAAACAATTGTAGCGTACATAGAACAGATAGTCTGTTTTGTTCGTCTGTCACGTCCTGTCCATGTTTCCGAATGCAGCCATGCAACATGTTGAGGTTGCCAAAGAATGATAGGGAGGGGAGGTTGGGGGGGGGGGGGGGGGGCTGAGGTTGGGAGCTGAGGTAGCTGGTTTCGGCGTATACCCATTGTGTCCCTATTAGACGGCGGTCAACCAGCGGACCTGACCATTCAGATGATGGGATGATTACGACAGAGTATAAAGGACCTTCCGGGACCGCTCGGGCTACACTGACATTACGACATGGTATAACAGACCTCGTGGGACCGCTCGGCCCATACTAACATTACGATGCAGTATAGAGGACCTTCTGGGACAGTTCGGGCTATACTGACATTATGACATGGTATAATGGACCTCGTGGGACTGCTCGGCCCAACTGACATACATGGTATAACGGACCTCAAGGGACTGCTTGGCCCATACTGACATTACGACACAGTATAAAAGACCTCAAGGGACCGTTCAGTTCATACTGACATTATAACATGGTATAACAGACCTCTTTGGACTGTTCGGCCATACTGACATTACGACATGGTATAATGGACCTCGTGGGACTGCTCGGCCCAACTGACATTACGACACAGTATAAAGGACCTTCCGGGACCGCTCGGGATATACTGACATTACGACACAGTATAACGGACCTCGTCGGACTGCTCGGGCTATACTGACATTACGACACTTCCTCTCAGCCAATACTGACATTACAACACAGTATAATGGACCTCATGGGACAGCTTGGCCCATGCTGACATTATGACATGGTATATCAGACCTCTTGGGACCACTAGGCCCATACTGACATTATGACACAGCAAAACGGACCTGGTTGGACTGCTTGACTAAGACTAACATTATAACACAATATAACGGACCTCATGGGACCGCTCTGCCCAACTGACATTATGACACAGTATACTATAAAGGACCTTCTGGGACCGCTCGGCCCATACTGACATTATGACATGGTATAACCGACCTCGTGGGACTGCTTGGACCATACTGACATTACAACATGGTATAACCTCATGAGATGGCTAGGCTCATACTGACATTATGACAAGGTATAAAGGACCTTGTGGGATTGCTCGGCCAACACTGACATTATGACTATGCCTATGCTTAGTAATTCCTACAGATTTGGAAAGTGGATCTCGCTTTTGCTCTTGACTGTAAAGTCTTTGACTCACAAGCAATGTGCAGTTGACATCGTCAGCTTTTCTGAACGAAACTGTTAACTCATTGTTTCTCTATCGTCCGCCCACATGTCTGAGCCTTTTATAGTCTACCTTCGCCCACATCACTATACCAGAAGGGCATCATGTAACAAATAACCTGTCACTTTCCTTAGGGATTGTCTGCGTGCTTAGGCTTAGATTGTACTTTGCAATACCGTAAATGTTGTTGTTACCTTATAGGTTCTGACTAATACCTTATACAACACTTTGTTGCTTTTATTGTTAAAGTTTAATTGTTCATTTATATACACAACACAAGTGATCCGTTCTATTTATGTAAAAAATAAAAAATAAAAAAAGATGAAAAAAAAGATGAATTTTTTTTTGCATGTCTATAGTTTGGACTTCTAATGCTCACATACTCTTACGTTTGAAACATTCAAAAAGTCACATACAATAAGATATTGTCCCTCTGAAGTTTTCCCCCCAGGCACTCATGGCCGACCAGCTTTATTTCTGATCGACCATACACAAAGCTTTCAAAACCGTACCAAAATTATTTTTCTAAAAATATTTTTCATCGGCTATAAAACCCTATAGGTTTACAAAAGAGTCGTCTATAATTTTGTTCTGGGGAAACCCCCGCAGGTGTTGACTTCACATGGTTATTATAACCACGACCCCCTGTTCTTTGTTTTAACTTGCTCCGTGTGTCCAGGACAAAGATCTCTGCCTGTCTTTAACCTGCAGATGCCTGGGCAGAAATCAATACTGTAAGGTGTACCTGAGCAGCCCGAGGCCCGCACCCGCCATGCTGAACGATGCCCAGGGCCTGCGGTGGGCTCAAACCGTGTGTAAAGGTGGTATTACACTACACGACTTGAGCTGCCATAACACCGCCATATTACTATATCAGATATATCATATTATACCATATACATATATAACAGAAAATTTTCAATCAGGAGTGGCATTATTGTTTGAAATTGGCAAATGGAATATTTTACATATGGCTAACAGGAATTTTGTCTCTAATATGCGCAGTTTCTCAGCGACATGGGCATATCACAGCGCATGTCGTGTAGTGTAATAGGGCCTTGAGGTGGTATTACGCTGGATGACTTGAGCTACAATACGGGATGCAATTTGATAAAATTACAGTCAAATCACATACAGGACTGATATAAATCGCCAGGTTTAGGTGCGGATACAGGATTCCTAAAGGGGGTAGGGGGTAGGTGTGGAACTGTGGGTTAGCATACAGGCTAAGTACTTAAATAGTGAGCATTTCCACACACTGCCCTTCCCCTCTTTTTGTAGGTTAGGGGTCCACCAAAGGGTGGGGGGGGGGGGGGGTCAGAAACCCACTGGACCCCAACCTCTTGATCCCCCCTGAGCTTAAAGCTGCTTTCGGTGAACACTATTCTTCTAGTAAATAACCTCTAATCAACTATCAGCAAGATTTTCTGTGCACACATGCCTGTGAACTCTGATTTTCTTTATCTAATAATCTAGCTCCATGCTCACGTCTAATTCAACATTAATGAACAGAGAGCTGCTTTGAGGTGTGTGTGAGGTGTGTGTGGGGGGGGGAGCATTATTCCTGATCACTGCACGTGCTCTGAACCCATACAGACCAACACGTGAGTCATGGAGCACTTCTCTCAGTGTGAAACCCCTCAGACAACGTGTGGGTGAGGTTTGACAGGGTGAGGAGTGGGGGGGGGGGGGGATAGACTTCTGTTTGATTACTGCATGTGCAAGGCAATCACTAGCCCGGTGGACCAATGACCAAAAAAGTTATGGTCTACCCCGGTCTTCAACTGAATAAGCATCATGTTTTTTTCTTTTGTACTGTGAGTGTGACTGTCTCGTTGCATACTGGAGTTTCCATACACCCCTGTCCGCTTGTTTACACCCCGACGGGTAATAACACGGTGTCGTATGTACCGGCCTGCTTGTGGTGGGGGGGTGGGGGGGGGAGGGTGGGGGGGGGGGGGTGGAGGGCTGGGGAGGGTGGGGGGGGGGGGTGTTGGTAAGGGGAGGAATGTTGACTACGTGTATGGTGAGCTATCGGAATGCACCCAAGTAGAACCCTAAACTGTACCAGACGCACCTCCTACCGCCCTCCCCCCTCCCCCCAAACACACATTTATAGGGGGCTTTTACACTAGGCGATATGAGCTGCGATATGGAGATATCGCAGTGAAGTCGCACATATTAGAGTTACATTACTTGGTTATGCATGTGTGAAATACTCAAAATAGCTCATTTCAAATAATCGTATCGTCCCTATGTACGGGTTTTCTGGGATATCCTCATATCACGCCGATCGCAGCCGAAGTCATTTACAAGGTGTAAACCCCCTAAACACACGCCCTAGTGGGTAACCCCCCGGGTAACCCCACGTACCCAGTATACAGATACGGCCATGATAAAGTACTGAACAGGCGAAACCAATTGGCGTTATAATTGGTTAGGGAATTCATTACTTCTGTATTTATGAACGCCAGGGCCATTATATGAAGAATCTAACTGACATAATACATCTAATAGAGAATACAATTTTTGATTGTGTAGGCATGCCAGGTATTTTCTACCAGGGTTCTACAAGGGCAGAGGCTAATATAAGGCAAGGCCAGGCAGGGGCTGGACTAGGAAGGGGGCAGAGGGCAGGGGGGTGCACCAGGCATGGGGCAGGGGGCTGGACCTTGCAGGCGGCAGAGGGCTGGACCATGCAGGGGGCAGGGGGCTGGACCATGCAGGGGGCTGGACCATGCAGGGGGCTGGACCATGCAGGGGGCAGGGGCTGGACCAGGCAGGGGGCAGGGGGCTGCACCTGCACCAGGCAGGGGGCAGGGGGGCTGCACCAGGCAGGGGGCTGGACCAGGCAGGGGGGCAGGGGGTGCACCAGGCAAGGGGCTGCACCAGGCAGGGGGTGCACCAGGCAGGGGGGTGCACCAGGCAGGGGGGTGCACCAGGAAGGGGGCTACACCAGGCAGGGGGCTGCACCAGGCAGGGGGCTGCACCAGGCAGGGGGCTGCACCAGGCAAGGGGCTGCACCAGGCAGGGGGGTGCACCAGGCAGGGGGCTACACCAGGCAGGGAGCAGGACCAGGCAGGGGGCAGGGGGCTGGACTAGGCAGGGGGCAGAGGGCAACATCAAGCAGGGGGCAGGGGGCTGGACCAGGCAGGGGGCAGGAGGCTGGACAAGGCAGGGGGCAGGGGGCTGGACCAGGCAGGGGGCAGGGGGCTGGGCCAGGCAGGGGGCAGGGGGCAGGGGGCTGGACTAGGCAGGGGGCAGAGGGCAGCATCAAGCAGGGGGCAGGGGGCTGGACCAGGCAGGGGGCAGGAGGCTGGACCAGGCAGGGGGTGCACAAGGCAGGTGGCTGCACCAGGCAGGGGGCTGCACCAGGCAGGGGCTGCACAAGCAGTGCACAAGGCAGGGCACCAAATCTGTACCAGGGCTCTGTACCAGAAAGGGCACTGCACCAGGCAACAAAAAAGATTGGATACATTAACAAGAAGAAAGAAAAATAAAATAACGCTCGGCAGTCAGAATACCAGAAAAGTAAAAGTGATGTAAAAGTTGCCCCATGTGATGTTCTTATGCCGAGTGAATCATCTGAGGCCCTCGTTACACATCTAATCCGGTACTTCTACTTTTACTAAACATGAGGCGGACCGTGTCAGCGCCGCCTCTGTAGGCTCCCCCTTCACAAGGAAGATGGGGCCTCACGCTGACCGGGGTAAATCCCTCCACTCTGACCCCAACCCCCTACTCATGTACTGAGGATAGAGGTCGATTTCACTACACCTTTTTACTCGCCATTTCCGAAATTCCAAGTGAGACTAGCGGCTTAGAACAAAGAGATGTCGCATATCATTGGAATGGTCTTTCAATTTTCTTTCAAATGATATGTAAATTATATGGGTTCATGTTATATTTGTTATGTAATTTGGAAATGACCAATTTCTGGTAGTTAAATTCAACTATTGGAATAATAGCTTAAGGGAGCCAAAACCAATAAATTCAACCAAATTTTCCAAACTCAAATAATCATGGAAATCCTTTCATTGAGCCTATTTGTGGCCCATGTTAAAATCTGAATCAAGAAAAATGGTAGAAAATCATTGAAAGCATGTCCCACATGCTCAACTGAATTAATGTGGATCCACAAAAATGGGGTTTGTTACAAACAAATGGAAATATTACCACCTCTCATGGAATTCTACTTTGGTTTGAGCTAGTTTTTACAGCTAATACTTTACCATTGACCTCAACTAGACTCATCTAACATATTTCTATAATTATCTGAGTTTTGAAATTTTTGAAATTTTTGTCATTCATATTGGTTTTGGCTCCCTTTAAAAGTTACTGCCCTGATCCCGATCAAACAGGCCGCAATTGGTGGACCAGAACCAGGGTTGTGGAGAAAGAGAGAGACAGAATGACTTTAAACTGATCTGGTTGATAACTGCAAAAGATGTAAACAGTATGAGCTGCTCCTGTCGTTTATTTATAGACCGTCCCCGGTGGTGGTTACATAAGGATGAGTCGTAGGTGAGTTATGCGGGCTGACAACGCTGACAAACTACCCCAGGGTCTCAGAGTCACAGAGGGAGGAAGGGGGGGGGGATCTCTCGACTTGGGTTTGGGTACCCGGTGCAAAACGGTGGCTGTACTCACAGCAAGGGCATGGGTGAGTGAGTGAGTGTTGGGTGTTTTACGCAGTACCAACAGCTAGGGTCAATTTTACGGCGAAAAACGGTTGGGTCAAATTCTGTCTTTGGTGATTGAATCTTTTTTTTTTTTTTTTTAAACAATTTTATTTACCCTGGGATGAGTAGGATAATCTATGAGATGAAGGTGACAGGGTGGGCAAACAGCAGGGGATCAAAACCTGTAGAGCATTTTTGCTGTACCTCATCCCTCAGTGAACCAAGCACCGACCGGGAATTTAAACAGAAGAACCACTTGGTCGGTGCAGGGTCTCCCCTAATCATCGCCTCTTATGATCAGCAGGGGCTACTGGGGGCCTATTCTTATCCGAAATCCCAAGGGGGGCGGGGGGGGGGGGGGCAGGAAAATGGGGAGCTGTCATGGACCAAACACCTCTAACTAGTGGGACTGTCATTAGTGTCAACGCTTACTGTCCTGTCAGGGCTGTGATAGCTTTTGTAGGGAGAAGAAAGCACCATGAGAAAGTTGTTCAAATTCATTTATAAGGTTAATTGTAACAACAAATCAATGCTCCTATATTTGTTTTGGAACAAAACAGAGAGGCTGTCCCTTGACATCTCAGGAAATAGGGGGCCGTAAACTCACATACAGGAATCACATAGAGCTGTCACATCACAAAATCTGCTGTAGTTTTACCCAGTGAGTACCCCCCCCCCCCCCAACCCCAACCCCACCCCGGGTAACGGGTTCGGCGTCCACTCGTCACGTGCAGATGAGACGCCAGCCTCACTCTGAGGGCGAGCAGCTCCTCCACACTCTCCCGGTCTCACGGAACTAAATGTGGCGCCATCTGTAGTGTCATATACCTTTCTGTCCCGAGGTGAAGGGGATGCCAGTCTCTGAGTGGCTGATAATGGGATAAGATAAAATGATAATGCAGAATTAGAATTCACATGATACCCCCTACTATTTCTGAGTTATTTAATAAAAAAAAGATCCATGATATGGGGTGTTTGGTAAATGTCAGTGGGGTTTTAAAATGGGCGCTGTGCTCCATGAATTTGGTCGCTGCAAAACTGCTAAAATGAGGGTAGGTCAACATCTGGGACTGTTGCGAAAAATTTTCACGGTCAACCTACCCTCAAATTTTGATATTTTGTCTCCCAAAGAGGTCTCAATAGGTTACTGAGTGACTTTAAGGTGTTGCAATGTTTGGGATATTTTTTTTTTCAAGATATGCTATATTAAACTATACAGGAAAACATTTGGTTCCGTGAGACCTCCCACCCGATATTTGGTTGCAGTCTATATCAATTACCGTTAGGTGGAGATTGAACACGGAGAGTAATGCCTATTTCCTCTAAGCGATTTTGACAATGTGAAAAGATATGTATAGAAATTTGTCTAGTGATCTATAATGTTCGTGTCCAATGTGTATTGTCGCTGGAGATTTCTGATATTGCAAGTCACATCGGGTAGTGGAATGCAGACTTGAGACATAGGCCCAGTTACCACAAATTCAGAGATGCCACTCCTGAAACACTTTTCCTACCTTTTTACTAGAATCAACAAGGAGGGAAATAACCTTTAGGGATAGAGACCTGATACTGAATTTGTATCTGAATAACATGAAATATATTCTAAACCAAATATTATAATGGCCTATAATGATGTAAGAAAAATCAGCTGTGCAATCAAAAATTGCCGAGATGTAGTAAATTAAGGAAAATGGCATCTCTGCATAATGGTACCTGCATGGAGTTATAGCGTTCGGTAACCAGTGAATGCACTCAGCGAGCAGCTCGCGCTCACCATCTTCGGAGAGAGTGAGTGAGTGAGTCTTGGGTGTTTTACGCCGTACCGACAGCCAGGGTCATTTTCACGGTGAAAACAAGTTGGGATGAATTCTGTCTTTGGTGATTATATCTATGAGATGAGGGCGACAAGAACAGGCAAACAGCAGGGGTTCAAAACCTAGCAATCATTTTTGCTGTACCTCATCCCTTAGTGAACGGAGCGCTAACCGGGAATCAAACCCAAAGAACCACTTGGTCAGTGCAGGGTCCCCCATAACGTCGTCTTCTGCAATCAGCAGGGGCTACTGGGGGCCTTTTCTTACGCGGAACCCCTATAGGATACCATCTTCGGGGAAAAGCCGAACGGTCCCGAAGTGGATCCCAGCCGGACCGGGCAACGACCTTGGCAATCTCCAAGCAGATTAGGCGTTGAAGGTCCTGTGGGGGGAGAGCAGCACGCGGGGAGCTGGTCCCGGGCCTGAGTGTGTGGTTTATGAGCGTGGTTGTGGCTCACCGCTGAGAACCAGCGTAACTAGGGACAGGTGCTGCCCCTAGCGGCGGGCGGAGGGACTAGAGCCCGGTAATCTCTGTGACGTCGTAATTAATCCCCCAGAACCAGATTCGTGACAGCACGTATTCTTCGACCGTATCACTATCAGCTAGGGAATGTCAAATGGTCTACTTCAAGTCTACTTATCAAGTTGCATGACACTGTCCACTCCTGTTATTTCAAATTCATCCTGATAACAAGTAGTCATACTGAATTTGGATGCGAGGTATTTATCCTAAACTGCACACAAACCTTAACTGAAATGAAAGTAAAGTATTCATTTCAATTCTGTTGAATATGATAATATCAGAGTATACACAAATTCTCTGATGATAGGGGCCCAGTGCATCTTCATGGGTACTGTGAACTGTGTAGTTTTAAAAAAATATATGTATATTGGCTACTGCACTGACGTAAGCTTATAATTAATGTCTTACTGTTTATAGATTTGTGGCTACTGTATGGCCATTTTTTTGCTGAGCGTTTTTTTTGGCCCTGGTAAACACATTGTATTCAATCAAGCCTAGAATTAAACAGGTGGGGGCTTAGGTAAAGAATGGAGGCGCTGCTCTTTTACTATAAGTAGTGTAAACACAGTACCTCCTCTCAGACAATGTACAATGGACCATGCCAGCCCCCCCCCCCCCCCCCCCCCGCCCACAGATTGGACCAGTACTGCAGATTGGACCATGCAGGCACCTGCGGGTACCAGCCGACGGTCACGTGCTATCCCTACCTATCGGGGAATGTTGGTTCCACTACCAAGAGATACTAATAAGGGTCAGGGGTTGAGGACCCCCCCGCCCGAACACACACACACTTTCTGTCCATATCTTAAACAAATTTAAATACTTTTATCCCTCTCTTTAAGCCTATATTCCCCCGTATATTCCCTACGTCATTTTTGCTACCAATTTTAGAAATTGGTAGTGATAATTATGATAAGATAGAACATTTATATATCAACAGCAAGGTTTTACAATTCTTTACCAAATGGTATATATCATAGGATGTATGGTTTAATGCCATACACTTGGAAGAAATCAAACACAACATACTTAATCGCCAGTATTAAAATAGTAAATAAAATACAGGCTTTAACCTACCTTTTCTAAAATCCCATGATCTGTACTTGCATATATAGAGACGAACTCTATGCTCAGTACTTGGAATTTAATGTGACTGTGCCCCCCTCCCCCCCCCCCCCCACCCCCCTCCAGGTGTAGTCACGTGACCCTGACCTCAGAATACCGGTGAGACCCGATAGGTTGGCACTATGTCAAAAGGTTTTGAGGCTCAATTGTTATGCTGTGTAATTCCATAATACTTGTTTTTCTTTGAGCGCGTTCCTAGTACATGTACACTGTTCATTTTGGCCCCAAAAAGGAGTCTTAATATCGTGTGTGTGTGCCATCTAGGAGACTCATTGTTTGTTTTAAGAAGCCCTGTTAATGTTTGTACTACGATTAGGTTTGTTCAAAATGTGAGAGAATGGTACAACTTAGTCACCGCACACTTCAATATACGATATGACTGACAGCTTACGTTTTCCAATGAAAGGTAAAAGACGCGCAGTGCACAGTGATTCGTCGTCTTATTGAACACATTAAAAAAGAAAACTGTGCATAATTGTCACTTGAAAATGCGCGGTCTTACAAAATCCTTATTGTAATAGACGACTATAGAAAGCAAATTTTAGACGTGGACCATATTTCAGAAATTGTAATAACTAATTAAACACGCAGTAATAACGACTGATGTCATTGTCCTATTTCTATTTACTTTTTACCTCCCTCTGCTCATTTAATCATATATTGGCTGGAAGAACATATAATTATGTCAAACCTGTTGGCTCAATACAACATAATTACGATTTCAATATAACATATTAGAACTGTTTTTTGTTGTAAAGACCGTCCCTTCAACCTTACGTAGAAGGGTAATATATACAATGTAAACACATATATAAATAGTTGCTTTTTGGCAAGTGCAGAACTTTTTAGACGCCGCCAATGTTTAAATCTGTCCCACTGTTTCCAGGTACCTCCTGGGTTGGATTTACATGAAAACCTTTGTTGTTGTTCAGTTTAGTAACTCCTATTCAGTACGTATTCTGCTGCATGCATTTTGATGTTCTCCATGTATGACCATAGACCCCTAAATTTGACACGGTGACATGAACGTTACTTAGATTCGATCCGGGATTCGATAGGGAAACATGGGCCCTAAAGACAATGACATAGGCCCTAGAAATATAGGGCTTACTGATATGGGACATTTCTTACATTTGACGTGCAACATTAGAAAATTTTAATAACAAACAACAATGACACGCAGTGTTAGTATTTTAAAACTTGACGTGAAGCACAGGGACCCCCCCCCCCCGTCTGAGGCCCCCCTGGTCCTGTTTTAACCCAGCAGAGGCCTGGTGAGGTGACACTGACGTCTGCCATAATCGTCCCCTGGATATTATGTTGGTGGAACATTGAAGGCGGGGGGGGGGCCACTTTGGATTCAAAGGGTTGAACTATTGTTAATGTTTGAGTTAAGACTGCGTAATGCTCGTGTATATCCAAGTCTTCATGAGTCGTTTATCCAGAATGCCTGAGTAATTCAGACTGCGTTTAAAGTTTGTCCGTCCACTTCCCAATAGTTCAAAAGAAATGAACGATGAGGGAGCTTCTTAATATGAAAGGGTTTTTATTCAATAAACATCTCATCCCGAGTCAAAGCCACCATGTATAAGTCTTCATCAGTCCACCTCCCATCTCCTATCAGCAATCAACCACATTTAGAACACGAGTTGCTCCAACACCTTCTAGACCATTCTAGTATTCAGCTCTAACACAATCCTATGTCCGAGGTAGTGGGTATTGGTAAACTCCAGTCTGTTACACGGAGCCGATGTACTTACTCCAGGTATAACTCCTTGGCTAAACTTACTTAGCTGACATTCTCACTAAACTTAGTGACTACTAACTACTAACTGCTCGCTCCCTACCTTGCAGCGCCTTTTATACTGGTTAACAGGTGGCGCTAGGAGCGCAAGATATTTCTCCTAGAAGTAGACTAGAAGTAGACTTGCTAAGCCTGATCCTTGATGGATTATATAACACGAGAATATATTAAAAGTGCTAAGCTATTAGTACAGGGTAATAACTGCCAAATAGACCCATGAAGCAGCCAAGGCAAGCAGCCATGTTATAGGCATGTTTTGCGACCATAGGGTTTTTGGTCAGTATGGTACTTGTTATATTTTCATGTTTATTTTTTAAACAGTTGTGATATAAAGGATTAGCTTGAGACTCACTAAATAGGTCGTTATAATAACATTACATTTTCATGGAGTTTAAACCGTATCAATACAGAATGTTATGATAATGTTATCTTGACATTGAATAATGTAACAAGTGTGTCAAAACAATGTTAGGGTTACAACATTGAAATGCTAGGTTCTCAAGATGTTTTTGGGTGCTATCAAAGTACATGAAACCTAAGAAGAACCAACGGAGAATTAAATAGAGTGTTGCTACAATATCATAATAACGTTGCATTCTTGCTTGGGGGGTTGGTGAATGTCCAAACTGATGGGCAATCAACTATATTTTAATAAGATTTATTAGAACTTTTTTTACAAGCAATTTTGGTGATTTTCGCATATCTCCCGGTACTGACACACATTCATTTTTTGGGGTGGCGATCTACGTCCCTCCGAAATAAGGGGCAGTTAACTAAAGTTCAGCAGCAGCTAGTCATGAAAAGTAGAGATGGTAGTTTGGCAGTGGGTTGTAGCCTTCAAGGAGTCAGTGCCCCCCCCCCCCCCCACCCCCCGCGGGTCCAGAAGTCGGTGTGGGGAGAGTTTGGCACACTATCAACAGGCACCAGTCACCACTTTTCTGTGGTAGAAAACCATCTTAAGAAAAAGTGGCGGGGCTGGGCTTTAACATTCACAAAAAGGCCTACTTTCAGAACATCATGAGACTTATTACTTGATATACCGAGAAAAGTAAATAAATGGATTGATACCCATTAATTGAGATTTACCTAAATAGCATCCATGCTGCATTAATCCTAAGGTGTCCTTTTGCACAAAGTTGTAAATGGTAAATAATGTATAGACTCAATATCCACATGAACAGTGGTCAACATAGCTGGGTTCCTATGGTTTAAACCATCAAGAAGTATTGTGTTCAGGTCATATATGTCTTTTGTCACTCACACATAGACTCAGACATTGTTCAAAACTAACACTCCATGCCATGGGCCATCTACAAATAAGTGCAACATCTAAAAGTAACTTCCGTACTGAACATATGCCTTTTCCTGTTCTTATCGTTCTTTTAGTGACCTGTATCCTTATTTATTATTCATATATGGTACATTTAAAAACAACTTTTAAAATTCTTTTCCAGAAAATTAGTCTGGGACAAAACAAAAATTAGGGAAGTTACCTTGACACAACAATTTTGTTAGGCCTCAGCCATATTTGTGAACTGATTCGAATACCAAATGGACCTTGTTGACATGTTGTGAATGCCTGTTCCTTTGTGCCAAAACCTTATTACCACTTCAGACGGGTCATCGCACCTCTCTGGGAGCTGATTGGTTATCTCTGAGAGCTGATATGGGTAGGAGAACAGTCTGGCCATCATACTGGGGCCTTTGATGGGGGGTCCCAATGTCGGATGTCACATTCAAGAAAATCTCAGGGCTTTTTAATTTCATGTCATGTGTCAAATATATGAAATTTAAAATGCTCATGCCGCATGTCATTGTTGCTTATTTGTTTTATGTCACATGTTGGATTTGATAAATGGTTATGTCCCCTGTCACTATCTTGTAAAGGCTCATGTCATTGTCAATAGGGCTCATGTCATCCTATTAAATTTGAAAAATTTCCATGTCGCCGTGTCAAATTTAGGGGTCTAGGGCCATCATGTTGTCTGCCATAAAACAAGAGAACTCCTCTGGTTGAATTACTGATATATTATCAGATATCTCATTACAATCTAACTGCTTAGCTCCTTTAACTTTTTTTATTTATCGTCAGCAGGTTTCTTGCCAGCCCACAACCAACCATTTTGAGGTGGACAAGATGCCACATCCCGATTTATATATGGAGCTAAAAGTAGCCGTATAGATAAACATGTGACAGACTATGTCAACATTCCTTTCCTGTGCTGAGAAAAAAGGGTCGGAGTGTTTTGAGGTTGGCCTCGGAGTGGTCATGTGGGGTTATGGTCGAACGCCTTCCCTGGGGGGGGGGGTACTTAACTTGGGTTTGGGTACCCACTGCAAAACGGCCTCTGGGAGCTGCGGCTGTGATCGGAGCAAAGGCAGAAAAAAAGGGGGGCTGTCACTGACCAGGCAACTCTGAATGGGGGAGCTGTCGAGGCTTACTGTCTGCATACGATATCTTTTGTAGTCCGAGGAAAGCATCAATGGCACATTTTAGGCTGTTCAAACTCATAAGGTTAATTGTATTATAATCTTTGAAGAACAACACTTATTATATTTGTTTTTCGCCCAAACACAGCAGCTGTAGTGAATACAAGGGGCTGTGCCTTGACATGTCACAAATTTCACAGAGCTGCCATACTGCCAGAAAGAGGGGGCTTTAGTTTTGCAGTGGGTACCTACCATCAAAGAGTGAGTACCCCCCCCCCCCCCGGCACCTCCTCTCAGGTCCCCAGGCCACAAATACCCTCATTATGTACACACACACGGTCACCGCTGAACATTACCTCAACTTGCGACCATTTATCTTTTTATATACTTCTAATTTAACAGGGCAGGAAAAAAAGGCCAGGTAGAATCTCACACGAAACTATAAATGGACAGCAAAAGTAAAACTGCCGCGAAAATAAGTTGGCTGTGAGTGGGGGTCATCGTATAATAATGAGGTCAGTGGCCTGTGGTCGGTGTGTGGTCAAGTGAGACCGAGGGGTCACTATGGTTACAGTTCCCATGGTGATAGGGGCCGGCAGGTTTTAATTCTTTGTATGAGATCAATAGATCGGTGTATTTACCCAACGTTTTACGATGCAACTTATCCGTACTCTACATACCAATTTTGACTGCTGGCGATTTGGTTTTGTTTTGATTTTTCCAAGATTATGGCATGAAACTATACATCCTTTATACCAGTTGAAAGAAAACTGTAAAACCTTTCTAGTCATATAGAATATGTCTATAGTTAACCTTAATTTCCAACGAAAAATTGGCGATACAGGCTTAACTGTATTAATAAGGCAGTGTCCGAAATTAAGGTTCTATTTTATGCACCTCCCGGTTGCAGAGGTTCTAAAAGTATCCACCCGGAGACATCTCTATGTGTACATTACTATAATACACTATGTAAAATGGTGAAAAAAAATCATGCACCATCAGGGTGCATACATTTGAAAATCATGCACCCTACCTCAGAATCAAGCACATCGGGTGCAGGGTGCAGCCTTAATTTCGGACACTGTAAGGTAGAAACGTACATGCCACTACTCCACTATGGACAAGAGTAACCCTTCCCCTCCCCACCACCTTACTGCCTCCCCCCCCCCCCCCCCACACACACCCTCTCACCACGCCCACCACCCATCACCTTTGTGCCGGCCGTCGTTACCTTATTCACAGCGAGGTTAATGCTTCCTGAGGCCTCGCCCACTGCAGCCGGAATCTGCATAATACTGGGAGCGGGGAGGGGACAGCACCGACCCACCTCCCAGCGATAGGGGTCAAATTATCCCATTTTACCCCCTCCCCCTACCTTCCCTTCCACGTATTTCTACATAGTTCTCACATTACTGCACTAGGGATGCCGATGATGTTCAGTGGGTTTATCTAAACACATCTTTTAACTTAATAGAAACATTTTTGCAGTATAAAGAATAAAGAAAACAATTATAACAAAATGATAAATGAGACCTATTGGCAACATACTGATAACATATTTAAGTTTCTAGACAAGTTTTCGAGGAAAAATCTTAAGTGTTGCTTTAATTGTTTCGTAATGATAGCTGTAGTAATATGTTTGTATTCTGAACAATACTAAAGAAACGATCTTCGACTGTATTCTTGCTAGAAAGAGTAATTAATTTCCTGTCATTCCAAAGCCTTAAGTCTGATAACAAATTTAAACATTTTATAACAGTTCGAGACTAGGTGGGGGGGGGGGGGGGCTGTAACTAAATTATTCATATTTGCATCGTACATGTGTTTACATGTTTTCGTGTTCTTGAAACACATTATGCATATACATACTTATTCATTTGTGTGTGTGCAGTTTTATTTGTGTTGTTAATCGATGTCAAGCACCATATCTTCACCGTTTTTCATTGTGTTTTGGTGGTGATAGCGCGGACCTTGAGATATCTCTGATACCACTACTGATCAAAGTCCTTGAAGGTTGTTTTCTGACTACCATTGAAGGGTCTATGGGGCCTTCTGTTAAGTACACCACCGCATACCTACTTGATGGAAGGCCCCTAGCCAGGTGAATCCCAGGCAAGCAGCGACATAACAAGCATGTTCTGCAACTGTACTTTTTTGGCTAGTCTGTAATCTGTCCAATTTTCACATGACAGTTATGTTATTTAAGGGAAAGTTGAGTCTTACTTAAAGATAATGTTGTAATAGCATTATATTTCGGTGAAGGTGAGACCTTACTGAAAAACAATGTTATAATAACGTTATGATAATGTTATTATAAAAACCTTTATTGTAGAACATTACAAGAATGTCAAAATAACATCACAGTGCGATGTCACAATGTTAGGTTCTGAAGATATTTTTCGGTGCCATCAAAATAATGTAACAAGAACCAAAGCAGAACTAAAGAGAATGTAATAATAATAACATAATATTCTTGCTTGGGATTCCCCTAGCCAGGTGACTGAGCCTGAAGTGGTGGCGTGTGTACGACTAATAAAGGCAGGCCAAGCCTGGGTGAGCCGGGCGTGAATTTTGGTCCAGTTATTGGACACTGTGGTGAGGGGAGAAGGGAGGTTATGGCGAAAAAAAACATTGTCTTGTCCATGAATCTTGTCATATGATCATTTTAGTTGAAATAAAATGTACCATAGAACAACAGTCATCCCCAGTACTCTTACTTGATAAATCAAGGTGATTCAAAATCCCAAACCTTAATAACTTTAATGGCCTATACATAATATAAGTAACCAATAGCAAACATTCATTGAAGCAGTTAAAATAGGCCAGGCATGCAGAGATGTATGTCAACTTCACTGTTGATCTTCTACCTGCAGTGATTGCCCTGATGAAATAAAATGATACGATTTAGGTTTCCTCACAAATATTATTTGTTTTATT
Organism: Lepidonotus clava; assembly: GCA_936440205.1. Classification (NCBI taxonomy): domain Eukaryota; kingdom Metazoa; phylum Annelida; class Polychaeta; order Phyllodocida; family Polynoidae; genus Lepidonotus; species Lepidonotus clava. Next base: position 8,042,996 of record OW387148.1, read on the forward strand.
CTTTTTATTAAACATTATTTGATTTATCAAAATTTGAAATCATTGTATTTAACTTAGATACATATTGATTACACATCTTTATCAACCAAACTATGAATTTATTTTATGAAGTACTGGTTAGATCTTAATCAATATTCATAAAATACAAAATTTGAGTTTTGTGTGTTTCTATTTTAACATCATTATTAATTGTGGAGACTTGGTTGTGCTACATATTTTATCCAGCCTTGATGGTGCAGAGTATCGGATGTGGGAAGGGCCTCAGTACATCTGTTCTGATACTGATTTACTACTGCCACTGAGTATCTGACATGGGAAGGGCTTCAGAACAACTGCCCCGATACTGATTTACTACTGTCCATGAGTATCTGACGTGGGAAGGGCTTCGATACAACTACCCTGATACTGATTTACTACTGCCGCTGAGTATCTGACGTGGGAAGGGCTTCAGAACAACTGCCCCAATACTGATTTACTACTGCTCATGAGTATCTGACGTGGGAAGGGCTTCAGTACAACTGCCCCAATACTGATTTACTACTGCAGGTGAGTATCTGACGTGGGAAGGGCTTCGGTACAACTGCCCTGATACTGAATTACTACTGCAGGTGATATCTGACGTGGGAAGGGCTTCAGAACAACTGCCCTGATACAGATTTACTACTGCCAGTGAGTATCTGACGTGGGAAGGGCTTCAGTACAACTGCCCCGATACTGATTTAATACTGCCAGTGAGTATCTGACGTGGGAAGGGCTTCAGTACAACTGCCCCGATATTGATTTAATACTGCCGTTGAGTATCTGATGTGGGAAGGGCATCAGAACAACTGCCCCGATATTGATTTAATACTGCCGTTGAGTATCTGATGTGGGAAGGGCATCAGAACAACTGCCCTGATACTGATTTACTTCTGCCGGTAAGTATCTGACATGGGAAGGGCTTCGGTACAACTACCCTGATACTGATTTACTACTGCCAGTGAGTATCTGACGTGGGAAGGGCTTCAGAACAACTGCCCCAATACTGATTTACTACTGCCGCAGAGTATCTGACGTGGGAAGGGCTTCAGAACAATTCCGACGTGGGAAGGGCTTCGGTACAACTGCCCTGATACTGATTTACTACTGCCCTGATACTGATTTACTACTGCCCTGATACTGATTTACTACTGCCCTGATACTGATTTACTACTGCCGGTGAGAGGTGAGTGTCTACTGGGCTGACGCTGTTAGCTAAGTAACTTAAGTAACAGCCCACACACACTGAGGTAGTGGGATTTTGTCCCTTGTGGTATTTCCACTTCCTTTCTCAACCTCTCGCTTCCTTGGCCAATAATGTCTGCCATGTGTAAGTGTAGCATCATTTTTAAAGGGTTGTTATTAGTAATAATACTCAAGGTTTCCCTTGGTTTTTGATACTTATTACATTTATTATTAAATCGGGATATGTGTTCATAAATACTGACTCTGTCCTGTCTCATATTGCATGCACGTTTTGGAATTCTCAATGTATCAAGGCAAAAAAAAAGGAAAGAAGATGCAAATGTAAATGTCTGATCAGACCAATGTTTCGGCGCACTGAGTTGCCCTTTGGCATGAGTCAGCAGTTTTGTGCCAGCCCTAAATAATGCACAGTTACTTGTTAAGTGAGTAAGTACCCAACCCAGTTCTTTCCTAAAAAATAAAATTCATTATACCTTTATTAGGGCTAGAATGGAAAAAAATCTTCGGTTGGGAGTAAAACTATTGGCACTGAACTGGAAATAATATTTTCCTTAAAAGATGGCCTAGGTTATTGACAATAACCTTATTATCTAGACCATAGTAATCTCAAATCGGACCTGTCCACACGCTGCTGTGGTCAGGGAACAAAAGGTGCGAACAAAAGGTACCGGATCTCTCTATAAGGATGTCAATCCCAAGAACAGACAAATTAACCATGTGTGGTTGACATGCATGGCATGTTGCATAAGGGTTCTATTGTTAGATTAGAGGTAGAACAGCTGACATTATTCTGATAAGCTGACAGAAATCCTTATTGTACCTAGTATGATACCGTGGTTGATATCCCTTCCCCGTGCCTGTACTAAACGTCTTTGGCAGATTCAGGATACCAATCAAAATTCCGTTTTAAAATTCCCGGTGTTTTCCCTGAGATTTCCCTGTCCCGTGGAAATTTTTCGCTGTGTCATATCCAGCAAGTTGTTCAAATTTAAAAGTCTCTGCATGCAGAAAAGATTTGGACAACCCAACTACAAAGAGTTGAATCCCTACTATCTTGCGAATCAGGAATTTACGAACCTGGCCAAATGAAATTCCCTGTGTTTTGGCAAAACTTGTGAATTCCCTGTGTTTTCCCTGTCAGGTAATTTTTCTCTTTTTTCTCTCTCTTTTTATTTTTTGCTATTTTCCCTGTATTCCCTGTGTGGTTGGTACCCTGCTGTTATAGTGTTCGGGGAGGGCATTGACCATTCCGTTGGGTGGAGAAGGATTCCGGCAAGATATCCCGATACCTCGTCCTGCAAAATAAGACAAGAGATACCGCGGTTGCACGGGGGTGGGGGATCTAACATGGCGCGGGGAGAGTTGATCACCGCCACCGGCGTCCGCTACACTCTCCAAGCCTAGCCCCATCCCCTCCCCCCTCCCGTAACCTTGTTCTGTGTCCCCCTCCTCCCTGACTGCTTCCCACCCCCTCCATGAACACGCCCGATCCCTGAACGCTCCTTCCGCCACTCTGTCGACGCATGGTGCACGTATCATGAGGCTATTCAGTGTTCACAGCTATGGAAGTACATGACTGATACATAATGATATTATAAAAAATAATGTATTACGTTATTATATTATAAATATAGGTCATATATTGAATTAGGTATATATATATATAATAAATATATATATAAATTATATATATATGCTACATACATACTTATATATGTACATACACACATACATACATACATATATATATATATATATACATTGGTGTATTTCGTGTACACGGAGTATGTGTAAAATCCCGATTTAGCCATGTAAGGTAAACAGGGTGATGGGAGGCCGTTCACTGGCCCAGAGGAGGGACCCTGGAGTGTATAATGAAGAATTGATGACCCCCAATAGGTGGGGACGATTTAAATTCTAAGAAACACATCAGGATAAGAAGTTAAATCCTTTCACCCTCCCCGGATTAATTCTCTCGACCAGGAAGTATCTCTCTTTACAACACGATCAGAACATTTTACAAAGTAGTCAAACAAGCTTGATCTAGCCCCATGCCGCACCAAATTGAGAAATGCACTAGTAGGATTCACTTTTTTCTTCAGAATAATGCCTTCAATCATGGAAAGTCTCCCATATATACTTCCCAACCCTCCGCATCGCCGAGTGAACTAATTTAAACCTTAATGTCCGACATTAATGCACTAATTATGTGACAATTAATGTATGTTGAGGTAGGATGACAGGACTAAGTACAGTGGAAGAACATTGAATTTTAATCAAGTGAACTTAGCCTGTATAAAAATTCAATAAAAAGAAATCCCTACCTACCTGAAATAAATGCGACTAATTATGTCCATTTAAAAAACCGAAAGGAAGTATAATACCATCTAAATGGGATAATAACTGACATCAAATGATAACAAATATGTACAGGGTGTATTGAGGGAATGATAATGTTCAGCTTTAATTGAGTGCATAATATGTAACCTATATACCGTATTTTTGCTATACTAATGCGACTACATTTTTTAAAATCATAGCCTGGAGCATGTTATGGCAGGCTTAAACAGTAGAGGGGAAAAACAGATAATTTACCCCTCCATAAATGTCTAAAAGCACCGCCTAGTCTATTTGCGATTCCCTTTGTCACAACAGTATCAATTCTATGTGATTGTCGTATAAATGACAAGTCTAATGCAACAGATCTTATTATTCCAACACTTTATAAGAAGAAGGACCACAGGGGCATCCGAGGGTGGCCGTACGACCTATAGGAAATCGTCCGAGGGCGAATCCTGAGGGAAGTACGAACCTCATGAGTCGTGCGGCCACCCGAGGACGACCTCAAAGGTCCTTCTTTATTTTATTTCCTGAGCTTTATTCAAAATATGTTAAAACAACTGTTAATGCAGAACGGCACGTATACTGCCTGGCAATACGCACTGCCACCAACACGCACTGCTCATCGGCTGTGCCGGTGATGAAAGTAGAGAATGTGCATTACCATTTTAAACTTTGGGCACCCAATAGTGAAACCTTACTTTATGGTTATAGTACTTAACATACCGGGCCGAAATACCAAGTTAAATTATGCATCCTATAAGCAGAGCATGTAGAGCGCCTAAGTATGCTCCTAGTGTTAGAAAATGCTGGTTACTTTCAGTTTCGGAATGAGCCCTTCCCCTTAACCCATCAGCAACTACCAAGGTACCTTGTATAACCATAGTGATAGGATGATATAGGTTGATCGGATCAGTCAATCTCCAGGATTATCTGTCATATTGTCATATATTCTTCCTAGTCAAATTGATTGACTCATTATCGTGTAGTTTCGCTTTCTACATTTTACAATAGTTTACCCAAAATAACAAGTAAGCCGCCCTACGCCTTGTCTTTGGGACGTACCCATATGTGACGTAATGAGGACATAAGGACATAATGGGGTTTATATTTGCCAAGAGTAACACACCAATAATCGGCAGTGACGAGAAATTTGAGATTTTGTAATGTTGAATTTTACCCCCAGTACAAATATTTGTGAATTGACTTTATACGACAATAACTTCACAATACAAGTTATTATGTAGATGATATTATTATATATCATATGTGCGTTCTAATTACATTGACTGAAAAATACGCTCAAATTATGGGTGAGTGACTTATCAAGTACAAAATTACTATCTTATTTCACCATGCCATATCTATAACCAAAACAGGCTTATCTTAAAAGATCAGGGACAAAAAACACCTGAGAGTGTGTATTGTTGCATTTCAGAAGAACTAAAAAGGGATAATTCAAATCTCTTCCTGCTTGAGTTTCTATGACTTAACGAAAAACCCAACCCTTTCTTTATAATACCACTGCCTATCCCTGATGCCAATCCTGTTAAGTTCCTTTCGAAACGTGACGCTGAAATTAAGAATTGTTAAAAAAGACATGGTTACGTACAGAATCGTTCCTGCATACAGCTCTGCTGTCAATCATCAGCATGAATATACAATTTATAGTCCCGTGTGTGTCTACAAATGAGGGCAAACGAGGGGCATAGCTATCCGCACCTAGGGTCCCTATACAACGCTAAAGTAGGTGCATAAATTGACACACACGTCTTATTCTATCATATTTGTAACAGCGATTTGCAATATCTTGAAATTCCAGCGTATTCACTTGCATGTTTCTTGCATGGATTATAATTATACACTAAAGGGAACAATGACAAGGGGGCAAGGGTGAGGCCACAACCTCTAAGGGACGGTTTTAATTATGTAACACATAATGTTACAATGTTACTATATATATATATATATATATATATATATATATATATATATATATGACCTTGGGACGTACCGATACGTGACGTATTTCGTACTACCAAGGTATAATGAGTTTTATATTTATATTGCCGATACAATCTTCAACGCCCATTCGAAACATTAAAGAGTCAAGAACCAGCCGCCATGTGTCACTATCAGTGTTCGAAATTAAGGGTTTATTTTATGCACACGCAGGGTGCATAGGGATCTGAAATCGTGCACCGGGCAATTTATTCATGCACCCACCTCTATATAAAGGTACATAATACTGTTCAAAATTCATGCACACACCGGGTGCATGCCTCCCAAAAAGTATGCACCCTGCTGTCAAATTGTGCGCACCGGGTGCAGGGTGCACCCTTAATTTCGAACACTGCACTATATATATCCACATATATATAATACATGTGTGTGCATATATATAACATTTATAATGATCCTGACGAAGACCTTCAACCAGTCGAAACATGTTGATCATTGTGCTACACTAATTGTCTACACTATGATTAATAAATAAGAAAGTCGTCCACCGTTTGTGCTTGTCGAGGTTGGTGACCTATCCACACTTTTATTCATATATATATATATATATATATATATATATATATATATATATATATATATATATTCACATATGTACGTATAAATCCATACAAATATAAACACAGTATATTATATAAACATATAGCTTCAAACGTGGGTTGGCTGGTATACTTACCACCACCCCCCCCCCCCCACCCCCCACCCCCAACGCTTCTTCTTCCGGTGCCTTATCAGTGGACCTATCAGCGGCGGTACACTTCGCCGATCGCAGGGAACCATTGTCCGTCTCCCCCTCCCCTCTCCACCCCTCTCCCCATCCTCTCCCCCTCCCCCCCTACACTTCTTACCTCCCCCTCCCCCCGTATACCTGTAGCCCCGCTGGCCCCATTACCTTCCCCTATTAGGGCTCCCCCCACCCGGCCCGCCCGCCAGCCCTTCACAATACGGACATCCTATTTCCTGATTTTTTCTCTCTGAAACCTTGTACTTATAGGAAGGCTATAAAAAAAGGCGAGGCCTGATAAAGATAATTAGATCGAAAGGTAAAGGTTGTTATAGTCTAAAAGTAGCATGCTGACTGTCTTTGCAATTAGACGCATTTTGATGTATGATATCTCCATAAGAAACAATCCAGTATATTCAAAGGGAATCTGCAATCCGCCGACACACCATGCAGAAAGGAAACTATATGACGCACCTTTTTGTACACCTTCTTATTTGAACCTTATCATGTACAATCTACCGAGATAATTCATAAGTTCGTCCCTATTTGTAAAACGACTGATTCTCGTCTTATGAGTTCACGGGTATTTTTTACCCCTGAAAGTGACTGTATAGCTGCAACAACTTACACATGTTTAGTTGTAAACACTTTCTTTTCCCCCCTTCTTGAAATAGAAGTAGTTTATAAGTTCCTTACTGTTTTATTCCACCAACGAGTATAGACTGAAGTCGGTTTATACTCGTTGATTCCACAGAAGTCGGTAACCGACTGGCATGGTGGCCGGTGTTTGGGTATGAGGTCATTACTTCCCTTCGTCCTGGGATAGCCCCCAACTTCAAAGAGAGGGAGGGCACGAAACACCTCGAATGGACCGGTCGAGGGGTTGGGGGATTTTGACAGTCACACTGACTGCGTATTTTCTAAGCCTGGCAGACATCTACCAGGCCGTCTGCAACTATAGTTTGGCGGTCAGTTATCTACAATGACTATGTGATAAATCTCACAACCGCACAAGTATTGGAATAAAACCATCTGCAACCAGTTGTAGTTATAGATAGTTACATTTGGTGGGGTTTTTTTCAAGTAGAATATCGGCTTGACAAATTTCGATTTCAATGAAAAGCCCTCGTGCAACTGGCGGACACAATCGCCATTGCATTGTGGAATCGTTATTTGTCTTGTTGAAGTTTAATCTTCGGGCCTATATGTATTTGTAAACAATAAAGGCACACCAAAACATTAAGGACCAAATATCCAGCCAAACTGCGACGTAAGAGAAACGTTCTGCAACCATACTTTTTCAGTCAGTTTGTTACTTACTAAGATGGAACGTAGCAATTACGTTATTGATGGTGCATGATGTTGAAACCTCACCGAATCAGAATGTTAATAATTATAACATTATCTTTTTTGGTGAGTGTAGGACAAAACCATAACAGAATGTTATAATATAAGAACATTCTGTTTGGGTTGAAGAATGTATATATAACCAGAACGTAATATTGTCGCAGTGCAATGTCACAGCAGTATACATTGCAGTGACATAATTGGGACTGATCAAAAGAACATAATAACATCCAATAGTGCAGGAACGTTCTGCTGGGTTCTGTATTATCATAGACATACATAACATCTTATGTATCTCTATGGGCCTCTATGGTATTATACAGAACCAAACAGAACGGTCCTGCAACGTTATAATAACGTCACATCCTTGGCTGGGTAGATCTGACAGCCTTAAACTGGTTACAGTCTCGTTGTTATGTGTATCCCAGGCTTCATTCACGTAGTCGGCCGTCGGTGCATATTTAACGACTCCCACTCCCGCTTATTTAAACGGCGTTTTGCTGACGCCTGTCATTTTGTGTTTGTTTCTTTTCGATGTGGTAGCGTAATTCAGGTAGGCATATCACACCTGCGTTATGCATGATTACACTGATTTAACTACGTTTTTATATTCTGCTTGTTAAATCGTGTTTCGATCATGGACAGGAGGTCCTATTTATGCACCGATAGGCCTATATCCTCAGCTATCCCCAGACATGAGCCGACTTGTTTATTGGTGTTTTTATCCTACTCCGTTTCAAGTTTCACATGCTCTAAATCTGAGTTCCCCTCTGAAAAGATATTTTCATAATACCTGGGCCTTATATTATGAAAATGATTAACAATATAATTGTTATGATTACAATACACGTGCTACACCATTAGAAGTGTCAGTCATGTTTTCATCTCTTGCCATATGTCAGAGGTCAGAGGTCATTAATGATTTTATATCATATTCTGAACGTCTACCTGCACCATACGATTCATCTTCATGTAAATACGTTCTCATGCTACTAAACGTTTCAACCGTGCAGTTAAGCCTATATTCCACCAGGCGATTTTGACGACTGAAAAGTAGTTTTTTCTCAATTTTCATTAGGAATATTACAGTAACCCTTACACATTACACACTATTTGAAAGAGAATTGAAAAACCTTTGCTATGATATGTAACAACTCTATGGTAAGCAAATGGAAATGGTGAGTAAAATCTTTAAGGCTGTATTCAACTGTCTGATTTTACTCTCGAATTTTTCAGAATCGCCAGTAGGAATAGACCTAAGGAATAATCATAGAAATGTTAAATATCATTAGAAAGGATTTTGAATTAGCTTTCAAATAATATGTGGCGTGCATGGGTTTCTATAATATTTCTAATGAGTCCAAATCGGCCAGTGGAATACAGCCTTTAGTCATTCAGTCTGCCTGCCATCAACGAGAGTCCCTTCTACTCTCGTTGCTGTCATGTACTCACCGTGAACGGTGAACCACCTGCCGTTAGCAGTTTATCGATATTACATGCATGTAGGTATACAAAATAGGCTATATCTATTACACATGGCCACTGCTAAACCCCTATAGGCCTACTATTAGACCTATCGACTTCGTCCCCCGTACAGTACGATTCATTATCATTATGAGTTAAATACATTTTAATGATATATAGGCCTTGATATACACCTTGTTCCCAACGTGAACCAAAACGATTTCTCAAATTTATGGTCACACCAGACGGTGAATAGGCTAACTGAAATATTACCGCCTCCTACCCATGAACTCCTACATAAAATCCTCTATACCTACACGTCTATAACATCTCTCCTGGCATGCTATTATTTCACCCCCTAAAAAATGAACAACCAATAGACCGGGTCATGCTCACACCAAAAAGACAGCTCTGCTAAATACACACACACACAGAGGCCTACACACACCCCCCCCCCCCCCCCCCCCCCCCCCGCCCGCTCCTCCCGGCGTCCGCGGGCCGACGTCACCGGGCCGACATGTTTCCTACGGGCCGAGAAGACCGACGGGCCTTAAACCAACCCTCCCTGCTTCAAACCCAGAAAACCACACTCACCGGTCTCCTGGGCCGGCCATGCTGGGTCCCCACACCGTCCGGGGAAGGTAATAATCGCCGTGTATAAGGTAGATCCGGGTAGAATGTGGAGGTTTGGGCAGGAGAAGGAGAAGGAGACGTGGTCGTCGACTAACCTCTCTGCCGACCGACACTCCACTGATGGAGGCTTTAAGCCAGCCCGCCACACACGGCACGTGTACGCTGGGCCCGGCCGGGCGCCACTAGGGCCGGGGTCAGCGCATGGAGTGTGTACAGCGTGACACCGATGTTTAATCACGGGAAATTCTGTTTTTTTGTTCTTGTTGATTCATGATTTATGATTATGAAAGTACATTCCTAAATAAAAAATACTGATGTCATTTATGCACTTTCATGATTCTTTTGAAAACCACATTGTTAAAAAAAACACCATAGGCTACGGCGAAAACCCAGCAACTGTATGTAATTTTTATTATGTGGTTGTCACATCTGAGTGGGATTGTTTTAAAATTACATCACAGGAATTATTCACATGACCAATAGGATTAAAATTACAATTAAGTGGTTTAACAAACACGCTATTTTCGCATCAAACTGCAAAAGGTTTAGCCTTGGCATTTGATAGAGACAAACAACAAAGAAGCGAGCATTAAACTGACATTCCCCTAAAGATTCTGTTTGAAATTGATTATTTGAATATCACAATTAAGAAAAGATAGCTTATGGTTATTAACAGTTGTCAATATTAAAGAAAAAGCCAAAATTTAAAGTCTTTGACAAAATGAGAAACTTGAACCCGATTCATAACTATTTCTGCAGAAATACATATCACGAATGACACAATTACAATTGTGCGAGTGATAAACAATATTATTTGGACTTTGTGCGATGTATTTTCCGGGTACTACCGGGACATGACGATGGCCATCGCGTACACGGTGCCGTGTGGGGTCGGTGTCGGGTGGGCGGGGGTTGGGCGGGAGGGAGGCGGGCCGGGCGGTGGGGGGAGGGGGCGGGAGGTGGGGGGAGTGGAGGCCGGGGGAGGGGAGTGGAGGCCGGGGGAGGGGAGTGTGGGGGCAGGGAGGAAGGTATGGAGGCCGGGAGGAGGAGGAAGCTCTCTGCTTACACCGTCTGTATGTTGGGCCGTCATGGCATGAACTGTATACGAGGCCGGTCGGACAGCAGGCCCCTACGCTACTGCCCTATTCCGGGCCCTATCCTGGGCCCTATCCCACAAACATCCAGTCAGTTCAGAGGCCCTTGACGGACAGAGGACCATGCAGCTCCATGTACATGAACCGCAGCCATTAATAATGATTATAGACTCACTCCCACCCCCACCATAGATGGTATAGATCCGTTTTCTGAGTACGACGTCAGATCGTTATTATTACACTGAAGGTACTGGAGCAGCGTTCACCGGAGAACGGAATACGCCGGGGTCGGGGAGGTGGGAGGAAGGGGAGGAGGGTGGGAGGTGTAGGGAGAGGGAGGGTGGCACTGCATGGGTAGGTGTGTGCGTGGCGCTGAGCCATCCGCCTTTGGCGATTTCCCCTTATCTTTTGTTTTCCTGTCTTTTATGTGTTGTGTTTTTCTCACCGCCCCTGCCGCTGCCGCTGCGCTTCTTGAATAATGTCGATTGTCTCCAATCGGAAAGATAAACACGACAACGGCTCGGAATCACCCTGATAAAGGTCTGGGTAATCGCTATGTCCATTCCAAGATAACCCTGAACTCCTGAACTACTCAGACGTGCATACTTAGACTAGTAAAAATACTAACATTAAATTTTAACCTTAAGCATTTCTGTATTTTACGTCCGACCATATAGGCCTATATACATAATTTGTATCTGTTCTGTGTTATAGGTTTTGGTTAAAATGATTTGCATAAACAGGTAGGTTTCGGTAGTCTAGACCTAATTCTTTGTTTAACAGTGAGTAGTGAAGCTCACTGGTTTCTGAAGGTGTCACTTTACCTTTACCCAAAAATCGTTCCATTCTTTACTTCATGTATTGTTATTATGCTCATAATCTGGTGACCATTATTTCCATTCTACATTTTACTTCTGATCATCCCTTCATTTTACCAAACAATACATAGAATAAAGCAAATCATTCTTACCACCTAGCGCACAAGCGAACTATAGAAATAAAAGAGTATTGCACTGCCTTCTGCTGAAAAGCAGCTTAACTATTAAAGGGTTCCTTGCACATAAGTTTTTCAAGAGCTTATTTTCTATTCAATCAACTTCTGTTTGGTATACTAGGGATATTCCAAAAGAAAAAGAAAGGAAAATGTTGAAGTATTAGTGAATAAGAAGGGAAATAAAATAAAATTTGGGAATTCCCTTATTTCTGGCCTTTGCTACGTCATAATCACGGGAAATCCCTTTCAAAATAACTTGTGAATCTCAGGGAATAGATTAAAGGTTCGTGAGTAAAATATACCAGTATTTATAGCCCATATTTTTGCCAAATATAGATATTTAATGTTGCAACTGAAGTTCCTATCCATTCACTACGGAGGGTTGGGGATTCCCTTTCATCAAAAGCTGGGAATACCCAATTAATGTCCTTGTGACGTCACACATTTGGGGATTCCCCTTAAACCCACAAAATACACAAAATATTAATCTCTCATAACTCTGTCTGCATTAGGAATATCCTTAAAATTATTATGTCTAGAATTAATAGTTATGATCTATATTCCATGCTCAAAGAATTTCACAAAAACTATTTATCCTTTAATAATGTGCAAGGTTTCCTTTAAGTAGTCATTTACCATCTCATGCCTGAGGTACCTGACCTCAGTACACAGCTATAGGATAGCACTGGATGGTATATCCACCTCAGGGCCCTAAACCGTTTTCATTACATAGACCCATTTCCTGATACATACTCCATCCCTACGTCTTTTTCGAATACTTAGAAATACATTTAAACAGCCTGAAGATACCTTATATTGATTCCATCAATCTGAGTGAGTACTTAATGTTAATTAAACGGTGGCCCAAGCACACTCCCAGCCAAGCATGTGCACTGATAATCCTATGAGTTCCAAAGTTAGTCACTATTGGCTAACTTGTGTTAGTCATTTATGGGTTAGCCCTTTTGACTAACTTTGTTGATAATTTCTCAGTCATTAGGACTATTTTGTTAGTCAAGATGACTAACAGGTCACATGACCAAATAAGTGATCACATGACCACCAGAAAAAGGGCATACATAAGGAAACAGAATCCACAGCATGGCAAGTTTATCCATTCTCATCCTTAGCTCACATTGCACATCCAACTTTCAAACACATTCTATTTGAAAGAATAGATATCAAGGATGATTTCTAACCTCATTTAGATCAATTAAATGGTCTATTTAGTTGTAAATTTGTTAACTTGAGTGAAGATAGAGGAGGTGTATCTCAGGGTTAGTCATAATGACAAACCTTAGTCAAAATGACTAGGGTATTATTCATTATGACCAACTGCTTAAGTAGCATACCATGTCATTGAAAACACTATATAGAATGGTTATATCTCATTGGGCAGGAGCCTCTGAAGAGTGGGAGGAGACCCTGAAGAATAGGAGAAGACCCTGACTGCCGAGAGGAAATCCTAATGGCTGGGAGGAGACCCTGACAGACAGAAGGAGACCTGGATAACCGGAAAGAGACCCTGATGGCTGGTTGGAGCCCCTGACAGCCGGGAGGGCTGGTAAGACTGGGAGGAGACCCTTAAGGGTAGGAGAAGACCCTGACTGCCAAGAGGAGATCCTGATTGCTGGGAGGAGACCCTGACAGACAGAAGGGGACCTAGACAGCCAGGAAGAGACCCTGATGGATGGAAGGAGGCCCTGACAGCTGGGAGGAGATGCCAACAGCTGGGAGGAGACCTTGATGGTTATAAGGAGACCCTGGCGGCTGGGAGCAGGCCCTGACAGTTGGGGGGAGACCCTGACAGCTGGAAGGAGACCCCAAAGGCTGGGAGGAGACCCCCATGGCTAAGGGGAGACCCTGATGGCCAGGAGGAGACTCTGAGTCTGACACACAGAAGGAATCTCAGTTTGCCAGAAGGAGACCCTGATGACTTGGAGGAGACTTTGACAGACAGAAGGAAATAAAGAAGGTCAAGAGGAAACTCTGATAACTGAGAGGAGACCTTGATATCCAGGAGGTGACTCTGACAGCTAGGATGAGACCCTGATAGCTGAGAGGAGACCCTAATGAACAAGAGGAGACCCTGACAGCTTGAAAGAGACCCTGGTGGCCAGGAGAGGATTCTGAAAGCAGGAGAGAACCCTTAATGCTCAGAGAGGACCCTTATGGCCATGAAGGGAGGGGACCCTGGCAGTCTAGAAGATACACTGACAGTCTCGAGGAGACCATGGTGGCCAACAGAGGTCTGTGATGGCTTGGATCAGACCCTGACATGTTGGAGTGGACCCTGATTCCTTTCCAATGTCTCTGTAAAGTGAACAAATGGTCCTGTAACCTATAAATGGTTAGTCACTATTGGCTAACCTGATTAGTCAATTTGACCAATCCATGCCAGGAAATCACAAAATAATTGGTCATGTTGGCTAAGAGGTTAGTCAAACATGCTGATCTCTTAGCCTATATGACTATCTCATGGTAGTAAATATGACTAACACCTTAGCCCAAAAGCCTAAGGCATTCAGTATGATTCCTAGAATAAAAATGACTAACTTAGGTTAGCCACAGATGGCTAACTTTGAATCTCAGAGCAGTTAATTTGGCCTCAGCCAAAATGACTAAGAAAGTTAGCCATACATGACTAACTTTTTCAATGCTGAGATTATCAGTGTGACATTACTACAATTTTGCAGCAATGTTCTGTTTGGTTCTGTATTGGTTCTTGTTACATCATTTTGATGGCTCTCAATAACCATCTGCTGTGACATTGTGCTGCGATGTTATCATTAAGTTCTAGTTATGTTTTTCAACCTAAACAGAATATTCTCTAAATGTTCTGATTTTGTTTCTGCCAAACCACTCCAAAAAAAATTAATAGTAACATTCTGATTTGGTGAGGTTTCAACCTCATCATCAATGACGTAATTGTTACGTGCCCTCTTGGTAAGTAACATGCTGGTAAAAAAAATATGGTTGCAGAACATTTCTGTTACGTTGCACATTGGCTGAGCTGCGACTTAGTAGGTAGGCCTATACAGTGCCGTTAGAACAGCTAAAAATCGTTTAATTGTTATTCAAATAGCACTGCATTCTATTTCGAACGGAAAATTGTACCAAATATGCATGCTGCAGTTGGCATTTCTAGCGAATAATCATAAATAATCAAGTGAGACTGTCTGATACAGGCCTGATACATGCAGGTATAATGTAAATCTCATGATAAAGATGCATATTCCACTAGGCAATTCCGACTGCCGGTAATTCGGTAATTAATAACCTTTTACCATTTATTAAGCAAATGACCACGCGTCCTACATAACAAGTGAAAGGGAATTCAAAACTCTTTATAATGATATGCAAGATGCCTATGATTAATTCATATTCCCATTGCTGATTTTATTTCTAATTTAGGAGTAGAATCGGCTAGTGGAATGCAGCCTTTACCAGGTACGTATATAGGTGTGTATAATTATGCAGGCCTACCTATATGTTAAACTGAGTGGGACACGGACGTACCATGCATGACTACCCAGCCAAGTTGCAACAGAACAGAAACATTCGGCAACCATACTTTTTTCAGTCTGTAACTTACCGAGATGGCACATAAAAGTTACGCTATTGATGGTGAGGTTGTATCTTTGCCAAATCAGAATGTTATCATAATATTATTATTTGGTTAGGTTAGGACCAAACCAAAAACAGAACATTGTAAGAACATTCTATTTAGGTTGAAGAATGTAACCAGAATGTTATAATAACATTACAGTGCAACATCACAGCAGTACGTTGCAGCACTGTTATTGGGAGCCATCAAAATAATGTAACACATACCAATACAGAACTAAACAAAATGCTGCTGCGATGTTATAATAACGTCACATGCTTAACTTGGTAGACTTCACATAGCAGGGCTCTGGAGGGGTTGGGGTCCTCTTGTTGCTTGCCAATTTTAGGAAATTCTTCTAACCTGGTGCTTCCCACATTTGTAAAACAAAACTAACATAAAAAGGATCACCTACCAAACTTAGACTGAAGAACGCATTAGATTTGTATAGGAACATACACACTTGAAAGGGAGTCAATAGCAATGTAGGGTAAAAGATTTGCAAATTCTGTTAACTATTGAAACATATTCTAGGGCCCATAACCTAGGGCTGTGGTGAATTATAGATTGTGAATACAGACTTAAACTACATTAAAATACATTAAAACTCATCCCAGGTGACCCACCAAAATTGGTTTATTTAGAACATTGCTGTTAAGTATGGTATGAGTATTCTGGAATTTAAGTGAATTTATAGCTAGTTATCATGATTTATAGAGGACCAATTGCTAAAGTTAGACTCTTGGAATGTGTTTTCATAGTTATTTGAGTTTGCACAATTTTGTCATACTTTTGACACAAAATTGCTTTTGACTCCCTATAAAAAAAAGCAGATCCCCCTTGATGAGTATGTACTAATTATTCCATTCAAAGTCATGTGTCAGATTTCAATGTCGTAGGTTACTTTCACTTTTCCCTCGCTGTCATTTCGTCACACGTCACCGTGCCGGGTTTCAGACCTTTACTAGTCGATGTTTCTGGTGCAGACCATAGTGATAGTCGGCTAACTATTCAAGCCTACTTATATACTGAAAACGCTGGTATCACTATATGGAGCAGGGGCAGATACAGGATTTCGAAAAGAGGGGGGTCCACATAATAGCTAGGGTAAATACTAAAATAGCGTGTATTCGCGCGCGCACACCTGACGTTTTTTCTCTTTGACAAGTTTGAGTCCCCACCAAAAGGAGGTGGGGTCAGGATCCCCTGGACCCCCTGTACCCACTGGATCCGCCCCTATGGAGACTTTAATTCTTTAATTTGCATTTTACCGCAACTGGTTTGTGAGTGTTGCCCAAGGCACTTCTGACGTACCAGGTAACGTGTCCTAGAATAAGGTCATTTCGGTCATTTCAAAACCAGGTCACTGACAGGGAACTTTGGGTCCTTAATTGAGGTGAATTATGATTGTTACCTTAATTGTATATATGAACGTACACAGAGATGAAAGCTTCTATTTGAAACAGACGAGCTCGTCCCTTATCAGAGATGCCACTCACAACCTATCAAAATATAGGAAAAGAAGGAAATATTTTTCATACTTTTTTTCTCTAGAAGCAACTAGGAGTGAAACAGCCTATAGTGATAGATCTAGAGCCCTGACATTGAATTTGAATTTCAATAGCTTGAAACTAACACGAAACTGGTTTACAACAATTAATTAAGTGCTGTAGGAAATATCAGTTGTCAATCCAAAATTACCACAAAGTAGGAAATCCTACAAAAGTAGAAAAAATGGCATCTCTGCAAACTAATATGTGACAGGTAAGTAGGTCATGAAAGGACTAAATATCATCTATGCGATTTTGACTACCGCTCATTTGGTAGTTCCGAAGCTTCAATGAGGAAGACGGGATCCATGCATTCTACATACCCTCCGAACGATAATTTAAAATATTTTAAATGTCTTTTCCTGAGGATTTTATCTCGTTATCAACAGTGAGGTTTCCCTTGGGTTTCAGTATTATTACACAAGGTTTAAAATGTGATTGAAAAGGAATGATACAAGGGAAAATGTAGGTAAACATCTATGATGAAACCCTCAATCTGTTACAAAGATATTGACTGAGCATGAGTTAAAGACATTCTTTAAGCGTAAATATTCTGTGTATGAAAACCCTCAGAATTAAGTTGTAGTCATGTCCAGTTTACTTAAAATTTGATGTATGTATCTTCACTTTGTGCAGTAAATCATACCTATGGATATTTATAAAATTATGATCATATAATTATTGCATAAATAAGCCTAAAGTATGCATGTTTATTGGTGTGCTTTCACATATGGATGTAACCCAACATATACTTTCTGTTAAGACCATAGAGACGTTTTTTTCAAAACACTGCTGTTATACTAAAAAATATATCACAGAAGGGCTCTGGAATTAATAGACATTAATTTAAAGTATCAAAGCAGCATTCATTTTCTAGACCTGCAGATATGGAATAGCATGGTATGGTGAAGGCCCTTATACACTACACTACTTTGAGCTGCGATACAATATATAATGATATTACAGAAAATTCCCATACAGGAGTGATATAATTCTTTGTTATTAGCGATTCGGAGTATTTTACCTATGTATAACAGCAGATTTTGTCTCTAATATATGTGTGATTTCTCCGCAACATCGTCCTACTGCGGCTCAGGTCGTGTAGTGTAATACCACCTTCTGGGGTCTGCCTATTATCGCTCATGCATAATCAGCTTACAGAAGGTCCCAGGTATCCCCTGGTCCCTGGCTCACGGCCCCCGGAGGTCTGCATTGTGTGGTTTGTGTACACACTCGGCTGGAGAGAGGTTAGAATGTGGGCGGTATACTAACGAGGTGAATGCACGCTGATAAATATGTCACCCTGAACAGAAACAATAGGTTATGTCCGCGTGATATCGCTACTTATCATATTTAGGAAATAAAACAATTCTATTTTCTCTTTGGGTTTGTATCTATTGTGTAATTTTCTTCAGGGTTGCCCCGTTTTTTGTTTTTTTGTTTTTTTAGTAAAGTCATAATGCGTGAAATTACAGTCTGTCAGTTTTTAATATCTGTCATAAAGTTATTGTTTGCCTTGATAATTTGAGCATTGATAATTCATGGTCACCATAGAAGGCCAATCAAACGTCAAAAACGTCATGAGTACAAATCTGGCCTGTATTTCTATTTATACATTATAGTCCTTTCATAATTATGATGTTAATTCTTTTATAATTATTATGTTAATTTGACTCTCCGTTTCTTTCTTTCTCGTTTTTGCTTCCTTTATTTTTCGGTCAACATCCTGGAATGTCGGTTTTCTGACAAATCCTGGTTTTAAAAACATTTCCCATAAATTAAACAAATGTCAATAAGCTATACAAGGAAGTTTAAGAAACAGCAGTCATGACTTGACAAGTAATGTACAAATATCAGAGTACACATCACAAATAATGAACCGTACCTATATATGTATATATATATATATATATATACAATAATTATATATATATACAATAATTATGTGTGTGTGTGTGTGTGTGTGTATTTTAGTGTGGGCCTACCGCCTGGTATCAGTATTTAAACACAGACAAAAAAGATCTGTTAAATTAGCCCCTAATTGGCATTTAGGTTAATCAACCATCATTAAGGTTTAATTGACATCCCCATTCAGCCACATACAGGTATACCTTCCTTACCAACTGCGCACTTAAATGGAGAAGACTACACGATCACTCAACCAAATCGGACAGGCAAGGCTGCACGCCTATTACAGGGATATACCAAGTTAACCAGTGGCTTACCTAAGCCTTGGAGGTAGCCCCATGACGTCATTGAACGCCCAGGTACGGGCCCAGTTTTTATCACCTGGGTAGTGCTGTACCTTGGCAGGGAGGGGATGAATTACCGTGTGTATTACCACGGTAAAGGACAGGGCGTAACGATGTACACCGTGGTGCACGTTCAGGGCACACCACACACTGACCTGAGCTATGGGGTGCCAAATGTAACCTATTGAACTATAGACAGTTAACTATCCGTTTATGTTAGGTGTACCTAATTAGTCGCATTATTTTATGGATAATAGCTAGCTCCTATGGCAGTCTCCTCCTCATTTGACTGCCTCCATCCAATACATAATCATAGTTCCACATCATGTAAGACGTAACACTCGCGGGAAAGGATGTTCTTTATTCAGTTCCTGTGTATTATCATTCCATGACAAGATCTCAATTGACAATGAACAGCTCCAAGGATGGAATCCCCTCAAACACACTCAGTCAACACTCCCGCCTTTCTATATAGTCTCTCTGCTTCTATTCCAATCCAGGACTCAGCTTCTAAGACTCAACCTTTCCAGGATGGTTACTCACAACAACATTCAGCTTAACTCTGACTAAGCTCGGGCATTACGCGCCCCTTTAGTATGATACGTCACACATAGACTCCTCTTACATTGACAAGGAGTTACAGCTAAAGCGTGTGCTGATGTAAACATAACACTGCTAAGCCTAAAGAGCATGGACTGACCATCCGTGTCAGTACACTATGACACTTGTGGCCCATTGAACAATAGCTGATAGTGATAATGACAACTTTGAGCACACTTTAAGAAATCCTTGCACATAAACACAAAATGGATATTTCCCTGTATACAATTCTGTGGGCTTGAAGTTTGCATCAAGAACTCATAATGCTGGAAATATCTTAAGAATATTCTAAGTCTAGACATGGTGACTGGAGACATAAAAATTTGATTGTTTTATGTGTTCCTAGGGGAAATCCCGGAATTTTCATTCCACAAGGGCACAACTTGAGAATTCCAAGCTTTTGATAACGGGGAATCCCCCTCTCAAAAGTTTTAGAAAGGAAATTGATTTTTAGCATGACATATACATATTAGGCCCTTTAGGAGCTGACGTAGCCTTTTTTCATTTCAAACGTTTTTACAATACATAAGTGAAGCACTGAGGGCACACGTGAACCGGGCTATGCGATGCCAAGTGTAACCTAAGACACTCTACCTGGACATCCAGACCATGATATCTTTGAGTCTAACCAACATCATTGTAGTACATGTACATGACACATCTTTCAATGTAGTCATACCCCCCTCCCATCCAGACAGAGCCTGCCTGCACCAACCATTCATTTTTGGCACAGGCTGTGTTTTCCCCAGAAGTGCACAAAGGTAACACACTCCCACTGTAACTGATACCTGGGCACGCTCCGTGTGCCCTCTCAGTGACCCATGTCCAATGTCAACGTTAATGGGTGGGTGTATACCACAATCATAAGACCTGCTGTCTATTTCTACATGGAGCAGGATGGCATAACAGAACCTGCATGGTACTCTGTCTATTTGGTGTTTTGTTTTCCAATTATATTGAAGGAAATAAAAAATGCAAGCCGATACAGGGGCAGACACAGGATTTTGGAAAGGGGATGGGGTCCACATAATTATAGGCTTGCAGGGGCGTATCCATGTTGGGAGGGCGGTCGTGGGGGTCCTGACCCCCTGCTTTTGCAGAATCCCCCTTTCCCAAATCCTGTATCTGCCCCTGGCTTGGTACTATCTTGCATTCGTGCACACTTGCACACTGTTTCTTCTCTTTGTTAAGTAAGTCCCCACCAAGGGGAGGGTCGGGGTGGGGGGTCTCTGGACTCCATGAAGTCCCCTCCCCCAATGGCGGATCCAGCTCTCTGAAACCAGTGTTAGTAGGACAAGAAAAGGGCAAATACTGAAAGAGAGGAGACAAAAAATGAATCTCACTTGCTTTCCTAGTCAAACTATGGTCTAACCTCCCTGCCCAGTCAACTTTAACCTCTACCAAACATCCAAAATGACCACTAAGAGTCAAGGTTGTTTATGTGATGCATTGTATATATTCATTCCCATGGTGCTACCAGCTGTGGCTATACATCTCCATGGTAAAATCGAGACAAAAGAAGCTTTTGAAGGAACTTATACACTTTTGACCTTGTGTTTTGGGGCTACTTCAACATGACCTAATGATCATTGTGAGATTATCATTACTTGTCGATTGGTTGAATGTAACACATGTATATTTACTTATCAAATCTTTATGATTTAATTATGTTGTTATGTGAAAATTGATATAGACATGTGAACATAGGCTGGAGTTTGACGAAAACTGATGTATATCGAGAAAACCCAGGATAAATAAAATGAAAAAAAAAAAAAAAAAAAAAAAATTGATAAATGAGGATGAATTATTATTTTCTCTCAATTAGGTAATTACCTCCATTTTAGGTGAACCAAAATAAGGTATGTTTTTGTGACTTTAGGATTGGATATTGGGAGCAAAGCTGAAGGGCTTTAACACTGTTCCCTATGGGAAAATGCCATTTTTACTTTCCAGTCCTACTTAATTACCTATTTAACATCACATTGAAAGTAAAAGCTTATAAAGTTTAGTTTTGGGTAATAGTACTAGGAAAATTACTGTGAATCAAGTAAGATGAACATTTTTCTAAAAATGTTGATATCATAGAAATAAGGGGTGGGCTAGCTGGCAAAGTGGATATAGGTCTAATACATTGTGTGTTACAGTATTTGTGTAACAGAGTATGGATATTGTCAATATATCTATACGTTCAAAGGTTCTCCCCCATTCAACCAGGAAGTAGTCCATCTCACACAGTGGGCAGAAGCAGGAACTTTGAGTAACATATCAGGATACAGCAAAAAATATGACAAGTTGATTACTAAAGGGAAAGTCAGCATTCCCCCCATTAACAGCTTGCGTCAACAGTGTTAAGGATTGAATTACATCTGCTTGTTGTTTGAGTCATATAGGATGTAAACGTAAAAGTAAAGACGCTTGTTTTGTTGGTAACAATTCAAACGTGTTTGTTTTCTTTCTTTTTTCCAAAAGGGCTTACTTCTCGATCTTCCTTAAGCCCCATACTCAATAGGCGACTTTTACACAGTCAGCCAACAAGTCAGTGCTAAAATCAGCTGAATCTTATGATCACCTGTAGGTATAATGAAATGTGTGTGTTTGATCTGAATTGGTGCTAAACTCATCCGATTCTACCCCTAAAATTAGCCAATTTTACCACTGATCAGTTGGCTGATTGTGTAAAAGTCGCCTAGTGGGTATGGGGCTTTGAAATCCAGCGCCACTGCAACATATCTGGATGAGTTTTAACCAAGGTGATAAGCTGATAAATGTTCAATGATATGAAATGATAATGATGTTGTTGTTTTCCTATTAGACAATAGGGTTTTTTCGGCAATGAACTATATCAGGCATATAATCATACAGTATGTTTTGATCTTTTATTGGGAAGAGCAGCCAAAAGAACACATATTTAGAATAATATAAATTTACCTATCATAATAAGTCATCTGGATTGACTTGGGTGATATCTTATAGTTGGTCACGGTGTGATTATTGCCCTAGATAGTTGTATTGCGTGCCTAAGTGTTTTTTTTCTTACCGGAGATGGTCTTATGGCGTAGCCAGCCTATAAAAACGCGCTCGTCACTGTCTATTTAAACTACAGACTGCTACTTCCTTTATAAGATTACACTTCTTGTAATAAATTATGCCGTAGAATGATTAAATATCTGGAATATGTTACCATATTACAAACCTACTGCTTTCAAAATGAAGTGAATGCACATTTTACAACGAAATGCAGTTTGCTCATGCCCATACGTGGAGAAATCATTCATAGATGATTTTCTAAAGACGTATATCTTACCAATTGGTGACAGCAAAAAAGTATGCAATTATTTTGACGTACCATTACAATGTTATTCCATGTCGGTATAATCAAATTCGTTTTCCATTCATCATGTATGAATATAATTTATAAGCTACCAGGGAACGCCTGATAATTCAAAGCGCCGAAAACAAATAATTGACACAATTCTGGAAATTCTGGGTCAGAGGCCAAAAGTGAGGTGGGGAAGTGCACCCCTGCTGTAGGGACACTCTGGGACCAGCAGCTGAAGACAACACACCATTTTACCACTTAGCAGCAAAAAGCCTTTAGGCCTACACTCCTGAGACTGTAGAGATTATATATTTCAACGTCATAACAACTACTGCCTTCAAGTCTTCTCTACAATTCATATCACACAAAACCTCATGTTCACAACATTAACCTGGCAAACGCCCGTCTCCTCCACGGGCCGGTTCCAGTTCACTGCCCTTCAATGCGTGACCTTCACCCCTGTTGCCCTGACCTTCACGGGCCTGTGTAGGTTACTTAATGACTTAATGTCACTCCTCCTTGTCCTAACCACGCCTCGCCTATAAATAGGCAACGGCATTCCTACTATGATAACCTCAGATTAAAAACTAAGGGCACTGATCTACTATCCGAAATTATAAAAGGATTCTGATACGAATTCGGAAATTGATTTTAAGAACAAATTATATAAAGGAAATCGGACTCGAATATGAAATTGAAATGGTTTCCAAAAACATGAACTAGAATATAGAGGATCTTATATAATAATGTCCGATTATTGACATGAAATAGAACCTTTTCCGTACATATACCTACATCTAAAAATTCTCGAAAAGTAACATCAAAAATGGTAATTAAAAACATACAATCGCCCCCCCCCACACACACACACACACTCATCTTACATTGAAATAACAGTCAAGCTGTAACTCAGCAGGATTAATTTTTGCGATTATCCATAGAGAGAAAGGTGAGAATGTAGCAAGGAGTGGCGTTAGGAAGTAGAATACCCACTGTGGTTGTATTTGTCGGTTCAGGGACTCACCATTGGAATTGGGTGTAACTTATTTTAGCTGGTTATGTGTTGTTCAAATGGTTCAATTGCAAAAATCATGGCCCCGGTGTTTACTTTAAGGAATAACTAAGATACAATTTTTTTTAAACCGCAGGAATACAGTTAATAGAATGTTATTTTGCCAGTGGCCACTCCCCTCATAGAAAAAAACGCTATTAATCGTAACAGTAAGTCACAATTTCTTCTGTCCCGTTTTGTGCCTTCTCAGAAACGAAACGTCTGTGGGTGTTAGACACACGGGATTTAACAGAAACATAATCATTTGATTGAATCATATCAAATCAGGATCGGATGTTCCAGGAACATCCCTTTCCAGTCTCAAACCCCTGCTACTCTAATCATTAAAGGGACTAATTTTTACTTGTACACAATTTCGTGCATTTCCTACCTGGCCAATAATATGTGAATAATTTGATTTTGAATGCTAAAATTATATTAATTTTGTGTGATATAGATTGATAGTACCAGCAAAATTGCGAACTCTTTAATGCAAAATGCAAAAACTAAAGTGAGAGACATGAAAATTGCACAGTGTCAAATATCTAAGTTCACACCTCCTTGGTATGGTGCCGTCCCACCGTTGGGCGGTGTCTGAGGGGTTGAGGGGGGGGGGGGGGGCTGTTTCTTTGTTATATTGCAGGAGCAGGAGAGGAGGAGAGGGCTGGCTCCCACTGGGCCACAAGCCCCGGCCACACTTACACGGCAAGCAGCCAGTAAAAGACACATCTCTGTCTGTTAGTTGCCAACTTTGCTTTTTTTACTTAACAGGTACATTATCTTGTTTAATCGAGACTCATTAAAACAGTGTTATAACAACGGAATATTTAAGTGAAATTACGCCTATATATATATATGTATATATATATATATTATATATATATATATAATTTACCCTGGTTGCGAATTGGATTTCTCCAGTATACATTCGCACCTAGCCATAACTTAAATATTTTACACCAAAATACTCCTTTGTTTATATTGTTTGTTAGGTGTACATGATATTGTGTTTGATGCTGTCCATTACAGTATACAACTCTCTTTCAATTATATTGGTGAATTCACCAACATGATACAATGATTATAATGAGGATGGGATGGATATATAGGCCTAGTTGTGTGTTTCAGTACAAGACGCTAGATACATTTATAAGAGCTAGTATACGACCTGCATTCAGCTTTATCCAATTCTGCTTACATAATCTGTCATAGAATATTACCATCACATTTACTATCAGAAGAGCTTTTGTTTGAAAAAATAACAATAACATACTTTCTTCAAAGAACATGTGAACAGAATGTTTCAAGAACACCACAGCATAATATAGCACAGGTAGCTTCCAGAGATATCATTTGGTGCCATCAAAATAAAATAAACAAGAACCAAGGGAGAATGGGATTATTCTACCACCTGAAAGTGACTCATGAGTCTCGTGTGATCTCACTGGTACACACAATACCAAATCTTCATGGTAGGTCGACCGTGCACAGTTTCGAGTGGTGGTCCCAGATATTGACCCAAAATCGTTTTGATAATATTGTAGTTATCAAAGTACACAGGGCTTATAATTACTGACCCTTACCAACGAAATTGATCAGGGCCCATATCTTCGTAACTAATTTGGCTGATCAGGGAAAATTTGATTAGGGTTCCATGATCAGTGATTTTGCCTTTTACCAAAATGTAAAGTGTTATTGCAAAATATTGTCAAAGAGGAATTATTAGGTGTAAATTTTTTTATGATAGACAGAATTTCTGATCATGAGATGCTAATCAAAATTTCCTTGATTAGCCAAATTAGTTACGAAGATATGGGCCCAAATCATTAGTGGCACCCTGTGGTTTCTCTTTTTTTCCATTTCTTTTGGAAAATAATTTCTGATTTTTCGTATGTATGTTTGCTGCCTAGAGCAAGGCATTTCCTTCACCTCGGGACATAAAGATATATACCGCTAGTAAGGAACCGGTCAATATTGAAATGCCTACTCATGGTAAGCTTTTACGTAGTACAAAAAAGGTTAAGATGAAAAGTAAATTTACTAGATTTACTAAAGTGGAACGAAGCCCCTATTATGTAGGGTTAAAACTTTGGAATAATTTGCCCCCTGAGTTACAAATAAGGGCTAAGGATATATCAGAATTCAAGATGTTAATACGAACTCATGTTTTTGAATAGTGTATAAAATTTACTGTATATCGGGAATATTGAATTGAAACAACGAACTGTTTGGTTATAAGAATATTTGTACGCGTATTCGAACCAATTATTAGATTTTGTATGTTTGTTGTATTCATTTATAATCCGATGGAATAACGTGTACGCAGGTATTGGATTTTCAGAAAAAGGGACTCTTTTGTGTGTGAAGGCCCTTGTTTCACTACAAGACATGATCTGCGGTATTCAGTGTGACATGATCATATCGTAGCCATGTCATAGTCTCCTATGTTATTGTCAATATCGCATTAGTGTAATAGATTTTGGACTTATTCTGAATCGATTTTAAAAATTGCATATTCTTCTTATGTGACATGTGATTTTTCATAGTTTTTGAATATCCTTATCACCGAAATTTTGACTTTAACAAAATTATATCAATTGCACAAGAAATGCTCAACGGAATCAGTTGACATTTTGTTGCATCATGGATCCAAGCCAAGTTGCGACGTAACAGAAATATCCTGTAACCATACTTTTTCAGTCAGTTTGTTACTTACTAAGATAGCCCATAGCAATTATGATAATTAATTGATGGTGAGGATGAAACCTTGCCAAATCAGAATGTTATTATAACATTATGTTTTTGATAAGGTTAGGATGAAACTATGGCAGACCATTATAAGAACATTCTGCTGCAATGTCACAGGAGTACATTGCAGCAACATCATTGGGGGCCATCAAATTAATGTAACAAGAACCAATAAAGAACCAAACAGAATGTTGCTGCAATATTATAATAGTGTCACATGCTCGGCTAGGATCACTAGCTTAAAAAACTCTCATTTCATTCACTTCAAATAACAAAGTGGCAAAGTAGCGGTTAGTGACAAAATGTTGCCAAACTGTGTCTTTTAAGGTGTTGGTGTTTTATTAACTATCACCAAAGCTTGAAGCTCTCTGCGGACTTTGTGGGCTAATGCCAAGTCTTTTTGCGCTTACTCTAAAAAAAAAATCGGAGCAATATTCAATAGAGGGAAAAAGATGGCAGAAGCTTCTCCCTTAGAATGATACGTTATAATGAAGCTTATATTCATTGAATTATCGAAAAAGTTTATATCATCTGAGTCACAGTTCGGAGATGTTGGGTGCTCGTCACGCTGCATAATCTCACTCACTTTGAAAACGACTTGGCATTCGCTATGGGAAAAGAGTTCTTTTTCACTTTTTGAAATGCAATTCGCATTCTGCAGCTTGATATGGCCAAATTATTGCAGTTGTGTGATTTCTTAAAACTACAAACCTTGTGTGAATTGTTGAGGACTAACAGGTGTATGGGTATATACTGTACCCCGCTGACGTTATGAGGTGTACAGCGACTTCCAAACCAGTTGGCAGCACCAGTTTTGCGCAGTCATTCCTCTTATTTATAACAACCATTAAGATGCATATACACAGATTGATCCATATTCTCTCGCGCGCACACAGACACAGACACACAGACACACACGCACGCACGCACACACACACACAAACAACCATATTTAGGGCATATATATATATATATATATATATATATATATATATATATATACATGTGTGTGTGTGTGTGTGTGTGTGTGTGTGTGTGTGTGTGTGTGTGTGTGTGTCAAAAACTACAGCAATTTAATATCATCCGTGACCCGTATCTTTTAGACTCTTTTTTACGACAGACCTACAGAACGCAATCCTAAGGTTTGCGGAGGCTCTAATAGATTTTGCATGTTCTAGAGCCACTTGAATAGCGGTTACTATATTTTCCCAATGTACATTTTTAGTTAAGGACATTATCTTTCTTACCCTCTCACTGGGAAATACGCACGATAGCATTATATATCATTCACCGGTACCCTTTTGATGATGGGTTCCCCCACCCCGGGCCCATTTCAAAATTTCTGGATTCGCCCCTGAAAGTAATAGCTGAAGGCCGTATTCCACTACGGGACACTAAAAAAATGCCAAAATTCGGGAGCAAACATCCTGAGGGTGTCAATTTCACCCTTAAAAGGGCTCCCGATATTTACAAACATGTTGGTAACTAACGGTATGGAGGCTCAACGATTGGGAGCATTTGAAGGTATATTCCATTTCAAGATAGTTTGACAATTGGATCTTTTTGGGTTTTTTTGCTAAAGATCGGCGAAAACCGTGCAGTGGAATACAGCCGACTCGTATATTCTTGTGGATTGGGGGCATACACTACACCACATTAGAAAATATCTTGGAGACTAAAAGCCACAAAGAAATATTACATTTTTTTCTAATAATGATTAATTCCACCATATGGGAGGGGGTTGTGTTCAGGTATTACAGAAGCGGGGGTTGTTCCCCCCCCCCCCCCCTCTCCCCTGGCTACGGGCCTTGCTCCTCGTCTTTACTGTCCCTGGTGAATGAAGCCGACTGTAGGGTGCCGTGAGACTAACACGTTAACACTAGGTGGCAGCACATACCTCTCACAATGCCCTCACTCCGTGCTTGACGGAGTCCTGTTTGTAGGAGGACGCTCCTAACGTCTAGCTTTGCCAGGAGGGGGTTGCATAACTTTAGCGGATGCCTAACGGATCTGTATCCGAGACCAAGTGTTGCAAAAATATTAACAGAGAACCAGGTATTGCAAAACCCGTTAAGAAATTCCCGTTGTGGATGATTTTTAGCGAATTTTCCGTTAATTAGATCCGCTATCACTATACAAAATACAAAGAATATTATTTAACGGAATCGTTAATTAACGGATTTTCAAATAACGGATTATGCAACGTTCAGAAAACCCGTTCGTTGTGCTATGATAACGGAGATGATTAACGGACAGATTTACCGGAAAGTTATGCACCACCCCCCTGGCCTGTAGCCAGGGGGGGTTCGAGAGGTTCGTACGACCCCCCCCACCCCCACCCTTTAAGGGATCCTTCTCTAATTTTTTATGTAAAATATGACACTAAATCCAAAAACTATGTATTTTTCTTCTTCAAAAAATGACCCCCCCCCCCCTGGAAAAAAACACTACTAGTACTACTCAAAAAACGAACCCCCATCGGAGAAAAGCTGGCTACAGGCCTGCTTGCATACACTAAATTCCCAAAACATTACTAGAATCTGTGGTCAAAGATAGCAAAAAATGTAAGTGCGTAAACTCAATAGACATTGTAAAGACATGATCATGTGATCAATATTTGGTGATCAAGTGATTTTGGTGATCAAATTTTGAAGGCAGGGTGTGTGATGCCTTTTCTATGGGATATTGCACAAATGAAACCTGAACACATTTAATAGAGATGTTTGGTTCAACTAGGTGTAAAATTAAAATGAAATCCGTGAGCTTCCGTGAGGGCGGTTATCACCCCTCGCTGGGACCCCGTAATCAGCCCTTGGAAAGGGCCCGAAGGGCCGGCCGAGGGGTGATATTGTGGTCCCGGTGAGGGGTGATATTGGGGTCCCGGTGAGGGGTGATAACCACCTGAGTACTCCCTTTGAGGTTGGTTATGGATTTATTATACCTTTTCTGTTAGATCTGAGCTCCCAAGGAAGGATGCACAGCAATCAGTGATGGTGGGGCTGTGTTGCTGCACATATTTTTATGTTTTTTTTCATATAACTGTTTTGATATTTTTTATTTCTTAATGATTTCATTTTTCATGAATTTTAGAAAAATAAAAAGTTTCTGCAATGCCCTGCAGGGCGATACAAGGCTTGATCTCACCCAGGTTTGTATAACCCTGTGTTTAACTCTTAACTACTAAACTTGTATCACCCTAAGGTATAATAAATTGTATTCCCTACCTGTTTGCCGTGGCTGCCCTCCCGTGTGCAGGGTGCGGCCCCCTCCCCAGGGGAGCGAGAGGGGATCTGTAGTTTGTGGGGGTCGAGTTTGGCCAGTAGGTGTCGGATGTCAATGGGACCTATGGGCTCCTGTTTGATTGCTCCCCGTGTGTGTAGCTGGGGCTGTGTTAAATGAGGTGACGCCACTTCTATCAGCGGTGGAGGTGGTTGTAAGTCTGACAGTTCTTGTTCCTCGGGCTGTGTGAAATGAGGTGACGCCACTTCTATCAGCGGTGGAGGTAGTTTTACGTCTGACGGTCCTTGTAGCTGAGGCTGTGTGAAATGAGGTGACGCCACTTCTATCAGCGGTGGAGGTAGTTTTACGTCTGACGGTCCTTGTAGCTGAGGCTGTGTGAAATGAGGTGACGTCACTTCTATCAGCGGTGGAAGTGGTTTTAAGTCTGACGGTCCTTGTAGCTGAGGCTGTGTTAAATGAGGTGACGTCACTTCTATCAGCGGTGGAGGTAGATTTACGTCTGATGATGCTAGTAGCTGGGGCTGTGTGACAGGAGGGTGCGGGTCACTGTGGTCAGGGGGAGGAGTAACATACGTTGGTTGTATAAGTATCGCTGGTTGTAAAGGTAATGCTGGTTCTTGGTGTGAGGTAGAGCTGTCACTGACACAGGGACTGTCACACCGATCAGGATGTGACGTCATACCGGGACGTGACGTCATGATGGGCAGCCACCTGGGAGTCCCTCTGTCATGACGTCACAAGGAGTCATTGGGGTAGTTACCTGGAAAAAAGGGAAAATGAGGTATTACATTCTATCAACTTAATTGCAAATCAAACTTATTGGATTAGATAAAGATACTTGATGGTGAAGGCCCAAAGAAGGAGGACTTACAAACTGTATAGGCCTTCCTGCTATTATATATACATTCCTAGGAGTGTGAATTTTTACTGCCGTTTGCAAATGAACCACAAATTCGCAGACACGACATACAGGCTTATATATACAAATTGAAAGACAACTCAAAGCTTCAAAGAAATATAGACCTCTAGATTGGACATTATACATTATCATAACCACTTGGCTATTTGATAAATCTTAAATTTAGGAATTCTAATGAATGATAATTTCTAATTATGAGTTCTTATGGCTATCTAAGATTAATGGACTCAGCAGAAATTTGTGTTCAAGGTGTTTTTGAATTAGGAATAATGATAATTTCAAAAAGATCACCAAAATGGTGTCCAGTCCCTTTCTGGGTGTTATGACGTCATCTGCACAACGTCTATACACTGGGCATTGTATTTGGGATATTGCCATGTGATCTGGAATAATTCAATTTTCTCCTACCTTCTCTCCAAGATCCTTTAATGGGATCACTCTCACAACCTAGTTGGCACCAGCACCTCTCAACATCAGAAACAATATAATAAACTACCCCAATGAGACCTTGTGACATCATGACAGATGGACGCCCTGTTCGCTGCCCATCATGACGTCACTGCTAGGTATGATGTCACGTCCCGATCGTTGTGACAGTCCCTGTGTCAGTGACAGCTCTACAGCATTACCTGTACAACCATCGATACTTATACAACCAGCGTATGCTACTCCTCCCCCTGGCCACAGTGACCCGCCCCCTCCTGTCACACAGCCCCAGCTACTAGCATCGTCAGACGTAAAACTACCTCCACTGCTGATAGAAGTGACGTCACCTCATTTAGTAAATGGTGAAGACCATCTATAATACATACTCCACAAGTGGCAGAATTGTCTGCTTATACACCAGCAGTCTCATATTTAGGTTCAAATGCCCTTTAATCTTTTTAATTTGGAAAATTTTATGAGAGGGGTTTTTTTAATACATGGTTGAAATGTGGTTGCAGAGGTAAGCATTCATCTTTTTTTTTTATTACATAATAAACTGCAGGGTTACCCCTGGTTTTCAGAATATTACATGAAAAAAAAGAGGTATGATTGTATAGTGAAATTTGTACAGGATGGTTTAAATATACATGTTACATACATATGATGGCAGAATTGGAAACAGTTCCTATAGCAATTGGTGTGTTACTAGTTTTATACAAACAGACAGGAGTTTCTCTCACTACAGTATGACCTTTACCAGTACCAATTCATAACAATAGGGGAATGCATGACAAAATAAAGAGAACTTTACATTATTTCTGTCAAGTAACTCTCTGTAATCTTTGAATAGTTCCCTAATACAACGTTTAAATACCTCTTTATCAAGACAGTGTTGCAGCTCAGACCTAATTCATCCCACAGAGAACAGCCAATATGATATGGACTTTTCATAAATCTAGTAGTTATTCTACTGGGCAGTATAAACTGTTTTTTGATTTTGGAGCGAGTGACACGTACTGGGTTTATAAGTACATCATCTTTGAAACTATGTACATACATTAGATTTAGTAATTGAGCACGTCTCCTTTGTTCAAGACTTGCTATTCCTAGTTTCTTATGAAGAAATTCTAATGTAACATGATCAATCAAGCTAATTCGCAGGCAGATACGAGCAGCAGTATTCTGCATTATTTGAAGGTCTTTTTTATCCCCTAAACCACATGATGAAAGTATGAATCCATTATAATCAAAGTAAGGCAGTATTGTCTGTTTATAAACACAACAAGCAGTTTATGAATCAATGTACCTTCTCAATTTAGAAAGCTGAAAGATCTTATTGTTAACAAGCCGCTTTACAGTTACTAAAGTTGGGTTAGGACTCATCTGACGGTCTAGTGTAGTGCCTAGATAAACATGCTTCAACATACATAATTGGTGTATTGCCAACCATAAATGGAGCAGGGCATCCTATATTCCTCAAATTTCTATCATTAAGTGCTATTAATCCCTTAGTTTTATTAACATTCAGAATAAGTGCACTTTGTTCACCCCATTTTACAAATCTGTCTAAATCATTTTGCAAAGTTTTATGGATTAAAGACCAATCCTTGTTACTATAGTATAAAACACAATCATCTGCATACATACTTAATTTAACATTCTTTATATGATTTGCTACATCATTTATATAAAATACAAAGAGAGTTGGTCCAAGAATACTACCTTGGGCTATTCCGGATAACAGTTGACATACATTAGAAATTTTATTGTTAAACCGAAGTGATTGGTATCTGTGTAAGTAACTTTTGAACCAAAGTAGTATATCCTTACAGAGTCCAAGTTTACGAATTTTTTCCAAAAGTATCAAATGGTTAAGGGAATCAAAAGCCTTTTTCACGTCGAGAAATATTAATCCAGTCATTAAGTTGTTATTCAAAGAATCATGTACATCTTTGATTAAGTCAAAAACTGCTTCCTGTGTTGACCTATTTGGAAGAAACACATATTGTCTAGGTGATAGAATGTCATTAGTCATTAGAAAGTCTAAAAATCTTTTTTGAACTAATTTTTCTAGTAACTTGGCAGGTAGGGGTGTTTGGGTGATAGGCCTCCAATTCGAAGGATCAGAAAGGTTGCCACCCTTAGGTATTAAGTTGACTACACCATGTGCCCATTTTCTAGGAAATGCTGAGGTTTTTAGAGACATATTAAATAAATGAAGCAGATGACGTGATAGAACCTTAAATGCATCCTTCAAAACCTTTGAATTAATGCCAGGAATACAGCTGTCTTTGTGAATATCAATGTTATCAACAATTTGAGTTACCTCATCTAAAGTAATATCCTCAAATCTAGTTGGTCCATAACACCTCTCATCATCAGGCAGTTCCTGCGTATCTAATATCTCCACATGTTTTGATCCAATATTGATATAAATATAACGCCCAAAGAGCAACATTGCCTTCATGATTTGATCAATTCAACAACAATTAAGTCGCATTTAACCTTCGGATTCTTGGTTTTCCTTGTACAAGTTTGAGATGCATTTACCTGAGTTTGAGAT
The DNA here is from genome assembly GCA_936440205.1 of Lepidonotus clava. NCBI lineage: Eukaryota > Metazoa > Annelida > Polychaeta > Phyllodocida > Polynoidae > Lepidonotus > Lepidonotus clava. The sequence goes on from OW387148.1 coordinate 8,077,113, forward strand.
GGAGGCTCATCTATTGAAGGTTGCATATACTAAAGCTTGGGTGTGTTACCAAGAGCTTCATTTTGCAATAGCATTTTCAAACTCCCACACAGTGTCCGTAAGCACACATAAACCATCCATAGCACCAGAGATGGTTATGAAACACCACATCGGATGTCATTCTCGGAATATTTTCCAAAGGTGGTGAGAGAGAATAGTGAGCTAGACTGGTGTCATTATGGTTTACTTATTATACGAATGTTGTAATATTTAACCTCACTTGCATCTCATTGGGGTTACGTTCGTTGTTTTGTCAAACTGCATAATGTTGATAGAAGGTCGTTTACTCGCTTGCAACTTGATGATAATTAAATAAAGATAATTGTAATAATGATTGGGGAGATTCTTCGTCATCATTCTTTATGCTAGCCAGCTGTTCATTATTAATACGACTAGATCTTACTTCAAATGCTCATTTCGTGCATAAGTGGTAGAGACTCTAAGTAAGGGGGCTCGATACCATACAAAGAACACACACTTTGCAAGAGGTTATTTTATTATATCCATTGAGACATCCTGAAGATACAAGTAAATAGTCAGTTCCATCAATACAATTCATGCCGTCCATCTCATAAGCAAACAACATCAGTTGTGTTCCAATCAGGTATAGGTGTGGTTAAGCTTCCCCTTTCGAGGTCTGTAATATCTAATGGCTAGTGGGAGTGTCACCTCCCATCTACCATCAGTAGGATCTCCGTTGTGTCCCCTACTCCATCCGTAAGGCTAAGCCTAAGCTATACCGATCCTTACTATCACCAGCTGTAGTCGTAGCTACTGTCTCAATACTACCCGTGTGATCTGACTTGTTAGACTATTGCTCCAGTGTGTTCTTCCTGAAGTCTCTGACGCTCTGCTCACCTATCCTAGGTCTCATACCCTTATATAGTGTCAGCTGTAGGTTAGGCACTATATACAGGTACTCTAACACTCATCAGATTCTCACTAGTCTCATATATTGCTCATTCATACCTAAATACTACCACATACTAAATACTACCATATACTAAAGTCATTGTAAATAGTAAAACTGTTGGCCTCATAATGTCCTCCTAAACTGAATTCTTCATCTTATGCATAGCGTAAGCATAACGTTTCATAGCAGTCTTATGATTGCACTTATGTCCCATTTGTACCTGTGCTTACCTGTCGAGGAGTGAACTAACTCAGTAACTATTATATCCACATGGAGGCCCCACCATCAATGATAACCCATACTATACCCAGCCATAAAACAGGAGCACCGCTCGGCGCTTTGCTACAACATTAGCACACCAATTCACAACATACTCCTGCCAAATTTAGAGAGGTTACAATATCTGTTCTTAATAGACTAAAGAATATTATAATTCTTTTTCCACTGTGCTTCAGTGCAATAGTTTCTTGGAACTCTCTTCAATGTCATTCTTGTAAGAGCGACCCAAAACATGATACTCAATTTGTTTAATTTGTTAAAGGTTTTTTTTACCCTGGATAACTTTGAAAATGGTCATGCTCTCATTGCTTGTGGATGGTGTGGTGTAATAACAGGCACTCAAGCTCAGCTGCCTTGTTAGATTTGTGGTTTCTGTATTCAATTCTACCGTTTATTGGTCTAATACTAATAAGGGGGAGAAGCACTTTTCTGGGCCGCTGGGTACCAGCCATATGTTATGAGTGTTGTGGATGACTTTAACTTGCAGCTTTCTCTCAGAAAAAAAGATTCTGAAAGTTAAAGTCGTACACAACTCACACAGGTAGCCTATGGCTGGTAACCAAAGGCCCCGAAAAGTTGTTCCTCTCATCATTGAATGGGATCACGTTAATAAAGGGCTAATGCTATCTTTGTTGATTGTTGCTCACTGGCGGATCCAGCATTCTGAAAGGGGGGGGGGGGGCGCTATTGGAAAAATTTTCCTTAATTCCTTTTTGGCCGAGTTTTACAAGAGAAAATGCAAGATTTTCCAGAAAAAGGGAAGGCCACGTGCCCCCGCGCTCCCCCTCCTCTGGATCCGTCCATGTTGGTACTCCCATCGTTTTGCCTGTTACGATAGTCAGCCATGTATATTCCCACTATTTAGGTGATGCTGACCTTCACGCTTCGGCGTCCTCTTTAGTTTTACCTTGAAACATGTTTTTACCAATTAAAAAAGGCAAACATATGTGAAAGACTCCAAATTGCGTTTTTAGAATCATACCACTCCTGTATCTGAATTGTATTCAATATCCAGCCCAAGTCTTGAAGTGTAAACTAATACCACTTGTGGCCGGTCCCCACCAAGCTACCGACTCAATGGTGTAGGCAGGGGAGGTTCCTGAGTGTCTGGAACCCCCTTTAATATCCCAAACTATAAGTAAAATATAAGAAATCTTGCCAAAAATGTATGTCGGAACCCCCATGGAACCCCCTTTGACTTGAGGGCTGGCTACACCCCTGCCACCACAAGTTATTTGGTCATCTGACTAAGGTGAAAACTTATCATTGGATGTCATGACATAATTCGTCAATGGGCTGAACAGACGGCCAACACATTAGACCTAATGTCAGCCGACTAACCACAATAAAATGGATTTGTGGTAATCCACCTCCCTGCCAACTGAGCGAACACATCCTCAGCCACTATTAAAAGTTGACATTCATGGTTGTTGGCAGGGAGGTGGATTACAAATCCATTTTATTGGGGTTAGTCGGCTGACATTAAGTCGGTTTCCACAAAACAACAAACCAAGCTTGTCATCGACCATTCAGTTGGTTCATTGCTGGTTCTGAAGCGAACAATTCAGGCAGACACAGTTCCCATTTTTCCTGTATTTCATGCACCTGCAGGCAATTTTGTAGCATTTTGTAGACAAAAACTGAAGAAAATAAATAGGATTTTTTTAGTTTTTGGCTAAAGAAAAATGTCTTTTGAAAAATCATCAAAACTAACATAAGAAATAGTAAGAACATACAGTTGCAAAGTGAAAACATCAAAATTCTACTTTTTCAGAATGTTCAACGATAGATAATACCATAAATAATGAAATGTTATATGCTAAAGGCTTGTGAGAGGATATGGACCTGTCAACATGTTACCCACAATGCACTTTGATTTAGTCTGCAGGTACAGCAAAATACAACAAACCTGATAATTGCGCCTGGGAGAATTAGATATCTGCAATGTCCTCTATTTTGGGAAACTGATTTTCTCTACTTTTACATTCATATATACACGTATGAGGGGTGAATATATTCTAGGATATAACATATCTTGGTTGTGAATATGGAAACACACTCACTAGGGCCATACCCACTAGGCGTTTTTACCTGCGACCGGCGACGAAGGGTATAGTTACATAATCGGTGGTGTCCAGTCGCCCAACAAGCATAGTTGCTGGGTGATTTGCTGTGGGGATGGTGTGTGTTCTGGGCGACGGGCAACGGACAACGGGATCACCAGGAAAGTCGCTGGGAAAATCGCTGAGAAATTATCAAACGTGCTTGATTTTGCAGTCGCCCGGCAACGACGACGGCCATCCTCCCAGTCGCCCGTCGCCCGGCGATGATAAAATCGTCTACTGGGTATGGGGCTTAAGCCCCATACCCACTAAGCAACTTTAACAGCAACTGGCAACCGGCGACCGTCAGGATCGCCGGTAAAGTTGCCGGGAAACTGCAATATCAAGCAAGTTTGATATTTTACCGGCAACTTTACCGGCAACTTTACCGGCGATCCTGGTGCCCGTCGCCAGTTGCCCAGAAACCGCACCATACCCACAGGGGGTTGCCGGGCAATTCCACTGATAATCCTGGCAACCGGCAACTCCAACGGTGACTCTCCCTGTTGCTCGTCGCCGGTCAACGGCCAAGTTGCTTAGTGGGTATGGGGCTTTAAAGCCCCATACCCAGTAGACGATTTAAACACCGACGAGCGACGGGTGACTGGAAGAATCGGCCAACTCTCCAAGTTGCCCATCAGTATAGCATATTTGAATGTGCATGTTTGATCCTGATTGCTGCTAAAATCGGCCAATTCTACCCTTAGAATTGGGCGATTTTAGCGCCGATCAGTCGGCTGACTCAGGAATAATCACCTAGTGGGTATGGCAAGTTTTATATTTCAAGTTTTATATTTAAACGTATATGGAAATAATTGTAGTCTCTATGATATATATTATGACTTAATAAATATCTACATATTACATTCCTTTCTACAGGAGCTCCGAAATACTGATGGTGGCTGACTGATGGGGTCATCATGAACCGAGGCCGTAGCCAGAGGTGGTTCATATGATAAAGGTCCCTTTCCATACACGTGTTGCGGGTGCATCTTTTTCCATATAGGGTATGCAGAGGTTATCCAGAGTAGTGCGTGGCCTCTGTATACCTTACATGAAAAAAATGCACCTGCAAGTAACGCAGGTATGGAAAGGCACCATATTGAGTTAATAGGTTCCCCATTTAGGCCTACAGTAAACAACGAAATAAGGTTTCCAGTGATTTGCCTGGTCTTTTACATAGAGGTTATCTAACTCCCAATAGGAAAGGGTGATTTGAAGAGAACTTTATGACGGCGTTCTCTATTTTCATTTTCTCTGTCCAAATTCTAATGGAAAGAAAAGTGCGGTTTAAAGGTGACGATTTTAGAATTATGAATTAAACATCCCTTTATGGAGAAGTTCACTTTATATATATATCTTATACGTGTGTGTGTGTGTGTGTGTGTGTGTGTGTGTGTGTGTGTGTGTGTGATAGGTATACAGCAGGGTAAACCGAACAGCGTCTGCAATTGGAAATTATATGCTCGGTGTATTCGCTGCAATATGTAATATATAAGCATTAAAATTAAATTTAACATGATTATTTCTTGGTTTGTAACTTTAAAAGCTAAACATTCCAGATAGATACAGAATTTAACGCCTGCCCCTGGTAGGATGGCACTTAATGGCACAAAACCTCTCCGGAACCGTTGTGCTCCAAAAATAAAACGCTTTTTGTTAAGTTTTATGTTAGATATCTATAAATAACATTGTTTAAGTGCTGGACTGACATCACTGATTGCGAATGACGTCTGAAATTTTCATTTTCTTTATATTTTCATCATAATTACTTTACACTTATATAACCTCATGCTATCCAAAAACCTACACACATACAGAACTCATTCCCTCTCCATATATAGGTTAATGTTTTTATATTGATAAAGTTTTGGTTTTAGCTACTGTTAGAGAACGTTAAGAGGGTTTGTGATGAGGTCCCAGCCAAGAAGAATTCTTTGACTGTACCAATTTGGTTGATCTATATCTACCGTGATATGATTTAAGACATCCCATAAAAAGAACATAATTACAATGTTAAGCGAACACACGCTCAGAACCACCTTTCAGTGCAACATCAGAGTGATGTACTAATCAGGTATGGTTGAGACATAACTTAAACAGAACATAACTGGTACAAATTAATTTGTGTGATCGTGACCAAACCAAAATAAAATGTCTTTATGACATGCATTTTAGGTAATGTAGAGACATAACATTACTGATACATACTAATGGAGTGGTGTTCTTGTTATGTGACATTTTGATGCTGCAGCAATGTTGATTTGATAGCTCCCTTAAACATCTCTTGGGATGTCTCTGTTACAATATAATCAGGTTTGGTCTCATCAACCCATATCTCATTAGTCAAAGAGACATTGTGTTTAGGCTTGGTCTCAATTTTATCTTATGAAGATGTCACATTAACATTAGCTTGCAACCATACCGAATCATAATATTGTGATGGTTCGGTTCCTTTTCCATTTCAGGGTCGGCCTCTAGCCATCGTTCAACCTTTCTCTATAAGAGAAGGGAATGGACAGTAGTACAGGCACTCGCTAAAGTTCCGGGCTAGGTCACAGGGCTGCAGAACGGACATGGGGCTTTGAGTAATGGGCCGTACATCTCGGAGTTGTGCCTCATGCAGGAGGGTGGTTGGAAATTGAGATGATTCTAGGGTGTGCCTGGTTCAGGTTCAATAGCTCAGGATCAAGATGGGGGTTGGGTATCTAGGTGTTATCAGTCATGCCATGGAAGCATGGCTAGGTTTCATTCTATCATATTAATGACTATTCAGGGTCCTACACTGAGGGATGGCCATTGGGTCGTCACCAAAAATAAAGAGGTGGTAGGGTGTCGGCTGGCTGCTCTCTGTGTCATTCCCAGTGGTTGCCCTAATCATGCTCCCATCCTCATGCCTCTTGGTTCCCATTTTTGTGCCTTTTTTGCCCATTTCTTCTAAGTCCATTAACCCTAACTTGGTCCTAATTCAACTGTACATGGCTCATGCACGATAGTCTTTAATCGTCTAAGTTGAGAGATGGTTTGTGTCCGGAAGAAAGAGGTGTCAACACAGTGAGTGCCAAAAAGCAACTGTTTATTTGGTGCTACTCCATGCTTTATATGGCCTTAAGCAGTTTCCTATTGGTCAGTTACTATCATGTTATCTCGTTGACCCTTACAGGGGTCATTTCCGGTTACATGCTACCTTAATTATTTGTGCATTTTGTTCTTAGTTTTGTGCCAACATGTAATTTTGTTGCTACAGGGCAATTAGCCACATCTTTTAACAATTTGGTTGCAGGGATTAATTCTACATCTTAATTCTACATCTTTACTAATAATTATGGCCAACTTATAGCCTTCTCAAATTCGTGCCATAATCACAGTGGCATTGGGCTTAGGTTCAGTATTGATGTCTCAGTGACATTCTGGTTGGTTTGATTATCACTTCACTTAATCAGAATTCACTATGAAATGGATGTCCTTGAAAATACTCTTGTTATAATTCTCAGGAACTCTACCTTTCTTAGACATATTTAGTTTCAATCATAACTTTACTGAGCGTCCATATTGAGTCAGGTATTCATCTCTCCACATTAAAATATCATGTACCTTGTAATATAGTCAAAATGTGATGTTATTATTATGTCACAAATACATTAGTTTGCAACATCGCAATTTCTACATCACACAATCACCATTCTTTCAAAGCTGCAATGTGGCATCACAGAAACATGTACTAAGAATGTAATTTAATTTATATTACCGCATTGCTGGTCTAAGAACCTTTAAATCTACATCAATAGAAGGTCAAACTGTGACATAACAAGAAATGAATGAATGAAGTATCAACTGTAATTCTACCATAATGTCACGTTCTGGCCTGGTGAAGGCCTTTCGCGGACTCCTTGTTCCATTAGAAAAAAAGAAAGGGGTGGGGGGCATCTTAATCCGTCAATGCCTTTAAAGTGTGGCGTACATGCTTTTCAATGATCACATTCATGCATAGAACCGCATTTGCCTGGTGAAGGCCTTTCGTGGACTCTTTGTTCAATAAGACAGGAACGGTAAGTCAAATAGTTGTAGGCTAGTAGAAAGATACTGCTTCTATTCTATGGTGACTTGGGTTATGTACATTCATAATTTGTATTATTAGGCACTTCATAGACATAGAGAGCCCAGAATGTGTGGATCCGTTCACTTGCAGATCCGGCATTTTGAAAAAAAAAAAAAGGGGGGGGGGGGGTAGCGCTATTGGAAATATTTTCTTTAATATTCTTTGGACGAATTTTACATTTAAAAAACCCCTCTGAATCCGCCCATGCCTTTAAAATGTGGCGTACATGCTTTTCAATGTGCTACTAGCAGTGCGGCACAGGAGCAGCTGGACTTATCAAAGTCATGCATAGAACCGCATGGCTCTGATCAGTCCAGAGAGGTTCACATGTTCATGATTGGTCCTCAACTACTTATTATAAGACTCATCATAGGGCATCTGTACTCCACAGCTGCTAGCTCGGACTAACTGAAAACTAGATTCGAGGTATGGACAAGTCCACTTTGATTATATGTTAATAATGACCAGGCACTTCTAGTACAGTATGTATGTAGATTATTACATTGCATAATGTAAAGGAGCGGATCGCATCGGGGGAGAGGGTCTAGGGGTTCTAACCTCCTCTTTTGATGGACCCCAAAAAGAGGTAAAAATGCTAAACGCATGCCTGGGAATGCATGCCATTTTAGTACTTATATAGCCTCTATGCAACACCCCCTTTTATCTATGTATCCCCTGTGTCTATGTGCTACACACACATGCACACATAGCTATGTATCGATTGGTGGGCTTTTAAAAAGAATCGATGCTTTTTTTTTATTCTGAGTAGATTTATATTTGCATTACATTAGTTGTTCCATCCTAATCTAGTAAATGTAAATGGGACAATAACCGCGGGATTGCGTATAATACATATGGCGAATTATGTCTAAATGTAATCATGTACACATGTACTAGTTAAATCCTATCTCAGAATTACCAGGCACATTTCACTAGATGATCCCGGATGTTTGGTGAGAGTTTACACATATATATCCTTCTTGGAGTTTCCAAGAAATGTCTGTTGTCTAGGTGTGTTCATACTGTGAGGTTCATACTGTAAGGTTCATACTGTAGGGTTCATACTGTGAGGTTCACAGTTTTGGATCCAGGTTTTTGAAAAAAAAGGGGGGTCACTATTGGAAAAGATCTTCCTTAATTAATTTTTGGCCAAATTTTACATTAAAGAGGTCTAAATTTAGCCACAAAAAGGGTGGGGCGTGTGCCCCTGCACCCCCTCTAAATCTGCCACTGGTTCATACTGTGAGATTCATACTGTGAGATTCATACTGTGAGGTATATACTGTGAGCTTCATACTGTGAGGTTCATACTGTGAAATTCATACTGTGATATATATACTGTGAGCTTCATGCTGTGAGCTTCATACTGTGAGGTTCATACTGTAAGTTTCATACTGTGAGGTGCATACTGTAAGGTTCATATTGTCAGGTTCATACTGTAGGGTGCATCCTGTGAGGTTCATCCTGTGAGGTTCATCCTGTGAGGTTCATACTGTGAGCTTCATACTGTGAGATTCATACTGTGAGATTCATACTGTGAGGTATATACTGTGAGCTTCATGCTGTGAGCTTCATACTGTGAGGTTCATACTGTAAGTTTCATACTGTGAGGTTCATACTGTGAGGTTCATACTGTGAGGTTCATACTGAGAGGTTCATACTGTAAGGTTCGTACTGTGAGGTTCATACTTTGAGGTGCATACTGTAAGGTTCATATTGTCAGGTTCATACTGTAGGGTGCATCCTGTGAGGTTCATCCTGTGAGGTTCATACTGTGAGGTTCATACTGTGAGGTTCATACTGTGAGGTTCATACTGTGAGGTTCATACTGTGAGGTTCATACTGCGAGCTTCGTGCTATGAGCTTCATGCTGTGAGGTTCATACTGAGAGGTTCATACTGAGAGGTTCACAGTGGTGGATCCAGGATTTAAGAAAAAAGGGGGTGGGGAGTCGCTATTTGAAAAAATCTTCCTTAAATACTTTTTGGCCGAATTTTACATTTAAAAAAGTTTAAATTTAAAAATTAAAAAAAGGGCGGGTGCGCCCCCCCCCCCCCCATTAAGAATACGCATTGGAATTGGAATAGAACATACGCACATTTCCAAAATTATCGGTCCCCCCCCTTGATGCATACATACTTCATGAAAGGCCCCGTAGGTTCATACTCACCCTTCCCTTGTCAAGTAGCACTCTGCGCCTTTATAGTTATTGTATCTCATTGACAGAAGATGTCGTCTTCTCCAAGACAGCGTCTGCAGACGACATTTGGATCTCGGCAGACGACAATCGTTTCCCGCCGAACCTGCAGCGGACGCTGGGTTGGCGTCCCTGACCTATGGCGGCTACTATTATGGTATCAGTTCTAGGTGGGCAGAGGTAACAAGTGGACGACTCCAGCTCGGCGCGGACACCATGATGGGTACTCCAGGCGGGCCGCCGCTCGTTTTCTGGTCGTGTGTTTTTTCCAGGTCCTAAAATGCCGGTTCCAGCCTACTTGGCAGGAGGACCGCGCGTTTCCTCCTGTCCTTCTTTCCCCACCTTTTAATTGGGGGTCTGTCTCCCTCCATGCCTACGTACTTTACGCTTTCTGAGGTCAGTATCATTTTCAGACTCACGTGATTGGTAATGTTAATAATATCTGTGATGAGGACTGGTTGGTCAGTGCCTGGGGCCTGCACATTGTCTAGGGGGAAGGCTTGGGGTTGGCATGCCTGTATTAGGAAAATCGGGGTTATCTGTTTTTCTGGCTGAGAAAAACGAGGAATGCCTCTGGCAGGGCTCTAAACTAGAGAAACCACCGCCGGATAAAGCATTTTGAAAAGGAGGGTGAGAGGGGCGCTATGAGAAAAAAAATTCCTCGACCGCCTTTTGGCCGAGTTTTACATTAAAAAAATGCTAAAATTTCCGAAAAAAAGGGAGGGCCACTTGCCGTCGCGCCCCCTCGCCCCCCCTGGACCTGGAAAAGGTGAGATCTTTTACTTATCTATTTATTTGTTTATTTGTTCATTGTCACAAACGTCTTTACTTTCCCTGATCTTCCAGACGTAGTATAGCTATGGATGTACAAGCTAGTATTAATATGTTATTCACAAAATTTATATACCAGATATGACTCTACATTTATACAGGGAAGCGTCAACCATGCAGAGAATATGTCGGCATAACATGTTTCTTGGAAGTGGTTGTATGGTTTAATGTACATACCAATGACCCGAACATTGGACCCTTCAGTATCGATCTTTAAGATAGTGTTCTTTTAGGTCATTGTCTGATGCAATTAAGAATCACTTTTTATTTCCCTCTCGCAACGCTATATCATTGATTTGTGGTGGCCAATACGCTGACAAACATCCCAACATTCAAATGAGGTCTGTTCTCGGAAATGATGATAATAATAATGGTGATGTCAAAGCACAACTGCCCCCACAGGTGTTCTCTGGTATGGTTTGAGATTATCCTTATATTATACTCTTTTCAGCATCATTTCGGGGGACGACACATGACACGAGATGTCATGTTGTCTACATCTTATTCAATCCCTTTTCATGTACTTTTTGTAAAATAAAAACGGTCATACATTCTCCCTACCGCGGATAGCATGTTCCCGTTTTCGCCTGTCGACAAATGCTTAAGATGCATGCTGGGAAATATGCCAACCAAACATAAAGCTGAAGTATTGAACTTTTCAGTAATAACCGTATTATGTGTGCTTTGTATGATAGGGAAAAAATCAATTATTTTTTCGTGTTCTTATCTGTATACGATTTTTCTGAGTTATTTTGAAAATTCATTCAATACACATAAATATATAGCGCCTATCTTATATTTTCAATAGTATTTTGTCTGTGTTTTTGGTGGAAAAAATGAGTCAAATTAACCTGCGTGTACCTAGAATAATAAAAAAATGATCGTTATTTTTGTGTTTTGTGCGTGGCAAAGGCTGTCGTCGGGGGCCTCCCCTGTTGCAGGCAGTTCGCAGAAGGCTGGCCTAGTTTCTGCGAACAGAGAGAGACCTGCTTTTGGCCCTTCTTAGAAACCGATAAAACAGGACCTTGTGAGAGGAGCGTTCGGAAAACGACTTGTTTTTTTAAATGTGTGTTTCCAACTTAAACGGAATCTTAAAGAAAGCCACTACTAGGAATTATTTTGAACAAGATATATATATATATATATATATATATATATATATATATATATATATGTACACACATACATATATAGTTATATACATGTATGAGGGAGCTTTAACTAGGCCTATACTTTGGTATATCTTTTTTTGTGCTGATCGTACTTTCACTTTATTTCTTATCATAAGACTTTATTGATTACTTTAACACCAAAATGTGGCAGGGCGGGGTCATATGGGGGGGGGGCTGGATTACGAAAAGCATATAATTTAGGACGCTGAGAGTTTCTATAACTATACAGGTTATCGTTTTGTGCTTTTACCAAATCATCGTATATGGATGGACGCATGTGCCATGATGTGGGGGGTGGGATTTAAGAGGGGGTACAAATACGTAAAGAGTACAGGGACGGGGGTCGGGGGATGTCAAAAATCTGTGTACACAAATGATGGAAGTCCTTTATGATATAACACAAAAAATAAAAGCGAGCTTCTTCTTAACGGTGCGTTGTAAGGATCATGCCTAAAATTGATACTCATATGGGGCCTAGAGGTAGATCCAGGATTTACAAAGGGAGGGGTCAGCATAAAGGCTAAGTACTAAAAGTGCATGTATTCATGCACATACATGCAACATTTCCCCCCCTTTCCCTAGTTTAGGGGTCCACCAAAAGGAGGGGGTCAGGACCCCCTGAATCCCCCTCTGGATCCGCCCCTGGGGCCTTCCATTACGTACGTACATTTTCAAAAATTTCAGACCCCCTTCCCCGCTTGATGGGTACATATCTTAATGGAAGGCCCCTTTTCATTTCCTTTTTTCACTTCTTATGTAAGGATAAATGCTATATTGACACACATATGTATAATGATATGGATAATATAACGTTATAGATAATGTTATCAATCATCTACAATCACACTTTCTAATACATGGTATTACCAATAGAATATACATACAGTCTCATGTCACACATCGTGATTTTCATGATCATGTAACTATGTTACTGTAATTATCATAATTATGTATCTAGCCCAGTTAACCACCTTTTTATTGACATCAAAGTGAAGTGGAAGATCTCAGTGCAAATAGTGAGGCATTGAAATAGAGGAGGAAAAAACCTTGGGGAAAAAAGGTTTCGGTACACATGTACCTATAAAGGCACGATCACACCGCCCCACTGAACTCATTCATTCCTTCATTTATGTACAATATACTTTAAATTTACAGAATTGTTAGCTAGTTATATTGGTTATATTGTATAAAGTTGTTGTATAGTTTGTGCAATTATAAAGTAATGTGATATAATTGTGAATTAGTATCAGATACACATAACCAATGACGAGTGTATTTTGTGGTTGTCGATTTTTTAATTCACAGACAGAAAAGTGAGACAAGTTCCTGTAAACTTATTTTTTGTCTGTATAAATAATAAAAAAAATACTCAACTTGAACTATTGTTAGTGTTGATTTAAGACTGCGTGATGTGTATAATTAATTTATCCATGAGTCGTTCATCCAAGTTATTGAGCCAATCAGACTGCGCTCAAAGTTAATTCATCCATCCCCCAATAGTTCAAAAGGAATGGACGATGAGGAAGCTCTTAAAATGAAAGGGTTTTATTGAAGTAAACATCTCATCCCGAGTCAAAGCCACAGTGAATAAGTCTCCATCAGTCCACCTTCCCATCTCCTACTCAGTGATCAACCACATTTAGAATACAAGTTGTTCCAGCACATCCTAGACCACCCTAGCGCTTAGCTCTATCACAATCCTTTGTCCGAGGTAGTTGGTATCGGTAAACTCCAGTATACTCCGCAGGAGCTGGTAGGCATAGCTCCGAGCAGCTCAGCTAACGCTGCTTACTTGTTACTAACTCCACTAACTCTGTGGTTAAACTCTAAACTGACTCGCTCCCTACCTTGCAACACCTTTTATACTGGTTAACAGGTGGCGCTAGGAGCGCAAATACCTCTTCTTAGAAGTAGACTTGCTAGGCCTGATCCTAACTAGATTATACAATATGATAATATATTAAAAGTACTAAGCCATTAGTACAAACTCAACCGTCAAATGGAGTTCATGATTTTGATCTGTTTTCCAGTGTGGACAGGGCCATGCTTAGAGTCATAAACCTTTCTTTGACTGTATGGTCAGGACTTGCACCGGGAAGGGGTTATTTTATCATTCATGTTGAAATACATTTTCCTATATGGTGCAAGTGAGTGAGTGTGTCGGAGTGTGTGTGTTTGTGTTTGTGTGTGTGTGTGTGTGTGCGTGTGCGTGGGTGTGTGTGCGCGTGTGTGTGTGTGTGTGTGTGTGCGTGGGTGTGTGTGTGTTTGTGTGTGTGTGTGTGTGTGTGTGCGTGGGTGTGTGTGTGTTTGTGTGTGTGTGTGTGCGCTGGGGTGTGTGCATAGAGGAGTGCGTGTGTGAGAGTGTGTTTGTGTAGGTGTGTTTGTAGGTATGTGCGTGTGTGTATGTGTGTGTATAGGGGTGTCTGTGGGCTCTATGTGTGCGTATGGTTGTGTGTCATTAACGAGTAAATGACTAGGAATGACTAGCTTTGGCTATGACCTATAAATAAAGAACAGACAGCGGCAACTTGGAGCTTAAATATTATTACTCCCATATTGTGATAAAATTTGTAAGAATAATAAAATTTGAATTGATAATATAAAAGTTGATGATAATAAATAATAAGATAATGTGAATTATCAAAATATAGTATTATATAGATAAATAGGTGAAATGTATGAGATGATGGGTGGGAGGTGGCAAGAAAACGTGTGTAGTGGTCAAGTGTTAGGCAGAAAGTGCAGCAGGGAGACCAAATCGAGCGGGAAAAGGTCACCTGACTGTTGGGGTGACAAGGGTGCGCAGAGTAGGGCAAGGAGGCCCTGAAGGGAGAGAAGGCCCGCCGCCGCCAGCCATTCCACCCCGTTTTGTATTTATGGAGGGTTGTGTGTGTGTTTGTGTAGGTGTGTGTGTAGGTGTGTGTGTGTAGGGGTGTGCGTAGGCTCTATGTGTATGGGTGTGTGTGTGTGTGTGTGTGTGTGTTGGTGTGTGTATGTAAGGGTGTGTGTGGTTGTGTATTTATGGAGGGTGTGTGTGTTGGGAGTGAGTGTATGTAGGTGGTGGTGTGTGGTGGTGTGTATAGGGGGGTGGGAAGAGTGCTGCGGGGGGGGGGGGGGGGTGGCTAGATGAATGACGCCTAAACTGATCTCTTGTTATCAATGTCTATGTGACAGGCAGGCTAACGTAACCTACAATTTTCAGTTAATAAGTGCCCCTCAAACTGTATGTCTTGCATGAGAAAATGTTGGTATAATACATTTCTTATAATACATCATTTATATATGTAAATTTCATATAATTATATTATAATCTGTCTTTCTTTTTTGACCAAAAAAAAGAATAAAAAAAACACGATAGGTGGCTCCAGATTGTATCTGTAATCATTAAATGACAAACCTTAATTTACACACAGCTACCATGCATGATGTACTTAAAGATCATAAAATACTGATCACTTCATAACAATCTTCTTTTCATATACAGGAGTGGATTGAGTGGAGGGCATAGCTGTCCCCTTCTGTTTAATAATTTATAGGCTACAACTGGTATATGTGTTCCACATACCAGGGGTATGCCTGCTGATATGAAGCACAGGTAATGTTACTATAGTGACACATGGAACACTTAAAAATTGGCAATATGCCTCTCTGGTGCACTTTCAGGACAACTTTTAAAGACTTTTTTAAGCTAAACTGAATGCTCCCCATTTTAAATGTGAAAATAAGCTGTGAGCACAAAACCAGGAGAAGATTTTTACCAATATAATTATTGCTAAATTCCACTGTCGATAACTGCAATTTTAAATCACCATTTGCAATTATGTATAGGCGGCAAGTCAGTGGCAGATTTTTTTGTATAATATGGAATGTGGTCCATAGCCTAAAATAATTAGGATAAGTACCGTTAGGTTATTAGCCCATCCCACCCAGGCAAGCAAGTGACGTTATAATAACGTTGCAGCAATCTTCTTTTCTGTTTGGTTCTGTACTGGTTCTTGTTACGCTATTTTGATTGCTTCAAATAAGGTTGCTGCAATGTACTGTTGTGACATGGCACTGCAACATTATTATAACGTTCTGGTTACATTCTTCAACCTAATCAGGATGTTCTTATAACGTTCTGTTTTGGTTTCATCCTGACCTCACAAAAAAATAACATAATAACGTTCTGATTTGGTGAGGTTTCAACCTCACCATCAATAACGTAATTGTTACGTGCCATCTTAGTGAATAACAGACTGACTAACAAAGTATGGTTGCAGAACGTTTCTGTTACGTCGCAGCTTGGCTGGGCATCCTTTCTCTTTAACCGTCATCCGTAACTGCCATGAATGATTTCACCTCAAAGTTACTCTTATATAGGAGCAATAAAAAAAGGTTAGAAATGAAATCTTGATGCAATCTAGAACATTATGACACAATACCCCAGTCTTTAAATTCTGTTTTTTCCAGCTATTCCTTAGCTTCCATGCCCTGAATGACGTAGACTATGTATGATTTTCTTGCTCCAGTTATTGGAACCTACAATTTGTAGGTGAGAGTCGTGAGGTCTGCCAAGTGTCGATGACGGGCTGATCCTTTACCCCAAGTACAGATGCCATCATATATTATGTACCTGATAACATTGCCTGACTATAGGTCTGCTGATCAAGAAAGGGCCAAAATCCTTAAAACTTACAATCTGAGAATTCTCACACATAATTATTTTCCTTGTGACATTTTGTCCTTGTGGTATATTTAAGCACTCACAGTGTTATAACCAAATCCCTTTGATTCTTTATAAAATAAAGTCACATGAAGAATATCAGTCCTTTCTTAATGGGTGTGTCTGTATAAATTGTATACATGTGCATTTTCATGTGAGTCTGTGTGTTGGGGGGGTTGGGGGTGTGTGCTATTTGGGGTGCTATTTGGGGTTGGGTTAGACGATCAACTCCCCAAATTGACACCTGAATTTCTAAGCGACAGGCAGTATAATGTGACGTTCCTCAGTAGTTCGGGGTTTCCGATTTCTACAACAGAGGGACGTGGGGATTGTTTCGGGTCTTGGCCGAACGGGGAATCCGTGCAAGAAACTGAGATGTGATATTTAGAGTCGTGCCTCGCGCACGAGGGGGGTTTGAGCGGGTCGATTGGGAAATCGGTATTCGTCGACGGGGGAGGGGTGTATCAGCCGGGCTGGACCGAGGGGCCTCAGCCACCGGGCGGGGTACAAGCACTTCCGTTGACGGGCGGAGGACTGCGGGGGAGGAAAAATTGTAGGGGTAGGTGCAGGCCGTTTCTCTCTCTCTCTGGTGCCGGTACTCTCTTCGGGGCCTACTGCGGATGATCTACTCTCGTTCTCGGTCCGCGGGGCTGTCGGGCTGATGGTCGCCTATTGTTTGGTAGCGTGGGGCCGAGCTGGTCGCACCTTCGTTCCCCCGGATCCTGGGTTTCCGTTCCCTGTTTCGGGCCCTCGTGCCAGTCCGGTCCTTCGTTTTCGGGACTCCATCCGGGCCAGTTTCGGGCCTTAGTGCCCAGTTTCGATCCTTCGGGCCTTCGGAACCCCGTCCTAAGTTTCGCCTAATTTCTTCTAACTTTTGCTATTTTACTTAAACTTCTAGTCAATTAGCCTGTATTGGATCATCTTATCGGTTGCCATAGGAAGAAGACACATGTTGACACCAGGAGTACTGTAAAGGAACTCATTTATTCTCGGGCCTCACCGCCCCTTTTATAGTCTAGTGGTCAGCCCTGATTGGCTGTCTCTGATCACGTGGTTACAAATGACGTCACTTCCGGTTTACTTTATCACTTCCGGTTTACATATTTCTCGGGACTTTCGGGTTTCGGGCTTTTACATTTTCGGGCCTTTTGGGCCTTTCGGGCTTTTCGGGCTCGTTACAAAACATACTTTACTCTGTCGCATTATCTTACTTTTCATATTTCGGTCTTACCAATTGATGAATAGACATTCATCACAATAACATTTATTTTCACTCAGCTACATGTACCATGCATGATATCAACATAGTGTGCTGACTTTAACTTAGCTGCTATAGTATTGAACTAAGAATCAGGGCTCTGAGTGTAACACTCATTATAAAAGGAGAGTGTGTAAGGGGACATTAGGTAGGCAGAACTATTCATATATATAAGGCACAGTCTGTGCAACATCCTGGAAAAATTGGTACTGTTAAGCTAGGTTCTGGAACTGGAATTGAAGTGGATAGACTGTTAGTTGAGCTGGAGCATTGGCTGGGTGTGGTTGAGCAGATGTCACTCCTTTGGATTGTACATTGACAACGGGAGACCTTGTCACTAGCAGACACACATAGGAGATTGATAAACATCATCCTATCACATGAGTGTCATGTCCTTTACAATGCAGAACTACATTATGGATTGGACACTCAGTCTGGTCAGCGACAAGCTATATATCGAGCTAGCTAATATCCATGGGCACAAATATTATGACATCTAATAGCACCCCTACTATCAATAGAATATCTAACCTCAATAGTTCAATAGAGCATCATAGTCAATGTTTATTTTACCACAATATTTGTTATCATAAGACATAGGAGATAAATAGGGGGTGGTGAGTGGGGGTGTCCCTCCTGTTTGATTTATGTACATACAACTTAAACCCATATTCTACATACCTAAAATATGCTTGCTGATATTGAACAGCAGGAACTGTTATCATAGTGAATGAGATGGAAAACCTAAAATCTGCGATATGTATATTTGATACACTTTCAATACACTTTTCGTAGACCTTTACAAGCCGAAAAAATATATAAAATGAGTGCTGCCAATTTTTATTGTCAAAATCAGCTGTTGGCATGAAATTGGGAGGAAACTTTGCTTAGCATATTGATAAATTCTACAGTAAATGTACGTCATTTTAAATCATCTACTAGGAATTAGGGGCAGCAAGTCAATGCATTTGGTATGTGGAATATGGTCTTTAGCATTGAGTAATTAAGAAAAGTATGTTTCTTTTAGTAGCACACCCCCATCCTAACTCTTTAACCATGATCTGGAACTGACTTGACCGATATCACAAAAGAAATATCTAAGTTGTACCTGCACCCTGTACTTGATTTATGGCCGAACCGGGTCTGCTTCTATAACAGTTACTCTAATAAGGGATGCGGTAAAAGTAAAAGTAAATCTTGATGCAATCTAGAACATTATGATCCCTTCCCTGGTATTTAAATTCTGTATTTTTCCTACTATTCCTTAGCTGCCATGCCCTGAATGACGTGGACTATGTCTGATTTTCTTGCTCCAGTTATTGGAACCTACAATTTGATGGTGAGAGTTGTGAGGTCAGCCGTTAAGTGTCAGTGACTCTTAATTTACCCTTAGTACTGATGCCTCCCTGAAATTTGCAAAGGGTGGAGGGGTGGGGGGGGGAGTGATGTTTGTGGAGAGCTGATTTTGGGACTAAAAAATAAACACCTCTCATAGTTTGTACATTTTCGGCTTTTTAAGGTTTTTTCTTTTTTATGTTACAATCAATCACAGTTGAAATGGCAACTTCAGGTTATGGCTGGTTTGACTCTGTCTACTCTTACATTATAGACCCATGGCTATGATTTATAGAATTAAAGGGGTGAGAGTTCAGAACCCTCCAGACCCCCCCCCCCACCCCACCCCTGTGAATACGCCTGTGCAAGACCTAAGGGACATACCATGGTCGGTACACACACAGTGATGCACATATTAGGAAAAGATAGGTTGTCTGATATAGGCCTGTTAGCGTCCCCTAACTAGCACTTAGATGTCCTCTATATGCCTACTGACATGACTTTGCTCATACTTATGTACCTATTCAAATGGCCTGACTTAACTTACCTGTTTTTACTTATGACAAAAAAATGTCCTTCGCAACAATATCAATCTATTTGTCTTCTGGCCGTCCAGCTGCTTGCGACTTATTGCGACAGTTGTCACACATAATCGTGTGTGTAAATGATAAATAAAGATACAGGGCTTCAAGCGAAAGAATCCAACATGGATTAATTTATTTGAATTCCAACTATCCTGGATATATATATACATGAATTGAGCTCAAAAAAGGAGAAATGAAAGTGTAAAAGAGAAGAAAAGTAGCTCATCTGTTATAACAAAAAAAAAGAGATCTTCTTGCCGAAAAGGAGATTCGGCACATCTGCATAAGGACAAGTTGTCGGCGAAAGCGCCCCCCCCCCCCCCACTTGCAAATTTCAGGATCTCCCCCTCTACAGCAGGTCCTACTGGCTCCAGTTTTGCAGATTTGAGTAACAATGAGAAGCTTTTTCTATTTACTTCAATAAAAGTAAACTTACATAAACCATCTATTTTATTTCTTTATTTTTTATGTTTGATTACTGTATTTCTTTTATATTTTCAGACTCTAGTACACGTCCATGTACCTCTGATTGATTCTAGCTGAATGCCATATTGCATATTGTTTTCTAACAAAATCTTTTTGATTGCAAGTCACATTTCAATACCAGCCCCATGGCCAGTGAACTTGCATTGTAACAGAAACATTTTGCAACCATAATTTTTTGTTACTTACTAAGATGGCATGTAACAATTACATTATTGATGGTGAGGTGGAAACCTCACCAAATCAGAATGTCATTATAACATTATTTTTTGTGAGGTTAGGACGAAACCAAAACAGGTGTTATAAGAACATTTTGTTTAAGTTGAAGAACATAGCTAGAATGTTATAATAATGTCCCAGTACAACATCACAGCAGTACATTGTATGCAGCAACGTTATTGAGAGAAATCAAAATTACGTAACAAGAACCAATACAGAGTGTTGCTGCAACATTATAATAACGTCACATGTTTGGCTGGGGCATGCCTCTATGCCGGCCTTAGGGGTCTAGAGTCTTGTTTCTTTAAAGGGATGTCTATTTGAATAACTACCAACTCCACACCCAAACTTTTTTCCTTGTGTTTCTAGGTTAGTATGTTTCCTGGGCTTGGTTGGATTTAGATTTGTTTGCCGCCATAAATGACATCACTTGCGTCAAACCGCAGCTGGTGACCACAGATTATTTAGTGTTAGTCAGACATTCTTCAATATCAATATATATTTTCAATTTGTATTGACACAGCTGACATGGCCAGGGGAAGGGGGGGGGGGCAATATAACGCCCTTATATAGTTCATATTATGATGACAGAGTGTTTTAGTAGGATATCTCATTTGTTAATGCCCAAATGACTATTCAACTTCTGCATTATCTTACAAACTTTAGAAAATTCCCCAAGATTGACAAGGATACAATCATCTGTAGTTTGTATGCTGGGCCGATCCGATGTCCACTAGCTCGACATACTTCAAAATTTCTCTAGGCCTATATATTTATATGTATATATATTCTAGGACTATTGTGAAATATATCAATTTAACCACCTGAACATATCATCATATTAACCAGGCCCGTACCCAGCTTCTCCTTTTTTTTGAGGGGTGGGGGGGAGGGGGTGGCGAGCAGTAAAAGGTGGAACTTTTCAATATTTTTCCACTATTTTTAGTTTTTTTTTACATTAAATTTTGGCAGGAAAAGTGGAACTTTTTGAAAAATTCCTTAGTGGGAGGTGGGGGGGGGGGGGGGGGGGGGGTCCCTGGTTACGGGCCTGGAAACAGTGCGCATCTGGGACTAGTCTTTAAGGGATAGAAGTGTATCAATGGAAATGAGTCAAGTTAAGTCCGACCTAAAAGAAAGCGTGGTTCATGTAATGTTACCAAACACTATAGTACTGCTCACCAAGGTGCGTCATCTCTAATAATTAAATTTGATGCATTACAATATTAACGTGTTACAGTGTGCTATGTAACTATAATCCGAATTCCCAGGTTATCTGAGTGTATACTATATGTCACGCAGTGATGTCTTAAGTAAGAACTTGGTTAAGTTGGATAATCTTGGGCAAGGACTCCCAGGGTATTCGTTATTGCGAAGATAAGTATTAACAGTGTCTATCATGTGTACAGAGTAAAATTATCAAAATATGGGATTTAAGAAAAAAGGTATTGAATAAATGTGGGTCGGTATTTTGCGAAAACCTGGAAATGTGTTGTATTTCCAATTCAAGGACACGGAATATGGACTATCGAAGGCTGAACTAGTATCTTGGCAGACCTACTTTTCAAGTACAAGGCGATTTGTTAACCCAATATTTCAACCATTCCTGACACCTTACCAGATATCAGAGGTTTTATGTCTGAAAAAGACGTTGCCACTGGTGAGCAAAAGAAAAACATAGTTCCTGGATGTATTTGATGTGTATTTGCCGTAAATGTAGGTAATACTAATTTCGGGGTCTTACAGTCACTGGCCACTGGTCTATTTCCTGAAGCCCAGCGGCATTTTTTGGCGAAATTTAGATTTTTTAAATGTAAAATTCGGCTAAAAAGTCACTGAGGATTTTTTTTTCCAATAGCGCCCCCCCCCCCCTTTTCAAAATCCTGGATCTGACGCTAAAGACATGTTGATGGATTTATGTCAGAAAGACTAACAATACGTAGTGTATCAGGTTTTAGATTTGCTATTTTGGAGGTCTAATATATCTGATATGTTAATGGGTGAATTCCCAAAGTGATGACGTAGCAAGGGGAAAAGTATAAAGCACAGAATTTAGGGAATATCCTCAACAGCGTAGAATGCTATTAATGAGCTGCTATTTTTTTTTATAATATACATGTATATATAAATAATAGCCCTACAGTGCCCCTTTTTATATTGATTTACAGAATTTAATAACTAGGATCCAGTAAAAACAGAGATATTAGGGAGTATCGTAATTACAATAACTAGCATTATAAAAACATCTTTCTTAAAGTTTTATTAAAGTTGTCATTCTTGTGCAAAGTCATTGTGCAACGTGGCCCATTGCACAATACAATTTCGTTGTGAGGATCAAGTTAAGATAGCATAACGAACAGTTTCGTTGTTACGAAAATAGTAAAATCTCTGGTTCTAATGAATGAAATTGATATATGAAGGGATAAAAATTAGATGAAAATCAGTCAAAAGTTACAGCTCTTTGAGGGCATTCTAAATATAGAAAAAAATGGTGTCAAAACGGTCGTTGTTACGATAAAAGTTACAACGATACATATCGTTAAGAAAATTAATTTCGTTGTTACGAAACTCATTGTGCAACGGACCACAGGTCAACTGCGTTGACGGTCACCTACCTGAAGACAAAGGTCAACCTGCCCGTGACCTGAGAGGTCTCGACCCCTCTGATCACCCTGGTCAGCGTCTGGGGTACTCCCAAGGTCAGCCTGAAGGTCATCTCACATGGCCACAGGAGGAGCCTCACACCCTACCCCGTCCTGGTACGTCTAAGACCTTCAGCAATAATCCGTGATATCTTAGTCCATTGGAAATGCTCCCGGTCGGAGTCCACTTTGTGGGAAGTGAGTCTGAAATACTCAGGCGCGTGGCTGGAGGTGGGGGCATGGCGGGGGAGTTCTGGGAACCTAGAACTGCAGGTGGCAGCCTTCCGGGAAAAGACCGCCAATATTAGTAATGACAGAGCAACTAGAACAGCAGCTAGAACCTAGAAGGAATTACCGAAGTTTGCGTTTCATTACCTAATATTTTCTTCGCCATTAGCTGTGCGAGTTTGGTTTCCTAACGGAGATTTTAAGTTAACCAAAGAGAGGTTATAAAGCCCTTTATATATTGTTTTTCTCTATGAACTAGCTTTTCAACCCTCAGCTTCCGTTCCAATAAGAACATGCAATTAGCGGACTTTATTATGAAATGACAGGAAGCAGATATAATTATCAGACCAGTCGGAAATGGCTGTTCATGGAAAGGGTTTATTCTGGGAGAATTAAAAAAGCAAGTGGTAGTGAATTAACAGCGGCTTTTGTTTTCAAGTTGCAACTTTATTGCATTACAAGAAACTTGTATGACGCATTTGGATAAAAAACAAAACTGTTTTGCTAGATTTTAAGCAGCAAAAGCAGCAATGTTCCGCGAAAGTGTAATTGTGTCCCTGTCACATATGAAACTGAACTCAACTCAACAATCGATTTGAGCTGGGCCTCTGATAGTTGTAGCTATTAATTTAGTCTATATTTAAGTCTATAGTCTTCTTCAAAATAACCAATCTAGGCTCACAACACATTCGTCTTATAACATAGAGTAGATTCACAGTATCTTCCAAGTTAGCTAGGAAGACATACTTAGTTTTAAACGTGGTATTTACATTTTCATATATTCATTGTGGTATCTTTTATAGTCAAGTCCAAGTTAGTATCTCTCCATATCATTGCTGTATTGTTTTAGTTCCCTGGCCATGGCTGAAAACTAGTGTCTCGATTCTTTATTCTCAGATAGAGTAACAGGCCGTGGAGACTAGGTTTCTATCAAGGAGAGTCTGTAGACCATGCAACAGGCAGGAAGGCTAGGAGCATTGGCTGTGGGGCTTGAGTGGAACAAGCCTCTTGGACTGATGATTGTCAACAGGAGCTCAGTGATGTATATCATGTGTTTGGACTAATAAACAATAATGTTTTTACGCAAGTGTTATGTCACCTCTTGATGGAGAACTACATCTTGCGATGACCTGCAGCTTCAATGGGGATCTGGCTAGCAAATTGGTATAAGTAAAAGAAACATAATGCTTAAAGATACCCCTACATATAACAGCAAAGTTATACCCCATAGTTCAATGGCGTTTGTTATAATAATGAGGAGTGGCTACACTCCCCTCTGTCAGAATGTTTCTAACATACTAGAGAGGCTTTAAAGCCACTGAGGCATTAGTAAGTGAGAAATAATTGTTCCAAAAAAAGAAAGAAAAGTTTAGAAATAAAACTGTTTAAAATGTCATGGCCTCTTTCTTATATGATCCTTAATCAAAAACTCAAACTACGCTATTGTATTGTTTATGGTTAATTATAATTATAGCGCATTGTCCGAGATAATTACTGTTGTTAATGTTGTTTCTAATGGGTGCTAGTCGAGCGGTGAGTGAGTCCACGAGATGGGCACTCAATCCATAACATGAACAACGCTTGGCAGTACGGTAAGTTTATTGGTGGATATGGTGATGCGTACAGTTGCTCGTGATGGTAATAAGTTCCAAGATATAATAGTGTAGCGCTCCCTGGGTCAGGTTAGGCCCGGGGAGTCAATTTAAACCAGGTTGATCACTAGGATTGGAAGTGTGACAAATGACCAAACAACAGTAACTTAAGTTGAACAAAGTTTATTAAAACAATCTCTCTAGATATTTACAAAGTAAAGTACAAAGCCAGAATGTACCAACAGTAACCAAAAATTACAAATAAGGTTTCCAAAAATAAGTTACACAAATACCCTTTTCACAAAAAGGTAAACAAAGTCTGTACTTAGAAAAATACAAAATATAAACAAAATCTGTAATTTGGAAAACAGGCCCAAATAAGCAAAGTCTTAATCTAGAACAGGCCAAACTAAGCAAGTCTGAAACTTTAGGGGAAAACTGTTAAGTCAAAATATATACTTGTGGGGCCAAACCATTAACTAAAAGTTAATAAAACAACCTAGTCTAACAGACATAGGCAAAACAACCACCACAAAGTATATCAAAAACCAGCCTAAAACTAGGCTATGCCAGTAACAGTCCCCTAGAGCCAAACAGGCCTTCTAAGTCTCACAAGTCAGGGTTACCTACCAAGGTCTGAACCCTACAGCAACAAAACACAGAGTGAGACAAAACCAGTCTAAACTCTGCCCCTCAGTGTCCCCTATATCTAACCAGAGCACAGACCCGGTAGAGAGCACCCTGCTCTGATTGGTCCATTCAGGAGGGAAAGCTGGCTTCCTATTGGCCAGAAAAGGAGGCCTCTGATTGGTCTGTTCAGACCGTCCGTCGCAGGGCACGGGGAGTTGGAGGACGGGCCGCGCGGTAAGTGTGTTGACGGGCTGGGCTGCAGCAAGCTCCGGCTGCCGTCGATCGGCCCGGGCCGGTCGTCGCGGCGCGCCACAATAGTTCCAGTTAGGGTAGAGTAAGCTTCCTCCTTAGAGTCCGCCTAGTCTCACCTCCAGCCGTAGTGCGATAGTACCGTGTAAGTCACCAGATGTCCCTGCGGTTGCGTAGCTATCTAAACCCCTCCGAATCTCCCGATCCGTATGATCCAAACGCTAATGATCTCTCTCCCCCTCTTACACTGCGCTCATGGTTTTAAAGCAGTCTGATATTGATTTTACCCCAGGCGTCGGCGCTTGCTGGGAGGTGTGCCCCGGTGAGCATTGTCGTCAGGTATATTTACACCTACCAGCGGCACCTGCCGTATCTATGCTAGGTATTCTCATAAACTAAGTAATTTGGAGGAATTCTTATTATTTTGTATTTAACTGGTGACCTTTGCACTAATTCAATGATCATGCACAAAGTAAATGATTTAATCTCTACCTTTGTGCACAACTTCAAATATTTGGCGGTGGATAATATATCAAAATATCTCTAATATAATATTCAAAGAGATATGAGCATTGTAGTGCATATAGCACAACTCTAGTCCCTACGCTTTCCCATGTCCAACGTTATATGTTTTTTTGTTTTTTTTTGAAACATTTTATTTATACTGGTCCTGAGTTAGATTGCTCCAGTATTCTCTCATTCCCAGTGGTAACTTAACTATTACATCAATGGTGTCTCTGTTTTCATATATTATATATCAGGAGAGCTGTTCAGGGTATATTTGATGTAATTCAGCACGTTCAATTGATCATTTCTCTTTATACAGATGAAATCATATTAATGGATTAAATGAGATGAGATGAGATGATTATGAATTGAGAATTTTCTATTCATTACTAAGTCTAGTGCTTTTCAGGCAATACAAGAAACCAGTTAATATCTTCCATTCAACCTGTGCATTTCAACATCCACATATTCTTTCATAAGCAGTTGACGTATAGTATTTTTAAACAGTGCATGATCTTCCAGGGATCTAACAGGTACAGGTAAATTGTTCCAACAGGAACATGCATAATAGACAGGTGACTTCAACAATGTTTCACTTGTAGTAACAGGTATATAGACTAGCGGTGCCTGGGATAACCTTGTAAATCTATTTGGAACAACAACTTGAATACTGTCTGAGTAAAATAATCTGTGAATCAGGTTTAATAAGAAATATTGCCTTCTGTATTCCAATGGGAATAAGTTAGCTTTTTTATATAATTCTAGGCGATGTACATCACGTGGGTTCCTAACAGAGAAAGCTATACGTAAAGCTGTGTTCAATATAATGTCCAATTTGTTCTTATCAGTTAAGGTTTTCCCAGTAAAGTATGTTTCCCATGTCAAGGTAGGGCAGGATCATTGTTTTCACTACGGTTAATGCTGTGAATTCTGTGATGGTACTTCGAACCCTTTTAAGCATCAGTAATTTATATGACGCTAGTTTATCTGTTTCTGCTAATTGCGAATTGAAATTTATCTGTGTATCTAGGTTGATTCCTAGGTATTTAAATGTTTGCAAAAGTCAATATTCTCCTGCCCTATCTTTAGGGGTCTATGTGCATGGGCTGACCGTTTCTGTAGGGAAAATACCATTGCCTTTGTTTTAGAAACATTAATTGTAAGTTTATGAATATCACACCATCTTTTAATTCTTTCTAAATCTTGTTGCATATGTTCATGTAATACATGTAATATGTATGACTTCTATATCGGTCCATAACCCTGGAAAATTGCCTTCAACTCCATGCACTATGCCGTTAGGGGCCTTCCATTAAGTACGTACGCATCAAGGGGGGAGGGGGGAGGGGGGAGGGGGGGGGGGGTAATGTACGTTCTTGTACAAATCTAATGTGTATTTTTGCCCCACGGGGGGTGGGGTCTGAGATTTAAAAAAAATTGCGTATATACTAAATGGAAGGCCCCTTAAGACCAAATCTCTGGAATAGCCTTTCAAAAAGTCTAAGTGCTCATCAAACAAGTCTTAACTGTTCGTGTCTGCATAAAAGGTCATGTAATTTATCTCCTTATCATGTTTCTTCATACTAAGAATTATTATTTTTATTGAAAGTGTTGTATTTCCCTCGTATTTCAACTTAATGGAGACAGGAATGGAGTCGCTGCCAAATTGCGGGGTCGTTTGGAAAATTATAGGACAAATTATTTTGTCCACCTTCATACCAGCTTTGGCCAAACACCATTGATGACAGGGATAAAAACAGGACTTTGGGAAGTGGAGTTAAGGCTAAGTACTAAAACGTTTTTCATTTACGCACATGTTCGTGACGTTTTTTCTCTTGATCAAGTTCAAATCCCCACCAAAAGATGTCGGGGGGGGGGGGAGGGGGGGATCCCTCTACAAACATTATTCTGGAACGTGGCAAATCTCAAAGTGCCTGGATTCTGTTGAGCCGTACTGACTGACCAACACAGAAACAGGAAGAGTGCGTTAACATTCGGAGCTAGCCATCCTCATCTTTTTTTTTTAATATAAATGTATCACACAAGTCCATTAACAAAATATTTGGTAAATAAAATGAACTTGAAGTAACTAGGCTGAATAATGTTCCAAGAAAATAAGTAATATTTGATAATAGTTTTTTTTACAGGGTTTCCACGCCTATATTGAAAGAACGCTTTCAATTTCCTTTTCGTTTTATCGAAACATGCCCCCCCCCCCAAAAAAAAACAAAAAAAAAACAAAAAAAAAAACCCACAAACAAACCCACAAACAAACAAGACAAACAAACAACAACACGTTTTTTTTGTATTCCTTTTATCGTAGTCAACAACAATATCATTGGGTGCAATGATCAACAATGGTCAGGTAACTGTAAGCTTTCCATACCAGGCAAATTTTTTTTTCCTATTATCCATTTAGGACACTA
Source organism: Lepidonotus clava (assembly GCA_936440205.1). Classification (NCBI taxonomy): domain Eukaryota; kingdom Metazoa; phylum Annelida; class Polychaeta; order Phyllodocida; family Polynoidae; genus Lepidonotus; species Lepidonotus clava. Next base: position 8,105,600 of record OW387148.1, read on the forward strand.
TTCTAGAATAACTTCTCTGTTATTTGTGTACTCGTGGGAATGGGTTGATAAAAATATCGATTTTATGGTTTGATATTGAACCTATTAAAGCTATTAATGACAGTACTATTTTTCACCTGAATGGCACATTGATTGCAAGGCATTACAAACCATTTCATGAACCCACTAATCAAATCTCCGTGTGTCTGGGATAATTATACCTCGTATTATCGTAAATCACGTTAAGGTTTTAACGGAATACATTTGAGAAAACTGTTTTCGAATATAGACTAATCATCAGTGGACATATTTATGGATGAATTGGATCACGAGCACATTAAAAAAGAGGTTGGATATTTCTTTGACACTTAAGGGAACATTCACAATCCCTACTAAGCCTACAATGCTGAAAGGCATTTTGGGACAGTGTGCAGGGGTGGATCGGGGGTGGGGGGGTGGGGGGGGGGGGGGGGGTTTACAGACTACCATCCCCTTTTTTGGAGACTTTTACTTCACAAAGATAAGGCCGAACGACGGCTTAGACGACTTACATATTCTGGGACTTTCTATCAGAATTTTAATTTTAATTCTTTTTTTTATAATTAGAATGAGACGACCAAACAGAGCCGCTCAAAATAAGTCACAGACATCTAAAAGATCTGAAAGAAACACCTTTCTGTGCCACAATATACCAGTCATAGTGTATCAGCGTACCATGCTGGGTGACAGTAACACTAACAGGGCCAGTTCGCTTCAGCATACTTTAGCATGGGATTCTGGTTCCAGTCGGGAACCTCCAGGCACGGAATCGAACTTGCCTACTGAAAGTTCCTAGCATGGTGCACTGATAACCTATGGTTGATAATTAGGGGCCTAAAAATATAATTAAATTGAATTTTAAAACCATGATTTTTACATTTAAACTGATCAATTTATGGTCAAAAAAAATATGTATAGAAAATCACCAGTCTGGGTAAAGCATGTATTGGTTTGGTCGTTTGACGTAAATAGGTACCCCAATGTCTGTCTATCACTCTATCACATAAGGCTACCGGGTAGTATAGACCGTGTGGCGGTTCCCTTTGCTGCTGAACTACTCAGGGCATCTCCCCTATGCTACAACATTGGAGGTGGTAGAAAACAGATTTTCTAAGCTCTTCTTCATAATTTAATTTTGATTTTCTGCTATGTTATAGATCAGGGCTACAGCTATCCAAAACTATTTACCTTTCACTTTCCTAGTGAAATACAGGTTTTAAACGTATGTACAATACACACAAGGAAAAGTAATTTATCTAAACACACTGTAAGTTTTGTAATTATTGCTATTGTTTTATTGAAAAATATCAACTGTTTTATGGTAAAAATATCAACTGTTTTATGGTAAAAATACAGTTTTACATTTAAACTGATCAATTTATGGTCCACTACGTAACTTTCAAGCGTTTAACAAATGGAAGTTTTTACAGGAAATACACACATATTATATTGTTAATCATGATACAATGTTGAAAGTAGCACTCTTATTTACGCATTTTGAAGCTTCACAAAATGCGATAAAAAAGTAGTAACCAGGAATACATTTTGTAGATGTGTGAACTGACATCTACCTCAAGTCTGGACTGAAGGATCATACAGCAGGGTGAATTAAACAACACGACAACATGACCGTTAGGAAACCACAGTGAAAACACTTCAATAAATATAGCTAATCCCTCTTCACTAACTATACTATGAAAACTATAATTCTCTCTTGAAACAGAGATCGTCCCCCAAACCCCTGCTTACATGTACTTTATAACAGGGTTCCCACGCATTTTTGAGAATCAATTTAAGGCATTTTAAAGACCATTTTAAGACCAAGATTTGGAAAAATTAAGTCCCATCGGCTACATGCACAGACAAATTTCAGAACACATTTCATGTTTTAAATTTGAAGTAAGTGTACTTGTTTGAAAGGGGAATTTTAATTTTTTTAGTTACTTCATTTTAATTTTTCAAAAAATTCAATTTAAGACCTTTTCATGTCCTCTAGCTGCAAAACTCTCAAATTTAAGACCTTTTTAAGGCCTTAAATTTGAGAAATCAATTTAAGACCTTTTAAGACCTGCGTGGGAACCTTGTATAATGTGCAAGTAGGGGGGAAGGAATACAACATGTACTTTATGTACTTATCTCTATGGAAACGTCAGAGCACCCACGGGAGAATGAATCAGGTGTATACAGGTACAAAATAGCTCGACATTTAGGGAGCATATAGCATTACACAGGGATGGTTATCAACAATCCCTCTTTGGTTTAGAATCACCTTCACGGCTCTCAGATTATGTTGCGTGAGCCAACGATAATCTAATCATAACATTAGGGCACTATTACACTATGTTTATGGATTTTATGTACAAACACAATGTTAAATGGATAAGGTTTCCATTTCGCAACGCAACCTATTCGTGCTTTGATGAAGTCGGAATTGAGAAATGGGGAATACATATACCATAACCAATTTCCCCCGACCTTATCTAACAAAGTCAGCATTGTGAACCCGTTAAACGCGTATTAACCATGTAATATGGCATACATTGTGTACTGTATGCAGCGTACCAGTGTTACATCTTTATTACATCACACACATGCTTCTAATGCTGCTCTTTGTGTGGCAATCAATGACCAACTTTCTGGTAGAGAAACATAGCATCAAAAAAGACCTTTGCCCTTTTCCCGTTTCAGACATTTACTTTACCCTTTGAAATGTCATTTTTAAACTGTTAAGTACAACATGTTGGACAGTGTTACAAAAAATAAGGTATTTTCGGTTTCACTGTTGTTCAGAAAATATAATCAACAGGTTGTATGGCACACTGACTTAAATGTCATACACAACCTAGCCAAAAACAACTGCTGAAGACTAAAAGAGCATTGACCCAATGGGACATTTTAGGAAATCATTGACTGTTAATATAATACTGCAGTACTGTACATAGTAAGACAGCAGTTTGAATACACACATACACCTACTGAATGTGAAGCCTGTATTCCACATACCAATTTTAATGCTGTCATTTTAAAAGTTGTTTGATTTTCTCCAAGAATATGGCATGAAGCCATATATCCCATATACCATTCAAGAGAGAATTGTAAGACCTTCTAGTGACATATAACATGTCTATAATTGACCTTAATTCCCAGTCATTTTGGAAAATCGGCATATGGATTATATGCAAGATGCATTTATAGTATGCCATATAGAAGTATACTGTTCCAAACCTTACCAAGGTACACACAGGTATTTTATACCATACGCAGGTATACTTAACCTTATGCAAGTGTACAATAACATACAATCAGATACCTAAAAACTAAGTTCGGGAGAAAAAACACAGAATCCACAATAATGGATTTCCGTTTTTGTGGCAAGCTACATTAGCTCAATAAAGCTGTTTCCCTCATACCCTGAATCGCACCTATAGTCCTGATGAACTCTTTCACCCAATAATATAATATTGAACACCAATGAACACAACCGAAACATTAGATAACTATTTGATGATATGGGAAAGTAGTAAGGACCTAATCTCAACTACAAACATAAATCACTTTGATATAATGATTAAAAAGTTGACAGCACCGTCAAAATCAAATAGGAATTATCATAAATTATAATTGTTATCATACTTGTTGAACACCCAAAACAAAGCAAAAGCGCGGTAATAGGCCGACAAAACGTCTGGGTTGGCTATAATGAAATGAATGTGTAACAAGCTGCGGAAAGTCAAGAGACTAACAAATCTTACCTAAGAGTGCTGGGACTAGTTAAGTACACAAACAACATACTGTAAGTAAAAGACGGATATGTGATAATCATAACAACATTGAATTTATCAGTCTATGCTAACTGCTTGCTAAGGGTAACCTGGATCCCCTAGGGAAAACTAGTAATACAAAGCACGAGCAAGCATGATGCCAACCTGTAGGGCCGATGTGGGAACAACGGGACTCCTAACATTACATTACCCCCAAAGCACGTGAGTAGTGCGCATATGGAGGAGTGCATACTGACAGGCGTTCGTACATCTCCTCGTCCTCAGAATAAGTCCATACCGCATTGTATATATGCTAGGGTCGGGCAAGGGTTGGACAAAATCCCTGTGTCAGCCATCCTTGTTTTCAAGAGTTGGGGTCACTAAAATAAGCAATAATTATGCTTTTCTACATCTTCAAGTTGTGCTTTAACATTATTATTTCTTAAATTTTATGAATTGACAGATTTGCAGGTTTGCCAGCCAATCAAAATGCTGTTTTTCAGGGCAAAGCAGGGTTGGACATTACAGGCCGGGCTGACAGGCTTTAACATTGATTCCCATGGGAAAATGACCAAAATATAAAGCTGCATTTTATAAATTTTAGGAGCAATCTTTCACTTTAAATGCTTTTGTTAATTTTGTATCATACAACTCTCTTCAGGGAATAAGCATTGGGGCAATTTTTAAAATATTTCATAGTAAATCTTAATGTTGGTGTAAACTGGGATGGGCTTATTGTGTACACATTTTGGATTTTGTTTGGGTAATGTACTATAGAAGAACCTTTATAAGTTGTCCTCAGGTGTCTGTGGACCATGGGGGTTTTACGAGCCCCTCTGGGTTGTGCAGCCACCCATCGACACCTTTTACATCAGCAACTATTTCTGATATTGCAAACAAGCAGGCTCCCAGGAACACAATGTAACGTATTGTAATAAGACACAACAGTATCTTTTGTAAGGATGACTATCACCAGGCTATCAATACAACAACAAATTATTTCACAAACAAATAATAATAGTTGGGACAAGATAACCAGGCCCTGAACATGAAGTGTCTGAGAAAAACTTACTACTTACCATAATACTGTAACAAGAGTTGAATCAATATGTGGCTTTCTCTAAGGCAAAAAAGATGTCCCTCACTTTTATATGGGTTTTTTTCATGAACTATGTTTCATGATTGGGACAGTGTCAAAAGTGGCAAAAAGGAATAAGAATTTGAAACACATATACACGTTCGAGACCATTTTGGATGGTAGTAACATAAACATCAACTCCTGCATTACGTATATCTGACTGTTAAACCTAATATATACCAGATACAATGATCGGCGAGAGCCTTTTTTTGTTCTTTTCTACGCCGTGACAGTAGAAATAATGACTTGACCATCTGAATTTGTTCAGTTCAGATTCACCGAGGTTATAAACTGTCAATTCTCCCAACCACAGATAGGTGATTTTCAGTATTTTGAGCAACTGCAGGTTGATTTAGACTGACAAAAGCACAGGGAAATCTATAGAAAATTTAGCAAAATTTTTTCTACATGCTTGTATAATGAATGGATTTTCAAACCAACTTCAAAAAATAATTAACATACATAGATACAATATAATAAAATAGCTTATATTGATCTGTATCATATCTAACCACACATAATTCCATGATTATTGAAAATCTCTATACATATGACTTGTGGTTTGTCGACATATTACCCATGATACCCTTGATCTAGGCTGGCCTGCAGATAAACCACATGAAGTATGCTATCCGTAGTAGGGAGAATTAGTAACTCTTTTTCAAAAGTTTTCTTTCGGAGGCCATCCCCAAAACAAAAAAATAAATAAAATAGTGCTTCCTGGTACAATTACAGTAAATCCAACGACTTGAACGGTTAGTTAGTATTTCTTATGACCTTTCCACATAGCGCTTTCTCTTAAATGCAATAACTGAAACGCTTGATTTGGCTTTAAATATGTGACACACAGAACTAGTATCACCATCTCATGTGGATAGCAGTAGGTATAGGGAGTGGGAGGGGTCAAATGACTTAGTAGGTGCTTATCTGACAACTTCTCACATCTAAACAGTTCCACGGCAATACGAAAATATTCCCCATTGCAGATAGTCATTTCCAAAAACTACTGAAAACATTCAAATCCCACCAGGATATTGAATATGTTGACACTAAATAGCAACAAGAAGCACGAGCCCGGCCATCTAATAGCCTAGCTACCCAATCGGCGATCCCTGTATCTAGGGTTTGGACTCAATTTTTTATCATAATTTTAAATCAATACAAAATTTTGAAAATTTTCCTGGGCAAACAAAAAAGGATAGGTGATTTTTTTTTTGGTAGTTCTTACTGACCTCAAGGTCTAACACTTTGCATATTTACAAGATCACAGATTGATTCTTTTGTGGATCAATTCATGTAACTTTAAAATAACTCTATTTAATTTTCCTGGGTTACCAATTAAAGTTAGGGGATTTAACAAATTGTGATAATTTTCTGGGTGCTTGGGCTTATGAAAAAGTAGAAACAAACCAACAAATTTCACATGTCAAAACCATGCAAAGTAGTAAGATAAGTAAACTGTATTGGTTGATTTGGTTGTTTCATCTAAGTTATTTTCAGTATACATGTTTACCAAAAGACCATTCACTAGGGTCATTGTTTGTATAAGATAAACAGTGTAAGCATCAGTAAAACACCCATGCCCAGAGGGCAACATGTGCTAGATTCACTAGGGTAATTGTTTGTATAAGATAAACAGTGTAAGCATCAGTAAAACACCCATGCCCCAGGGGCAACATGTGCCAGATCAATTGCCCCCAAGGGCATCATGTGCTAGATCAATTAACACACATGCCTTCCTAATTGTTGATAAACAGTCTGGGCCTTTGATCTACTGAAACCTGGAAATGCTAACATAAAAGCAGCAAGAACATTTAAATTCACTAACAAAAAAGGCCCATTTATCATGCTTTGAGAAAATAGTTTGTTTCAGTATGCCCAAGTTCAAACGTTGAAGTGTTTTCCAATAGTGCTTTTATGTTTTCAATAAAATTGTACAGTAAACTTTACCTCCGAATTTGGTGACAAAATGATATTACAGACAGCCAATACTATAGGAAAACCACTGTCCAAAAAGGTCTTTTGTGACATCACAACTGTTGCAAGTGACTTAAGGCCCAGTAAAAGGCTCCCGGAGGATCGCCTTTTAATTAATGTCCGAAGAACACACATCACTTCACTTTAACACCATAAACTTTAACTTTAACACCATAAACACCTTAATAACTCTTACTGCACTGACTAGGCCTACCTTGTTAAATTGACAAGGCTAGTTAAAAAATAACAACCGCTCGAAATCCCAACTGAGTTGGGTACAGAAACTAGGATATGGTAACAATAGCCTAGACTAGTTACTTGTATTGCCTAAGAATTCATTCGCACAACTACAGGGCATTATTTAGCCCTATAAGTGGGTCTCGTACTGTACTTTACTTGTGGAACCACTCGCACCAGACCCCTCACCGGAGAAAGTCTGCTCTCCCCGTGTCTCACCGGTCAAAGTCCCTTCACCGTACCCCTCATCGGCTGAAGCCCTCTCTCCTTTCCCTTCGCCAGTCCTGCTGGAGGTACCTTCCGGTCGTGATGACCGTGAGTCCATAGAACTTGTTGTGGGTAGTGGATCGGCTGAGTGTCCACTGTCTCTCCCACCTAGCTGGTCTGGTAGAGTCCCATTCGGTATTGGCCCGTCCGGCGTGTCCTCGCCCGGCTCGTAGCGGTTCTCCCGTTGTAAGAAGCGGGTGGCGTCCCACACCCCCTTGCGGAAGTAGGCCTCCAACTGGGCGGGTTTAGGGGGGAAGAAGGCGTGCAGGCCTCGCACTATGTTCTGGTAATTTACCTGAAATAGGTGTAATATACATGTCTTTAATAGAAAAGGTTTATTTCATGTTTTTAAGAATATCGTTTTCTATTTTATATGTGGCTGAGACCTAAAAATACAACAAATATGTTTATTGAGGATGGAAGAAGGTGAAATATAGGTAATGGGAATAACTACGTATAATTTTGTTTCCAAGACTTACTGTATTTCTCAATAATTATAATGATATGGTAAGATGAATATATTCTCAAAAGCAACTACTTGAAAAAGGACTGTCTGTCCTGCTGTCAAATATCAACTCCTGATATAATAGAAAACGGCAGAGACAAGTTATTTTTTTCTCCAAAATTTTATATTGAAAACAACAAAATAATTGACGAAAAAAGACGGGGGCGCATCTCTGCACCATCCCCCCTAAATTTGCTACTGTTGTTACCTGGAAGTCTTGTCTGTTAATGTTGACGTGTAGCTTGGCCCCTGTAGTGTCAGACGGGCAGACATCGTAGCGCCCGGAGAAGGGTGACACACAGATGGTGCGCCCCGTGGACAGGATCGGTAGGTTGTCGCTCATCCCACCGTCTATGTACTTCTGAAGGAGGCAATGTAACAATGTTGGTTGGTTTGTTATTGGTTGCTTTACGCCCTAATTAACTGCCACAGTCATATCAAGGCGGTGATGGTAATCAAATTCATGAGAAGGTAGAGACCATACTGCTACGCTTTTATTGAGGTAGGTATTTTTTAATGTGCATGGTCCCATATATGGCCATACACAACAGCCAATGGTTGGTAACAATGTATCATTGAAAATTATGACAAGTTTAGAAATCAACCAAAATGTTAGACTTACCTTGACATAATGTACTATGACTAAGTTATCCGCTATAGAAAAATATTTATGAATCGAATGAAGGACCTTGTCAAAACCTATTATATGTATAAAAGGATATCATCTGGAACAGGGAAGTATCTGTGATTCATGTAGTAACTATCATGCTTCAAACCTACTGTCTGATTTATTTTTTAAAATGATGTATATCTTACAAATACATCGAAGACATAAAAAAAAAAAATCTATATCAAATTCACTGCCAACTTTTGGTTGAGAGGGTGTTTTTATTTAAACGTTAAAGGACTTAATTACTGCCATTTACCGGTAAAATGAATTAATTTTTTGATGTAATTGTATAATTATGGTGAACCTGCTACAAAACCTGCCAAGGTCAAAGCACGCCACGTTTATTGAATAATAAAGACAAATAGTGTAAGGGTCATTGGCTGAAAGATCAAACAGTACGAACAAATAAACATTATCAAAAAAAAAAGTGGCAGATCTAGGATTTGACAACGGGGCACGCTATTAGAGACTAATTTCCTTGCTGACTTTTGGGCCGAATTATACATGAAAAAACATGTAGACTTAGTAAATAGAGAACGAGTGTACGCCCCTTCCTCCAAGCACTCTCTCCAAAATTCACCACTGGGAGAGCATACATTTATGGGATACTTATAGAAGGATTAAAAAAAAGATCTCATAAGGCCAAAAAAAAGCGATAAAAAAGAAATAGTTAGACCATCCCTAAAGTCAACTAAGTCCTCCAGCAATCTCTGTGGATTGGGTACTGTACAACGTCCCCTAATGCCTATCGACAGTCTATCCTACCTGCATAATACTCTCTGCTACTTTAACAAGAAAACAACAAAAAGTAGTCTCAGATAGACCCCGTCCCTGGTTCTGGTATACTATAGGCCTTGGTTGAAGTCACCCTACCCCTACCTGTCTGTTGAAGTTGTCAAGAACTAGTACATACATCAGGTCACATATATCTTAGTAGGGATAAAATATCAAGACGTAGACTAACCTTGCCATTTCGTACGACGGACTTTTTCCCTGTGATATGTGGCACATAGCTGCTCGCTAAAAGGCACTGCAAGAGAGAAAGGGTTAATCAGTAATAGTGGGAAGGCACTGCAACAGACAAAGTGTTAACCAATCATTATGGAAACAGGGATGTAAATCGGGATTAATGAACAAGTCTGAAACCCTAGAAAGAAAAAATGAAATGATCTTAAAATGTCATAAAACGTGATGTAAGAAATTGATTTTAAAAACTATTATTTGAGGTGATAATGTGAACAACTCTGAAATCAGACGAAAATCTGAAAACTTACTTCCCTGTAGTAAACAGTGTAGTTGATGGATTAAACATGACGAAAGAATGGTGACGCTTTGTTAAGAGTGGTCCCTTTAATAACATTCATGTACCTGGTCCAAGTCACCTATGATGGCCCCATCTCACCTGTTTTTGGTCTAATTCACTATACATGCATTCCCTTCCCGAGCCATTCACATTCTGCACCACCTGTTTTATTTTCACATTCAATATGGTAACTCCCCTGGACAGAATCCCTAATTCCCAGGATCAGGTACTCCCCGACAGAGACAGCTGGGGCTTTGAAGTGGCGGATCCAACTTTCAGAAAAGGTGGGGGCGTGCTGATAGAGATGGGGGGGCAACCCTTTTTTTCTTTCGAGAATTTTACATTGAAATAATCTAAATTTGACCAAAACTCAAAACTCAAAACAAAAAAGTGTCCCCCCTCCCCTATTTTACTTTTAGGTCAAAATTTGCATGCATTCCCTTCCCCCGTCACCCATATCTATGCCAACTCACTTGTACGATTCCACGCTATACTAAGCAACAGCACGTGTTAAAGCCCTATATAAAGTACCAACGAGTATTACCCTGTATTCAAAGTTTCTAGCCCACACTACGTTCTGGCTCTAGACATTGGTGGTATGTATATATACATGTACATAATTCATGAAGAACAAATTACATGAATTGTTAATGGATGAATTCAATAAGGTGTGTATTCATAAATCCTCTGGTATGCTTGATATATCTTCAAAGGTATCGAAGGATGTATTATTGATTCTGTATGAGCGGTTTCAACATTTGATTAATAATCCATTCTACAGGAACTATTTCTGACTGGTGGAATAAATGTACAGTCGTACTTCTTCCCAATGTGTTGTACCCCACCGGTTTGAACGATTTAAGACCTATAAGATTATTTAAAAATCTTTTAAGAACCTTGAAAATTAGTTTGTAATCAAGCAACATATTACTTGGTAAATACTAATCTACTGATTAGATAAATGACTCAGTAAATGAGTTAAGATTTAAGCAGGCAGATATTTCGTTCGGGGTGCCCTGAGGATAATTTTATATATAGTGGGCTGCTGCTATTTTTATTTATTCATGAAAAAGTGAAACTGGATATGAAAGATAATGTTTTTTTACGCAGATGACATAGCATTGTTTGTAAAACATAATTTAGTGGGATCTAATAGTTCAGCTTTGTTGAATAATTTAGTAAACGTGATCGATTGAAGCATTATATCCAGACTCACTTCTAATCAGAAGAAAATAAAATTGTTTGGTACAGCAGTAGGAGGAAATGTCCTGCGGTTAATCTGAGTAGAAATGGGATGAATATTGAATGTGCTGAGAGTAAGAAATATCTTGGGTTCCTTATTGACAGAGAACTAAACTTTAAAGGATTATTGGAGGATACCTTTGAAATCAAATCCAAGAAAATCAAACGATCAATTACCAAAGTAAGCTAGAATCGACATGGTAAAAGTCATTAATCCTACCGGTGACAGGAAAACTACCCCAGGGACAACTTCCCCATAGAAAACTACCCCCAGGACAAGGTCAAACGTAGAATAAAAGTTGTGTGCCATAAGCCGATAAAAAGTGAATGTGAACTAAAAATTGTAAATTAACAAAATTAGAAGTAAAATAGAAATTATTGTAAAATTTCAAGAAATCATTTTAATATTTGAAATTGTTTTAAATAATTGGTGGATTGGTTGAAAATAAATGACACTATATAGTGACAATCTTATATGAGATTTGTTGTTTTCATCAATGCATATGGAGAGCCAATCTCGAAAGATAGCTTCTCTATTACCATTTAAAACAACTACCCTTGGGGCAATCCCCTTAAAGAACAGCCACCCCCATAGGACAACTAACACTATAGGACAATTTCTCCCATGGGTAGGACAACTACCCCAGTGATAAGAAAAATAGTCCTCTAAGTAGAAGAACTTCTCTTACAAATGTCCCCTCCAGGTGGAAAACTACCTTCGTATAGTCACATTATTTCTATGCATTGATATACAAGGATAGTTTCCAGGGAGTAATTGTCTAGCGGGTAGTTGTCCAAAGGGGTATGTATCCTTGTTTTGGATGTCTTAGATTCAATTTTACCAAATTCTTATCATTTGTACACAGATAGACAGGGACGATTTATAAGGTTTACAAAAAAATATTTTACGTACTGCTCTTTACATAAGGAACCCAAGGGATAGACATATTGATGAATTACATGCAATGGTGAATATACCCATGCTAGCAAGAAGGGAAAAGGTTTAATTGCTTACTTGTATCTTTTAAAGGAGTGAAACTATTACACCAAAAGAGAGAAATAGGAATTTAAGGAGCAATTATGGCCCATTGTTTATTTGGACGTTTAGGGAAGAGAATATACATCTTTAACTGTTATTAGGGAAGTAAAACTTTGAAGTCTACCTTAAGAATATTAGGAATATTGATGAGTTATAATTGTATAGAGTTGCTGTAATACATTGTATGTGACTGTGGGATAGCTTTCAATGTTGTGTGAAAATATATTATAATTGTGAGAATAAACTAAGCAGTACTTATACTACTAGTATAAACATTTTCATTAGCATAACAATTTTAATTGATTTTTTTTCCAGCTGTAATTGTGAGAATTCGTATGTTGCTGTACTGAATAAGCTATTGGTTAGTTTAGGGAAATGGAGATATCTACATTTTTACCAATTGAGTACTCCGAAAGTAAGGTACATTTTCGAATATCTTCCCATATAATGAAGTATACCACAGGGCAGCCAAGGCCCTCTATTTAGTTGCCCAGTAACGCTTTCTGGTGGTCCTGGTCTACCCTAATTGTCAAGCCCTGGACTGAGACCATTCTGTTTTTCGGAAAAAAAAAAGTTCCTCCCCTAACCTGTATTAGGTCCTCCTTGGAGTCATACTCGGACACGATGAGGTTCTTCTTGCTGCTGGAGGCGGTGAGGCTGACGTAGAGGCGGTCGGTGGCGATGACGTGGGCGTCTTCGGGCAGCTGCACGGTGAGGAACTCCCGCAGCGAGTCGAGCAGACTGAGGCCGGGGGTGAGCAGACCCAGCTTGTGCTTCTGTACGCTCTTAGCCAGGTTGTACGTGAAGTCTATACAGTCCTGAATAATCGAGAATGTTTTCATGTACTATGTAGTTCCTTGCCTTTCACCAATATTACTTTAGACTGACAAGATATCAGACTTTATTTTGAGCTCTTTTTCATCGTCAATTTAGGATTGGGATTGTAGGGGGTTCAGTTAAATGAAGTAAGACAAGAAAGGTAAGCATTTTCTGGGTTATCTTTTTCAACACCAACATCACCACAACATCAAAAGTATATATATATATAGTGTTACTGTAAAAGAGTTTAGTAAACCAATAATACTAGGGCGTACTCCAAAAATTCAGGCCTGAAATGCTATGATTTCTGACAATAATAATATATATAAAAATGCTTCGGGGTGTCCTGATGGTTGATCTTTTTCTGAGCCTGCAGCCCTTACCTGTGTGACCTGCTCGTCGTCCCCCCTGACGGCCAGCACCGAGGCGACCAGCGCCCCGGCGGAGGCCCCCGTGAAGCGCTGCACCTCTCCCAGCAGGCCCCGGCCGTGCTTCTGCAGCGTGCTGGCCACGCCCAGGTGGTAGATGCCCAGGAACCCACAGCCCGCGAAGGACAGGCTCAGCCGACCGTCCTCTGGGTCGTCCTCCGTCACCCACAGCTCCTCCTGGGGACAGCCATGGGAAGTCAATGAGAGGTATTAGATTAAATGAACCAATTCTTCAGAAGAGTTCCAACACATTTTAGTTAAAAGAAAATAAATTAATAAATTAATAAAAAAAAAAAAAATTCTCCAATAATACAGAAAGGATAGCCCAGTTGGTTCAGACTACCTGAGTGATAAAAAAGACAATCTACATTTTCGTTCAGACACTTTTACAAGACCAATTTAAGACCGAGGTTTGGAAAAATTAACACCTATATTTGCCATCAACAATTTGCAAAGAATAAATTCTCTACACACAGTTTAATGTTAATTTGCACTGCAGCAGTCTGTGTACTTGAGTGATAAAAGGACTACGCGGAACTCATTAAATTGTTATAATCTTGAAGCTAAGGTAACTTAAAGGTTAACTGGTCAAGGACCAGCCAGTGTGAAAGAACGATCCATGCATAAGCCATTAAAACTAGAATCTGCTTAGGATTTTAAGGTAAGAGGTAATGGGAAATTTAAGTTTTAAAACTCACATCCCCGTCATCCCCTGGGCCCTGCGGCCCGCTCCCTCTGCTGGAGCTTGGTCCCGGTGGGGAGCCCGGCGGGCGGGGAGAGGATGGCCCTGGAGAGCCCGCTGTGGCCATACTCCTGACCACCAGCAGGGAGCACCTCAGTCCAGAGTGTAACCTGAAAGCACCAATGTGAAATATCAAAAAATAAAAAAAATAGATAAATAGATTTTTGAAAGCATTGATGTGGTTTGAGATATCACAGGACATTTATTTGATTGCGAAGCAGTGTCCAAAATTATTATGTGTTATTTTGGAGGACCTGCTGGGTTAAGAGCTCCAAAAAATATGCATCCAGACACAAGTCCCCCTTTTCTATATATGATTGTTTGTTTGTTTGTTGGGGCAGTTTAACGTCCGGCCAACCCTTATGGGTTCTTTCCAGACTGCACATGGTAATACTTTTCAGCTTATTTACGCCACAAGGGCGGTGACCGAATATATGATATGGTTTAGAAAACCATATCATATAGAAACCTGCCACTGTGTGCAATACCCTACTTATTGCGAAGAGTGGCAAGGGGTCTTTCGTGTGCAATGTCCCACAGAAAGGACACCACACACCCGCCTTTGATGACCCTGTCGGGAGCACAGGGTGGCCCCTGGATCCCAGACTCTTGGATCCTTTCTTAGATTTTATCTATCATTTGGCATTCTCAAAGGAATAGGAGGATCTTTTTACTTTCGTTGTTGTTAAACACGTCCTTCATCAAAGTTCTGTTTCGGAGATGCCACTTGCGACTATCATCCGTCTTCTTACACTTCAATATGATGTGCTCCACCGTTAGTTTGGTGTTACACTGTTGACAAATTGGAGCAACTTCACCTTTCAAGGGGTGTTCAGCCTGGTGTGGCCTATCTGAAGACGGGCCAGTTTCACCTGTTCTGACCATGTCAGGCACTCTCTTTGGCTTTTGTCACTTTTCTCTTTCAAATTTTGTTGGACAGAGTGTAGAAGATTATTCTCTTGTTTGTTCCAGCCGCTTTGCCACTTGGATCGCATATGTGTTTTGCTTAGTGGCAGTAAGTCTGTGTGTGGGATTCTAGCAACCTCAGGGTCTAGGGCCAAGGGGAACATTTAAGCATTTATTTATTTCTGTATTTGCAGGCCTCACCCAATCCAGGTTCCTGGATGCCCCGTCCACCCCCTAAAGGCCCAGGACACCCTGACAGGACCCTCTGGGTGTCCCGTCCATCTCCTAAAGGCCCAGGACACCTGAAAGGACCCTCTGGGTGTCCACTGTCCTGTGGACACCCTAAAAATCACACCCCAATATCAAAGTTGAGGCAATATGACGTCGAAGTTATTGTTCAGCACACCCATGAGTCATAATCTGGGTGTCCTGTGGATACCCAGTCAGGGGTTTTCCTTAACTTTTTTTCCCACTAGCCCACCGGGCTAGTGCTTAGGATTTTACACTAGCCCGTGGTAGACTTCACTAGCCCAACTAAAAAACCTTTCAATTGATGTATTAGATATTAGGATCCTGTCTATAGTTCTTTGGGTATTGTAATTTTACTAAACAGGTTATGCATAACTTTTTGTTTAGGATATTATGTTTTCCAATTGCCCACCGGGCTAGCTGCACAAAATTTGCACTAGCCCGACCAGGTTTTTACTACTTCCCGGTACTAGCAACTCTATGTTACGGTCAAACCTTGCCAACTATTTTAAAATTCCCTGAGCCCTGATTTGAGCATTTAATACATCTCTTTTATAGACAAAGGGAAACTCCACAACTAAGTGTACAAAACTAATAACTGCCCACACTGCTGCAGAATCATGCACCTCGGCTGCAGCGTATAACCCCAATTTAGGTTTACTATAATCATGGAAGGTACTGTATACATAAGATATCAAATGTTGAGTGACTCAATGTGGCAGTGAACGTGATCCTATACCCCACTGCACACAGACATTGATTTCCCTTACTTGAAGTATGTACAGCCGAGGTTAAAAGTACCAGCATGGTGGATACCTTTGACATATACAAATAATTCAGGAGGGTTTCCTTCTGAAATGTGAAAGGCCGTTTTCAAAACGTCCGCAATGTACCATTGAAAGAGCCTGAATTTTGTGTATTGGTGGATGTTTTTTGACACAACCCACTGATGGGTCACTAAATGAACACCTGGCTCCAGTCTACCAAAGGCATCAAAAACGACCTAGAAATGGGCTACCTCCTAAAGTGTTAAAGGGACATTCTCGTCCGTGATTATACTGAGATACATCCGCCGACGTAAGCCTAGCGACGCGACGGCCGGAGACGTGTTTTGCAGTGTTAGACCGTAATAACGCAACGTTATTGGTCACGTCGCGAAATTGGCGCGCCAGGCAGGGGGTTACAACGTAGCAGATTATATCCGTCTCAGGGACGAGAACATCCCTTTAAGAAACAGGCAACAGTCTACAGGCTGCTCATAAGACCAGAAAATGCTTGGCCGATGGGTATACATAGGATCATAGGTTAACTACTAGGTCTGAGACAGTGCTACCCTCCAGGTCAGGAAACACTGGGTAGTAGGCTACCCTGGCCTCAGACTAGAAAATTTGTCCAATTTTCAATATGAAAATCTTGTCGTCCACATACAGTTATAGATTGTCCCCAACATTGGGACAAGTTGACACTTTTAAATAGCTAGATCTATCTAAAGTATCTTTTTTAAGGAAAACGTTTCAGGAATATTGTCGTCAGGAGGACAACCCGAAATCATTTTCTGGTCGTCCTCACCCATTTTCTGGTTGTTGAGATTTTCCTAGTCTTTATTTCACCCCAGATTCGTAGTTGCCTATGCTTTAACACTGGCTGACACCTGAGAGCCGGCCCGGACGATACAGGGTCTGTATAGCCCTGGTGTGATGTCACGTTGGGGCGATCCAGGTCGTGCCAGGGCGAGGTAAACAAAACGTAAACAACAATGCATAAAAACCACATGATAAACGCACAATATTGTCCAAATGCATAATTAGTGAACAAATATGTAAAACGAGGTGAAATACTAACAGATTGACAAATGTTTTCACTTAATTTCGATGTTCTCACCCTTCTGAAGTTTGTTTAAAATACGCTAGATGGCCTGGTAAGTCGATGACGTCACATGTAAACAAAACGTTAACAAACGTAAACAACGATGCATGATAAATGCATAATCACTGTCCAAAACACATAAATAGTAAACAAATATGTAAGAGGAGGTGAAATAAATCCGATACTAACCTTGTCTGGCATCCTGAGCCTTGTATTTCGTCTCGGGGTGTAGTGTAGCAGGGTCCCGCCCTCGGGCCCTCTGGTGGGACCCTGCCACACTAGACCCCTCGACCAAATACGGCGCCCAGGATCCCAGCCCGGTTAGTATCTACTTAGTACCCTCCCAGTCGGAAAATACTGGTCAGTTGGCTACCCTCTACATCAGGAAACACTGGGCATTTGGTCATCCTCCAGGGCCCGACGGCTCGTAACTTTGTAAGTTGATTAAGTGATGATTAAGCCCATGTAGTCATAGAAACACTCTAAAATTGATTAATTCATTCAAATGCCACGTCTCGTAGACCTAATTAACGTTAATCACCTCTTTATTAAACTACCTGAGTTAGATTAAATATTTAGTCCTTAATCATGATTACAGTGAACGTGAATACACCAATGAAAATGCTTGTTACAAATCCTCTAATTATGGTTACGAGACGTGCATTTTAATCATGATTAAGTACTAATTACGATTATCTAATCAAATTTAATCACGGACGTTTGACGTAATTAAGATCACTACGAGCCGTCAGGCCCAGGTCAAATAGTACCTGCTGGTAAGGAGACAGCTAGCAGTAGCCTACACTACCAACCGGTTCAGGAAATTTAATTGTAGGCTACAGGATGGGATATACCAAGTTGCAGCTTGCTGACGTTGCCCTGGCTGTAAACATCAGGTAGACCTAGATCTACCGGACCAAACCACCTCTGTATACTCAGGTGACACAATGTATAACACTATTAACAGCTGATTTGGTTGGTTTGGGGACTGAGATAGCAATATTAGCATGCAATAAGCCCAAGCCTTAGCTCGAAACAAGGAGCAACTTGTAAAGCTGAGATAAACAGATATCTCAATCAAGATAGGCTTGATAAGAAAGGATCACCAGATTTGTTCATCGGTTTAATCTAACCTTACTATGTTAGACTTCACACACATACTTATAGTTATAGATCTAGCACCCTGTCACTCAGGTTGTGTAGGACCTATACATTGAAAAACAGTTTTTAGAAGTTATAAAAAGAAGTCAAAGTATTATTTCAATCTTTACAGTCTGCACATGCTACTACGTTAAATCTAACTCTATGAATTAAATTGAATTTACAAATATCTGCTATGAATTAAATTGAATTTACAAATATCTGAACAGATCTACATGTAAGGGGGTGTAGATGGCGGGTCCCCATGTCGCCCTGTTGATTTCAAGAAATGGCATTGTCGCATGTTGTTAAGCCCAAAAAAGGCCATGTGGCCCAGTCCATTTTAGGGGTCTACACCCATAGATCTATCCATGCTGTGTTCAGACATTTGTAAATTCATTTTATTCATAGACTTCTCGAAGTTCTTCTGAGGCCAAAAATACACCAAGTAATTGGTTTTGAAAAAAAAACTTACAAATTTCCTTAAAAAAAAGTTCGGATAGGGCCAAAAAATTAGGGTAGATCTAGGTAGGGTTACCTGAACACAACAATTTCCTTTTGTCGGCCTGAACAAACCAAGTAGATTGAACTATAAGGAGGTTAATTATCCATTTAATAATAGTGCGTGTAAGTGGTATTTAATTCTTTAGATAATAGCTAGCTCCATTCGCAGTCTCCTCCTCGTCGACTGCAGTCGTCCAATACATAATTATAGTTCTCACATCATGTAAGACGTGAACACTCGTATGAAAGGATTTTGTTTGTTTATTATCCAATGTATAGTCATTCCGTGACAAGAACTCGATTGACCATGATCAGTCCCAGGCTAGGAAAATTCCTCCAATTTTCTGGTCGTCAGAGGACAACCAGTATTGAAGATCTGGTCGTCCACATACATCCATAGGTCGTCCACATTATTGTTACACATTCAAAGTTTCCAAACAAATAATAAAATTGGCCAAAATGAGAATTTTCTGAAGAAACATGTTAAGTATTTTTTCTAAATATTTGGTCGTCAGGAGGACTACCAGAAATCAATTTCTAGGCGTCCACACCTATTTTCTGGTCATCAAGGACACGCGGACACGCAGATTTTCCTAGCCTGAGTCCCAAGGTAAGAGTCCCTTCAAACACATTCAGTCGACGCTCCGCGCTCTAACACAATTTCTATTCCTCACTCCAGAACCTAGACTGCAGGTTAAAGGTCCAACCTTCACTGGATGTTACTCACACAGTGTTTACAGCTACTCTGGCTACCTAAGAGCGGAACACATTATTATAAGGTGGTACGTCACACCGTGACTCCTCCCTCATTTCACTACTGTCAAAGTGAAACATTGGCTTACATGTGCGCTTCTAAGCTCACGCTATGCTGCCCAAACATGGACTGGCCACCCGCGTCAGTACAAGATCTAGACTCAAGATGTATTTGACATTTTATCAGCAGATAGGTAAACAAAAGCCCCGTTGAAAGGGGGGGAGCATTTTACAATTTTGATATTCATAACCTTGTGAAAATAATTAAAAAAAGTTTGGGATGTGTAAGGAAAAATAAAAATTGGAAAAATAAAATTAAAAAAAGCATGAGCAAATACAGGAGTTAAACAAAAATATAGGTCAAGTGTCAGACTTGTCGTGTAGAAAAAAATAGATAAATAAATAAATCCGCGGATAACAGCCTAAACAACGTAGACCCTGAAATTGGCTGAATAGCTGAAACCCCTCTCTTCAGTCAGCTGTCCACTTCAGACTCAAACACTGAAACAGAGTTCAAGCGACTGACTGACGATGGTTTAATTAAACGAATACACAAATGTCTTTACTCTATACAACAGACACACACTAACCTGTTGCTAATCTGAAGGAGAATCAGAGTCCTCGACAGCCATGTCGCGGGCATCCCACGCCAAATTGATTTCCCTGCTGGGCCGTGCAGGTCGGTGAACCTGCTGATGCTGCGTCCTGAGGATGGCGTGTTGTCTGCATCACAAACAGAGATCGACGAGACGCCTTTTGACTCGGATTTGATAGGTTTTATCTCCAGAAAGATCCCAAATAAACCTGCTTACTGACCGAGGTCACATTATTGGCGAAAATGACAATCCTCTATGACGAAACAGACGCAAACTCTTGCTAATTTCACAGAAATTAAGGTCAAGGATTTGCTCGCGTCCTGCGTTGTAACGGGTGGTCTGAGTGTAGCGGGTGCGTGTTTTACCCGCACTGTATTTACACTTTTCACTTCCTGTCCAGCGTGAACGTCAGATTTCGGGAGAGTTGTAAGTATTATTTTTGCATTTATCAAGGAATTACTTGATATGTGGACGTAGATAAGAAGTAAGTTTGCACAAAGAACTCTATGCAAATATAATATAAGGACAGGTAACGTGATTATTTTGTGGGAAAACGCTTGATGCGAAGAACAAAAAGTTGAAAAACGCTTGCTTTGCCTTTGGCATTGGGAACGGGTTTTGCCTTGGCTTCGCCTTGGCTTGGGCTTCATCCTTCAATCAATGACTTGGACTTGAAGGGTGGAACTACTGTAGACACCCGGAAGAAAAATTAAACCACCGGGTCCCTAAACGTAGACTAATGCTAAATAGTTATATCGTTTATTTATCATCACCCGGGCAGACAAAGGCAGATTCCAGATCACCTGAAAACGTAGACAAAGTATTCGCCTCTGCTCTTGATATTCCCATTCTCCGTAGCGGACATGGGGAGCGGTAGGAGGGTATGCGGCGCAGGCTACTAAAAACGTTGATGATTGATAAATTGGTATTAGCTATAACCTAATTAAACGAAGGAAAATAACGCTGCCTTGGAATTAGAATTGGAAGCTTAATATGAATACAGTAACAGTTCTAGACTATGCGAATGCCAGTCACTTGGTCTCACTCCCATTTGGTCTCAGTCATTTGGTCCCATGTGATTTTTCCATGGTTTAACTTACTATTCTCGAAGAGAGGGGTAAAAGATAGGCCGCTAACCAGCCACTGTTATGACAGTGAACCGCGGGTACCAGCAGTGTCCCCTTCGTGGTGTGTTTGTCCCCTCCGTGGCCACCTGGTTACAGGTGTGTAGGTAGCATAGAGAGCTGATAAGACAAGGACAAGCGGAATTTTGTGACGTCATGTCGTCTTCAAGAATCTTCATGGAAAATAATGCACATTGTGTAAAATTTGATCTACACACAACATACATACTTGTGATGGCTCTATTCTCCGGATCGCTGTCCGATCCTGTCGGGATCGGTCAGACCCGGAGTGTTGTCTTGGTCATTTAGGCGGGAAACACCATTGAAGGATACCGCCACCAGCGGAAACAAGATCGCAAATTTAGACCTACATCTGGTTGGCAGTACATTCACTATGTAATGGCTATACCAGAAATTGACCATTGACAAAGCATTAGCCGAAATTGGGTAGGAGAATGACAGCGGCCAATCTGCAAGACATCGACGCCTCAGCATTGAAAAGTCTAAAGCGTGCTGGATTGCCTTGTAGTATAATTATGTTAATGAGCATGATGACGCCGAGCAAGGCGGGCACCGGTCTCCGATTGGAAAGTCGGCCGGGAATGCTCGCCTATTTCGTCTATTTCCTGCGCGTTTCAGTCGACTTAAAGCGCCATACAGGTTCATGTCGATCTTTTATTGATGATGCCGATGTGTTGGGAAGCTATATATCGATATAAACCCAGAAAATAGCGTTTCTTTGCGGACTATGTTTCATGCGCAATTCCTTCCGGGCGAAGCGCATCTCGCGCAGTCAGACTCGTCAAACCACAGGCCTATTGCATCAGACGCCCAAGATGGCGCGTCCCGATGAACACGTGTGTAGCTGTTCTCCGCGAGTGATAGACTTTTACGCCTTGAATCGGCATCGTCAAGCCTCATGGAATATATATTATGGATTACATATAGTAGGAGGCGGTCTAGGTCGAGAGAAAATGAAGAATTATGTCAATATTTACGATCGGCATCGGAAACAAGGTTAGTGTTCTCCGCGTGTAGGTGAACGATAATGGAAGAAGATGGCGGCGGGCAAAGCCTGACATGTGCATCTTTTTGTTTAATTCGATCAATAATACGCTTGATAATTCGTATTTCTATCCCCATATTTCATCAACAATTACTTTCATATATAGAAAAAGAAGACGCATAAGCCAGAGCTCTTTCGGTTTTCTAAAATCATAGAGATACATAAGATAGAGAGGAAACACTGACTGGACTGGCTGGGCCATGTCTGTCTCGGTATTCATATGCAAATTAGCTCCTGATAAGGCCTGGAAGAGGTGTTACAGAGTAAGGGGGCATTATAAATTGCAAAATTTCAGAAATACATAAAAGAAAACACACTATAACTCATCCCAAAATATTCAGAATTTCAAATGTGATGTATCAATTAAAAGATAGAGACGATCTGAATTAGAAATTGTCAATAGATGTTTAAATTTAGGGGTATTTTATGCCAAAATACCCAGTTATGATTAAGCCAAAATTAAACAAATAAAACACAAAAACACTCAAAGAAAACCAATTATTTCATATGCACTAGATCATGGCGTTTCTAATTATATAAAGTGGATATCTGTAGCATTTGTGGTTCTCTCAAAATTAATTCCCAAACTTTGAAGATTTTATGCCTTGGTCAAGTCTCTAGCATGGCCGCCTGCCCGAGGGTCTGAAATCTTATTGGATAAAAAACTGATTTTGGATTTTGATACATCTTTGAAACTCATCACATTATTAGCATAGATATAAGTATTTATGAAAACATGTAAATTGTGCCTATTTTATTATTTTTGAAGGCATTTTAGGTCAAATTTGCTCAGATAGTAATTTCAGCTAAAATCATACCAATATAATACTATAATTTTGAAGTCTAGATTCTGAAATGAAAAATAAAACACACATTCATTAAACCAATTATTCCATATACTACAGACTATGGCGTTTCCAATGGGGTATAGCATTAGTCTGTATGATTCATAGTTTGCTCAAAATTAATTCCCAAACTTTGAAAATGTTATTCCCTAGTCATGTCTCGAAGGGCAGCGACAGGCCGAGGGTAGGAAGTCTTATGTCATAAAAACATTATTTACAGGTTTGATATAACTGTGATACTTATAATATTATTCCAATAGATACTAGTCTTTACTAAAATGTAGAAAGTGTGCCAGTATTTTAAAATTTGATGCCATTTTGGGGTCAAAATTGGTTATGTAGTGATTTTGGCTCAAATAAAAAGGTAATAATTCTATAATTTGTAAGTCAAATTTTCAAAGTCATGAATAAGATGCATCTCCATTAAACCAATTATTCCATATACTTTAGACTATGACGTTTCCAATGGGGTATAGTATTAGTCTATATGAGTTGTGGATTTCTCAAAATTAATTCCCAAACTTTGACGATTTATCCCATTTTATGGCCCGAGTGATGCCACCTGGCTGAGAGCAGGAAATCTTGTAGGAGAAAAACCTGATTTAGACTTTTGATATAGCTTTGATACTGATAATATCATAAGAATAGACATTTGCCCTTAATAATACATGTAAATTTTGTCCATTTTTTATATCTTTGATGCCGTTTTGGGCCAATATTGATCATGTGGTATTTTCAGCTAAGATTATACCCAAATACTTCTCAACTTTTGAAGCCAGAATTCCCAAATGAAAAATTAAACACACATTCATTAAACCAATTATTCCATATACTACAGACTATGGCATTTCTAATGAGCTATAGAGCTTGTCTGTATGATGAGTGGTTTTCTCAAAATTAATCCCCAAACTTTGATGATTTATCCCTTTTTTGTGGATCGAGTTGTACCAGCAGGCCGAGGGTATGCAATCTTATATCATAAAATCATTATTCATAGTTTTGATATAGCTTTGATACTCATAATATCATTTCAACAGATATTAGTCCTCACCAAAACATGAAAATAGGGCAATTATTTTTTAATTTGATGCCATTTTGGGGTCAAAATTAGATACGTAGTGATTTCGGCCAAAAAGATACTGAAATAATTCTATAATTTTCAAATCAAAATTCTCAAATGAAACTTAAATCACACATTCATAAAACCAATTATTCCATATACTACAGACTATGGCGTTTCCAATGGGGTATAGCATTAATCTGTGTGATCTGTGGTTTTCTCAAAATTAATTCCCACACTTTGACAATTTATCCCTTTTTCATGACTCGGCCGATGCCACCTGGCTGAGAGTGGGAAATGTTGAAGGAAAAAACCTGATATATACTTTTGCTATATCCTTGATACTCATATCACAATAATAGGTATTTGCCCTTTAAAAAACATGTAAATCCTGTCCATTTTCATATTTTTGAAGCCATTTTTGGTCAAAATTAATCATATGGTAATTTCAGCAAAAATTTTATCTAAATAATTCTAAGATTTTCAAGTCAAAATTCTCAAATGAAAAATGATGCACACACTCATAAGACCAATTATTCCATATACTACAGGCTATGGCGTTTTCAGTGGTGTAAAGCATTAATCTGTACGATTTGTGGTTTTCTCAAAATTAATTCCCAAATGTTGACAAATTAAAAATTTTCCTCAATTTCCTTGAATTTTAATTAGTTAATACATTTATTTCTTTTTAATATTTGTATGTCATATTTGGTATCTTTGGAATCAGAATTTAATTTTCTATTGATTCATGTCAAATCTGTTTTGATAAATAGAAAATAAATTTTGAACACCACATGTAGAGTAGACTGAAAAGGTGTTAAATGAGGTCTAACACCTCACACTCTTCAAGCAGGTGTGGGCCAATCCATGCATTTTTGCCTATACCTGGAGAGCTACCCGAGACCAGGAAAAGCTAGAAACAACACAAGCGTCCTATCTATGTTATGTATGTCTATGCTAAAATGAAATAACTGGTCAATTTGTGAAATACTACAAATGTCACCGACTATTCTCTATGTTCAGTTAGATAGCTGGGAAATGCTTGGCAAATTAACTAAATAAATCACTTTTATTACACTATTTGACCAGATCAGAAGATTAAACAACTGTTATTATAAATCCAAACATTGTTAAAATTGTGATAAATATCCCGGGAGTCACATAGTCAATAGGGAATTAGTGCCTAGTGGGCTACACTCTTCATACAGATATTCAGTTTGGGATCTGAGTTCGAACCTAGGTAGGGTACGTGTTTTCCTGCTACGTTGCATTGCCTTGTCGTCGTTTCCACCCCCATAGATCCGATCATAGAGGCCATAGTCATAGACCTATGAAGTCGAAAACTGGAGTGTCGTATCCCGCCAATGCCAGTGTAACGAGCGTACGGCGGATCTGTAGTATTGCATTGTGCAAATAAAGCACTCCCGGTAATGACGCAACGTGATGAACTCATGATGCTTATTTGTCCATCTTTTATGTGGTAGATTTTATACCTATTTTAATAACCTTTATTTCACAGGCATAATCAGCACACGGTGATCACCAAACTGTGAACACATTTGCACAAGGTCTAAATCGACCATCATGGCTGTAGGCTGTTGAAAACTGTATGATAACGTTAGTGCCTTTCATTTTTTTCAAATGATTCGTATGATCATCATTGAATATGCGCTTCAAAATTATGAAAAAAGCACCTTACGTGAAATGTTTTACACGTGAAA
This sequence comes from Lepidonotus clava, assembly GCA_936440205.1. Taxonomy (NCBI): domain Eukaryota; kingdom Metazoa; phylum Annelida; class Polychaeta; order Phyllodocida; family Polynoidae; genus Lepidonotus; species Lepidonotus clava. The sequence goes on from OW387148.1 coordinate 8,131,576, forward strand.
TGTTTTACATTTGATAGATTTCTGAGATAAATGTCCCAATGTTTCTAACATTCTTCCAGAACATCAGGTGCATGTAAGAAGGGTGCCTGAGTCCTTGGTTGCTGCCCGCGCCTGCCTGTGTGGCAGCAGTCAACCCTCTCCCCGCTCCCACCATGTTCACGTACATCGGCCTGTCGCTGTGCGTGGTCGCCTACTTCATCCTCAGCTGGATCCGCCGCCACGTGCGCATCACCAACTTGACCGAGAAACATGTCCTCATCACCGGCTGCGACACTGGCTTTGGTAATGTGACTTTTTTGTAATATTTCTGATTTATCCTGGAATTAGCCCTGGTCTCTTTCAAACTCCAGCAACTCAGATTTTGAATAATTTTCGGTCTACTATCTGGGCCCAGGAAATGTTAAATTGCTGGCTCAGCAGGTTGTCATTTTTTCCCTCCACCTGAGTCAGTGGCGGATTCAGGGGGATGGGGGCACGCCCCACCTTTTCCCCCTGAAAATTTTTATTTTCTAAATGTAAAAAGAAAAAGAAAAATTAAAAATCGCAGCCCCTTTTAAAAAATCTAGATTCGCCACTGACTCTCCAGTGTTTGAAATTAAGGGTGGACTCTGCACCCGGTGTTGATGATTTGGCTGCTGGATGCACTGTTTTCTGGACGTGTGCACCCGCTAGTGCACACATTTTTGACACGTTAAAAAAGCTTCATACTGCTGGGAGGGGATATTGGATATGCTGCCGGGTGCACTTTTTTAAAAGCAGTACACTCGGTTGGGGCAGACAGATGTTCCTTGATTTCGAACACAGCTTTCTGTGCTAAGAAAAAAATATTTTCTGGGCCTGGCAGGTTATCTATAAACCCCCAATAATAAAATATTATGATGATTTATGTACCGGTTACATGTGCACTTTTGCGGTGCAAACTGTCAAAAAGTGTGCACCTGACAATAGAATTCATTAAAGGATTACCACTTATATACATGCTATATTTTCATGTTCCACTGGCCACTGATGACTTAAAGAACTAGTCTTTAGACTAGAATCTAAAGGGAAAAAACCTACTCTCTCGATTGACTGGTCAAATATAGGCCCATGGGACACTCTAGTCTTTTAACAATCAACCATTTATGTCTGGGACCACAATAGGACTTCCAAAAAGCTTGGTTGTACTCTCTGGTAGCACCTGTCAATCGCTTGGTTAACAAATTCATAATGTCATTCCTTATGACCTTCTAGGTAACTTTTTGGCGCAGCGGCTGGACATGATGGGGGTACACGTGTACGCGGCTTGTCTGACCGAGGCGGCCCAGAACCGCCTGAAGTTGGTCACCTCATCCCGCCTCAAGACGCTGAGCCTGGACGTCACCAAACAGGACCAGATCAAACAGGCCGTCGACTTCGTCCGACAAAACCTCCCGGAAAATGAAGGTACGGTCATGTGAGATCTATCTAATGGATATTGTTGTTCTTCTCAAACTGTAATTTTATTCTTACTCATAAGTAACATATGTATCTAGAGTCCGACTGAAGTCATAACGGCCCAAAACGTTTCACAAATAAAACAACCGTTTACATCAAAATCTGTTGTTGGGTTTGGTGTGATCTACTAACTGATAGTAAAAAAATTTTTTTTTTTTTTTTTTTCCAATAATTTTTTTTTCCAATAATTACATTAGTAGTTGTATGATATTATGTCTGGCAGTCCGGTGAATTACCTTCTTCCAATCCTGTGCCTACAACCAAGGGAACTTTTTACTAAGTCCCTTCTCTCCCCCATAAAACCCCTTGTCACACTCCCCTAAAGAGACAGACAAGGGTAAACCTTTTTCCGGGGAAACACCCCCCCCCTGGATAAGGATCCTAAATTCACTTTTAGGTACCGTTGATCTAATGTTGCCCGTAGAGACTCTTGTCGAAACCGCATATTCTGGGGCTGGCCCTACACCAGCCACCAAACTCCCATAAGTCAAAACTTGCAGCCACCCAGGTTGCTCACTGACTTAAACTGGTTCCCCTGAGCACAACTGAGTGCCTGGGGACCAACCCTTAATGGCCCCTGGCCATCACCTTGGAGAGGTTGTTTAAGGCACCAATCAGAGCCTGACCCTTGATCCAGGCCCTCACAGCGGTAGCAACGATCCTTCTTACAACACAGTTCGCCACGTTTCCCATAGATTTCTACTAACTGATAGTATGTGATGCATATTTTGCCGTATCTCGCATGATAAGTGAGATAATGAGGTTAACAAAATAAATGCTGTATCATTGAAAAGACTATTTCAGTATATGCAGGTACATTGAGTACATTAGTAGTTGTATGATATTATGTCTGGCAGTCCGGTGAATCCTTCCCATTTCATCACCTATCCGTGTCAGTTTTTATCAGTTCTTTGACTCTCCTCGCCCTGTACCCCTAACAGGGGCATCAAAGGCTAGGTGTTTGATGCCCCTTTTTATGGGAAATTCCACATAACAGACCCCTTGAAAAGAGCATACCACGACCTGGTCCTATGATTCCTATGATGGGTTTCTCCTAGATCATCTCATAGATACAATCAAACAAACCTATAAAACATTACCTTGTTCAGTCTGGAAAGAACCCTGAATGGTTTGCCAGACGTTAAATCACCCCAAGAAACAAACAAACTTTGCTTGTCGCCATAGGTCTGTGGGGGCTGGTGAACAATGCGGGGGTGATGGGGCCCGTGATCGGTCCCCCGGAGTGGTTGTCGGCCGAGGACTTCGCCAACGTGTTCGATGTGAACACGCTTGGCCTGATCCGCACCACGCTGGCCTTCCTGCCGCTGCTGAAGCGGGCCAAGGGGCGCGTGGTCAACATGTCCTCCATGACGGCCCGCGTACCCAACCCCTTCGTCATCCCCTACGGCATCAGCCAGGCCGGGGTCGAGTGGTTCTCGGACGCCATCAGGTAAGCAGTAAATTGTGTCATTGCCCCCTTCTTTCTGTGTTTTATTTTGGTGAAAAAATCTTCTGTAATTAGCTAATAAAAGGAAATTGGCTCATCTGCATAGGATTTCTTTTCACTATAACACATGGTCACCTCTTTTGTTTTTGAGCCAAGTAACGAACACCATTTAGTAGTTATGCAACAATTGCCTTTGTTTTGTTCAGTAGGCATGTAGCCGGCTGTTAGGCCTTTTTCACATGTGCTATGTCCCCTGTCAGTCTATACCTAGTGGTTCTCACGCTCCCTCAGGTAAGCATGTAACATGGTACCAGTTAGGTATTAATATGAACCGTTTAAAAGGTTTTGCAATAAATGAGAAATATATTGACGATAAGATATACCCGTAAGACCTGAAATCCTTTTTTTGTATTTCTAAAACCTCTTCAGGTCATGACAGGCTACCGCGTCATTGCCTGAGTTGAAAGAGTGAACTCATAGGGCTTTATTTGTTCCATAGAACTACACATAGCCTAATTCTAAGCTTGTATCAAAAACCCTTCCTCTTCAGGACACCACCGAGATGCAAAATCTGCAGTCCTAAAGTACCATATATGTTGTCTCAATGTTTATTAAATCATACAGGAGCAACCTGAGTTTACTAGAGGAAGCCACTCCTTCCATTATGTCAAAGTTATTACCTTGTTTGAAATAGCACATTTGTAGTACGGTCAAATCATTTACAGTGTTTCTAGCAAGTGCGAGTGCGGTCTCAAACATTTGATTTACTGCTTTTACTGAAGTTAATTACCTTTCGGCAGACTCACCACTTTCCTTGATAATTCAGTATAATTCTAGGATCAGAATCTCATGAACCATAAATGCCAAGGTAATGATCTTTGGTTATGTCGCCATTATTATCCTACAAATATATGTAGAAACAGTTTCACCATTTGTACTGATACCATAAAGATGTGTGATGAGATGCGATTCAAGAAAGACAGACTCACCCTCTTCGACACTTGACTTGAATCTGTAACCCGTAGGTCGTCAGAACGTGTAATTCCTTCATGGTTGTGATGGTCTTTTTCGTTTGCCACTGTCCACAGCTTTTAATGAGACCAAGGGGGGCCTTACCAACGGTTCTTAACATTTCCAGTATTTTTTTAGTGCCCTCCGAGCGTTACGTTTTTGAAGTAAGAGCGTCAGTAGTGTCGTTCCTACGTGTAATTCTGTAAAGGTGGTTGTTTAGTGCTACATGGTCCGCTACAATACACTACGCTGGCACTGCTCCAAATTATTGGCCGACCTCAGAGGCTTAAACAGAAACAGCTTCATCGGTTTTTTGTTTCATAAATATCAGATAAATCATCATAAATTATAAAGAAAATACAGAGGTTTGCACAAAATATCTTCCATTAACTCTGTTGGGCACATATCAAGCCAGCGTTGAAGTTGTGGCTAATTACTGTAGAGTTTCTGTTCCCACGGGTGGTCCAACGGTAAACGTGCGGGGACGTGTTCAGTGGTGTACCTCAAGGAGTGTGTGGACCTGCAGCCTGGCCTTAGGCCAACCTTAAACAAAGTTTGTTTCCTGTCCACCGCTTGAGTTATTTTTATTCGGATTAAAAGAAAATCCATTCTGTTACCCCCACCACACACATTCAATTAGGACATGTTTAGCGACTGCCCGACAGCCACTTCTCTTTGCTACTTGATGAACAGGAGACACACTTTTTTGGTTGGCTTTAATCGCCAGCCTCACTGCCTCTCTTCTCAGACTAAGTACAACCGTAAATCCCTAATTTAAGCCGCCTTTTAAAAAAGAGGTACGGTAGTCTCAGAATTGAGAATGCACCATGCCTCAAGGATCTTCAAGTTTGGAGATGCAGCCTGAATTAAGGTTTTGTCCAACCTTTACCTCTATGCCACTTCTGAAAAATGTTCTTCAAAAATGACCAAAGAAAAACTCAAAAGTAAGGGTGCACCTCAAAAGAAGATGGCACTTAAAGTAGGGTTTTATGGTATATTGAATGACTGCATTGTAATAATGAAACTACCGGCTTAATTGATGTTTGAATATTATTAGAGGTAGTTCTAACCTATCAGAAAAAGCCTACAGCTTGAAACATATAGCATATCCCTTTATGTGGAGTTATACATTAAATCAAGGTTTAATGGAAGCCATTTTAAAATTTCATTAAAACTGTTGATCAGGGATCAATTATCAGATGTTGAACTGGGCACACGGAAATGTATTTCAGGTCAAGACACGAGGTGACATCAAGCCTTTTCCACAACTCGCAATTAACAAGATTAATAATTACAATCTAACAATTCTTTCACTTTGTTTTCAGAGCACACCTGTCGCCGTATGGGGTTTCGGTGCACATCATCGAGCCTGGGTCATTTCAGACTGGGGCCACGTCCAAGGAGTCCTTACGGAAGGCAGTCCAGCGGGGATGGGACGGGGCGCCGCGATACATCCGGGAGGAGTACGGCCGCCAGTACTTCGAACACCGTGAGTACACTTTTCTATTCAAAAGTTAAAATTTAAAATGTCAAAATAAGTTGATTTGTCTGTATAAACCATATTACAAAAATGTTCATTGTAGATGTGGGATACTTCTACAGATTAAAGAAATATTCTAAAACATGTTCATAATTTTCAGTATTGAGTACTTTGTTCAGTGTACGTACTGACATACTGACAATTTGGTACTGTTTATTAAGTATAATTCATAATATAGAGGATCAAAAGTTGGCATCACTGTATCACTAATACCACTAATATCTTTCTCCCCCCACCAGTGACGGAGTGTTTCATCGACACCACCAAGAGTGCGTCCCCCAACGTGAACAAGGTGGTGAAGGCCTACGTACACGCGCTCACCGCCCGCTGCCCACGACTCCGCTACTCAGTGGGCTGGGATGCTAAGCTCTTCCTCCTGCCCCTGTCCTACGCCCCGTCCATGTGGCTCGACTTCTTCCACGCGCGCTTCGCCAAGAAGCTGGTGCCGGTGACCCTGGAGGAGGGCAGCGACGTGCCCATCCCAGGCAGCCTCAAGTCCTTCAGCGGGGGACACTAGGCGACGACCGGGGCGACTGCGGGAGCATCACACTGCACAAAAGTTGACCTTTAATGAATACAATTTTGGAACTAGGGCCATAAGGTATATTAAAGGTAATGGAAATGTTTACAAGACCTTTAAAAGAATATTCAGAGATGCCATATTTCCTACTTTTCTAGGATTTCCTACTTTTTGTTGATTTTGGATGACATAATCAATTTTTCCTACATCCCACGATATTTCCTTCTTTTCCTACTCTATCATAAGTCGAGAGTGGCATCTTTGAAATTTCAGGTGACCTTCAACAATTTTGAAATGTCTTCGTTAAAAGATCTCTTAGTAACCTTTAATGCATCTTAATGGTCACATTTACAAAACTCAAAGGTCATTAAAGGTCTATTTTCGCCTTGTGTTGATAGTGAATGGAGTAGCAATGTGTGAAGGTTAAAACTGGGAGAATTAGATGTGTTAAATATGCGTGAAGGTTAAAGCTGGGAGTTGTAGATGGGATAACACTCCGTGAAGCTTATCGCTGAGTGCTTTACGTGGTATTAAGTTAAGCGTGACACCAGAAGTTGGTCGGTTATTTCTGTGATTTGAGAAAGCAGGTGCCCACGGGAGCCTTACAGAGACGCGTTTTTAAGTTTTCGTTTTTTAGATCTTAAAAACATTACATCATCTTGCACACTTTTTCGTGGTGGTTTAACAAAGCATTTTACGTGCGTTTTTAGGTTCATAAGCGCTTATCGACCTGTTCTTAGATACTTGATCGGGAGAGGTGGAGCCAAGATTTCGAAAAGAGGGTAAACTATTCGTATTAATGTCAGGGGGTTACAGTAAATTACATACACATTTTTTTGTAGATTTCTGACCGCCCCATCAACATGTTGCGTACGTGGTATCTTGGAAAAAAAACGCAAAGTAAGAACAAAAAATCTGACACTAGGTAGGGAGTGGCAGTTGCTTACTCTAAAGACCCTCCCCCCAACATCTCCCTAGTGATCAGATATACACTTCCTGGTTTATTTTTGAAAAAAAACCACCAAAACTGTATGGAAGTCTTGTTCTGGTAGAAGCGAGTTATTCTGGAAGACATTTTTATTTCTACCCTCCTCCTCAAGCCTGAAGCAATGATGTAGATTATCTCCACGCTTTTAAAAGGACTAATCATCGATGAGACTATCCATTCCAAAATACCGAGTGTGAAAGCCACTTAGATCTTTCTTGTTCGCATTTCATTTGCAGTGAATTAGGTTTCTTCTATGCTTTAGGGATTTAAGTTATCATATCAGGTTTCTAATAGGGTTGACCAACATGTTAGCGACTTTATACATATCAGATCTTTTTGTGTGTGTAAATTTTTCGTTTTAAAAAGATATGGCGCGGTTCCATACACCACCTCCTAAAACAGTCTTTGAACAGGTAACTCAGCAACAAGATAGACTGAGGTGTAGGCATTGTCTTGGTGGGATGCTTTCGTAAGACAATTAATCCATTTTCGACAAAGAATGTTTTTAAAGTTCATAGTCCCCCTGCTGGCTCACCAACCTCCTCAAAGGTTTCTCATCTTGTGTGTGGTGCTTTCTGTCGTGAGTTTCAGACAGACAGAAAACTTGAAAGACCATAGTGTTGGTTTATATACTGCACCCGTGTAAATAAAACACGGGCATCCACAGATTTTCCCATCGGTTCAGTGTGAGCAAATGTTTGAATTCTTTAAGCAGGGGGAAATGCCGATCTTGTATCCAGATCTTTGAAGGGAAGTAGTTCTGGTTTTTCATTTTATGTATTCGGTATGTTCTTTTTTTTTATTCAACAACCTATCTCGCTGCAATGTAACGCTTTTCAAACAGCGAAGTGTTAGGAACATATCTAGGTCATGCACTGAAGTGCAGTTTTCGAAGGCTTACCTCGTACGGTTCGTGTGAGGGGGTAAACGGTAAGGCCTGAGATGCTCAGAATTGTGAGCTATTTATGTGCTGTTTTTTCCGATTCTAGTGCGCAGAATGGGACGGAAGGTTATAGTCAAATAAAGGTATTGTGATGTTCATTGGTCTATCAGTAGAGGAAGTCATGTTCTGAAAACGGCATTACTTAGTTTGCCAAGTCCCACAGTGAGGAGCGACCTCTCAACGGTAGGACAAGATAAACCCGTGATTCCAGGCTATGGACAAAGTAAAGCTGCGTCCCCACTTTGCCGACAAAGAGTTAAGTCAGCGGGTGACGAGTGTTAACCCTTTCCTACCACAGAGACCAGTACCCAACAAGCACTTGTCAATAGGGAGTTTTAGCAACCACAACTCGATACGTTGACGTATCTCAAATCTTTCTAGCCATATGAGAGATTTCCGGTACTAGAATTATGAAAAGCAAACGTCTGTTTATTAATAACTTATGGAAATAAATGTACTTCTAATGGCCTAATTTTGGCATTCGTTATCGAAGAAGAGATATAAAAAAAAAACACGCTTTGTTTGCGCCACAGGATGCATTAGAATTGCTAAAACTCTCAACTGGATTAAAAGGGTTAATAGTCGCCCGCTGACTAAACTCTTTGTCGGCCAAGTCGGGATGCGCCTTTTGATATTCTGTCATTTATTGTGATAATCTCCGAGAGATACGCTCCGTGTGTGAGTTAACGGAGTTGGGTCTAGTGTATCTGATCCCTAGGCGTAAAGGCGGATAGGTCATAGAAGGTTTCAAATAAATCGTGTGTGGTAATGCGAGAACAAATAACCATAGTTTTGTCACATAAGAAGCCGTGACATATTAATGTGCCCTGATATAAAAGGGGCTACACATCTTAGATATGTTTACCTTTATGTATGCAATTTCAATCCATCTTCTTTATCTGTTTTTTTTGGCAAAAAGTCATAAGCCGTGGTCTTAGTGATATTCCTTGCCTCCCCTCCCCCCACCTCCCCCTCCCCCAGTGTATCCCCAAAACCACCGGACATTTTCCATTAATGTCCGATGTTTTACCATCAGACATGTTTTTTCTGCAAAATTGTCATACTTTTCCCTTAATGAATGACATATTTCATCAATATTATTTTGCAGAATTCCTTTATATTCATTTGGTTATTACATGTCCGGTTTAGCAAGGAAATGTCCGATATACTCCCTATAAACCTCGGACAATGTGTCCGCCTTTTCAGAAAGTTTTTGGGATACACTCCTCCCCCCCCCCCATCCCGCTCCTATCACCCCTTCATCCCACACTGGGTAGTTACTTTAACGTCACCTTTGCAGTGCTTTGATCGAGGTGGCAGAAAAATGTACACATAACCAAGTATCCAAAGTCTGCCCACCAGTGACCCTCTTTGGATGTTATTCATTTCCCAACAATGTTACACAGAATGTTTGCTTCAGCCTTATCCGAGGTTATTGACTGAAAGCCAACACTTACACTGAAAAAAAGAAGATTATCATCATACATAAAAATGGGAAGCAGTATTCCCACAAACTGTGTAAGAAGAAATTAATTCATAACTGACCTTGAAGAAATACCACTAATTTGAACTTGGTTAGCAGTGTAAATTGAGTTTGCATCGTGATCCCGATGCCACATGATTGTACGTGGGTTCTGTATTATGCATTGAATTAGGTTTTCCAAGCATTTAATCGGGTGGCAATTGCAATAAGTCTATCATGAGGTGCTCGGGTGTGGTATGGTGTACACACTGAAACATAGCACAGATTTGGATTCAAGAATCAAAAGGAGAAGAAAGAGGAAGGGTTGGAGCTTCACTTATATGTTAAGTACAACCACACACACCACCCACCCACCCACACACCCACCCACACACCCACCCACCCACACACACACACACACACACACACACACACACGCACACACACACGCAACAAGGACACACACACACACATTTAGACACAGGCAAGAGATAGACACACATGCATACAGACACACCCACTGACATAGACACATGCATATGAAGACACACCCATCCACACTAACGCATGCAAATGCGCATGCACACAGATACATCTGCATTCAGATAAATGTGTGCATGCAGGCACACAGACACACACATACACACACACTCACCACACACACACACACACACACACACACACACACACACACACACACACACACACACACACACCACACACCACAGAGAGCTGCCTATCATGACTATATACTGAGTATAAAAAGGTGTCCGAATTGTCGATGATACTCTGGGTCATCCGACGGACTCTGTAACTATGTTAACACCCTCTAAGTGTCTGTGACCTCTGCTGTTAGCTTATACTCCGGTTATGACTGTAGTACTTAATCTCAGACACTCTTCATTACGCTACAACTTGGAATTTTTACAGGTTTCATTTATGTAAATCTTATATCTTTATTCTATTTTTTTCTATTATGGTTATGTTCTTTATTGCCGTTGCATTTTTGTATATAGAACCATTTATTTATTTATCAACGTTATTTATTTATTTTTTGCATTTGTTTCACTGATTATGCATCACAGAATGTTTGTTTAACTCTGTATACCTTGACAAGTCTTTCTGACCGGTGATGTTACTGACTGCCAAGTATGATTTATAACCTGACTACGCACCCACCTTCATGACGATTTAGTGCCTGTTAGGTGCCTGTCTGTAGGAGCTCTACGCTAATGTTCAATAGTCGATAACCGACCTTGTTGTAGTCTTACTCAGCTTATTAGCACTCGCTGTTATATGATGCCCACGCAGGTATTAAATGGTCTGATATTGGTTTTCCTATTTATAAAGCTATTAAAAAGGTCTTATTTTACATTTTTATTTATTACGAAGGTCTAATTTTGGGACCGCCTGATATATATTTTTTTCCTGATTTAATACAAACCAGTGTTACTTGTCTGAATTAATGACAGACATTTGTCAGACATTTGATGAAAACGTTTCTTGTAAAGGTCTTATTTAGGTCTTATTTTCATTTATAAAAAGTCTTCTTTTCGTTTGTGAAAAAGCGTGGGCAGCCTGTGTTAAAGAATATGTATTGTTATGACTAATCATATCGCTTTGGGGGTTTCATCGGACATACACAGACATCGAGTATACCGGTGTTCGTCCTTGCCCAGATTGAAAACAAACCGAGATTACTATTCGAAATATTTATGTATGGATGTATATTGAATGTAACTTTTTATTTGTGAGTATCTACATTATATATTCCAGCTGCACAGAGTAAGGATAAGACAATTACTCTAGATGGACACCCTATGACGTCACGGGCAGGGTTATGAATGAGGGATCTGGGACTTTTTTGGGCTGCCAGATGCAGTCTGGTATGCCTGTTTAGGGTCGGCGATTCGGCCACCCAAACTTGATGTGTTTTGCTGAAACTAGAGGAGTAACAACTTATTTATTTGATAAAAATTCTAATTCATTTTAAATTCAATGCAAAGTTGTTTCAATGTTTTGAAGTCGTTGAAATGAGGGAAAGATTGTAACTCATGTACTTGCAGAAATTGTGTAAGTGAAATAGTTGTGAGAAAAGGGGTTTCAGCGGACATAAATCATTCTTGCTACCATTGTGCAATGAGAATTCCAAAGAGTAGAAGGGCCTACTAATTCTGAACCCCAGAACAAAGCCTATCATAACTTTTCCTTTCAGGCACATGCCTAACGAAGGTTATATGCATGGCATACTTGAAAAGGTTATGACCTCCTGACCCTGCCTGTGACTGAGGTGTCCCTTTAACCGTCTCATACAGTATAGACGTACTTTCTACCGTCATGTTAACTGGGGGAACCTGTAAAGGTACTGATGACCCCCTGACCCTGCCTGTGACTGAGGTGTCCCTTTAACCGTCTCGTACAGTATAGACGTACTTTCTCTCGTCATGCTAACTGGGGGAACCTGTAAAGGTTACAGTGACCCCCTGACCCTGCCTGTGACTGAGGTGTCCCTTTAACCGTCTCGTACAGTATAGACGTACTTTCTCTCGTCATGCTAACTAGGGGAACCTGTAAAGGTACTGATGACCCCCTGACCCTGCCTGTGACTGAGGTGTCCTTTTAACAGTCTCGTACAGTATAGACGTACTTTCTATCGTCATGTTAACTGGAGGAACCTGTAAAGGTTATGACCTCCTGACCCTGCCTGTGACTGAGGTGTCCTTTTAACAGTCTCGTACAGTATAGACGTACTTTCTCTCGTCATGCTAACTAGGGGAACCTGTAAAGGTTACAGTGACCCCCTGACCCTGCCTGTGACTGAGGTGTCCCTTTAACAGTCTCGTACAGTAGCGACGTACCTCTTGTCGTCATGTTAACTGGGGGAATCTGTAAAGGTACTGGTGACTCCCTGATTCTGCTTGTGACTGAGGTTGCCAGTCTCGTACAGTGTAAACATACCATTACTTGTCCTCCTACTTGTCCATCAAAACCAAAGTGTCAATGTTTTGGCGATTGTCTTTTCGATTATTCGCGGATCCTGCCGATTCTTGTGTTATGATATTAGCAGTCAATATTGATCATGTAGCACTTTAACCATCTACTGGTGTTATGAATGTATTTTTTCTGTTTATCAATATTACAGTTTGAATAACAAAGTGACAATTCATATGTGAACCTCAGTTGTTTATTGAATGGAAGAATTATGAAAGCAGTCAAATTCCTTTTACTTCTTGCAATAAAACAGACATTTCCTTAGTATGTTGTCCTGAAAAGGTCTTTAAAGAGAATATTTCTGCCAGCTTCAGAAAAAGCTATCTGAGTTATGATTATGATTATTGTATATTCTGTGGGTTGATTTTCGAAATGAAATTCGATGTTTCAAAGTATGTCACAGTACGTTTCATTAATTTGACATTTTTAGTACTACTGTTCATTAAAGTTAACACATACAATTGTCAACCCTTCAGTTTCTTTATTCAAGCATTGAAATTTAAGTTATAAGCTAAAAAATAAACTAGAACTAAGCCCGTGATCCACGGTGCGACAATGTGCAAAGTGGTTCTTTTACGCACATTTCTGTGTAATGAGAAAGATATTTTCATGTAAAGATCTTATTTATACTGGAGGGATAGTTTATAACCACTATTTAAAAATAGAGAAGAGTTTTTTTAACACTTTTTTTTCGAAAATATTGCTTCAGATTCGGGCCCAAATCTCACCATGCAGCAATGCCTTTGATTATTTATCTGTTCTTTTGGGGTATATTTTCCATATGGTTACAGCCTGTATGTAAGAAACCTTTTGAATTGTTTTTTCTTCACTGTTAATTAGGAAAATACAATGTAATGAAATAACCAATACCTTGGTTGTTTCCATTTTAACTTGATACTTTGGATTTGATTTATGTTCGCTGATAAAACCTACACAATACACAGTAGTAATAACTGACACTTTCTGTGATCCTTCAAACACTGTAAGATATGTATGTCGATTCTGGGTATATTCTGTGTGAAGAAAAGTTAAGTACAACTAATATGACTGCTTAATACAATATACAACGGTCGATGTGCTTAAATAAAATTGAAGAAAGTGATCATCTATAGTGTTATGATATCCCTGGACATGTATGTGTATCGTGTGTGTGTGTGTGTGAATCTGTGTATGTGTATGTATGTGATTATGAATGTCTGTGTATGTGCATGGGTGCGTAAGTATGAATGAATATATGTGCAGCGTATGATTCTGTTGGTAATTGTATATGTTTATGTGCTTCTATATGCACATATATAGTATGAATATATGCGCTTATGTATGTTTTTGTGTCTGTCCCTGTGCATGCATTTCTGAAGCCTCCTACAAAGTAGAAGTATAGACGAGGTGGATTTCTATAGTTTTGTTAGGCAAAGCCATCATACTTTTTATCTTTTGTGAGTTTTACCATATGAAATATATATATATATATATATATATATATATATAATATAGTATGAATGAATGCGCTTATGTATGTTTTTGTGCCTGTCCCTGTGCATGCATGGTTTTCTGAAGCCTCCTACAAAGTAGAAGTATAGACGAGGTGGATTTCTATAGTTTTGTGAGGCAAAGCCATCATACTTTTTATCTTTTGTGAGTTTTACCATATGAAATATTTTTCCCATATGAATCGGACAATTACCAATATTATAGCACACACATACATGAATGTAGTCAAATAAACATGAGAATTTATCTCATCTTTTTTTTTCACGGGAAAAAAATGAATAGAACAGGCATTAAGCACATGCATGTATATTAATTTTAAAGATGCAACCAAAAATATTGTAGCTAAGATATGTAACTCGTGACCGTCGCCCACGGAATTTTTGTAACGTCAGTAGTAAACCCCAAGGTCGAGTTCAACTCGTGGCGCGAAATGCGCAGGGTTTATCGGCTCTAGCTAGGGCTCATTTATGCGCGCATTTCGCGCCAACGAGTTGAACTCGACCTTGGGGTTTACTACTCACGGCTAAGGAAAAATTATTTTAATCTAGGGCATAGCCTTATTTACTAAATATCATATAAGTTTATTTCAATATCGAAAATAAATTGAAATATACTATATTAATTTATAAATCTTCTAAATCAATAAATTTGTTAACCCTGCTTGTATAGCCTCTCATGTTGACGAGAAAACGTCATCGCTTTTCGTGTAGTCTTAATCTCGTTAAGATTTGCTTGTATTTACCAAATCGTTAAAATTTGCTTGTATTTACTAAATATCTAATCGTTAAGATTTGCTTGTATTTACTAAATATCATATAAGTTTATTTCAATATCGAAATTAAACGTATATTAAAAATGGTGTTTCTATATAATAACAAAAAACATAAATCATAAATTGTGGTTATGTTCATATTTAATTCATTTTTGTACATTCACATCTCCTTGGTTTACATCTCCTTGGATTTTCACAAGTATTGATTGCATCTCCTTGGATTTCATAAGTACTTAATTTCATTTTTGTACATTCACATCTCGTTGGATTTTCACAAGTATTGCATCTCCTTGGATTTCATCACAAGTATCACATCTCCATGGATTTCATAAGTACAATACATGTTGTAAGTACAATACATGTTGTAAGTTCTTTTGTATTACAAACATAACCTTTTTGTTGTAATAACCTTTTTTATTAAAAAGCGCATCTACCTTTAAGTAAATTATAGAAACTTTACAGGTTTATTTATTCAATTTAATTATTTTATAAATGTTATAGGTTTATAAATGTTATAGGTAACTCGGCTTGAATCTACTTACATTCTAACAGTTTTAATATTTCAACAATTTTAATATTTCAACATCAATAACAAATCAACATCAGTAACGAACCACTCTTAACAGTTTTAATATTTTAACATCAGTAATCACTCTTAGCAGTTTTTATTTCATCATTTAATATTCCAACATCAGTAACCAAACTTAATGTGACCTTATTTATACTCAGTAGATTTAAATGTACTTAACCAAAGACTATAATGGCATTTGTTTCAAGGCTTCATCCTTCAAACAATTAAGTCCTTATTAGTTCAGTTTAAGTAACCATACATCTGTAGTCGCCAAAACTTGAGCTCAAGGCAATCGCGCTGGAAGGCACTTCTGCTAACCATCGTAATAACCTTTAAGCGAACTTCATTCACGGCGAGCCAAGGTCCAGTCACTTCTCGTAGCAACCCCAGGACCACCAGTCAAGGTTACTTCTTTCATCTACTGGTGAGCCAAGGTCCAGTCACTTCTCATAGCAACCCCAGGACCACCAGTCAAGGTACCACCAGTCAAGGTTACTTCTTTCATCTACTGATCAGTCCAGTTGTAAGCTTATGGCAACCGCGCTGGAAGACTTCTTTCCATCGTGATAACCTTTACATACAACTTCATTAGTCACACAGTTTAGGTTATACTTTAGTCAACTATCACAGGTTGACTACACAAATTTAAAATTATAATACATGTTAAAATTTTAAAAGGTTGAAGACAAACAATTTTTAAATAATATAAAAATTTAAAACTTAAATCAAATAATAATATTAAAAACATTTCTTAAATTCAAGCCGAGCATACTTATAACAAATTATTATTTTATTATAACAAAATAAATTACTAATACTAATATTAACCTGTAAACTTTCTTTTATTTACATTTGAATATATAAAGCTTGTCTTTAGCAAATTTATATAAATTCTTGTAACCTTAGCTAGTTTTTAAACATAAAAATATTTGCATACATGTTCAAACGGTAGAAATATTTGTATCTAATTTGTTTGACATATATTTCCTTGCAGTCGGTTTATCTAATAGAGGTTGAATAAGTTTTTTATTTTCACACCTTAAAAATAATTTTTCAATTATTTTACCCTTCATTTTTTGTGACAGCATCATACAATCCAAAAATACATATTCAGGTTGCAATATTGGTTTCTTTAACTCTAAACCTATAACAATCAAACTAACTACTAGTGTTAAAGTTAACCCTCCAAAACCAAGCTTTGTTGGAGTAGGTTTTAAATCCATTTTGGATAAAGCTTCCATTTCAATACATATATATATATATAATGCAATAAATCATTAATCTTAATAAAATTTATAACCTTATGTATTGCCTCATAATGAGACTACTATTTTTTTCAACACTTTCTGCATATGTTTAGAACATAAATAACCAGCTTTACATTGATTTTTTCCTTCTACTTTTTTTCTTTGCAGCCTTTTTACAAAACGCTTTACAAGTAAATCATTTTTTAATCTATTATCAGAAAATTTTTTAAGTATTTCTTTTAAAGTTTTTCCCTTACTTTTATGAAAAACATAATATACAGTATATTCACCACAGACCTTAGATAATATAGATTGCAAAGCCTGTGTATTATACCTATACGTTTTATTTATTTGCTTAATAAACATTCTAAAATATCTTTTTAAAGGTTTTAACCCATATGAATCAAAGTATTCTGGTAAGGCTTTGCGTGACTTTAAGAAAAATGCTACCCAATGTTCACCAGCTTTATAATCTTCATCAGTATTAACAATATATGCTGCAGGATATTTGATACCTTTTAAACATGGTAATCGATTTGATGAATACACACCTTTAAAAATACTGGAAGTTACACAATTACTTTTCAAAATATTTTCAATTTCATATCCGTACATTTTTACATTAAAGTAAACTTGAAATTACTTCAGGCTGATTTGCAGGACCTAAAGCAAGCATGCTATCATATTCATTATAAAATATCATAACTATTCCATGAGCAACAGGATTTTTTAATGTTGCAATTACATTAATTGTACCACTTTCAGTCAACTCAAAACTATTTGCATTTGGTGCGGTTTTAGATAAATCAAAACAAAACAAAGTATTACCATTCTTAAATTCATCTGGCGTTATACTCACAGGGTTATTTGAAAATAATCTCCCTGTTGCATACATCATTGCTGTGTATGCTTCATGGAAATTATCTTCATCGAAATCTAATTTTGACATTTCACAAAAAGGTGAAATATCTTTCCCCCTTTGCAAAACAATATCTGTAACCCCAAAATTTTGAAAATTAAATGGATTGTGAGTTAAACTCCCATCCCATGCACGTGAATCAACTAATCCCACAATTATTCTTTTAGGAAGTTCACCATTTGAAATCATTCTATTTTCTTGCAATATCGATCTATTTGGACCTTGAGTTGAATACTTTAACTCAACTCTTCTAAATGGAAATTTCATAAGTTTATTTTTTTCTCGTGCCATATCTAATTCATTTAAAAAAACATCATCTAAAGTAACTCTTTTAACAAATAAAACAGCATCTTCTATTTCTATTTTATATTGCCTTGTAGCGCTTTGTGCCATTAATGCAAAATTTTCCTCATTTCTAATCAATCTTATTTTCATATCTACATCACCTGGAAATTTTTTAGGTTGATTAAAAAGATCATTATGAATTTTGCAAATAAGTTGAAAACTTTTACCATATTGTGTTGTAAGAAATCTTTTCTTTGCACCAGTATTATGAGTATCATCAAAATCTTCAACTTCATTAAAATCTTTATCATCTAAAAAAAAACCAGAAAGTTCTCCAAAAGATTCAAGAACAGAACGTTTATAACCTAAAAGATATTCTATATAAGCCTTGTATGCATAATGAGTATCACTACTAGTTATTAACTTATTACTTATATAAATTTCCACATCTTTAAATAAGGCTCCAGACAAATAATTAACAGGAAATACTTTTGATGGATTTGGAATTTCACCTGCATGAGCTCCTTGTGCTGGAGGTCTTGCAGGTGCA
Organism: Lepidonotus clava; assembly: GCA_936440205.1. NCBI lineage: Eukaryota > Metazoa > Annelida > Polychaeta > Phyllodocida > Polynoidae > Lepidonotus > Lepidonotus clava. Next base: position 8,149,789 of record OW387148.1, read on the forward strand.
GTTCCATCTGGTTTTAGTATTTTTAAAGTAAGATGTAAAAATGTTTGAGACAAGTCTATAAAATCAGCTTTATTTGATTTAAATGCAAACTCTAAAGGGCCACCTTGACTTACATTACTAATTGAATATAATTTTGAATAAAAACTTGTTCTAGATGTTGCATCTGTTGGTGGAATATTAAAATAATCATAACTTGAATCAACACACAGACAAGAATCTTTATGCATAGCCATTTTTTAAATTATACATTAAATTATCAAACTAGTTTTAGATCTTATCTTAAGAAGATTTAGATCTTATCTTAAGAAGATTTAGCTAAATATATCTTCTTCTTCAGAATCATAAGTTACTCTCCTCTTTTTTCTTTTATTTTCTTTAAAACTAGACTGATTTTTTCTTTTTTGTTTATTTGATATTTTTTCCTTTATTTTGTCAGAAATATAGTCCACAGAATCTTTTGTTAATTCTTCCAACTGTTTCTTTGCCTCTTTTTTCAAAACTTCTTTAGCACTTTGACCCTGAATAATTTTCTTAACAGCAGTCATTCCAGCTTTTTTCCCTCTCTTAATAATTTCACGCTTAGCTGTTTTGGCAACATTCTTTAAAGCTGGCTTTGCCATTCTTAAAGCTGGTTTAATTAATTTAGCTGCAGGTTTAGCTAAACGCAAAACTGACTTCGCTATTGCTGAAAAAATACTTCCTATACCATATCCTTTTTGATTCTGAACTCCAATAAATGGAGGAATAAAAGAATATCCTCCATATCCATAACCCTCTTGTAAAAATCGAGAATTATTTTCATCAAAAAAATGCTTATAGTCACAAGCATGATTTTCTCCACAATATTTTTGCATTTTAATTATTATATACTTTTAACTTTATAAACATAAAAACGCTAACATTTGATTCATTTAAGATTTAAGATTAATCTTAAAGTAATTTACTTTTCAGCTGGTTTCCATGCATCCCATTTTGAAGTATGTTTAATTCTTCTTCCAAACCTTGATCTTTCCTCTGCACTATCTTTTGTTTTCTTACTGCCTGAAAAAATCCTGTCTTGATATGGTTTGTTCATAGATTTCTTTTTCTTTTTCTTTTTTAAAGAATCAAAAATGTCAACCTCTGGTTGATCAAATGTAGGCGAAGGTAACTTTTCTTCTATTTCACCAATATCAATGTTAGCACGGTTTTTTGAAATAGGCGTATAAAAATCATCTTGATCTGGAAGACCAGCAAAATCTAATTTATCCTCTTCATCTTGACTTAAAGATTTATTAATAGTTTCCATAATTTTTTCTCTTTCAGTTTCTTCAAGAGGATATTTAGCAGGAGTAAGAAATTCATCATCTTTATTTTTTCGAAAACTTTCAGGTTTATTTTTAAACCAAGATTTTGGTACTTTTACTGTTTGTAAAAATTCCCAAAGTTGATCAACGCCTCGAGGTTCCTTTTCGAATTGTTTTGTTTTTGAAAAAAATTTCATTATATTTAAAATATTTGAACCTTTAATAACTTTGCCCTGTAAATTTATTTCTCCCTCAGCATTCCATGTTCCATTATTTTCCAAAATTTTATCTAAAATACTTTGTGCATTTGGTCTTTGTGACACTGAAATTCCTTTTAATATTTTAAAAGTACTTGGCTTTAAATTATTTTTATCATCTTCAGTTCTTCTTCCCTCTAAATTTAAATCCTTAGTTAAAGCTGGTTTTACAGGAGGTGGTATATATGTTGTATGAACAGAATAAGGCTTTTTATTAAACATACGCTCCTGCATTAAATCTTTTTGTCTTTTTAAAGTATAAAGTTCATTATGACTAGGTACTTCTTCACTAAAGGTACAGCTTTTAAACATTGCATAAGGAATTATTATACTTTCTTTAAAAGTAGCCATTTTGGTAATTTTAATTTCAAGTTAATTCTTGTTAATCATACAAAAATTAATCAATATTATGCATTACTTATACCTGCTGCAACAGATGCAGCTATAATTGGAAGTAAAAGTGGTAAAAATCCTCCTTTCTGTTTTAAAACTTCTTTACGTTTCTTAAAAGGCATTTTTTGTTTTACCACTTCTCTTAAAACTTTTTTAAATTTCTTTAACTTATGATAATGTGACTTCTTTATAGGTATATTTCCTTTCAAAACATTATAGACACAATCACAAATTGCATAAATATCTTCAGCATCAGCTGAATCAAGAATTCTATTTCTCTTCTTTTTGCTATGTGCCTCACATACTAAAACAAGAAAATGTCTATGCTTATGAGCATAGCTTTCTTTCTTTGTCTTTTTTAACCTACCCATTTTACTTTAAATAATTTAAGTTTATTATGTACATAATCTTAAAGACATTTCTTTAGTGTGTAAAATTAATCGTGACTCAATGTAAACTAATAATAATAATACAAATAAATAAATATTTCAATTTTGTTTTATACCTTTGTCAAACAAACAATAAAATTGCTTTCTTTTTTTGTCTTCTTTCAAGTACATAATCTTAATGGTATTTGTTATTAAACTTCTATTCAACAAGTACATAATCTTAATGGTATTTGTTATTTAACTTCTATTCAAAGTAAAACAATGTTGAACATCTCCAAACATATTTGTACGAAACATAGCATTTTTAGGTGATTGTTGATGGCCATCTATAAATAAATAGCCGTGCGGTCTATCAACAGCATGTGTAAATATATTAACAAAGCAGCGTTGATTCTTAGGCATTAATTTTCTAGCAAGAGAATAAGCTATAGTTTGGTCTAATGGCGAATTGAAAATACATAAATAGGTAGCATTTTTAGTTAAATTTTTTCTTTCCTTACCATCATGAAATAAATTTTGCGAAATAAAAATAACACTTACATTTTCATGATGTGTTCGCTTGGTAAAAAATTCTGAAACTAACTTATTATTTCCACATTCAGCCATTAAATCATCAAAAATTGCTAGTCCTCTTTTATTAGAATCTATTAAACTATTAAAAGACTCCGGTAATCCGTTATAAAATTGAACATTTCTTAATTGTAAATATGGATCACGTGGAAAAGTTTCTCCATAAAACCATAGAATATAATCAAATTCATTATCAACTATCCTTGAATCATTTTTTAACAAATCAATAACAAAAGTAGTTTTTCCACAATTACTTGGTCCAGCTATTATTAATGAAAATGGTGTTTTTAATCTAGCATCAAAAATAGTAAATTGACCTTCAAACGCCATTGTACACGGATTAAATTTTGTAAATATTTCCTTAATCTTACACGAATTAATATTCAACCTTTTACTTTAGACATTTCTTCTTTATATACTCCTCTCCTCCTTGTAATCTTACACGAATTAATATTCAACCTTTTACTTTAGACATTTCTTCTTTATATACTCCTCCTTGTAATAATTCATTATTTCTATCCTGTAAAACATAAGTTACAGGTTTTGTATTTAATATAAAAGCTATTTTAAATATTTCTTTTCTCCAATTTGATAAAAATCCTCTATTAAAAGTCCTTCTATATTTACTTAATCTTACTTTATCTCCAATTTTTAAGTTTAAATCTATTCTTTTAGAATAAAGATGATCTTTATATTGTTTTAACCATAAGTCATGCTGATTATTTTTATTAACTTCAATAGGACTTATACCTAAAGTTCGATGTTTTGTACAATTGTAACTTGAAACAATAGGTTGTAAAGCCTTAAGATATCTTTTAGTTTTATTTGCTTTTAAAAATCTAAATAATTTATTTTTATAAGTTCTTATAAATCTTTCCACTATGGCACATTTGGGATCTTGAAAAGTAGAAAATTGATGTATTTTATTTTGCTTTAAAAAGCGACTAAAAATTCCCTTAAACTCAGAACCTAAATCTGTTTGAACTATTCTAGGTTTCACTTTAGCTCTTTTTAATATTTTTTCAAATGCTAATTTAGTTGTGCTAGAAGTCTTTAATTTCATTGGTTCTACATAAGCAAATCTCGAAAAACAATCTATTGCAACTAATATATAAATGTTTCCATCATTGTATTGTTTCAACTTTGGAAGAACTATTAGATCTAATTGCCATTGATCATTTTTACCTCTTACTATTATTTTTCTTCTTAAAATTTTTTTTATAATTGGTTTAAAAGAAGTATAAGTTCTTGTATTTTGTAAAAAAGTTTTAACATCATTTAAAGTTATATTTTCATTAACACGTTTTGCAGCTTTATATAACTTATTAATAGAAGAAAATGAAGAAGGATGCCTAGAATTAAAATAAATAGATATAAGTACATTTAACTTATCTCTTTGATTCATTGCCATTTTAAATACACATCTACCTTTACATTCTAATCTTATCTTAAGCAAAATTATTTATAATATTACATTGTTTATTTTCAAGCTAAACTAATTTATACTATTCATTAAGCTTAACTAATTTATACTATTCAACTGTCATTTACCCTAAATTACAACGTCTATCTTCTAAGCTGTGCAAAGTCGGGACTCCAAACATATGCACAAGCAATACAATAAACGCCATAAAAAAAGATAAATATTGACATGTATTATACATATTTACACTTTGCTTCGGTTATCCAAGAAGCAAAACACCTCCACAAAAAACGAACATGAAACATTTATTTCATGTGCATTCATTATAATATATAATATAATAATATAATATAACTACTTATTGAATTATATTAAAAAAATTCTTTCCTTTTTTGTCATTTCTTATAACCATTAATGGAATTAATCCATATACCATTGCATCCTTATTTTGTTGATTTTTAGCATTTAAATTTTTTTGCTTCACAAATGTAGTTTCTTCATTCTTCATATTAGAAGCATTTTCAATATTTTTTTTAGCTCTACCTCCTGTAACCTTCTTTTTCTTTGCTACAGTTTCTCCATTTTCATTATTCTTAGCTACAGTTTCCTCATCCTGATTTACCTCATTTTGATTTTGAATTTCCTTTTTCTTATACTTTCTCTTAGCTTTTTTTTAAATGTCTTCAACTTTCTTAGTTATATCTTCTTCACTTTCTTCATCAACCTCATTATTTTGAATTTCCTTCTTCTTAAACTTTCTCTTAGCCTTTTTTGGAATATCTTCATCAACTTTCTTAGTTATATCTTCTTCACTTTCATCAAACTTTGAAAACAGTTGCACTGTTGCATCACTTTCTTGATCACTTTCTTCATTTAAAGACTTCTTTTCACTCTGTTTTATTAAATTTTTTTCCTTTTCCTTTATATATTTCTTTTGGCACGAATTGCATCTATTTAAGTCTAATTGAAAATATCTAGGATGGTCATAAGGCTTATGACATCTTATGCACTCCTTAAAAAGACTATCTTCACAAGAAATACAGTACTTCTTACCCTGAACCAAAGATTCCTCACTACCACAATAAAAACACACCTCCATCTTAAAAATTTCTGTTTAAATATTTATAAAATGTAAACTTACATTAATGCTCACCTTTAGGCTTGCTTAAATCCCAAAAATTTAGCTAATCACAAGCTAGTTTTGCTGCAATACTATTCTATTAAGCTTAATATATATCTACCTAATCATTTAAAAACTTATACTTTGCATATCTTCTTCGCTAGAAACTCCAATTTTTTCCAACTCTGTATTCTGTTTTTTAGCTTGTTTCTTACTTTTCTTCTTTTCCTCTATTTCACTGTCCTCATCAGTTGAAAAATCATTTAATTTTTTCTGTTTCTTCTGCTTTCTTGCCTCATGATCTAATTTCTTTAGTCTTCTAGCTATTTTCCTCTTTAACCCAAACAACTCACCTAACTCGTCCTTAGTTACTGTAAAACTTTTATTATCTTTCAACAAATCACTGAAATGAACATATACTTCTGCTTTAAATATTGTTAAATCTAGTCTTTTCTTTCTTCCAAAAGACAAAACATAACGTGATATTGTTTCCTCCTTTGAAGCCATAATTAATTCTATATTTAATAAACAAACTAATAACTACTATAAAATTACTATTTACCTACTATAAAATCACTAATCACAGGAATATTTCCTATGCTTTCCTTTGAACTTTACATATTGTTTTATCTTCCTCTTCTTTTACTCTTTTTTTAGACCTTAATTTATAATTTCCATATGCTAAAGAGTGCACTCCATCTGAACAAAGCCAACGTTTATCTTCAAAAGGCGATAAAGCTAACTTTGTTTCTTTTAAAGTAAACACATCGTGCTTATAACTGCGTATACAGTGAAAGGTAGCAAAAGATTCAGATGCTTCTTTTAAAACTTGTTTAAATTCTGAATGTAAAAGCTTGTCTACACAACTCCTTCTAATTCCTTTAACTCTTTTTATATTCTTTCCTGAATTTAACAGAAAAGAATACATTTTAGGTCTTAAACCAACAAATTCCTTAATTTCTACTCCAGCTGTTTCATCTTTAAATTTACCTAACACTTTTCTATTTTTTAAAGAATATAATAAATTATTTGTTTCTAAATTTGAAAAATCAAAATAATCCCTAATATCATAAAGTAATCTATAAAAATGTTTATGATCTATATAATATATTAGTGAATCAGTATCAGTATAAAGAAGCTGAACAGATTTTAAACCAAATGTTTTTAAAATGACATTATAATGAAAATTGAACATATGCATTTTCGATAAATCTAATATTGTAAAACCAATATAAATAGGTTTATTCAATTCTACTATATTTTTCTTATACTGTATCCCAACAAAATTTGAATTAAAAATATGTAAAGAATGAAAAAGAGGCTTTTTAATCATAGAGGCACATGACTTTTGATTTGTTGTTAATACCATTTTAATTCTTCTTTTTACATTTTCCATACATTTGCCAAACGTAGAGTTATTCATAAGTTTAAAAAATTCCCTATCAAAATCTGAAGTAGCCTCTTTCCGCTTTTGGTTATTAAAATCAATATATGGTTTCATCCAACATGACTGAGAAAAGGATACTATCCTAAAAATTTTAGAAATTTTTAAACCTAAACTTAAATACAATTTTAAATTCCTATAATGTATAATGTACTTTTCCTTTTGACATAAAGTTGAAATTAATTTCATACAGCTTTTAGTATAGCGTTTACCTAAACCTTCCAAAATATTTTTAGCATATGGTGACAATTGAAAAAAATTCACTGCAAGCTTTTCAGGAGCCAAAGGAAGCATATTATGAAAATCATGTAAATAATCAGGATACTCTAAAGTTACCTCTAAAATATATCCTATAGGAGCATCATCAAGAACTTTAGTTACATCAAAACTATCATATTTACTCGGATCAACCCAAGCAAAATTTTTGTAAGGTAAAGGTTGTACCATAGCAAATCCATATAAATTATTACAATCATAATAAACTATATGCTCAGTTTCTTTTCTCACTTTTGCAAATCTTTGAACTACATTTGTCATACCTCCTCGAATACCATCTTCAAAAAAATTAAACATGTCAATATCATTAATTAAATCAAACTTAACCTTTGTAAACTTCATCATAGCATCATAACTCAAAGATGGAGCTGTTAAATATTTAGCTGGATCTAATCCATAAAAATCTAATGACTTTTCCCTAAATGATTCAAAAACATCAGCTAATAGTAATACATCTATTTTTAAATATTGTCTTAAATAATCTTTTATATTCTTACACTTTAAAATTTTAAACATTTTAATTGCATGATCATAATCTAAAGAAGAAATACTTTGATTAGTTAAACTATTAAAAAATGCCTCACGACAAGGTAATTCCTTCTCATCCAGCCTTTCCCACGAATCTATATAGTCATAGCACATAACTCCCTTTCTTATAACATATGGTAACATCTTTTCCTTAAAATGCTTTTTAGTTTCTTTTAAATCTAATGTATCTTTTTTAACTAATAATTCAGCAAGATTAGATAATGAATTTGGAAGAAACTGAAAAGAATCAATAAAAACAAAATTATCTAAAAACATAGCTAAAAACTTTTCTGATGAACGCGGAATAACTTGAACATTAAGTTGTTTTAAATACTTGTACATATTTTTAACAATAAAATGTAAATCATAGTTCATAGCATTATGCATAACAATAGGAATTTTAAAATTTGTAAATTTCAATGCACTACATACTAAATTACATCTATTACAAGCATAATTAACATCTCTACCTTTTCCTTCCCTACCTAAATGCTCATGATCTACAACTCTTTTAATTCCTAAATTAGCAAAAGAAACTCCGCAAAGATAACAAGCTTTTTGCTTAGCGAGATGTAAAATATCCTGTGAATTTAAAGTTAAAGGTTTTCTATCATTTTCAAAAATACAAGATATCTCTGCACGCACTTGATAAATATATCCAAAAAAGTTTTTAAGAACATTAGGACCAATATAAAGAAAAGGTGGTTTAGAATACTTACTATACTTTGATAAAAATAAAATACCTACTGCATTTAATTCATGTCTTGTTTTCATAATAGACTTACCTTTTAACTTATTTACATTTTTATTTAATGTTTCAAAATCAGCATAAATAATAAAATGATTTTTTATTTGTCGTGAAAGATTTCGAAACATTTCTTTTTCACCTATTAAAGGAAGCTTATAAGTTTGTCCAGTATAAACTTTATTTGTACAATTTGCTTTACTATGAAGTTGTAAACCAACTTTATCTCTAAATGAAATTAAACATTTATTACAAAAATACCTTGTTTTTTTCCAATAAAATGGTGTTATGAATGAATTAATATTTCGAATTAACATATAATGATTTTTGTACAAAAGTAAATTAATATGTTTGCGATGTTTATCATCAAAGCTTGTTGAAATATACATTGGATACGGTAAATATTTATTATTATTTACAAATCCCATTTCATTTTGACTAAATAACCCAAAAACATTTATCGTTAAATTATTATTTTTCTCAAAATTTGGAATCTCACTTATTTTAGTTGGAAAAGAAAGACCCTTTAAATTTAAAGAACTTACTAAACCTAAATAAGATGTAAATCTATTAGGATTTACACACTTTTTAAAAGCAGCTAACACAGAATACAAAAAGCACTTGTCATCAGAACATCGTATATTAAGAATAGAATGTTTATTAGGAATTGGTAATGAAACAGATGCACACCCTCCAAAAGGATTACATTTATAAACTGATAAACGTAAAACATTAATTTGTTTTAAAAACCAACCTGAACCCATCTGAATAAACCCATCAAAAAATGCTAAAAGTATTCTTATAGCTTGTATCATTTTTTCTTTTACAGATAAAAATGTTAAAACTTGAGTCATATTGCTTTGAAACCAAGGTTTAATTTCATAATACCTTGATGTATCCAATTTATATTTACCTAATACAACATTAAGACTAATTTGAAATTTTATGCCACCATGCCTCAATAAACCTTTCTTAATTTTTTCTAGTAAAACTTTAAACTTGCGTTGAAAAAATAATTCTATATCTATAGCACGCTGAAAAGGAACTATATCATAACTTCTTAACAGTTTACCAAAAGCTTTTCTTTTCTTTATTTCATTCATTTTATTTTTTTATCTATTTAATCTTCTAAAACGCAAAATTAACTCAGCAATTCCATATTCAAATTTAACAAGCTGTCCATCATCAGTTTTAATTTGTATTTCTATATCCTGCAACTTATCATAAGCTAATTTCTTATACAATGGATGGGAATAAGTGTGCTTAATATGTTCACCAAATACTCCACTAGCCCTAACAGTTCTAAGTAATTTTGTTTGAATGTTACCTACATACTCATAATCAACAATATTAGAATAAATGTATATATTTGAAGTGTCTGTTGGAAAAACTGGAACTCCATTTCCTACATAATCTTTTCCATATTGTGGTTGAAAAAGCTCATTATATGGTCCCTTCCTATTAAGAGATATTACATCATTAAAACCTTTTATTAAAATTTCTTCATCCCTTATTGGATTTCCTTCAGAATCTAATTCATTTTCAGTAGAAGGTGGCTTTTTCAATAAAGGTGGTCCTCTAAACTCAATAAAATTTGTAAATGTTTTCTCACCATTAACAGTAACTCTTGAAGTATACTTTTTAATTCCTTCACAATTATTTAAGCGTAAAACCGTAGCAATATATTCAGACAAAATAACTACATCTCCTGTACCTACATATAAAGTACAAATTAAAGTTTGATTATCAATATAAAGTTTAGTATATCTTTTATAATTTTTATAAGTAGGTTGAGCTTCATTTACTTCCATTTTTAATTTAGCAAATTTTTCATTCATTTCACTTATCATATCCTTAATTTCATAATTTCCAAACTTTAAAGCAAATACCTTATTTACTTTTTTTATAGAATTAGGAACAACTTCATCTAATGAATTAATTTGTTCTACTGTTTGGTCTTTTAAATCAAAAATATCTCGCACAATTACATAAGTTCTAGATTGCTCTGGATGCTCTGGTACATTATACCACGATTTCAAAAAATCAATCTCCAATAAGGCTACTTCCCAGTAACCTTTACATTCACGTGTAGCTGGTATTTCAGTATAAAAATGACTTGTCTTATTTTCTCTTACTGAATGTGGTACATTTGAAACTACTGTATAATTGAATGATTCTAGTTCTTCGTTCTGCAACATTTTAAATATTTATTAAAACAAATCTATAAAATCTAATATCAATCCTAATCACATCACAATTTAATCACTTTGCCTCATCAGTCTTCCTTTTGAACTTTCACATTTCGCATTAATTTTGAAGAAGAATATGTTCTTATGTGTTTAGGATAATCTCTCATATGCATAAGAAAATCTTCTAAACACCTTTTCCTCGAAGCTGTTTCTATTTGGGGTAATGCATTTCGCCAAGGAGTTCTACAGCAGGGACAATAAACCTGCAAATCAAAACTAGAAGAAATAAAATGTTCATAACATCTTGAAATATGAATAGGTCTTTTACAACACTTTAAAAAAACTGTATTATCTGAACCTTTATAATTAAAAATAATTCGTGAATGGCATTGAGCACAAGGTAATGTAAAAAAAGAAAAAAGTAACCTACGACACCGCCTAGTATCTCTTAACTTTTTAGCTAACAACCTCATTGAACAATTAGGACTACTATTATTATTAATTTCCCATAAATGTCCTAAATCAATCACATCATCTACTGACATATACAAATACGATGCTACTGAATCCAAAACTACCTTTGTGAAACAATCTTTTAAACCATAAAAATAAATTGACTTTCTTAAAACTTCAATTATTTTTTTATCATTTTCCCACATGGATAAATAAATAAAATCTAAAACAATATCACATTGAAAATACGATGAAAAAAATAAAAGACTCGCGCAAGAAAAATATTTCAACTTTAAAAAACATGCATCATCTGTAAGTTCTTCACTTAATATTTCTATTAATTGTAAACACTCATCTTCAGATAAAAATTCTTGGCTAGGAATTTCAATTAACAAAGGTAAATTTAACTTACCAAAATAAAATGACACTAAAGCACAAAAATACAAGCTCCTTTTCATCAAGCGAGCAAAACTTTTTGAACAAGCAGTATCCATTTCAAATACTTACTTTTATCAACTTGAAATTCCTAAATAAATATATAATAAATTTAATCAGGATGATACTTTTTTAATATTACTAAAGAAGATCTCAAAGGAACTGGTGTAAATATATGATTCTTAGGATCATAATTAGAATGCTTAACCAAAATATGTAAACGCAATAAACTTAAAGATATAAACTCTTTCTTACAATATGAACATTCTAATTTTTTTTTTTTGGTCCTCGCTTATCTTTTGTAGCCTTAACTAAAGCTTGAGCACAATGAACAGGACAACACAAGCAATTCTCAATATTTCCTGGCAGTAAGTTATTTTGAAGAACTAAGGCGTGTTTTTTCAACCTTTCAGTTATTTCTACAAACTTATCTATATTACATTCTATCTTATTAAAATTATCAGAATACAAATCAGAATATGGTGAAAAATCCTGTAAATGTTTTCCTGTTTCTGAAACATTTACCATAACATCTTTTTTCTGAGATTTCTTATGAAATTTCATATCATTATTAGATTGCTGTAATTTGTTTAGTTCGCCCATAAAATCATCTCTTTTTTCAAGCTCTAATTCTGATTCCAATTTCTTAGCTTTATCATCATAATCATCATTTTCACTTTCTGATAGTGACAAATCTCGAGCCAAAGATGAATCACTATCATTAACCTTTTCTTTAGTTACAGCTTTCTCAAAATTTTCAACTCTTGCTTTTTTCTTAGTATGAAAACCTAAAGATTTCGTACAAGTACTTTTTTGACCATGTATTTGTTTTTTACAATCTGAATCTGAATCTGAAGTAGAAGATAAAAACTCAGCACTTTTATATTCATGCTTACGCTTTTTGCTTTTCACTTTATGTTTTGGAAACTCAATTAATGAATTATATTTTGACATATGATAATCTAAAGCTACTTCTATAAAAGCATTTTCTACTTTACTCCATTGAATAACAAAAGGTGAACCTATACGAAACAATTCTGTACAACATGTAAAATTAAATGATCGAGAATCACTTCGATAAACAGTTATATTTATTCTAAGAATATCAACAAGACACTGAATAATTGAACTTTGTGAAGAACGCAAGTCCAGCTTAATAGTTTCATCTTCACTAGATAAAATTCTAAAGGCTAAATTTCTCGTTATATCTTGATTTCTTAAAGCAGACAAAAGTTCAACCTTTAATTCTTCTTTAAGAATATTTATTTTTTTCCTTTCATTCTCACATTCTGTTAAAAGTTGAAAACAAAAACTAAAAAAATGTGAATTATCTGTCCGAACTTTATTCCAAAATAATTTATTTTCTTCATTATGTCTTAAAAGAAATTCTATAATTAACAAAAGTAACCTATCTAACACTCCGGCGGCCATAAATGTAAATTATTTAAATAACACAATCTCAAACTATCACAAACTCTTTTAAAATCTAAAACATTATCAGTTAAACAACTTCCTTTATAAGAATATAAAAACGTGAAAATACATTTACTTTTACCTTTAATTTTGATACGTAAACTTGAAAAATATGAACTATTATTTACATAAGGCAACCATATAGATTCACTAGAATTAGATTCTTTAATTTCAAATTCATATTCTTTTTCAAAACAATCTGCAATTTTTATACAAAAAACCTTAAAATCCGGTGTTGTTTTAAATACAAGTTGAAAGGTAATTTGAATGTTCTTTGGAGTTATATTTACACTAACTATTTCCTGTTCACAAAAGTCCCTAATATACTCATAAACTTCTAAAGCTATTATCTTAATATTTGGTAATAAACTTGAAAAATTTCTTCTTAAATAAATTGAACAAAATCCATTACGTGTAATCTTCAAAGTATACAATTTATTTTTACAAGTTAATGATCCTCTATATAAAAAACTATTCTTTATACTTTTATAAATATACGGAATATCAAAATGAATATTTGGAGTAAAATTTAAACCAAAAATAACCAAGTTTACACTATAATCTACTTGCATTAATATATACTATCGATACTTGTAACCCAATCTAAAGGAGGCGTGTTTCATTACAATAAGATAAATCTGAGCTATATTTATTAAAAATTCTGAATAACCCAATAAAAAATCAGAAGACATTGTTAAATAAAAATCTGGTTTAGCTTTGCAATACTCGCAAATTTTAGCACTTAAATTATGAATTTCATGTCTTGTAATAATTTGATTTAAATTAAAAAACAGTTTATATGCTTTCTTGTATCGAAAATTAACCAATATTAACTGACAATCTATACATGAACAAACTAATTTACAAAATTTCTTATTAATTGTATCGTACCTATATCTATAAAAATAAAACACACGTCTCATACCTACCAATGTATATAAGTTCAAAAATCAAAAATTTCTAATACTTGTTCTATTTTAACACGAAAACCAACATGATGCCGAATCAACAAAACAAACGTTGTTGTATTTGCAACTTCATCAAATTGCCTAGATTCCTCTTCCTCAAAATTAGTAATATCTTTTTTCAAAATACCAGGAATCTCTAACTGATCTACATCTTCTGGTGTTAATTTAGGAAATTTATTCAAAATAAATGTCAAAACTAATCTTTTTAAACTTAATTTAAAAAGAAATCTATTCAATTCCTGTACTAATTCTGTGATTTGTTCTATTTTAGAAAAATCTATTAATGTACCATTAGGACATGCAGCAATAAGCTTACCTATATTTTCACCTTCCTTTAATACTTTATTTATAACTAAACAAAAGTAACAAGAACAATAAGGCTCATAAACACTTTTCTCAAAATGTATAACAATCATTTGTAAACTAACCTTAAGCCTTAAAAACAATCTTTAATCCTCTGTACACCTACCTCCTAAGCAAAAGCAAACACCAAATATAACAATCATAAGCTTATTTAAGCACAAAGCTTCATGCATATTCAAATAAACTTACCTTAAACGCCTTATATATCTTAAAAATAAACATTAACACAAATATATAAATTTAACCCATATCATAACTTAACCACAATATACTACTTGAACATATCTATAACACATTTTGCCAAGGCTGTTTCTCTAAAGTACCAGAATTATCACAGTGCAATTGATGCACAATGCTCCATCACCACAACACTGTAGCTATGCTGAGATAAGGTAATTTTGCGCAACTTGCCCTTTTTAGAAGCATTGCTTGACTAAGCGGCAAAATCTCTTCTTTCCGATCCTGTCATTAAAATCCACCGATAAACAGCGCCGCTGCGCCACCTAACGTATTGCCTATAAAAACGTAGGTGGCGACGCCTGCGGTCACATATATGAAGTGCGTAAGCGGTCAGAAAACAAATAACGCGATACGACAATACCTAAGTTATCTAAGCGTCTAAACATCAATCCACCAGAGGGCATTAGCTACCTATTGTAATAAGACATGAACAGTGTTGTCATTCACTGGGGAACCCTCACTACATTACCCAAACTAAGCCTAAAGGCCTAACGTCACACTGTTCATCTCTACTACAGGTGTTAACAGCGTCTTTAGACATCTGTCTAAACTTAGGCAAAAAACCAATATAATCTAAATTGGTTAACACCAAACACAGGCGAGAAGGTACTTAATGAAAAATCTATAAATTCAAGCATAAAAAAGACCCTACCCTAGTATGTCTCAAATCTAGTCAAAACATTAATCAAATAACGCCCAGCGTAAAAGCTAATCAGCGTAAAAGCTAAGTCTCTATTCTGTCTACAGTTAATGCTTAGCCACCAGAGGGAACCTTCCAGCACATGTCTATAGTTGATGCCTAGCCACCAGAGGGAACCTCTCAACACAAATTATTTAGTACCAAGTGAACCTCAGACAAGTTTATCTACTCCAAGCCAAGCCTACATAAAAATACTTGATAAGTGTGGACTAAGTTACAGCCCGTAATCAATGGAAACTATTTCTTACATTAATGCCCTTAAACTTATTGATAAATCTAAATCTAGAACACGCCGACCAACACTCACTTCATCTCTAAAGTAAATCAAATGCGCAGAACCATCATGTCGACCAAACTAGTATTCCTGCTTCTCTTCCTAACCATTTTGACGAAAACTCTAGGTTGTTCTGTCAGAAACGACTGCTCCTTAACCGACAACTTGGACACGCTTATCTGCTACTGTTTACCGACAACTTTCACACACATAACGCTAAGAACTACGCAAATCTTTCTAATTTCCCCCGCCACATCACAGCAACAATTCATCAAATACGACATAGATGTCTTCCCATTCCTTGCAGTTATCAAAACAAGTGGAATTACATTTCAATGCGAAGCAGGAAAATGCATGTAAGTATAGGCTTAACTCACTTAATATTAACAGTATAAAATTATTCAAATATAATACCTTCTAAGTTTCTTAAATTTTAGCTTAACAAGTTTCTTAAATTCTGAACATTATATAAATACCTTTCATATCCAAAGTTTTCTAATCTTTTGAATTTAAGAATAAATTCTAAACATTAATTTTTATTCAGATTAAAAGCAACAGAAAAACCAACTTCTATGAAACCAACATCTTCATTTCCAAATACCATGTAAGTTATTAGTCTTAAGTGCACTCTAAACCTAAAAATAAAACAGCATGCTTCCTCCTAACATTCCTATATGACAAACTAAGTTAAACATCATAGTTACGTAAAAGTCACTCATGCTAACTGTAAAAGCAGTAACGTCGTCTAACTTCTACCTTAAACAATATTCACTTTACACCAACCTAACCATATTAACCTAACTAATCGTAATTTTTATTTAGCTCAGCAATTGAACCAACTGATGCCTTGAAGACAACTATTGCCCTATTTGATTTAACTACAACTGACGCATTGACGACTCAAACTAATGATTTAAGTTCAACCACTACATCTATGAAACCAGCATCTTCATTTCCAAATACCATGTAAGTTATTAGTCTTAAATGCACTCTAAACCTAAAAAAATAAACTGCATGCTTCCTCCTAACATTCCTATATGACAAACGTAAGTTAAACCTCCTTTTAATATTAAACATCATAGTCTTCGTGAAAGTCACATGCTAACTGCAAAAGCAGTGGCGACATCTAACTTCTACCTTAAACAATATTCACTTTGCACCGTCCTAACTATATTAACCAAACTAATCGTAATTTTTTTATTTAGCTCAGCAATTGAAACAACTGATGCCTTGAAGACAACTAATGCCCTATTTGATTTAACTGAAACAAAAACAACTCACGATTTCACTGACGCATTAAAGACTCAAACTAATGATTTAAGTACAACCACTACATCTATGAAACCAGCATCTTCATTTCCAAATACCATGTAAGTTATTGGTCTTAAAATGCACTCTAAACCTAAAAATAAAACAGCATGCTTCCTCCTAACATTCCTATATGGTAAACTAAGTTGAACCTTTTAATATTAAACAAAGCAACAAACATCATAGTTACGTAAAAGTCACTCATGCTAACTGCTTAAGTTTCATTTAAAACTACTAATATCTTTAACAACAAATCTAGCATTATATCCATCCTAACTTCTAACAAAAATATTAATCTATATGTAATTTATTATTTATAAAATACTTTATACTTTCAGCTCACCCAAAACTTCAACAAGTCTGTCACAAGCCTCTACACCTATTACTTCAAGCCAGCCACGTACTTCAAGTTGGTCCATGTAAATATATAATTTATAATCCCTATTCAGCCTATCATAATTTAAAACTACTAATATCTTTAACAACAAATCTAGCAACATATGTTTTAATAGCTTTATCTAAACTAATATTTATAATCCCTATTCAGCCTATCACAATTTAATACCAGTCACCAATCTATTAGTCTGGTAATCTCAATACAATATCTACAAACTGAGAAATTTTCTAAGTCCAAATCTCACAATTGCTCTGAAACTATTCAACTATCAAACTTATTCATCTAAAGAACATTTCTACAACACAAGTAACTAAAACAAACTCTAAGTCCACTAATCTTAAGAGATTTAATTCCACCGTGGATGGTTAAACCTTTTCATATTTTCTGTAGTAAAATTCTAGAGCCCTTCTCACAAGAAAATAAGTCAAAGATACTAGAAAGGAATTCTGTGAAAAGTCACCCAACTCAGAAACTTTACCAGTCACCAATCTATAAGTCTGGTAATCTCAATGCAATATCTATAAACTAAGAAATTTTCTAAGTCCTCTAAGTCTCATGAATGCTCTGAAACTAGTCAACTATTAGACTTATTCATCTGAAGAACATTTCTACAACACAAGTAACTCAAACAAACTCTAAGTCCACTAATTTCAAGAGATTTATAAAACTACTAATATCTTTAACAACAAATCTAGCATCATATCCAACCTAACTTCTAACAAAAGTTTTATAAAATATTAATCTGTATGTAATTTATTATTTGCAAAATACTTTATACTTTCAGCTCACCCAAAACTTCAAGTCTATCGCAAGCCTCCACACCTATTACTTCAAATCGGCTACAAACTTCTACTACCTCCACACCTATCAGTACTTCAAGTCTACCGCAAACCTCTACTACCTCCACACCTATCAGTACTTTAAGTCTGTCGCAAACCTCTATCAGTACTTCAAGCCAACCGCATCCTACAAGTCTAGCGCAAACCTCTACATTTATCAGTTCAAGCCAACCACAAGTCACTATACCTATAAATACAACATTTTCAAATGAACCAAAAACACCTAACGCATCTTTCGCATCTACACCTAAACCTATTGACAAATCAACTCCAAAAAATATCGTACCAGTAGCTGATATTATAGCAGGAATCTTATCTTTCTTAGTTCTTTTTGGTATTATATTAACATCTTTTATTCTTTATAAACTTTTCAGAAAAACTTGGCAAAACAAATTTGAACAATATAGAATTCGATCTATTCAGCGAACCACACTTCATATGAGATCTCGATTTAATATTAATGTTAATGTTAATGAAGCACAAGCACCTTCTGAATACACTAGCAGTTTCAATTCTCTAAACTCTGAAAGCTTTGAATCTATTAGCGTAGTACAAGAAGAAATTGAAATGACTACTTTTAAAACTTTTTCTTCTCCCTCACCTTCTCCTCCCTCACCTTCTCCTACTCCCTCACCTCCTATTAACTTGTAAAATAAAACCCTTAGCACTTTAACAATATCCACTAGAACCAAACCCCTTACAACCACGATCAGTTTTGCTTAACTCTTGTACTTCATAAACACTGGCATTTGAATAACGCTCTAAAATAATTTGAGCAATCCTATCACCAGCCTTAATAAGAAAATCTAAATTTCCAAAGTTATACAAAATAATACTAACATTTCCTCTATAATCTTCATCAATAACTCCTGCTCCAACTTCAATAGAATAATATTTAGAAAGACTAGATCTAGATGCTATTCTTCCATAACATTTTTCAGGAAACTCAAACTGTAAATCTGTTTTAATTTCAAGTTTTTTTCCTGCTGGTAAAATATAATCATAAGCACTATACAAATCTAATCCTGCTGAAAATAATGAACTTCTCTTTGGAAGATTAGCCTTTTCAGAAAGCCTAACAACATAAACCTTATCATGCGACATCTTAATTATGCTCCTTTAACACCACAGACTTATTCAAACTATTCTGAAAAATACATATACAAACTCGAATAGGTTTCAAATTATTATCCCTTTCTATACTTTGCACCTGAAAATACTTAGACCTGACAAAAAAATCATAATAAGCTAAATATTGAGAATTAACTGAAACATTTTTAAAATTTGAACTTTCAGAAACATTTTTAAAATTTGAACTTTCAGAACATATTATATCACAATACACGTATTGTTTCATATTTCTAAAAAATACACTTACCTGTTCGGTACCACACTAAATACAATACAATTCAATATTTCTCACAAATAAATAAATAAGTACACTTACCTGTTTATAATGTGCCTGTGATGAATGACGCCAAGCTTGATCTTGAAGCTCTAAGTCGCAAAACTATAAAGCTGAAATTTCAACAAAAGCAAAAGCAACAACCAACAATCACCTAACTAAAATTATCTTAAGTAAAACAGACCAAAAATAATTTCAACTAGCGCTTAACGCTAGCTAAAATCAAAACGTCAATCTCCACAAACCAAGAAAGCAATTTCCAGCCACCTCTAAAAACGTCAATCTCCAAACCAAGAAAGCAATTTCCAACCACCTCTAGAAACGTCAATCTCCACAACCACCTCCGAAAATATCAATCTCCACAAACTTGCACTTACGCCTAACAAAGCACGCACTTGCGCCCAACGCGGGCCCAACAGCGCTCTTTACCACACTACAATTAACCACACCAAAGAAATGCGCGCAAAAGATCAACACAAAGCTTTTATACCCTCTTTATTAGTCTCAGCCAATCACAAGACAATAACATTATGTTATGATTGTGAAAGTATTTAAGGTGCTTATAGGTTTTCATTTTTAATAATAAACCAAAATAGTATACGTTTATATTATAAAACGCGCGCATTAACTTAAACTATCTTTTCTCACTACATTTATATAAACAAAACGAAAATATATAAAATTGAATATCTAATAATTTGCTAATTTATAAAGTCGTTTCAAACTTTTATCCCTTCAGTACCTCCTCGTATAAAGCAAAAATACCCACATGGAAACGAGACACAACATCCAGAACCTTCCATGTAAGGTACTGAAAGGGAATACATAAACTTTCTCTCACTCTTAATTTAATATAATCATTTAAACTTTAAACATTGAAGCATATTTATTATAAAACAAACTTTCATTTTAAAATATTTCAAAAATGTCTTAGCAAACTCTTAAAAATCAATAAACATACATACATATATATCTCAAAACCCCTCCTCGTACCTCTACCAAGAAGGTATGTTACCACACAAGAAGAAATAATTAACTATCATATTTAGACTTACCATTAGACCTCAACAGCTTATCAGCTACCCAAATTTATATATATATCCAAGCTACAATTTTAGTATGTTCACAGCTTATCAGCTACCCAAATTTATATATCCAAGCTACAATTTTAGTATATTCGCATCACTTTGTTTAGTTCAATGTATTTACAATATTCAGCTAACCAATTTATATAAAAGCTACAATTTTAATGTGTTCACAACACTTTATTGTTTAAGCAAAATGTATTTACATTTATTCAAGTTTGCTGTTTATTTACCTTTAAAAATGAACCTTAATGTACATGTACTAACCATTCTTAATATGTTTATACAATTCTTAGCCAAATGCTTTCAATTATTAATGCATTATAAAGTGGTTGTTTTCACTAAAGTCAAATATAATAACTGACAAGTGCTATAGCCCAAATTAAACCTTGTCAATTATTACACTTGCGCTTTAATATGCTACAAAACTGTATATATATATCTTAACGCTTTCTTATCTTCTCTGCAAATAAACCAATATAATCAAGCAAGTCGATTATGTTTATTCTTCCAAGCTATACGTACGCCCCAACTGCGTCACCAATATTATATAAATTACTCTAACCAATACACATACTGACACAAAAAAGATTACCTGGATCTGTGCCCAAACCATAAATATCAATTTCCTAGACCAACATACTGATTTCATAAGACTTGTGAAAGAACACTATTACTAGATTTATTACTAGATTTACAGCTTGATTTCATAAAACTTGTGAAAGAACACTATTACTAGATTTACAGCTATATCACACTAATCAAAAGTAAAATAAGCTAAAGCTATAATAAACACTGAAACAAATACTTTAATGTAACTTAAAAAAATTATTTCATATTCATAAACGCACAAAGCTACATTAACACTAGAATCACCTAGGTTAATGTACGTCTCAACCCTCGCGTCACTCCGCACAAAACTACATTAACACTAGCCTGGTAGCCAGCCCACTCGCGGGAGAGCGAGTATTGTTAGACCAGGCACGGAGGTCTAGATTCCTCGCAGACAGCGCGGCGTTATCTACCGGAGCGCCCTGCGTCGCTGTAAATCAAGTAAGCCGGTACAAAGTGTGTCCGCTCGGCGTTCTCTACCAGAGCGTCCTACGTACATAGACAAAATGTCCAAATTAGTGTGCTGTTGCATACGCACACACCGTTACAACGCGAAAAGGGTCTGCTCTGAAGTGCGCGTTTACTCCATACCGAGGCTTTTAACCGGGGTACATTAACACTAGAATCACCTAAAACCACGTCATGACCGCTAAGCTAATCTCAAAAACTATGTTCATTCTCCAAAAGTCGAAAAATTTCAAGATTAGCTCAACGACCACTCTGCAACACAACACTCTTACAACAAACTTGCAAAAAGACAGCATTCTGCATGTAGATACGCACAACCGGTTTTCATACCACGATATCGTACCAAATTAAATAATTGTAAAATGCAAAATTCTTAACCTGTGTTTATTTCATAATTAGGCGTCAAGCAATAGCCTCGTAAAGTATCTAAGAAATAGGAGTTGTAAATATCAAGACTAAAAATGTAAACAAACTTTCAAAAGTTACGACAATCCAATATGGAGGTCATGTACCATGTCTGCAAACACTATAAATCATCAAGGTTCAATTCGTTCCCACTAGAGAGAGACACAATATACAATAACTTCCCACCAGAGGGAAACCAAATGTAACAAATAAGTTAATGCCTAATATGTCTAGTAATAAATTCAATCACATCTAATCTCCTCATTTGCCTCAAAACTTTAAATAATTTATCTAAATTTAAATAACCATATTGTAATTGAAAAACCTTTAAAACTTCATAAGCACGATGAACTTTTGGTTCATATAAACCATAAAAAATATTATCTATTTCAGTTAAAGAAATAGACAAATAAATTCCTAAATTTCTCCAATCCATCACTAAACGCTCAGCCAACTGTAAAAATAAAACTTGAATAATATTATCAGATATATTTTTATCATTTTTGGGTATAAAACTTAAAACAATTTCAATCAAATCATAACGATACAAACTTGATAAAGCTGTAATTAACTCGTTCAAATAATCATTTTTATCCACTCGATCCCACCATAAATTTAACATTTGTAATATATTAGACTGTAACACAGTACTTTTATCTTTACCTCGAATTCTATGCAAATCTTTGCTCTCTAATTCTAAATATATTGCCAAACTTTCCCAATCACAATAAAGCAAATCTGCAATAGACTGCAATACTTCATCAGCAATAACCAATTTTTCAGCTGACATTTTCTTAAGCTTATTATCAATAATAACATATAAAAATATTTTCAACATTAATCACAAGAATATTTCTATTTCCAGTTCTAAAATTTGCAATTTGCAATTGTTTGACGTGAACTATCCCCCTAAAAATTATCGATGACGTGAACTCCCTCACTAAAAATGGTCGATGACGTGAACTCCCTCAAAACCTATACTACTAACGTCAACTATGGTAGTGTGCCCCTTGAGCATACGTGCACACCCTTACAAAGAATACAGCAGTCTGCCACTTTTGTATTTTTTCCATAACAACGTAAAACCAACTATGACATCACGTAAAAGGCGAAACATCACACATTACCATGGCTTGCACAGACTCACACAGTGGGGGGCCATCCTTATCGACGTTCATGGCAAAACGTTATGAATTAGTCATCTTTGCTTGCTAAAGGATCAAACTGAAGGCATCAGTTCTACAAACTGATATAAATTTACACATCAAGTAGTCTTATCCTTTAAGGGAAAAATACAATCAAACAAACAACTTGGTAAGTGCTCACTGGCGATCAGAACGTATTTCTTTGAGAAACATTGGAAGTAGCATGACACAGTTTCAGTATGCATTGTCTGCCAACCAAATATGTATAATTCTTTATGTATAAGTTACCAAACAGACATTGTGGGCCATCCAGGCGATGGTAAATCAAA
Organism: Lepidonotus clava; assembly: GCA_936440205.1. Classification (NCBI taxonomy): domain Eukaryota; kingdom Metazoa; phylum Annelida; class Polychaeta; order Phyllodocida; family Polynoidae; genus Lepidonotus; species Lepidonotus clava. Next base: position 8,173,308 of record OW387148.1, read on the forward strand.
TCAGGGATGACTATTACATGATAGACAGGATTTCCACGCAGGTCTTAAAAGGTCTTGAATACATTTTCTCAAATTTAAGGCCTTAAAAAGGGCTTAACTCAATTGTTCATTTGGGTCTCTGAAAGTTTTGGTAAGTAAAGGTTGTACTAGAGTTTTGGGGTTTATTGCTCAGTCTGGTCTCTTACCTGAAGAAGAAACATATGTTATTACCACGAAACAAGTATTCGGAGGATGGATTGGCAAGTACAATATTTACGGTTGGTGATGAAAAAATTGGTTGGGTTGAGTCATATATCTATCTAGGAGTAGATATTGATAAATACCTGCAAATGAATAGAATGGCAAGTTCAACATACAGTAAGGTAAATAAAAAGTTATATATTCTGAAGCGGATGCGTCCCTATATTACTACATGGACGGCTAACTTGATTTATAAAACTTGTATATTACCATTGTTTGATTATGCTGATTTTTTATTGGATACATGTACTTTAGAACAAACTAACAGACTTGAAGCCTTACAGAAAAGGGCAGTTCTGACTATTGATGCTAAGCAGAGCTTGGGGCAGAAATATGTAGATCTTCTGACAAAATATGGACTTGTACTTCTCTCTCATAGACGAGAGAAACATTTATTATCAGTAATGTACAGGCAAAGCCATAACTATGATCTCCTGGATGATCATAGACCGAATATTGGCTTACGCACTAAGACCAAAATTAAGTTTAAAGTCCCATTTACTCGGCTGACTAAAGTTCAGAACAGTCCTTTTTATAGAGGAATAAAGCTATGGGACAGACTTACCGAAGATGTACAAAGGGCAACAACGAAAGTCAAATTCAAGAAAATGCTGAACTAAAATGCTGTCCTATACTGTTGATGACCGGCACCGTATGGACATGTGATATGCTAAACGATTATATGATATCGAAATTATGTATAGTTCATCCCATCACTTCACCTTGCTCATCTTGTTTGTACCCATCATCATCATTTTATCTTCATAGTTCAGCTGGAAGAACATGGACTTTGTACGTGAAGTTGGCTTAATAAAAAAAAAAAAAAAAAAAAAAAGACTCACAACTATAGAAGTCATGAGTCTTAAGGCCCAGTCTCCATATATGTGATCACCTTCTAACTTAACGTACTTGTCTTGAATCCATAAAACAATCACAAGACAGCAAAGAGAAACATCTTTCTATATATTTAAACTACACTATCGAGTTGACAAGTGACCACTCAAAAGTTTTTTTTAATATGATTTGGGTTAGTTTGTAACAATTTAGTCTCAGGTCCTTAAAGTTGAGTTAAGTTGACTCTTCATATGTGGCAGGGCCTTTGCATAAAACAGAGTGTCCCATCTAAATGTTCTACATAATAATACTATTTTTAGGCAGTATTCATAGATATGCTACACTTATGAACTATATTTTGGTCATAGAAAAATATTACACCTTTAAAGAGGTTTTCCTCCAACATAGTGTTCCCATAAGACAGATTATATCAAAATAAAAATTCATATCATTTGATAATCTTTAACAGGATTCCCAGTAGCCATTAAATGACATGGTGCTACATATGGTAAGAATAAAAGATAAATGATAGTTGTATAACTGATAATCACAAATTACTCCTGAATATATGTGTTTATATGTACATAGACACATGTGAATACAGTATGAATGTATCTTTAAAATCAAAGAAACATTTGGTAATATGCTGACCTCACTGGCTCAGATAGTTATTACTGTTAGCTAGAGATCAATAAGAGATACTACAGAAAAACTGTCAAACAAGTCAACCAGAAATCAGGAAGACAAAAATCAGCATTAACCTACCTGTTTTAGCCAGATATAGAATCAGTTCCCCACTTGTATTTATCCTTTTGTTAACATAAACATGAAAATAAAGATAACGTTTTGATGATAATAATATAACCATAATCATGATAACATGGTGCTAGTAATTGAAACGACAGTTTACAACTATCATCTACTTTGGTACTGTTTTAAGTGTATCTGTATTCTAGTCTATTTATAGAATTTTTATAGAATTATATTATATAGAATCTTTTCAATTACCTTACTTTTTAGAGGTGAAGAACTGCAGGATTGATTAAGGTCAAAACTATCAATTTTGGTACACACATCCCCCGTCCACTGCACCCATCTTACAGAAGTATATGCCGCAGAGTATGAGTATACTGCCTATGTCATGGGAATATTTGATTTTTTCCATATTTTCCGGCCCACTGAAGGTAGGGGCCTGGAATTGATTTTTGGACAGAAAATTCTTTTTTGTCATGCCTATGTCATGCCTATGTCATGTTCAGTCAGCAGATATATTGACATACATCTATTAGCTAGGGCATTTTTAAAGGGGAGCGGGCAAAGTACTCCACCCCACTTTTGTTTGGTCAAATAAGAATTTTCGGGCCCTGAGGGTCTGGTGGAAATCTTAACAATAGGGCACCCCCCCCCTTTTTTTTTTTGAAAATCTGGATCCACCACTCATAGGTGAGAATATATGTGTATAGTACCCATGTTAAATGCAGTCATCAGGTTAATTGATGTATACTGTAGGTACACACACATGTATATAGTCTGCAGTAGGTAATATGTTGGTCTACAAATTCAAGAGGAGAGAGAGCTGACCCTAAATGTACATTTGATTAATTTAATGTTATTTTTCATGAACCATTGCTAAGGAAACCAGAATATGCACTTTCCATGTCATTGTTGTAGACCATACTGAGTTTGATCCCACAAACCTTTGGTGCCCTAGATAAATGTCTGGTCCCCTGAATACACCACGTCAATTAAGAAGTGGACAGGGGCCAACACCAGGAGGGCAGCTGGAATGAAGGCAATGGGTGATGCACTGATCATGTTGGACAGGACTTCAAGGTGGAGCAAGACCCCAATGTAGACAGACAGTGCCATGATGATAACGGTCATTCCATACTGCCTGAACACCTCCTGTCAGACAGCCCTCTCATCTGCCACCTGTCAGCTGGGCACTGCTACTTCTGGTCCAATAGCTTCTGCTTCTGATGCCTCATCCAGTGCTGGGATGTCAGGAGAGAAGTGGGGGTGATCAACATGTACATTGGGTTCAATAAGAATGTAGATTAACTTGAGGATGGGGCAGTCGATGTTGGGGTTGTTTGTATGCTCATCCAGCCCTGGCACATTGCCAAGCTCAGTGACATAGTTATGACATAAGACGGAGTGTGTCGCTGTCCCAGGCATACAACTAAACCTGGTTGACAACCATCTGGTTGACCAGGTCCCTCTTAGTAATAAGCTGAGCAAAACATTATGTAATAGGCTAAGTGGGCTGGGGTGACTGGCAAGACAGGGGTGTCTGGTAAACTAGATCAAGCTTTATAAAATCAGGAAAATTCTCTTTTTTGACAGTAAAAATCTGAAATTTTTGAAATGGCCAGATTATCACCTCGTCTGCTCTTATGCCAAATTTTGAATTTTTCTATTCATTTATTGCATTTTGACAAGTGTTATCAGTTTAGCTACTTTCAGCTTGACCCTTGCGTCTCCAGTAATGGCGGCCCCACGGTGCAACTCTTGATTGAACTATATAGCATTAGTTACAATAATGCATTTATAGTTCAGTATAATGGTCAGCCTGTTATTGCTTATTAGATTTCCTTATCATGTAATCATAGCCTTGTCTACTACATTTTTGCTGTTATCTTTATCAAAAGATGTTTGCAATGTCAATATCGAATCTTGAGATATTTAATGTATCAGGGCTATCATATTAACCACATTGTATCAAATTCTTTCTGTTTGCTTCCCTACACTCAATTCAAGTGGATTATCTTTACTTGTAAGGTAGAAGTTTGGTGAAAGAAATAAGAAAATCTGTCGCATAACTCAGTTTCTGATATTTAAAGGGGTAAAACTTGTTAGGTACCTAACGAATCCCCCCTGCTGTACATCTCCTGGGCCCCTCCTGGTGTGGCATATATGCTAATGGGGCAATACTGGGGTCAGAGAGGGGGGTTAGGTAAGAGGGGTATAATTTACTGACCAATGTCTCTTTAATATAATAGCCTCAACAAAGGAGGGGTGTAACCCTAATTGAGGAACAGCCACAACTTTCAAATCTAACTGAAATATTTTCAAAATAAATTTTCTGGTATGGGTATATGTAGAAGGATATTTCTCTCCATTTTCCCAGCAAAGGGTCTTGGTATGTTCATGTGTTAGCCCATCTATAAAATGAATGGTTAAAATCATTTGTTCCTCAGATATTTGAGAAAAACCCTAATATCCAGGAGACCTTTGAACTGTTGGAATGATAGACCCCCCACTGGGATTATGGCTGTTCCGTCCTTTATCTATCCCCTTTGCCCCTTTAAGGAAGGGACCAGTCATTATCAATTATTGTACAGTTGTGATCCTCACCATCCATATAATCCCCATGCCAATTTCATATGTCTACCTTTATTTGTTTGTATTTTATACACATTTTTCCTAATCCAAAGAAAGTGGTGCTGTCTGCACCTTGTGCAGCTTGTACAGTGCATTTTTCTTTTTGTGACATAACAGTGAACTATAGAGAGGTTAATTATCCATTTAAAGTTAGTGCGTGTAAGTGGTATTTAGTTGTATAGATAATAGCTAGCTCCATTCGCAGTCTCCCTCCTCGTCGACTGCGGTCGTCCAATACATCATTATAGTTCCCTCATCATGTAAGACGTGAACACTCGTTGTGAAAGGATTTGTTGTTTATTATCCAATGTATAGTCGTTCCGTGACAAGAACTCGATTGACCATGATCAGTCCCAAGGTTAGAGTCCCCTCAAACACACTCAGTCAACGCTCCGCGCTCTAACACAATTTCTATATGCCTCTCTCCAGAACCTAGACTGCAGATTAAAGGTCCAACCTTCACAGGATGTTTACTCACACAGTGCGTGCAGCTACTCTGGCTAGCTAAGAGCGGAACACATTATTATATGGCGGTACGTCACACCGTGACTCCTCCCTCATTTCACTACTGTCAAAAGTGAAACATTGGCTTTATGCTGCCCAAACATGGACTGGCCACCCGCGTCAGTACAACAGACAGACAAGGTGAAAAATACAAATCTTAAGAATAACAGAATTTGATTTACGTATTTTCGTTTATGTTTTAGATATCAAAAATGAATGATATATATGCCAAAAAATATGTTAACTTGTTCTGACAATAGATAGAACGACAGCTACCTAATAGTATCAGTGAGCTAACTTCCATGCACGAGAAGATCCAATACACAACATATAAACACTACAATAGTTCACAGGTCCTTAAGGGCATCCATGTTGGCAGCTTTTACCACCACCACCCTGTTACACAAACAGTTGGTATAATCGTATCATAGAGCACAGCCTTTAAATATATATAATCATATATTCTCTGTGGAAACACTAAAATAGGTAGTCAGAAACCTTTTGATTTTTTTTTCAATGCTCTGCGTGAGGCAATTTCAATATAATTTATGACTGCTTAATACAATACACAATTGTAAATGTACTTAAATAAAAATTGAAGAAAGTGAAAAACTACAGTTCATATTACTCCTCTACATAAATGTGTGTATGAATGAATGTACATGTTTATGTATGTTTGTGTATATGTATGTACATATTTAAGTGTGTTTATGTGTCTGTGTATGCATGTGGCCGTGGGCATAACTATAAATTAATATAAATTTTTTGTAACGTAAGTTTTTGTATCTGTCTCTGTCTTAATGATTGTATTTTTTTGTTGCATATGTAATTTACTTGCAAAGAAACACTTCTTTTAAATGCACTCTTTGAATAAGTAGCAACATCTGTTTACTATGGGTAAAAATTATGTTTTAGGATTGATATATTACTTTACCTTATAATAATCAATATCATAGCATCCAAATATGTCAATCTAGTCAGAAAAACGTGTGAGATTGTCCTTATTTTGCAGGAACAAAAGAGAATAGAACAAGGTGTATTATGCACATTTATTTAAAGATACAACTGAAGGCATCCTTGTCAATAAACTAATGTAAATTTGCACATCAATTAGTCTTACCCTTATAGGGAAAAATAATATCACTATAACAACTGTCAGTAAGTGCCCTCTGGTCATGAGACCATATTTCTTAGGGCAAACATATTACAAGTACTATGTCACAGTTTTAGTATACATTTTCTGCATGGCAATATAATTCTGTAAGCTGTTAAAATAAATAGGTGCTGGTGAATCAAATCAAGGATGATCATTACATGAAAGAGCATGACAGTTATACCGATTATGGCCACCAAGGGCTCTGATAGAGCATTCATGGGCGGGTTGAAGAAGAGCTATGCTGAAAGTGATGAACCAAAATAAAGGCAGCTAACAAAATATGTAGTAAAGAAAATCAATCAACAGATCCTATATCAGATACTCTTTAACACCACGGTTTTTTGTGATCGTGAAAGTGTGAGTTGTTGGACCAGAGACACTAATATAGCCAAGGACTGGCCAGTTGTAGAATACTTAAAGAATAGCTCTAGACCCCTAAATTCGACACGGCGACACGGCCCTTTCTTAAATTCGACACTGCGACAGGGGCAATTCTTAAATTTGACATGCGACATGGCACCTAAGGGACAAATGACATGGCCCTTTTCTTAAATTCGACACGGGCCTTAAAAAGATAGAGACAAGGGACAGGATTATTCCTTAAATTCGACACGCGACATGGGTTTTAACTGGGATATAGTGACAGGCGACACGGCCGTTTTTTAAATTCGACATGCGCATGGACCCCCCCCCCCATCCAGACCCCTTAAAGATTCTCCGATGGCATTGTCCAGCCCAGATTTGACCCATCTTGTGCCCATGTGGTACTTGGGTAGAAAGGTCCAGCTATACACTGAGGCTGAATGTGACTGAACTGTTTATTTGAATCTTTGAAAGTTTTGATGTGTAACAGGGAGATAGAACTGGTGTTTATTAAAACTACTCAATCTGGTCTCTATTCTTGAGAAGATTTAAGATTGGACACTCAAGAGTCTCAAGGGCCAGTCTGCATATATGTGATCATCTTCATGACTTAACTAAACTGTCTTGAATACACTATCCAATCACAAGACAGCCATAAGAAACACCCTTTTACATAGTTTAACTATTTTCATTACAACAGATGAAGACTATCCAGTTGACAAATGACTACTCATCAATTTTTTTTAAATCAAGATTTGGGTTATTTTGCCAGTCTCAAATACTAAAAGTTGAAATCAATTGAATCTGTATATTTCACAGGACCACAAGTAGTAAGCTATGTCCTATCTGAACTTCTACGTAATCTTATAGTCTTTATCCATGGGTAGACAATACTTATTTACTACATTATGGTAGCAGACACTAAAGGTATTACAGTTTAAAAATGTTTTCCTCCAACAGAGTGCTCCAATCAGCCAGATTATATATGAATAAATTCATAACATTTGATAATTGTAAACAGGATTTTCAGTTGCCATTACATGACATGAGGCTACATTGTAAGAATAAAAGACAAATGATAGCTGTATAACTACTTATCACAAATAATTCTTGAATATATGTGTATATAAACATAGACGTGTATATATATATGATATGAATGGGTCTTTAATATCAAAGAACCTTTTAGAAATTTGCAGACCTTATAGGCTGACACCACTTGTCAGAGTTAGCATAGATATTCATTAGCTGTTAGCCAGAGATTCATCTATAACAGAGACTACAGAAAAACAGTCAAACAAGTCAACCAGAAATCAGGAAGACATCGGCACTTACTTATCTGTTTAAGCCAGATATAAGATCTATTCCCCACTTGTCATGTTATTATCCTTGATTTTATATAAACTTAGCAGAATGAACATATAGTGATAACAAGGTGCTAGTAGTTGAAACTACAACAACAATACAAAACTTTCTTCCACTTTGGAGCTGTTTTAAGTGTATGTGTTCTTTTAAAAATTCAAACCAGGACCACTTTATTCTATTTGTGATGAAACCTTAAGTGTTTTTCATACAGTTTAATGAATTATCATCAAGTTTCAAACACATTACCCATCAAACCTCAAATGTTAACAGTATGGCTACCTGTTATCTCATGAGTCAAGCAGGAAGAGTGGGGAGTCTTCAGCCACTTATATTCTTATACTTCACTGATAAATAATCCCCTTAAGAGTTTAGTGCTTATCATTTGTTTTTATATATTGCCAGCTATCTCATGAGACAAGCAGGAAGGGTGGGGAATCATCCAGTTTTCATTCTCTATGTTCTTCTACTTGAATGGTAGCTAATCCCCAAAAGAACAAAGGACGTATGATGCGTTTTAAGCTTTCTTCAGACAACCTTGATGCACATGCTATGAAATAAATCCTAAACAGCCCCTAAACTTAAGTCAGTGAACAATATATTTGTATTTCTTTCAAAATACAGTAAAATTCATTTTAATTCTTGTTTTAGGAATTCTTCCTACTATCAGGGCATTTTCCCACATGCTTCAGTTGCATTCAGCTAATAATTTGTCTATGATGGCTCCTCGGTCAAGGTGCCCCTCGGCTCAGGAGACCCCACTCTTTGCCCTATAATATAGATCTACAAATATCACAATCAAGCTTTTCAGACTTCAGCCGCAAGGGCTGATAAGAAACATTTCACTCGGATAATCAAGGCCATGTTTGCTCTGACCGAACCGTTGGACAACATGCCAGATACTTATCACTGCTTACCAGCACCTTTTACTCACGTACAACTTTTGAAGGATCAATGCCTCTTAGACAATTCTATACAGTATCAATCCTTAACTTTCCTCTTTCCTTATAAAGGTTTAACATTAATTTAGTCTCCCCTTATACAGGGTGGAATGGATTTTGTTATTGGTAGATCCGCCTCTTTGGTAAAGACACTTTGTTTAGGAGTGAGTATAGGTGGATGGGGAAGTCTACTTTGTAGAATTTGTTTTAAGATTGCCATAATTCTTGAGATGAAGAAGTGCAGGATTAATTGAGATTGAAACTATCAATTTTGGTCTTCACATCCCAAGTTCCTATGCACCCATCTTACAGGAGTGTATATATGGTGCTAAGTGTATGTGTATACTGCCTATGTAATGTGCAGCCAGCAGGTATATATACGTACATCCATCAGCTATTAGTATGAATATATGTGTATACTGGCTATGTCTATAGGTCTATAGTGAGTGATATCCACATCTACAAATGCACATGCAGAGAGATAACCACCCCTAAAATGTGAATCAGAATACCCAAAAAGGGAACCAGAATACATACTTTCTTCATGATCACAGAGACAATACATAGTTTTTCTTGATGACGCTCTCACAAACCTTTGGTGCCCTAGATAAATCTGCGGTCCCCTGAATACACCACATAGATCAAGAAGAGGATGGGGGCCAAGGTAAGGAGGGCAGCGGGGATGAAGGCGACGGGCGATGCACTGATCATTTTGGACAGGACGTCAAAGTGGAGCAGGACCCCGATGTAGACAGACAATGCCAGGATGATAACGGCCACTCCGTACTGCCCGAACACCCCCTGCTGGACAGCCCCCTCACCTGCCACCTGGCGACCAGCTGCGGCACCACTAACCACTTCTGGTCCAATGGCTTCTGGTTCTGGTGCCACTTCCGATCCTGGGATGTCAGGGCGGAAGTGGGGGTGGTCGACTCGGACGTTGGGGTCAGCAAGATCATAGATGAACTGAAGGATGGGGCAGTCGACGCGGGGGTCATTCACGCGCTCGTCCAGCCCTGGCACGTCACCCAGCTCGGTGAAGTAGTTCTGACATTCGCTGAAGCGTGTGGCTGCCCCGCGCAGAGCGAGTAGGTCTATGAGGGAACTCCTCATCCGATCGTACTGCTGTACCTGGTCATCGCCCATCCGGTCCACAAGGTCCCTCTTGGTGATGAGGCCAAACACCGGCACACCTAAGGGTGAGAAATTTAAAAGAATTTTATGGGTAATTTTCAAAAAAACTAAATCACAACCAGGTCATAGGTGGAGCTACCATGACCTAAATACTTAAGTACAAACACTCAATTCTCAAACAGTCATGAAATTCTATTTCAAAACATGGCCACATTATAAGAGTATTCACTCAATTCTCCCTACCACGGATAGCTGATTTAAAGTATTTTAAGGGCCTGCAGGCTAATTTTGACTGATTTTGTCGAAAAAAATCCTAGGAAAATTATAGAAAGTTATCAAATAATTGTTCTATATCCATCTACAATGAATAAATAATGAGAGCTAGTTTTTCACAATGTTAATCTACAAATAATAACAAAATTCATGAGAATTTTTATACAAAGCATTAGGTCTTGTCGACATATTACCAAGAATGCTTCTTGTTTAAGGCTAATCTGCAGGTATAAATCAAGAAAATGGCTATTCGTGTTCGGGAGAATTATAGGAAAACTATTCTGAAAGAATGTCCTGAGATAACCTAGAAAGTACACTCACATCTTGGGCTAGCATTGCCTCTGACGGCTACCTTTAGTTTTGCAGGTGATAAACATTTAGATATGGCAATAGTAAATGCATAATAGTTCAGTTCATCGTCAGCTTAATATTTCATAGATTTGCTTATCATGAAAACACTTATCCTTATCTACTACATTTTTGTTGTTATCTCTGTTCAACTTGAGGCATATAATGTATCAAGCTTATCATATTGATCACATTGTATCAAAAATTTTCTGTCCGTTTCACACTTCTTATTCCAAGTGGAACAACTTCACCTTTAATGTAACAGATTGGTGAAAGAGAGAGAAGTATCTCATTTCTGAATAAAGGCTTTTTTCCGGTAGTTCAGCCTTCGCAAGTATTATTAACAAAGAAAATGTTCAGTAAATTCGAGAGAAAGTGAGAGCCTAGATGACACTTCTTAATATACAATATACGTAACACCAATTTTGGACTAACATATCATAATTGTGAATAACACTATACACTCCCAAAAGGGGAATGTGTCTGAACAATCTCAATGTATTGATCACCTAAAATAAGTGTATCGTATATCTTATCTCAGCTATTATTGCATGATTGCAAAATGTTTTATTTCAAGTTTGATATATGCACTTATAGAATATAGAGTTCAGCTTATAGAATTTTTTTCGGTATTCTGCCATATGAATCATGCAAATTTAGAGATATGTTGACGTACTGAATGTGTTAGAGTTGCTTAACCAGGGACAGGGAGTTTCAGAATTCATAACCTATCCCAATATGTTAATGTATATCTATACTTTCCTTTTTATACATTTGAGACTACAAATGCTCAATTTGTGAACGATTGTGAAGTGCTTATGCAAGTTACATGGACAGACTTATTCTCATAATGAAATTGCTTTTAAATGCCTTATAAAAGCTGAGGCAACCGATACATTATGTTTACGTGGCCTTATACTTCTCTGGTTACTGAAACTCCAAACTTAAGGGTGGATTCCACGTGGTGACAGGTTTAAAAAGATACATGGGCAACACTGGGAAACATAGGAGAATTGCACAATTGCTCACCTAATATCAAAGATATCATTACTGTGTTGAAGTACTTTCATTAGGTTAAGCATGTTTAAATTTATTGCCTGAGCAATAGCTAGGTAATGTAAATTTTATGGGCGACACAAATGCAATAAATATAAGCTTTTATTGACTATAAAGAATCAGATAGACCCATTAGTCACTTTACGTTCCTACACATATGAAATGTACAGTGGTATGGTACAATGTAAACAGAAATTTGAGTATCTGTATCCATACATTCCAACAAAACAACAGTATCAGCTGGTCATAATAGTAGAAAATGCTAAGTCACTTTCTGTACAATTTAGTAGTAAATATCAGATCTGTTGTGACTAGTAATAGAGCCTCCACATCTGTGAGCACCATATACAACATGGGTAGTTACAACAATGCATAATATTAATATTCACTGGTTAAGCTGAGATTCCTCTTGTATTAATAAGTAATGGATATTAGATCTGTTATGACTAGTAACTGAGTCTCCATATTTGTGAGCACCATTTACAACGTTGTTTTAGGGCAAGCACCGGAATAATGGAGTTGTTGAGCACTGTGGGACAGGTTAACAAAACAGAAAATGTGAAGGGCGAAACACTAGAAATAGAAGCTATTGTTATGACATCAAATAGCACCAGAAAAATCGATTTGTTGAGCACTGGCAGGACAGATTAACAAAACAGAAAATGTGTAGGTTGAGTAAACATACTGAATGAACACTAAAAATAAAAGATATCATTGCAAACACTGGTAGTAACCTAGTTAAAGAAAATGTGCTGCATGAAGCACAGTCATAATTACTCTGCCTTCGCCAGAATGTTAGTTCTCTTGCTATTCATCCTTGTCAGGTAGGACCCAAGACTATGTATTATTGGATAAGATTCTGCTGCCATCATTTCATTAAACATTTCTGTATCTGTTGGGTACAGAATGTCAAGCTGTCAGAATAGTTGTTGCCAACTGTTGCTGGACTTTTGCTATGTTTTTGTTGCCACGTGGAATCCACTCTCAACACACATGTGAAGTACTTTAAGTTTTGTGGTAGTACTTTCTGATTATGGTTGAGGGGAGTAATGAAGATGAAGACAGGAGTAGTATTGAGATGTTGTATTTCAACATGTTGTATGTTGTGTTCTTCAGTCACCGGTTAGAGCATGGCCTCAGGCCAAAGCCCCATGAAATCTTACATATACACAGCTCTGTGTATCCAGCCCCACTGCTCCGAGTGGAGCATTCAAAGTTCCCTCTGCTAGAGCCTCCAGGGCCCTGATTGGCTGTTTAGGCTCCAGGTGGTAGGTGGCTCCACCTGGACCCTATGAGGGTAGTTAGACACTACTTTAAGGGAATAGTTTAGTACTTGTATACAGCTTATGGTATTATATTAATTCTTACCTAATTATATTTATAAATAATATGTTTTAGAGTGTAGATATTAAGGTATGACACATGCTAACTTACTTCTCTTATAGTTGATGCCGTCCTCCTGGGACGACTCGGTGATGGGCTGGGCCGCCTCCGTGATGGCCTTAATCAGGTCCTTAGGGGCCTCCATGTTGGCAGCATTCACTACCACCACCCTGAAACACAACCAGGTAAACATCTAATGGAGCAATTAGGACTAAACGAACCAATACAATGTGAGAATCTGAAATGTATTTCATTCATACAATGTGAGAATATAATTATAGTATATATACATGCATATTATCATTAATATTATGCTTACAATACACAGGGGCAGAACTGGTGGAGGGAGCAAATGGGGCAAGGGCCCCCCCTCGACCCTGGGGACAAAATGTTGGCATCTAAAACTGGAAGATCTGTGTAAATCTTTTTTTCTGCTTTCAAAATCTTTCATTTTTATATGCGGGGTCATGGTTTCCCCCCCCCTACCTTAGAGCACTGGCTCTGGATCCTCCCCTGATGTATAATATATATATAAAAAGAAGGGGTGGGGTTGGGGGTATAAAATGTGCATACATAGTGATAATGAGTGGAAAGCCCCTTTTTAGAGTTCCCCACCTGTCAATGGCAAGCTTGTCGTCACCCGTGGGGTACCGTGCCCTGATAGCCGCCCGGGCAGCCGCCCGGTCCTTGTCACCTAAGGCATGCACATCCAGCATGTTACATGATTTCTAGACCACCACCCCCTTTATATGTGTGTAATTTAAAAGTGAGGAGTTCCCACCCGTCGATGGCCAGCTTATCATCGCCCGTGGGGTACCGTGCCCTGATGGCGGCCGCCCCGTCCTTGTCACCCAAGGTGTGCACAATTGAGCACGTTACATGATTTCTAGACCACGAACCCCTTAATATATGTGTGTACAATAAGAGCGAGGATTGCCCCACCTGTCAATGGCGAGCTTGTCATCGCCCATGGGATACCATTCCCTGATGGCTGCCGCCCCATCCCTGTCACCCAGGGCGTGCACGTCGAGCACGTTACATGATTTCTAGATCCCCCAACCCTTATATATGTGTGTACAATAAGAGCGAGGATTGCCCCATCTGTCAATGGCCAGCATGCGTTGCCCGTGGGGTACTGTTCTGTTATGGCCGCCGCCCCGTCCTTGTCACCCAGGGCGTGCACGTCGAGCACGTTACATGATTTCTAGACCACTATACCCTTTATATGGGTGTATATTAAGAGTAAGAAGTTCCCCACCTGTCGATGGCGAGCTTGTCGTTGCCCGTGGGGTAGCGTGCCCTGGTAGCAGCCGCCCCGTCCTTGTCACCCAGCGTGTGCACGTCGAGCATGTTACATGATTTCTAGACCACTAACCCCTTCATATGTGTGTGCATGTATACTTAATGTGAAGCCCCTTATCAATGAGGATTGCCCCACCTGTCGATGGCCAGCTTGTCGTTGCCCGTGGGGTAGCGTGCCCTGATAGCGGCCGCCCCGTCCTTGTCACCCAGCGTGTGCACGTCGAGCATGTTACATGATTTCTAGACCACTAACCCCTTCATATGTGTGTGCATGTATACTTAATGTGAAACCCCTTATCAATGAGGATTGCCCCACCTGTCGATGGCCAGCTTGTCGTTGCCCGTGGGGTAGCGTGCCCTGATAGCGGCCGCCCCGTCCTTGTCACCCAGCGTGTGCACGTCGAGCATGTTACATGATTTCTATATCTCCCAAACCCCTTTATATGTGTGTACATGTATACTTAATGGAAATCCCCTTACGAGTGGAGAGTTCCCCACCTGTCAATGGCCAGCTTGTCATTGCACGTGGGGTACCGCACCCTGATGGTGGCCGCCCCGTCCTTGTCACCCAGGGCGTTCACGTCGAGCACGTTACATGATTTCTAGACCACTAACCCCTTTATATGTGTGTACATTAAGAATGATGAGTTCCCCACCTGTCAATAGCGAGCTTGTCGTCTCCTGTGGGGTAGCGTTCCCTTATGGCGGCTGCCCCATCCTTGTCGCCCAAGGCATGCACATCAAGCACGTTCTCCTCCAGGGGGATAGCCCCGTACAGCAGGCGCCGCAACACCTCCCGGGTCACGTGGTTGTTCTCGTTGGGCAGCCCACACACGTCGACGAACCTGGGGTAAAGGTAGGGACAATGTTTGTTAGTATATCTAATATACATTTAGTCATCTCGTCATGTACCAGTTATCTTTTCTATACTATGTGTACAGGGGCTATCCAGAAATTGATGGGGAGGGGGGCACTAACATGAATGTACAGGGGGAGGGCCCCCCCCCCCCCCCCAACATGATTCAAAAGGGGAGGGTGGGGTAGGGGGGGGGGCAAGTCCCGTCCGGTCCCCCCCCGGATCCGCCCCTGTTAATATATGTATATGTGCATATATGTATATATGTGTGTGTGCATATATGTTTATATATATATATGTATATATATATATGTATATATATATGTATATACATATGTGACTTTCTCTGCAAAAAGCAGTCTTATGGCCTGGAATATTGAATAGAGAATATATGTCTTTGGGATTCCAATACTGAAAGAATTGTGTTAATATTCCTATTAGAAGAAAAGTTACATTTATTTGAATATGCTAAGGTTAGATGGGATAAATCTCGTAAAATGGGCGAGCTTCTGATATTTTTTAAGATAAAACACAAACAAACTTGGGCCGAAAATTGAAATGCCAAATATAATTTCATAAAATATACTGCCATTTCTTTTCTATTTGAGATATCTAGTATCTGTTTTTTGCATAACATAGCCAAGGAATCCATAAATTAAGAATTCCTACTTTCAGAAATCTCTTTTTATTCCATGGTTACCATGGAAACCATTATTTACATGGTGGTAGCCTTAGCTGGTTTGGCCATTCCATCAACATTCCAGTTACTATGGCAACCGTATGCAAAAAATCTTAATTTTTTCATTATTAATGAAAACTATGGAAAATTTCATTTTGGGTATAAATTATGCTTATTTTTCTTATTTTCATGATTCCTAAGCTAAATATAAGCTCTAGAGCTATATATATGCATATCCATAAGGCTGGAAATCCCAGAAACTGTCACATATATATATATACATATATATATACATATATATATACTGTACTGACGCGAGTGGCCAGTCCATGTTTGGGCAGCATAACGCGAGCTTAGAAGCGCACGTGTAGGCCAATGTTTCACTTTGACAGTAGTGAAATGAGGGAGGAGTTACGGTGTGACGTACCACCATATAATAATGTGTTCCGCTCTTAACTAGCCAGAGTAGCTGCACGCACTGTGTGAGTAAACATCCTGTGAAGGTTGGACCTTTAATCTGCAGTCTAGGTTCTGGAGAGAGGCATATAGAAATTGTGTTAGAGCGCGGAGCGTTGACTGAATATGTTTGAGGGGACTCTAACCTTGGGACTGATCATGGTCAATCGATTTCTTGTCATGGAACGACTAGACATTGGATAATAAACAACAAATCCTTTCACAACGAGTGTTCACGTCTTACATGATGAGGGAACTATAATGATGTATTGGACGACCGCAGTCGACGAGGAGGGAGACTGCGAATGGAGCTAGCTATTATCTATACAACGAAAATATCACATGCACGCACTAACTTTAAATGGATAATTAACCTCTCTATAGTTCAATACATATATATATACATATATATATATACATATATATATATATACATATATATATATATACATATATATCATGTGCGTGTAAAGACGTTGTGCAGTTGGTGATCGATTTATGAGCAATTCGTATTCTAATTCTGAAGCATCTAGCATGTCTTTATCTGGCAATTACACTAATACAAATCTCACTTAATCATAATCAACCATCATAATTGTCTATAGTAACATTTTTTTGAATTACTGCATTGTCACGTAGTCACCTCCTGGTGATCACCAAAAAGTGATCACGTGACATTATCTGCACAAGGGCTATAATCATGTGATTATATGTGTATATATACTGTTTATGTATATACATATAGGCCTATACGTATATATATAATTTAATGATTACGCAATATAATACTATAATGTAATGCTTTGATGAACAATTTTGAACTAGCTATAGAAAAACTATAAAGAGTCAATTCATTTGAATGTACAGTTATACAGATTAACGTGTGTGGAGGATGTGCAGGGCAAGCTGCAGGGGATTAGTGTAAGTGTACTCAGATTAGGACTCTACCTCTAACACACACCATTACCAGACTACCACTGGTCATCCAACCCCTCTCCCACGGATCCACGTAGGCCTATGGTGTGTGTTCTTTTTTAAAAAAAATTTTTGAAAATCTTCAGACGAATCTGTTCTTCCAGACATCACAGTGATATATAAATCAATACAAACAAATTCTTGATAACTTTGACTAAACTATGTGATGAAAACATGAGCGATGATCGAAATATACAATGAGTAATAATGATATTCGGATGATTATGATGGGATCCCTCCCTAAATTAGATCATTTATAAATGAGAATTACTTGGTTTTAGGCAGATACCCCTGACACGCCAACCCCAATCTCTCATAAGAGTACCTAACCAGTCACTGAAGACGCCAGACCTGTCTCAGACTTGCTCATTTCTCTCCTAAAGTCATTGTCCGAGTCAGGGCACCCATCACTGTTTTCTATAGTTTCAGTGATCGGATAGTGATTCTATGGGCAATACGCTGGGTTTCTAACTACGATGACTGTTACGTTCAGTGTGAAAGTACAAAAAACGTCTGACATTAGTCACTTCCTGGTTAGAACCCACTTCGGCTTATGAGATATGAGGGAAAATCAGTATAAAACAAGAACAATACCGATTGGGTAGGACAGTGTAAAAACGCTCTTGGGAGGGAAAACGTCGTTCATCATAATGAAGTATTCCTAAAGCCCCATCCCCACTAAGCGACTTTTACACAATCAGAAAACAGATCTGCGCTAAAGTTAGCTGATTCTCAAGGTAGCCTGTTAGTAAAGTGTATTTGAATGTGCATGTTTGATGTCAATTGGTGTTAAAATCGGCCGATTCTAGAGGTAGAATCAGCCGATTTTAACACCAATCTGTCGCCACATTGTGTAAAAATGTCCCAGTGGGTATGGGGCTTTAGGATAGCACAACGCTTCCTATTGCAACACTTATGAGGGAGGGGGTTCCGCCGGCACACTGTTGACTAACACACTTCTTCTTCCAATACTTTCTATTTAGTTTTTCTTTTACAATGTTTTGCAACTTTCAGGCTGCAAATTACACAGAGTATCATACTCCTCACCGTCCCTGACTGCCTAACTACACAAACACAGAAAATGTCAATCAATCTTCATAATCATGTGCAATTTAGCAACAGGCAGTCACCGCATCCAGACTACTACCTGGACCACACACGGGATAAGCAAGAAACTCCCAAACTACAAAATTACAAAGCCAAATTGCATAGTTTCCTGGATGTCCTATACTGGAGGGAAAACGTACTTTTTTCTTTTCTTTTCTTATCAAAGTACGCTTCCCACTCCAAAAATGGTGCGCTAGATTTCTATTAGTTTCAGTATCAGGTTTTTTGGTTCTCATGAACCTACACTAGACTGAAATCCAACAATCGATGTGAAAATACTGGAGACGATAGTTTCTCTATCTGGTCTATCTCTGTAAATATTGCTTTTTCTTTTGGTCGTTAAATGAGCAGATGGACACAATGCCCCGTATGGTTGTGCCCGATATATCCTTACATTGATTTTGAAATCCAGCCCCTGCTGATTTTGTTAGTAAATTTTTATATTTTTTTTCTTCTTCTTCTTCTTCTTTTTTTTTTTTTTTTTTAATCAAAAGGGGCCTTCCATTAAGTACGAACGCATCATGGGGGGGATCTGAAATTTTTGAAATTTGCATGCGTTCTTATACAAATCTAATGTGTTTTTTTTTTATTATTCGGGGGATAGGTTGGTGGGGGATCTGAATTTTCTTTTAAAAAAATACGTACTAAATGGAAGGCCCCTAAAGCTTGACAAAACTGCTATAAATAAGGACCATGCCTAAATCCCCCACTTTCATATACTACTTACGTTGCTGGCTTTTTACTGACCAAAGAAATTGGTATGCAGTGGTTGATGCATAGACTGGACACTTCTTTGGAAATGATTACTTCAAAATGACACATACCTATATGGATACGGATAACCACCTTACTGTTCAATCTGCATATAGAACCCATCTGTCCTGATTAATTGATCAAGAGAAGAATGTTTTTGGTGTGTGTGGGTGTGTGTGTGTGTGGGGGGGGGGGGGGTTACGAAACTTTAGGGAAAACTGCTGTTTTGGTTTCCTGTGTGACTCAAATGCATAAAGCTACCCAATGAAGTGCAGTGGGCATAGGGAAACATACAAAGTCAATTAGCTGATAAATCCTCAAGGACCGGAACTACAATGGTTAGAACCGGAAGTACATCAAAAACAATTAAATGAAAATCATTAGTTTTGAGAAAATTAAATGCAATACGATTTAAAGGAAACCTTGCACATAATTTATTGCTAAGTATTTTCTTTATGATTTTCTCCCATCATAAGATATGTGTCATGAACTATTGGTAATAGAAATATTTTAAGGATATTCCAAATATTGAGGTAGTTAGAAGACTTTTATATTTGGTCTTTTTTATGTATTTTTAAGGGAAATTCTCTAATTTGTGACGTCACACGGACACTAATTGGGGATCCCCAGCCTTTATAAAAGGGAATCCCCAACCCTCAAAGGTGTATAGAAAGAAATTTTAGGTTTAGCATTGAATATTTATATTAGGCCACATACAGGCTATAAATATGTGTATCTTTTACTAACAAAGATTCATTCAATTACATGATATTCCCAATTTATTTCTAAAGGGATTCCCCTTTATTATGACGTAGCAAGGACAGAAATGAATTGCCAAAAACTAGGGAATTCCCTATTTTTATTTTATTTTCCTTACAATTCATTAGTACTTCAACATTTTACAATTTTTTCGTTTGAAATACTTATAGAATGCCGACTAGAACTTAATTAAAAAAAAAAAAAAAGCTTTTGGAAATTTATGTGCAAGGAACCCTTTAATATAGTAAAAACAATCTTCCGCCTGCTTTTTTTTTTGAAATATAAAAGATATAGAATGGAAGATTTTTTTAAACTAATGTTTGAAAACAAGAACACGCAAAAAAACACAGTTCCCGCCTAGGCCCTATAGCCCCACCTTGTGGCGACCCGGCGGAGCGTCTCCTCTTGCTTCTTGGCCCTCCTGCTGGCCCCAGCATCAGACCCCTCCTCCACCTCCACCTCCTCGTCCTCGTCCTCCTCCACCTCCCCGGGCCCCAGCCGGTCCGGGTCGTCCTCCCCGGGGTCGACCAGGTTCACCCGCCGCAGGTAGGCCGTGATGTTGGTGCGGCCCTCACCCGCACTGCCCCCGGTCTGCACGTACTGACCCCACTCCTGCAACAGGGGGCAAAGTGGGTTCGATTGGTTTTTTCCTCTTTTTTTATAAAAAAAATTGTTTCTTTTAATTCTTTATTTCCACAATGCTCAAGGTGCTTCCAAATGGTTACAATTATCATGCTAAACAGAGGACCTGTAATAGGCTAATAACCATATGGAAAATAAAAGTAAATATGGTAAAAATTTTCAGGTGTATGATCAAGGACTATCTTAAAGTCTGCTGATTAAGAAAGGACTGGTTTTGTTGATGTGACTTTATTTCATAAAGATTCAAAGGGATCTGATTATAGCGTTATGAGTGTTTAAATATACTACAAAGAAAAAAATCACAAGCTAAGGATCAAGCATCAAGGTACTCTATAGTAATATTTAGATAATTTAAAATATGGTATGAATTTTCAGGTGCATGATCGAGGACTATCTATATTCCTTAAATCTTCATCACAGAAGAGGTCCACTGAGGTCTCAATTCATACACTTTACTATATCATGACAGTGCTAACACAACTCATGGATCTGGGGGCACAGTGGTCTGTCGAGCTCAGACCCACTGTTTCCCAAAGTGTTATTATGTAAGAGGCATCTAGGTCATGGAAGGACTAAGAGCACAGTGGGTTAGTCGTACTGGTCATAGTTTGGTCATTTTATATGTGGTTTGGATTTTCAGGTGCATGAGCAAGCAAGGACTATGTAGTATAAACAATGACATACGACAGGGCAATTATTAAAATCGCTTCTGTACCCCTTCTTCATCTGTATGTAGGCCTATGTATGTATGTATGTATGTATGTATGTATGTAGATCTATGTATGTATGTATGTATGTATGTATGCTATATAATGTATGTATGTAGGCCCTATTTATGTATATGTATGTATGTATGCATGCATGCATGTATATAGGCCCCCTACGTATTATGTATGTATATATGCACACACGCATGTTTGTGTGTGTATTATATATGTGCATGTATGTGTGTGCATGTATGTACATGTATACATACATGCACACATACATGTATGTGTGCATGTAGGCCCACTATGTACAGATGTATGTATATATTTATGTATGCATGTATGTTTGTATGTTTGTTTGTATGTATGTATAACATGTATGTATGTATGTATGTATGTATGTATGTATGTATGTATGTATGTATGTAGGCCTATAGTATGTAGGCCTATGTATATAGGCCTATATACCTATTTCTACATACATAATATACCCATATACATATGTTATATATTTTATATTATTAACATAGGCCTATATGTACGTTAACATAAGAGTTAGTCTATAATCTGTCTACATTCAACTACTCCCTCACCTTGCGGAATGCCCGGATAGCGGAGTTCAGGAAGCAGGACTTGCCGACGCCGGCCGGCCCCACCAGCAGCACGTTCAGCGGCTTCCGCCGCAACCGGAAGTCGAGCAGACGCTGTCGGAGCGCGTCCCTCAGGCGGTCTGCGCGCGCCTCCGTCGGCATGGCCGCGCCGGAAGTGAAGGGGCGAAGTACCCGGATGCTGTCCGAGTCGGCCTCGCAGTAGGACGGCGGGGAGGGGTCAACGTGGGTGAAGGTCAGGTCAAGGTCGTCCGCCGACTTGGTCTTGGACATAGTCAGACTGGGTGGAAAAAACGGGGTGAGATAAAATGTGTAGGCCTATTATGCTGAAGTGTGCTATTCTATAAGTGTTCCCATTATTCAATTTTGTAATTACAAAATATTATTCATAAGATTTGACCATTAAGTGATTTAAAGTATAAATATGTGCTACCCATTGTTTTAGGTACAAAAGCAGTTTAAAGTGGGGCTCTTGATTGTAAGGGGGGGGGGGGGGGTCTCAATGTCGAATATCGAACTTAAGAAATGGCAATGTCGCCCTGTAGAGGCCTGTAGAATTTAAGGGTCGAGGCCATTATAGTGTCAAAGACCACATTAAAGAGAGAGTAAAGATGTAGGTAGATGGTCTAATATGTTACAATTCCCAACTGTTCCATGTACTTAAGGCCTTAGTGACAAGACGTTGAGGCAAACATACATGTACTTGCGACACCTAAATGTAGCACACTCATAGATAAGCGTCAAGGACATGCGGTCCCCCTTATCTAGAACATCACAAATTAAAACTTGCTGATTCATCGTACATACATGTATGTATTAAAGAAACCAGTGAATATTTAATTCTTGTCATCTCACTCTTTACAGCTTAGATCTAATGCCCAGGGACGGAGAGACGCCTCCCCCCCCCCTTATTTTGGTCAAATTTAGTATTTTTTAGTATGAAACATTTTAGCCCCTGGAGAATACCTGGAGGGGGTGCCTCATATATTTATGTAAGTGCATGCCCCTTTTTTGATACCTCTGGATCCGTGCCCATATAGAAATATGTGATGTTTATCTTCCGGTGGTTGAATGGTTCATGTGATAAACGTGATTTAGTTTTAAGAAACGTCTGTACCTCTGATCCTAAGGAAGACACAAAGCTGCGTGTGACGTCACACAAAGGGTCGTTATTTCAAAATTTCGAAATTATAATTTACTTTAAAATTGATTACCATATTACTCTAAATGTTATAGGAAAACACATACGGATAATTACACTAAAATTCTAAAATTGTTATTTCATCTGTTTGTGCTGTCAAACTTCACAGACAGATGCACTCTGCAAGGTGCATCAGGTGCAGGAAGGAACAAGCTCTACTATTCAGAAAATTGACATAAAAATGAAAGTGTTATAGGTATATGGATATAGGCCTACACATTGGCATGAATATTCCCTGGACTGGAAGTATCATGACAATTTATATATTGTTTTGCAGTCACTGGCCTCTCTCTTTAAGTACCAAAATGTACATAGATCTAACATTGCCCATTGGTTAAAATAAATTTATCATTGGGAAACAATTTTCTCATTACCTCTACTGTCAGAATCAACTGCCTGACATAGTTTACAGAGAAGTTTTCGTGAATCTAGAATTTTAAAGCCAGGAAAAATTGAAGCTGATTTACACAGTTCGCTATAAGGTGCCTGCAAACACTGTTATCTATAAGCTCGGTCCAAAGAATTACAGACTGTGTCTTTTTATAGACCGCCACGCGACCTCTATTCGTCCCCCCCCCCCTCAAACTTCCCCTATGCAAAATACTTTATCTATGTTTCATGTCTGGCCTTAGCTGGCAGTAACCAAGTACACAGTAACCAGGGCTGGGCCTGTCCCGAGCACGTACGCTGTTAACCCTCCGATCACCATGTCTTTTACAGATCGTGAACGTTCAACTAGTGCCACACCGTTAACCCTTTGACTTCCGCTGCACAAAAACACCAAGTGGCGATGATCTACAAGGAATGCCATAGTAAACAAGGGTGTCCTTGTCGATTTCTTTTTAAAAAGACATGACTGTCATCGACAAACCTCTTCAATCCTTTAAGTTTGATTTGAAATTGTTAACCACTATTGCTGTAATTCTCCGTTTGATTTTGGTATTCACAGAATTAAAACTGAACGGCTACAATTTTATCTAGCTTTGCTATGGGAACAAGGATGAGACATTGAAGACAACCCATTGGATACCCACTGAATGGGACAAAACGCAAAAAAAACTATCTTTGTTTATAGTGGTAAATATAAAGGGTGTTGATGGGGGGTCACTGCGAATTTAATTAATGTCACTATATTTTCATTGTCAAGTTGATTTTGGACGGCCAATGTCACTTGTTGAATTTAACAAATGGCCAATGTCATGTCGTTTATTTCTGTCACTAAGCCTCATGTCGCATTTTGAATTTAAGAAAAGGCCATTTGGGGTCTTTACCCATAATATAGCAATTCCAAAAAATGGGTATATTTAGTAACATTTGTCATCTTGGTCATATATACCTGTAGGCTTTGACAGGTCAGTATAACCTGCTAAATACATGCGGGTTCCACCTTCTTTCTTCATGCTCCCTTTACACATTGTTT
The DNA here is from genome assembly GCA_936440205.1 of Lepidonotus clava. Lineage (NCBI taxonomy): Eukaryota > Metazoa > Annelida > Polychaeta > Phyllodocida > Polynoidae > Lepidonotus > Lepidonotus clava. The sequence continues at coordinate 8,197,751 of OW387148.1, forward strand.
ACTAAGTTGGAATTATCCGCGTCCCTACCCTTCTACATAAGACTGAAATCGCTCATCTGAATCGTCGAAATGAAATATGGTAATCAGGGGGCTGATCAGACATGCCTGTGTAGAGCTTCCTGACGCATCTTTATAGATACATTGAGCATGCTATCTTGAAGTATCATCTTTACAGTACCTGACGATAATGCAATGCGGTTCTATTGGTATTTGCTTTGGTAAACGGTAATGTAAGCCTCTATCATTATTCGTTTATGTAACCTGTGGTTAACTATAAATGCGACTTGGGAGTCGACTTCATACATGCATGCATCATACGGCCCCACACAGTGTATATTTCATTCATGCATGAGCAGCAACGTTTGAATAGATCCCGGTCCCTAGGCTGAAGGGCTGTATCCTGGCATATTCTGTAGCCTATATAGGTAGAGGTATACAAAGAAACTACAATATTAAAACGGGGATATTTCAAGCGTACCATTTACCATAAGTCATGCAGCATAAGCTAAGGGTGTCATATTGTATGACATACGAAGATATCTGTTTTACTATTAGAGGGCTTGCAAGGATCTCAGCGTATACATGTGCGGCACAGCGAGTGTATGTACGGTTAATTTTATTTGTGTGTGTGGCTGATTTAGGGGTAATCCTTAAAAAACAACCCCAAAACACGAAATTATAATCTGCTCGAATATGTAAAACCATATGCGATAAAGACATGTTTTTCGTGCCAATATATCTATGACAATTATGTGCAAACACGTCCAATCTTTACGTATACTAAAGGATTAGACACAAAAGTGTGTTGCAAGTGTTTTTCAGGCAAGTGCAATGATCCGTACTGCACGATTGTTTAAAAGAACCTAAGACAGATGTCGACGCATGACTAGACACAAGACTTGCTCAACTTGCTTATCAATCATTTATACATGCAGCTCCACAGCTGGCACGCTAGACCGAAGAACTGTCTAAGCTGTAGAGCATAGTTTAGATCCTCGAGTTTAGTTTAATATGCATTTTTTAAAGCATGAAGTGAACGTATATATATGTATAGGAGGCAGGAGGCGTGCACGAGTAAAAGTCTTTAAAGCACACAGTGTGTGGAGCAGCCCCTCCCCCTCCCCCAGGGAATTTTTTTAAAAAAGGTTCCTCCTCTCCTTAATAATTCACTATAAGGAAACTTAAAGATTGTAAGCAAATGTTGAAAAGTTCCAATTGGGGAACCTCGCCACCCCCTTGTGTATGTAGGAATTACTAAAATTCTAAGCAAATGTTTAACTTACGCCATCTCCCCACAAAAGAACATGTGTAGGACTTGTGGAGACAAACCATGCCATGCAAACTGCTTACAAGATGGTGGAACAAAAGATTAGTCTAACCAAAACTAAAGTGTGCATGAGGATATGAAACTACGGGTATGGAGAGTAGTTAATATAAGCCAAGCAATACAATACAATAACATAGTTTCACTCACAGCCCCCACTGAGGCAAATAAAAGAGATAGGTTAGAGCCGATAGTTACATGGTATTCCTGATGAACAATAGCCAATGCTGCAACTAATATAAGCCATGATACCAATAGATGCATGTGCTATTACCAGAGTCATTATAGTGTACATGATGGGAAATTGGAATACATTGAATTACAAATTAAATTTTCATTTTTAGACACCAGAAGAGAGTCCAAGAATCTTTATCGAGGGATTGGAGGGGGCGGGGCGCCCTTATTAAGAAATTATAAGTGAAAAAAAGATATTGGAGCCCTCCCCCCCAACATCATTCATCACTGGGTAAGGCCTTCGTAATGGTCTGGTAAAAAGAGAGGTAATTACGTTTTTAGCAGAAATGTCGGTGAAAAGTCTTTTTTATTTTGTAGAACGATTATGTATCCTCCTTATTTACTTAATTAAGTAAGAGCTAGGGGCTGTGATTGGGGTTGAGAACTTATAGAAAAAGTCTCAGTGCTACTTCCGTGTGTACATGCAAATTGTATAATAGGCCTATATACGAAAAAATACTATATTTAGTAGAATAGGAGGGTTTGGGCCCCCTCCTAGACTCTGATGGATTGCTTTTTGTTTATCTTTTTTCTGTTGATCGGTGGATCAATTCAGTCTGATCCTTACGGAATACTTCACAACCATCAGAATAGGAACAATCAACAGACTCAAACTGCGCAGGATGGAATACAACTTAAAGCTGGAGTCTCCCATAACGAAACAATGACCTGATTGACCTTGACACCATTCAGGGACAAAACGAAAGCAAAATATCACTGTCTGGTGAGAACTGGAAACAACCTACCTGGGAATCGGCGGGGTCTGTGGGGGGAATATTAGTACTGGGATTCCGTATACGGACCGGTCGATGTCTGACAGCTGTGTGTATGTGTCTGGCCGTGTAGGGAGCAGCTAGCCCTGCCTCCTCAGACCTGTCCTCTCGCCTCTAGATACTGATATGATGACTCCCCCTAAGGGTGGAGGAACAAAACCAGGGTCCTGTCCCAGGGATGTGAAACTGATCCTGACCAATGGGCGGCGGAGACGTAGCCTAGACTGGCCTTAGGATGATTCACCTTAAAGGTTTGTTTTCATCATGGCTGCGCGCGGTGACGCTTGTAGTGGTGGTGGTGGTAGTTCCCGGGTGCTATTTATAGAACGGCGGGGATCCAAACAGAACTGTGGGATCCAGGCGGGGACTTCATAGTGTCAATGGTGAAGTATTGTAGCGCTCCCCGGGCTACGTTACTGGGGAAAAAGACCCAGGCGATCACAGGGATTGGCGGTTGTTGACAAATGACCAGACAATGCAACTTTTAGGTTAAATAAAGTTTATTTAGATAACTCTTTTGTTACAATAATACTCCGAGTAAATAAACAGACCAAATACAAAATGGTTTACAAATATCTGACAATGTTTCCAGAATAAGTTCTGAACCACAATATAAAAATACTAGGTTACAGAATAAAGTTCACAAAATACCCTTTGACAAAAAGGCAAATTCCTTTTAATAAAAAGGCTAAATACCAAGTCTGCTTTAGGGGAAAACTCTACAAAACTTGTGGGGCAAACCATCAAATTCACCTATTCTTAAAAAGAACTAGGTATAACTTTCTCAGTCTAAAAAGACATGAGCAACACAGGCCACCACAAAGTCTCACAAACAAACCAGGGTTACCTTCTCAGGTCAGAACCCTATACCAGCCAACCAGGCTATAACACCACAGTGAGACTAAATCCAGTCTCCAACCAGGAGGGCAAGTGGGACCTTCTATAAAGGGTAAAGAGGAGCTAAACCAGGGCTCCCACCCAGAAGGCAGTAGAGCCAGGTGAGTGAACTAAGAGTTCCAACTCCCACCTGACTCCCCACAGGAGTGAAGCTCTGAGGCTGAAACAGCCCCTTTTATATGAAAGGCTGCCCTCAGCTGATTGGTCAACTCTCCTGATTGGCCCACTGCCCAACCCTCATCTGCATACTACTTATTCCTACTGATACTACTCCTACTCCTACTACTGCTGCTACCAGCACTGACCTGCCACCAAGTGAGTAAAGTTCACACTAGCCCAATCTAAGGGGCCACAACACAGAATAACAAATCCTAAAATACATCAACATAAAGAGAACTTTCAAGCTAGAAATCATGAAATACACATCATAGAAACATGTTATTTTTGAATGAAATACTCTATTAAGTCTTCAAAAACCAAGGGAACATAGGGGACCCCCTGAAGGTAGGAGAAACCCCCTAAAAGTTGGCAATCAAGACCTGGGGTCGCCACACGCCCCCCTCCTTGGACCAACGCGCCCTCGCGTTGTTACACAAAAAAAACAGTCCAAAATACATCAAAATACATGCACAGTACAAAATACATAAACAGTATAAAATACATAAAACAGTATAAAATACATAAAACAGTATAAAATACATAAAACAGTACAAAATACATGAACTCTACACTGTTTCCACAAGTTCAGTACAGAACTAGGAATTAATACACATAAAATTCTCCTTGCAAGATAAAAGTCTCTTTGGTGATTTCTATATCCTTATGTCCTTAAGTTGATCAGACTGTCCTTAGTCTTCCTTAGTCTTGAGCTCCTGTCAAAGTCCTGGTGAGTACCAGCCACAATGCCAGCTTCGCCCATGGTCACGGTGTTCTTCCAGACAGCACATCTCCAGACAACACATCTCTCCCAAACCAAAATCTCAAAAAGCAAAATTCAGCACTTCCAGGATCAATATCCAAGGTAGATAATGCACACAGGGATTTCAAGGTTATCAGCATACCAGAGGGATACCAGAACCTGCTCAAAGCAAAGGTTTGTCACCCATCATGCTGACCTTACATCTTCCCATCTCTCACTACTCAGTGAACTACAAACGTAACAATGAGCTACGCGAACCACTGTTTAACAGCAAACAAACTGCTTGTTCTGAACAAGTAAGCTTTTCAGATGACAGTCCGCCTGCCAATTCCTCCTGATCAGACTTAAAGGGCAATTCCCCCTTCAGATCAAACAGCACATCATCAACCAGTCCATCAGAACATGCAAGCCTCCCAGCAACAATACCTCTATTGTAAATCTGGAATCCAGCTTTGAGGGCAAATCCCTCTCCATCCTGGGTAGTGAATCACCTCGCCAGAACCTCCAGAGAACATGCATATAAGCCTCCCAGCAACAGTACCCCTGTTGTAAATCTGGAATACAGCTTGAGGGTAACTGCCCTCTCCATCCTAGGTAGTGAATCACACATCAATCCCTCCAGAATATGCATGCAAGCCTCCCAGCAACAGTACCCCTGTTATCTGGAATCCAGCTTGAGGGCAACCCGGCCCTCCTCCATCCTGGGTAGTGAATCACCTCGCCAGAATCTCCAGGACATGTGAGCTTACCAGGTAACAGTCCCCCTGTCAGTCCTGGTCCAGTTCAAGGGGTCACTCCCCTCTCCAATCTGGTTATGAACAACTAACTGTCCCTACAGGTCACGTGAGCTACCTAGACAACAGACCCACTGTTCGAAATTCTAGGCAAAACTCTTTAAAGCAAACCATTTCACATCTGAGCACCTTTTGTAAGGGCACATCATTCCTTTGATAAGTCCTCTCAAACCAAATCTCACAGTCATCGAAACACACCTTACAAAAGCTTTGAAAACAATATTAAAGAACTCCACCTTAAATATCTGCCTTCCAAAATACCAAATCTGATTGATTTCACCTTCTCTAAGTACTTTCCTCTGATTTCACCTTCCCTAGATTACTTTCATCTGATTTCACCTTCTCTAGGTTACTTTCCTCTGATTTCACCTTCCATAGGTTACTTTCCTATCAAAACAAGGCACACTCAATAGTAAACAACCAGCTACCCGCTGGCGATGAGCCTTCACTTACTCATACTTCATTCACAATCAGGAATCTACCTGAAACCATAGGACATAAGAGCTTTCACCTAGCTCAACTCAACCAAAATCAGGAGTCCTCCTGAAACTACAGCTCACATCTCAAAACAATCATGAATCCACCTGTAGCTACAGGAAACAAGAGCTTTCACCTAGCTCATAACTAAAACTATCAGGAATCCACCTGAAACTATACAAATCAAGAGCTTTAACTCAGCTCACATCTAAAACTATCAGGTATCCACCTGAAACTACAAATCAAGAGCTTTCAACTAGCTCACGACTCCAAAAATAATCAAAGCTCACCCTGAAACACAGGGGCAACAACTTTCCACATCAAAAAATCTCTCTTTCCACAGGAATCATCTCTCTGTTTCCACCTTTCGAGCACACAGCAAAAGCATCATCATGTGTATCATAGGCCGTGGGAGAATCCACATGCCTTATTCCATGGTCATCTGGGCCAGCTGTGCCATCCTGTGACCCAGCAACAGAAAAAATGGTTGTCAACACTGACAGAGGAAGGTGTGCCCCAGCCACTGTCAAAGCAGGAGGGTAAAACACCTTGTCCCTGCATATCAATATCATTAGGCAAGCCACCAGCATGACTAATTAAATACAAAAGCACCAACAGCCAAATAAAACTCCTGTTCAGGAAATCCATCCTAATTCCTAGGATATAACCAGTCAATAACAACCAGACTTCTTAGCTCTAGGCTGTTAGTCTCAATAAGCCGCTTCACTTAAAACAAGTCAGAAAACAGAGTTCTGAACAAATAATGCCTTCTCGTTGTGTTTAACTTCAAATTCTAGATATCAATGGTCATGTCACAACGTTACCAATCCTGGTCACGGCACCAAAACTGTAGCGCTCCCCGGGCTACGTTACTGGGGAAAAAGACCCAGGCGATCACAGGGATTGGCGGTTGTTGACAAATGACCAGACAATGCAACTTTTAGGTTAAATAAAGTTTATTTAGATAACTCTTTTGTTACAATAATACTCCGAGTAAATAAACAGACCAAATACAAAATGGTTTACAAATATCTGACAATGTTTCCAGAATAAGTTCTGAACCACAATATAAAAATACTAGGTTACAGAATAAAGTTCACAAAATACCCTTTGACAAAAAGGCAAATTCCTTTTAATAAAAAGGCTAAATACCAAGTCTGCTTTAGGGGAAAACTCTACAAAACTTGTGGGGCAAACCATCAAATTCACCTATTCTTAAAAAGAACTAGGTATAACTTTCTCAGTCTAAAAAGACATGAGCAACACAGGCCACCACAAAGTCTCACAAACAAACCAGGGTTACCTTCTCAGGTCAGAACCCTATACCAGCCAACCAGGCTATAACACCACAGTGAGACTAAATCCAGTCTCCAACCAGGAGGGCAAGTGGGACCTTCTATAAAGGGTAAAGAGGAGCTAAACCAGGGCTCCCACCCAGAAGGCAGTAGAGCCAGGTGAGTGAACTAAGAGTTCCAACTCCCACCTGACTCCCCACAGGAGTGAAGCTCTGAGGCTGAAACAGCCCCTTTTATATGAAAGGCTGCCCTCAGCTGATTGGTCAACTCTCCTGATTGGCCCACTGCCCAACCCTCATCTGCATACTACTTCTTCCTACTGATACTACTCCTACTCCTACTACTGCTGCTACCAGCACTGACCTGCCACCAAGTGAGTAAAGTTCACACTAGCCCAATCTAAGGGGCCACAACACAGAATAACAAATCCTAAAATACATCAACATAAAGAGAACTTTCAAGCTAGAAATCATGAAATACACATCATAGAAACATGTTATTTTTGAATGAAATACTCTATTAAGTCTTCAAAAACCAAGGGAACATAGGGGACCCCCTGAAGGTAGGAGAAACCCCCTAAAAGTCGGCAATCAAGACCTGGGGTCGCCACAGTATCATAAAGAGCTGTTGTGGCACCTCGTTGGCGTCATTCATGAATGTAATTATGCTGCCCATATTTTGAAAAAATAAAGCGGAGGGGGTCGTTAAAAATATTGCCTTTTGAAATGCGTTTTTGACCCAATTTGTCATTTTAAAAAACTCGAATTTCCGAGAAAAAAAATCCGTCACTTGGAAATAAACATGTTTGGCACAAAGATGTATGTATAGGTTCTATGGCTATGCATGTAGACGTGTGTGTGTATGTATGCATTTATGTATGTATGCCTATGTATGTATGTATGTATGTATGTATGTATGTATACCTATGTATGTATGTGTGTATGTATGTATGTATGTATGTATGTATGTATGTATGTATGCATGCATGTATATATATATATATATATATACGTATATATATATACATATATATACATATATATACAGGGGCGGATCCAGAGTCGGTCATCTACGGGGGGGGGGGGGGGGGGCAATCTAGGGGCAAACCACCCCCCTATAAAAAAAAAAGTGAAAATAAATAATGTCAGATTTGTATGAATCAACAAAGGTAGTTTATTCAAAAAAAAAATCCACTCAGTCTAGGGGGTGGGGGGGGGGGGGGCAATTCAGCCAACCACGGATAGCAAATTTCTTGAGTTTTACCTGCAGGTTAGCTTAGAACAGGATGCATGCTGGGTGATATGTCGACAAAATGCAAGGATTTAGCATAGAAATTTTCATTAATTGAGCCATTATCGGGAGATTAAAATTGAAAAAAACTATCCATCATTATTTTCAAAATTAGTACCCATATGCACCAATATTTCCTGAGTTGTTTGAAAATTCATTCATTATCTTTGGATGTATAACAATTATTTGTTTATATTCTATAGTTTTTGTTGTGTTTTTGTCTACAAAATTGGTCCAAATTAACCTGCAGGTGCTTAAAATGCTATAAATCAGCTATCCGTGGTAGGGAGAATTGCCCCTTTTGCCCTCCCACCCCGATCCGCCACTGATATATATATATATATATATATATCAAAGGTTAACAAGGCTAGTTGCTCATGTTGCCTTATTTCCTTTCAGGTTACAGCCGTGCTCATATTATCCAACTTTACACTATAACAATGCAAACATACTCATATAGGCTGACTCTGCGCACAAATCGGCCAATTATTACATGAATTGGCCGATTTTGCATCGATTCGGATCACAAATCAGTAAACAATATTGAGCTCTAAATATCTGATGTGAATCAGAATTAAAATGAGTTGATTATTCTCGTAAAATTGGCCAATTTTAATGCCAATAAGTTGACCGATCTGGTCGAAATTCACCTGATGGGTATGTGGCTTTAATGAATAGTAATTAATAGAGCCCAAGAGGTCAAAAATAATGTTTGGGAAATCATTGAATTTCTGTCCATGAGAAAGGGTAAAGGGAATAGGCAATTCATCCAGAATGCTTAATGTGCAAAAGTCAAAAGACCCCTACTCCCAGCTTTACCTCTTGGGCAGTTGGGAGGCAGGTGGGAGGCGGGTGGGGCTGGGGCTGGGGGTGGAGGTGGTTGGAGAGGTACAACCACCGACTGTTTACTACTGCTGCCAAGACATCTAATCGGGCTTTTGGGGAAATTCATGCATCATCGGTTCAGAACCAAAGGTGGTACCGCTGACTCACTTGCATATCAACAATCAACAAATGAATGTAATAATATTGCAATATTTCCTAATGTTGTACTTGCAAAGGGAACCTTGCACATAAGTATGGGATGGCTATTTTTCAATGAAATCAGTGCAGAAGGTCCACCATATTTTGCACTATGTACCTGAAAATTTTTTAACGAAAATGACCTATTTGGACACAACTAGGGAACATTAAAAATCTTGCTATTTTCTTCATTTTTTAAGGAAATTCCCCAAATTTGTGATGTCACATGGGGAACTCCACTCATCCATCAAAGGGAATCCCCCAACATAGAATGTATGATTTAAGGAATTTGTACTTAATAATCAATTACACATATTCAACCAGATAGGGGCTATTATTGATAATAACACCAAATTATTTAATTTGTAATCAATCATGAACCAGGAAATCCCAAATTATGTATAAGTGGAATTCCCTTCAATATGACGACACACGCCCAGCAAACACAAAACGTTGCTACAACGTTGTGCAACGTTGTGCTTTTGCAACGTTGTGATAAGACATGCCTGCAAAGTTGCTACAACGGAACATATGGAACGGGCAGACAACGTTGCAAAATTACGTTGCATTTACGTTGTTTGTGCAACGTAATTTTTCACCACGTTGCTACAACGTTGTGGAACACACATGATGACAACATCCAGGTGGCACTGGTGTTTCCAAAGTTACAATTTTCTGAAACGTTTTTCAATCTTAGGCTTTCTGGACCACTGTTTTACAACTTTAGTTAATCAATGTACATCAATATGATGTGATGAGCAACAGAATGCAGTTGACATATACCATAATGAATTAATATGATGAATTGCAGATATTAGAAGTGAATTAAGATAATCTTAAATGTTAAACACCTTTTTGATAGCTTATCAATATTATAGAGTCTCCAGGCCTTGAGACATAATTTGTAATTGCAGGCCATGAACCTAATATGATCCAGCAGGATATAAGGCTTTGGGTTGGACTTAAAGATTATTTGTCCACCAATGAATCTTGAAAGCTGGACTTGGGCCATGCCAGCATTAAAAAAAAAACAGATAAATAATGAGAAAAAAATAATTTAAAAAATTGCACCTAAAACGATGTTCGGGTTCATCCAAAATAAGCAATAACTAAAATGAATAACAACATTAACATTAATAATGCTGATTTTCCTAAACCTAGCTCTACTACTAAATTTGTATTTAGGTTGTGAGTTGGTTGTGAGCTGGTAACACTGCAACCTTGTTACAACGTTGCTGCAACGTTTCTGGGAGTCTACAAATTTCCGTTGTCACAACGTAAATTTACAACATTGCCACAACCAAAAAGTTACGTTGTAGCAACGTTGTCACAACGTCAATTTGTTTGCTGGGCGGTGAGTACTGAAAGATCCAGAATTTGGGAATTCCCCAATTTAATTTTATTTCCTTGATTGCTGACTCATACCTCAATATTTTCACTTTATTTGTTTTGAAATGGTTTCAGGACACTCAGATTAAGGTTTCTTCATAAAATATAACGATTTGAAAATGTATGTGCTAGGGTCCCTTTGTAAAACTATTACCCTGATTAAACCGCCGATGGAACCTTAATTCCTTGAGCTGCCTGTTCATCGGGCAACAAATCATAACATGTAATTATCTATCTGCAAAATCTAGTTGGTCAACGTTTTGCTCAGAAACCTTAAGTAAAATATGTTCCTCAAAACTTCTATTTATCAATAATTATTAGGGTTAGGGTAATCTAATAAAAGCCAATGTTTTTGCACTAAAGTAGAGGTAGTGTTAAGTTGTAAGACAATGTTGTAGTCAATCTATGTACTCGTATTTTGGGCACCTGTTTGCAGCACCTGCTATTTTGTATAGATTTTCTATGTTTTGCTTGCAGTCCCAGATACCAACAAATTGGTATCAAAACTGCAAATTTCTTGCGGTGGCTAATCAAAGTCACCACAAATGCTACTTACTGCAAAGTGGAATATAGCCTTTAGGCAGATGAAGGTAAAATGGCTGTATATGATTGTACAGGGAGAACATCGTTGCTAGTATAGAGCTGAATCTAAATTATTTTGTATTGATCGCTTGGATAAAAATGGGCAAGCTGATCTTGGAACCAATAAACAACAAATCTTCTTACAAGTGCGTGCTATTGTTTCTCTTAGAAGAGCTACTGAGATGCAGACAAAGAAACATCCTTAACTGAAAGTGTATCTAGAAAGCATACCCATCCCCTCCAATACCCCCTTTCAACCATTACTGTGATCCTGCCTGTTCACTCCCCTCCCCCCCCCCCCCCCCCTCCCCACCGCACTACTGCTGTGATCCTACCGGTCTACTCCACTACCCTACTCCTCCTTACACCTGTGAGTGACACCTGCCCCACCTGTCAATCATACTTCTTACCCCTCCTACTTCTACTACTACAACCACCACCAGTGACAAATACACCCTACTCCCCCACTACCACCTACTTACTAATCCATGACCCCGCCCCACCTGTCAATCATACCTTTCTCCCCTCCTACTTCTACTACTACAACCACCACCAGTGACAAATACACCCTACTCCCCCACTACCACCTACTTACTAATCCATGACCCCGCCCCACCTGTCAATCATACCTTTCTCCCCTCCTACTTCTACTACTACAACCACCACCAGTGACAAATACACCCTACTCCCCCTCTACCACCTACTTACTAATCCATGACCCCGCCCCACCTGTCAATCATACCTTTCTCCCCTCCTACTTCTACTACTACAACCACCACCAGTGACAAATACACCCTACTCCCCCACTACCACCTACTTACTAATCCATGACCCCGCCCCACCTGTCAATCATACCTTTCTCCCCTCCTACTTCTACTACTACAACCACCACCAATGACAAATACACCCTACTCCCCCACTACCACCTACTTACTAATCCATGACCCCGCCCCACCTGTCAATCATACCTTTCTCCCCTCCTACGTCCACTACTACATCCACCACCAGTGACCAATCAAAGGAGAGAGGAACACCTGAGGGCAGAGGGGAGAGGAGGAGGGGGGACGGGGGGGGGGAGGTGCTAATAGCCCAATTACACAGTCAAGTGGACAACAACAAAAGAACAATCCAAATCCGGTATGCCTCCTTTGATGCCCTACTTACACTACATTTATATCATTATATCTTTGTATAGCAAGGCAACAAAAATGATTTCTTGATGAATTCAAGTTAGGAATGTTTTTTGGATCAGATTATCTGCAAAGATTCACCCCTTAATATCAACCCCTGTCCAAAACACGTTCAAACTACAGACGTCCGTTTCAGACGAATTTGATGTCTTCTCAATAATTTGTGACCTTATGTGGCTTATCATCTACTGTTTCAATGTGTGACAATCGGAGTTACTTTCTATATTTGACTTGGGCGTAGCTAAGCTATGAAATAGGATACATATATATTTATATATATACATATATATATATACATATATATATACATATATATATACATACATATATATACATATATCATACAGCCAGGCACTGCTATATATATATATATAATATTATACATAATATACATTATAAAAGACTACGGTAAGTTATCAATAATTGTATGGCTTTTTTGGGCATTCGACGCTTGGCACATTTATTTGCAATAATACTTTCTCTTAAACACTTAAAATCTGATGAGTGTCCGCTGTGGCAACAATTGAGTAAAGCCAATATTTCACTATGCGGTTGGGGACCATTTGCAGTGGTCATTTTTGCCACCGTTAGTAATTAGCATTTCAGATAGCAACATGTTCGTATCCCCCACTGCAACAGAATAAAATCACATACCCATATAAAATCATCTGCAGTGACCCATCCAAAGACTCACTGCAACAGAATCCCTATATTCCATATTGCGGTGCCTGGTTTTACTTGCGATGGTGATGAATACAGGCCATATTCCACTATACGGTGGGCGTCCACTAGCGGTTGTCATTTTAATCACCGCAAGCAATTTGGGTTTCAGAAACGGACGTGTCCGTTTCTGCCACCGCAAGCACTCAATAGAAAACTATAAAATTATTGAATTCTATAAATATAAAATAGAATTCATAAAAATCATAATAAAATCATAAAAAGTCCCAAAAATATTTTAAAATCATATAATCGAATATCAAATCATTTGTGGTGGTGCTTGCGGTGGCTCAGCACGAGTACCACCGCAAGCACCACCGCAAGTAATTTCTATATTCCACCTTGCGGTGACCAGATTCACTTACGGTGGGGCCAATCACCGCTAGTAAAACGCCCACTGCGGGCAAAACGCCGCACAGTGGAATATGGCCTTACTGCTAGTAAAATACCCACCGCTAGCAAAACACTGCACAGTGGAATATGGCCTTAATTGGTTCTAAATGGTTATACTCCCAATTCTCGTAGTTGCATGTGAACATGGCAGCGTGACCATGGTTACGAAACTGGTTATGTCACCCGCCACCACCACAATAATTCTCCCTACCACGGTTAGCAATTTTCTTATATTTTACATGCAGGTTAGCCTAGATCCAGGTGCATGCTGGGTAATATGTCGACAAACTATAAGGCTTTAGCATACAAATTTTCATTAATAATGCTATTATTTGTTCTTAAATATAGTGAAAAACTAGTGATCATTATTTCTTAATTTGTATACATTATATCTAATATTTTCAAAGTTTTTTGAAAATTCATTCATTATAGATGGAAATATAACAATTATTTGATTATTTTCTATAGTTTTCCAGGGGTTTTGTGGACAAAATGAATCAAAATTAGCCTGCAGGTGCATAAAATACTGTTATTTAGCTATGCGTGGTAGGGAAAATTAATTGAGGAGTCATGTTTTACATATTCCAGAAACGTAATGTGACTATAGATACAGTGGAGAATGCAAACATCAGAAATCTTTAGAAACAAGACTTCATCTGCAATTTTGAAAATCCAAGATAGGAGTTTCACAAGCATCAATTTCCTTATTCTTTAACCCTAACAGATAATGTCTTTTGTTTTGTGATACGTGAAAGATGATATCATGATTTATAAGTTCCTATAAGCAGAAAAACATTAATTCAAAAAGAATGTAAGAGAAAGAATTACAGGTCGTTTTAGAAAACCCGTTTTACACAGCACTGCTATCTATCTTTACTTCAAAAAACACACTTTGAAATATATCGGTTCCAAATATTTATTGATGACATGTCATGGCATACGAAAAATAGTTTTACAGTGATTACAACAAACAATATTAAGCTCAAATTATCTTTGAAATCTAGAAACGGCGTTCTGGTCGTTTTTAGTACGTTTTCATTTGATATAATGTTCAATTAGAAATATCAAACTTAGATCGGTGGATATTACAAAAAGTTTTACTGACGGTAATAAAAGAGGACAGAAGACCATCTTATAGGTGCACAACGACGCTATTCTATAATTTCATACGATATGAGGAAAAGTTTCCATGACATAAGCAAAGATACACACACATATATATATATTATATCGAATAAAATATTCATATCAAGGTTGAGGAATATCACACGTAAAATGCCACTGGTACCTACAAGTAAGGATACAATTGACGTATTACAGAAGAAAAATTATTTGTCAGTCCTTTGGACTGAAAAACCTTGCTTTGTCATCTATACTCCAAATTGGGAACAATGCCACACAAAAGACCACTTTTATGGCTCCTTGATTTTATACAATGCAGAACATCCAATGGTAAACCTTTGGGGGCTCCATTACCAATAACCACTATTGGATGCCCCCAAAGCAAAACAAACTCTTGAAATAATTGGGTGCATTGTATCTTGGTTTATGGTTACTTTATCCCCAAGATACAAACCTTCCATGATCATTTGATTCATATAGTAAAATTCAGAACTAGCACCTTGGACAACTCTTTACGTTGCTGTTCAGTTTGAAGTGACAGTGATTCCAGTCAATGAATATCTTTTCTGCGCAAAATCAGGAAATTCATTAAAAATACAATTAAACCCCATTTTTAAAGAAGAAATGGATCTGCTTTATTATGAAAAAGACATAAATACTTATTCCTCTTGGAGAAAATCGGCGCATAAAACTAACCAAATTTTCATTTTAGTTTTGGATACATCTGACCAAAACCCCCCCCAAAAAAACCGCGGATCCTCGGAAGTCTGGCATGCCTGAGATAAAGACAATAAATGCTATCCAAAGCCTAACCGTAGCACATCCCAATAGTATCCTCTAAATGATTGTCATTTCTTGATTGAAGCTCGATTATATACACATTTACAGATTCTATCTGCCACTCTCTCCTGTCAAGACAATCTAAATTTCTTAGTTATTAATTTTAAAAACATATTTGAGAATAAAAGATGTGCACATACAATGTCATATCTAAATGAAAGAAATATATCCTCTCCTTACATGTATTCAGCTCGCTTCAATTGCGTACGGATGACCCCTCAAGTGAGTTGAGGAGTCCAGAGATACGTAAGTTTTGAGAAGTAGCTAACACTCCCTTTGTATTAACCCATCTATATTCTCATATCACAGTAAAGCCCATACATTTGAATCGTAAGCAACCGATAAATATGCTTACTATTCCAAACTCATTACTACAATATACAAAGGCCCTGGCTTGAATTTCCCTCAGAGGTTCAATGCTCACAAAACACAACGATACAATACATATCTTTCCAATGGAATAAGTAAATAGATGTTTGCTTTTCATGTATTTCCTACTGATAGTCTGTAATACGACTTGAACGTTTTGAGATACGTCAACGTATCAAGATGCGACGTGGTTGCTAAAACGCTTCACTACTGACCCTGGAGTCCTCTATTACAGGTTACGCAGGTTTCTTCTTAAAAGAGATTGAAATTTTTATATTGCACCTACATGATATATTTTATATTATAGGGTTCATGTGATCTGTACAGTCACCGACCTTGGGCTTCATTTTGAGGTTGAGAATGTTCATGTTTATAGTTAATGTTAATTTGCCCATTCACCACCATCAGGCTCTTATGGTGAGAGAAAGTAATCAGGTTACACAAATTTGTCCAGCCGCTGATGTCCGACACATTGAATAAGAGATTTGGAGTTTATGTAAACTTATCCCCTCACAAACATCAGACTTAAAGAGAGCTAGTAGTTTATATGAAGCTGTCCATGCACCAACATTGAGCCCACTTGATCGAGAATTGGTAGTTTACGTTAACTTGTCCAGTCACCAACATCGGAAAAGCTTAGTCTGAAACAGGCTTTAGTAGTTTACCTGACGTCTGGCCTGCTCAGTGGGCAAAAGACTTAGTTCAAGTTGTTTGTTTTTGCAGTAATTTAACTTCTTCAGGATTCTTCCCAAACTGTACAAAGCTTTGGGTGATTGTACCTATGATTTCGGAGACTGGGATCACTACCCTACTTTTTCCGAAGAGTGGCGACTTAGTAGTTTAAGTTAAAACTGAACATGTCCAGTCACAAACATCGGATTTCTCAGTGGATGAGAAGCTTAGTAGTGTATGTAAACTTGTCCAGTTACCAATGTCCCATTCAGTTTGGGTAGACCCATTAAACACTTTTCACAGAATGTACTCTATAGCTGTTAACCAATGAAGATTCAGAGACCTAGCCTGAAGAAGGCTTGACATTTACATGCACTTGTCCAGTTGTCAATGTCTAGCCACCTTGGAAGCGGAGAGACTTGGTAGTTTACGCGAACTCGTTCAGTCACCAATGCATGGCCCTCTCAGTGGTTAAGAGTTAATAGTTTAAATGATCTTTAAGCCCCATACCCACTAGGCGATTTTACCAGCGACTGGGGACGGGCAACAGCCAGAATAGTAGTAAAATCGTCACCAATTCAAATCACATGTTAGTATGTCACATTTCAATATTACATACTAACATGTGATTTGAATTGGTGACGATTTTACTACTATTCTGGCTGTTGCCCGTCCCCAGTCGCTGGTAAATCGCCTAGTGGGTATGGGGCTTTAGTCCCACTCTTATGGGAGAGAGAAGTAGTACCCTCTCATATGACTCTGTGCAGTCACTAATCTTGGGCCTTATTTCCTTGTGAGAAGTTTATGTGAACTTGTTTAGTTGCAGTCTGATGGGGGAGAGATGCGGTAGTTCATGTGAATCAGTGCAGCCACCAACTTTAAGCCTTATTTCTGGATGAGTAGTTTATGAGAACTTGTCCAGTCGGCGACGTCTTGCGCGCTCGTTGGGAGAGAGCTCTTCATCCGGCAGGTCGGGGTACAGGTGGCTCCTACGCCCGGCCACATCCTCGTACGAGGGAGGGGGCTCGTTCGGGGGGAACTGGGGGGCTGTAGGGGCGGGCCGACCCCGCGCGTGGTCTGGAAGACAAAACAAACAGCTTAAAGCATCAGACCTCATCTGCTTACAAAACCCTTCAACCCTAATATTAAACAGATCACTAGTTTTCATCCAATTATATCACTCTACAAATGTATAAACTAAGATGAACTCCCTTATTAACACAAACTTCACAAAACAATTGTTTTATCCATGGAAGTGACAAAAACACGTTTATATTTTAAAAGAATAATTGTTTTCAACTCTATCATTATATTGATATAACAAGACCAAACTATCAAATCTTATTAATACTGTATTAATCTATTGATCTAAAGTTATCTAGTATCAAAGGCAGGCTTTGATACCATTTAATGATTTATTTTACAAATGTGGTGGGTCAGAATTGGCACTATAGTCCGATTTTTTTTTTTTTTTACACTTTTCAAGTCATTTTCAAATAATTATAAGATTATGAATTTTGTAATGAACTGAAAAACAGAGATAACTCTGATGTTTATTACTGAATAAAAAGTTTATGCACAAAAAAAAACGAAGGCTATTTTTAATTTCGACAGTTTTGGTGACTTAAACATTTTGTGTAGAACAAAACAATTCTCCACATTAGATTAAAGAATAAAACAGATAAACGAAGCCAGATCCATAATATCATTCTGCCAAAATACAATAGATACAAAAGTTAATGATGTAAAAATTCAATATTCAGCAAATAGATAGAAAAGGTTAGAATCTTTATATATCATATCAGGTATTAACAGGATATCTCTTGTACTCAAATTTATATTTTGGAAGAAAGATGATCAAAACTCACTGGTCTTCAAGCTCTCCTCCATGGCCCTTCTCATCTGTTCCTCCTCACTCAGGCCTCCAGTGTACATATAACTACTGCCCCCTCCTCGTGGACCTCCGCCCGCACCTGGCGCACCAGGTCTCTGACTCGGGAAACTGGTACCGGTCGCCCCGCTCTGGTAGGTATAGGAAGGCCGGTAACCAGAGCCGGAGGGCGGGAATGTTCCCGGTGAGGTTCCGGTGTATGATGTATGTGTCCGGGAGGGACCAGTGGTCGTACCGCTGCGGTAGGTGTACGAGGGCTGGGAGGGGACGACCGAGTCCATGGCGGTCTTCAGGGGACCTTTGACGTAGAGCAGCCCCACGATTATACCAGCAAGGTGACCTTGGGAGAAAAACACAGACAGATTAGTTTATTAACTGAGGATAAAATGGCATTTTTTAATGGACATTTTATAATTTATTCATGGGAGATAATTTTACTTTCAAATCTAGATACATTTAGGTCGTTATAACCAAAAATTTCTGTATATTTGGAAAATGTTGTCAAATAGTTTCTCTACTCACTGGATGCGCCCAAAAAATAAGCCAGCTAAAATTAAGAAATACAAATGTGGCTGCAGGGTCGTAGCCAACCCTAAAACCAAAGGGGTTCCAAGTAAAATTGAGAGGGTTTCTGGTGAATTTAAGACGGTTTCAACCTTTTCCACAAAATTTCTTATATTTTACTTGGTATAATTCCAATTAAAGTTTCAACATCTTAAAACTTTAACTCCTGGTGTTGGTTAGACAGTTATTTCCAGCTTTTTATATTTTACTTATATTTGGGGAAATTAAAGGGGGTTCCAGACACCCGGGAACCCCCCTGGCTATGCCACTGCCTGGACTGTACTGCTTTCCTTTTCTGCAACATGTTTTCTTTCCCTCATCAAACCCTCTTAACCACTAAACACCTGCACTGGGCAGCAATATAAAACCCTTGTACTGAGCGGCAACAAAACCCAATCTAGCGAGCAGCTCACCGATGAAGGAGACGTTGGGCGTGATGACCTGGATGAGGAGCAGCTCGGCCCAGCAGATGTAGCGGCCGGGCACGGGGATCACGCCCATCACCAGCTGGGTGGCCGGAGAGTCGTACGTCGTCAGCACCTTCAGCGCAAACAGCACCCCTAGTAGGAGGACGGGCAGAATCAGAAACAGGATTTATATATATTTACGCATAAAACTTAAGCGCTTCGAAGAAAAATAAAGAGAATAAATATTGACATATATGATATGAAGGGCGTGCAGAAAGAGTATTTATAGACATTAATTGTTTATTTTGTGTTAGTGCTCGTGCTGTCATAATATACCAATATCGTTCTTGTTATGAAAGCTTTTTAAGATCTTTGCCCAAAATGACTGCAAGTTCAAGACAATTTAAAGCCTTATTTCAGAATAAACAGGGATACTCCAAAAACCTATGGGATGGGCCATTTCTGAATCAGGAGTTTAATTCCTACGAAGGGTCAAGTTTCAATGGGCCGTTCCTGCATTAATATTTTTATAAAAAAATATAAGCATATCTAAAATGCCCAAAGATTTAAAAAAAAAGACCCTATACCAATTTGCGCAAGGAGGCCTTTGATCTCGAATAATATTTCTAAGAAGTTCCCTAAATACAAATTCACTGAGACTTGGCACTGACGGGAAGCCTAGCAATATTTCAAAAATATTTCAGAGTTTTCTTCAGCAGTGCTGTGACACGGGGTGGGTTTCTTTGGATGCGCCAGCATGCGCCGGCATCCCATAATTTTTCAACAATGCACCGGGGCGGATATCGCTGGTTACCGCCTTGCAGAGCCTAATATGCCAGATGGCCGGTAACCAGCGATATTATCATGGGATTGCGGCGCATGCCGGCATATCCAAACAAACCATCCTCTGTCTCTTACATGTTGCACCTGCCATATTGGAGCCTACTTTTGGGTCTGTGTTAGTGTGTATTCTGAGACCTAGTTCAGAGAACCCCCACTAGGAGGCTAATTCTGAAACCAACCACTAGGGGTTATATTTTGAAAGGTCACGAAGTGGCTACGCTTCCTGCAACTGGCATTTACATTTTTCATTTTGAAAAAAATTCAGAAAAATTTCAAAATTCATAACTAAAGGACAGGAGATGATTTTTGTACAGGGATGTAATCAGGTAATACGAAAAAATCGGAAATAGCATTAAGAAAATCTGAATGTATCTTTAAATGCTGTAAAACATGTTCTAAATATAAAATTTTGAAATAAATCTTTGACTGCTTTGGAAAGAAAAAATTGGAATCGGACAAAAATCGGAAAACTCAAATCCCTGTGAGTAAGTTAACAAAATCGACCTATCTACCTTTACTTTTTTCAACATGTGTTACCTGATAACACTTACTTTTTTCCACTTTATATTTTTATTGTTAATTGGCATTATTAATCCTATCCGTTGCACTGACCTGAGAATCCTGCTGTGTATTCTGAAACCTAGTTCAGAGAACCAACCACTAGGAGGCTAATTCTAAAACCAACCACTAGGGAACTAATTCTAAAACCAACCACTCAGTTTAATCTTATGAAAGGTTACGAGGTGGCTAGGCTAGGCTTTCTGCCACTGACATTTACATTTTTCTTGTTGAAAAAATGTTTCAAAAGAATATCAAAATTCAGTAGAAACAACTACAGGACATGAGTTGATTCATGTAAGTTAAATAACATGGACCTACCTAGCTTTTTTTTCAACCTATGTTACCCGATCACATTTTTTTTGGTTTTCGCCTCTTTTTTAAATTCAAAAGTTGTTTTTTGACATAATCAATATTATCCTTTGCACTGACCTGAGAATCCTGCAGCACACTGGTGCAGGTAGTAGGGGCTACTCATGGCCTCGGAAGCCGCCATACCCAGCCCCACGGTCACCCCGCTCGTCAGCAACGCGAACACCGCGATCAGGTAGGCGAAGTAGGCGCTGCCCATCCGCCTCTCCAGGTGAATGCCCTTCCACAGGAAGGACACCATGTTGTAGTACAGGTGCCAGTCGTTCAGGTGGAAGAAGGGCGCCAGCGCCAGCCGTTTAAAGTCATGCCCGTTGAGTATGGCATCGGTGCTTATGCAGACGTCCCGTATGGGCGGCCAGCCGCGCTTCAGGGGGACGAGGCGCAGGAATATGGCCACCTGACCTAGGAGGGAGAAGAGGGTCACCGGGGGGATCCGGTCAAGTCCCACCTGCAACACAGAAGTTGTACATGATAAATTAAACTATCAATATTGATATTAAGTTAAATATTTAATTTCTATTTTTTAAAAAAATCTAATTATCACCAATTCTAAATTTTGTCTAAGTATAATTACATGTTCTGTATTAAAACATGCATTAATGTTTGTGAAGTTTGCACAAAAGCTGTAAGAGCCATGGACGTTGGTTTGTACTAAGGCTCACACATGGAAAAATGTTAATGAATTAAATTAATAAATAAAAAAAAAGATGTAAGTCGTGGTTGACGAAAAAGTCGAAATAAGCCAATCAGCTATATGTCAGCATTTATTTACTTCCCCAAGCCTTTTCAGATCTTTAAGAAAGTCTGGACTTTGTCTGAAAAATACCTGAACAGTTCTTTAAAGGTTCAATGTCACTGCCTAACCTTCATTTGATTACTATTATGATGTAGTTTTCTACTAAATTATGCCCCTTGGCCACAATTTATTATTATCTGACAGATTTAATGATTCAACAGCGACCAAAGGAAAATTGGAATTCAGACCAAATTCTGAAATCTTCCATCCCTTACCTGGAGGCAAATATAAAATTGGAAACTAGAATCTTTACCTGGAGGAGTTGGGCGGCGAGCAGGTAGAGCGCGAAGCCGGACTGCCTCTGGTGATGGCGGCGCGGGTACATGGTGGGGGCTCCTGCAACAGTCAGAATACACGTTATTGGTGCAGGGATGAAAAAGATACCAACCAAAATTCTATTTTCAAATTCCCTGTGTTTTCCCTGAAATTTCCCTGTCACGCAGCATTTTTTTCCTGTGTCATATCCAGCAAGTTGTTAAAATTTAAAAGCCTCTGCGTGCAGAAAAAAATTGGACAACCCAACAACAAAAAGTTGAATCCCTAATATCTTGAGAATCAGGAATTTTAGAACCTGCCCAAATGAATTTCCCTGTGTTTTCCATGTGTTTTGGCAACATTTGCAAATTCCCTGTATTTTCCCTGTCTGGGATTTTTTTTTTTGCCATTTCCCGTTTTCCCTGTGTGATTGGTACCCTGACTACTATAGTTAGGTCAGGGTGAAGGGAAAAAATCTGAAACCACAAAAAGAAAGTGTTAAATTGTCTTTAAAATAAAACTGCCGTGTTAAGGGGTCTAGACTGGACAATGTCTGCTAGCTGCTTGACTGACCTGGGGCCCAGTCAGTAATCTGAAACCCCAGAAAAAAGGGTTAAATTGTCTTTAACCCTTCAGTGACGGCCCCACGGGAAATCGATCACATATGATCGATGGTCACTCAGTTGGTCATAGTTGTTATGATTTTCAAGGCACACAGCTAATTTTGTTAATATTACCACTAGAAGCCGCCATACCACTGCATGAAACATAATTTGTTCATGACTAACATCATTTTCATGTCATGATGTGATGATGGGATGTACTTTGAGGACATCTTATTGATATTCATTCTGATTCATTACATTTATGATTTACATTTGTGAAAAACTTACCTTTGGTGACGTTGGTGATGAAGGAGGTTTAGGATTTTCTGATGAATAAAGCCTGGTTCTAATCAACTGTGCACGTCAGAAAAGATTATCCGTGAGAACTGATGATTCTAGGTCAAGATCAGCGAAGTGGCAGAGTGGGTTCTTGACGATGGAGCCTGCAAAAGTTGCCAAAACAAAATAATTGCAAAAACACTTTGCAGCCTAACTAGTAGATCTTCATTATATATAGACATAGAGGTTATAAATAGTTGCTCTGATTCACGCTATTAACATGACTTTGCATCATTCAGATTAGCGAGTAAACGTGTTCTTTCTCAATTCGTTCACATTTATAAGGACACGTCAGCACAACAAATCCCTTATTATCGCTCACCACGATTGATCCAGAAAACACCGCCGGAATTTAAGATAAATAGATAAACAGATAAGATTTACCGTATATCACTGACTTCCATAAACATTAAAGTCATTCCAAACGCGTTCAAAATATAAGAATATGTATGAGCAATATGATTTTTTCGCAATAAGTGTAGGCACAAATAAATATTGCATCAGTAGAGGCTTCGACCGGAAACAGCCTTCTGCTAGTTGGGTTCGATTGGAGGCGCCGGCGAAAGGGGTGAGATGTTCGATTGTGTCCATCAGCGCATGCATGTCTCCTCGGAATTCGGGTGAATTTATATCCAATTCTCCTTACCACGGATAGCTGATATAAATTCAATAATAATAATAATAAATATAGGAAAACAAAGAAATGTATTTAAACATTGAAATGTAGCCCCCCCCCCCCCCCCAGATAAAATAATAATAATAATAATAAAAAAAGTTGTGTTCAGGTAACGTAGATCTACTCTAGGTCCAAAAATTAGGGTAGGTCGATTTTTAAAAAAAACACAAAAAAACATCTTTTCTTGTAGCTTATACAAAGAGCCGGGGAATATTCAAACAAATATCCAAACATATTATAATAAAACCTCTAGCATCTGAAATACTTGTCCCGAGTATCTATTTGTTGTTCTCTGTTGGATTTTAATATATTTTTTTGAAAAATGTTTATAAAAAAATTAGGTAGGGCCATAAAATTAGGGTAGGTCGGGTTACCTGAACACAACAATTTTTCTTTTTGACCTTATTTATTGAAAAATAGTAGAGGCAGGTAAGTAATATCTATAGAGGTTGCAGTGAACTAATTAGCTATCTTGCCCAGAAATTTATTTATCATGATAAAATTTGACAGCCTGGAATGTTCAGAGTCTAACATGTTATTTTCACTCTTATCAAATATTTGAATCATAATCCAAACAGAGTTATATTTTCCTTCATGTTTTCTGGTGAGCATACTATTATCTAGTTATATGAAATCCAATTCTACTAGGCTTATTTCTTCCAAAATTATTAATCATCACACTGTCAGACAATATGATAATAATTTTTCTCAATTCTAAATGATTAGATCTACCCTTTTTACCCAACTAAAAAAAAAAAAGATCTAGCCTATTTTTCAAAAGAGTGTATCCCCGGGGATGTATCCCTGCCAATAATACAGGGGAAATTATAATTTTTGAACATTAATATGAGTCCTATGGTTTGTTTATGATATCATCATAATTATTGTACCCCATTTTGCAGGTCAAGTCGTGTTGTGTGATAAAGCCTTAATATGGTAGTGTGGCCAACCATTGGATGGCCAACCATTTATTCCTTAGTAAAGAGAGAAGAAATAGATAAGTTGTCAACCCTCCACCCCAAGAAAATGTTATCTAATTGTGTTTGCATCTTGTACTGACGCGGGTGGCCAGTCCATGTTTGGGCAGCATAACGTGAGCTTAGAAGTGCACATGTAAGCCAATGTTTCACTGTGACAGTAGTGAAATGGGGGAGGAGTTAAGGTGTGACGTACCACCATATAATAATGTGTTCCGCTCTTAGCTAGCCAGAGTAGCTGCACGCACTGTGTGAGTAAACATCCTGCGAAGGTTGGACCTTTAATCTGCAGTCTAGGTTCTAGAGAGAGGCATATAGAAATTGTGTTAGAGCGCGGAGCGTTGACTGAATGTGTTTGAGGGGACTCTAACCTTGGGACTGATCGTGGTCAATCGAGTTCTTGTCACGGAACGACTAGACATTGGATAATAAACAACAAATCCTTTCACAACGAGTGTTCACGTCTTACATGATGAGGGAACTATAATTATGTATTGGACGACCGCAGTCGACGAGGAGGGAGACTGCGAATGGAGCTAGCTATTATCTATACAACGAAACATCACAAACACGCATTAACTTTAAATGGATAATTAACCTCTCTATAGTTCAATTGGTGGAGAAATACCCGAATGGATTGTCTGTGTTAGGTCGGGACGACTTGAACTCTTGTTCTGTTCAGGACTACAGGTGAGTCCTTCATCTCTAGCGCCTGCGGGGCACTACGTGGGAACGAAGGATGGCCGGGTGATGGACTGATGAAGTCAGGCCGCGGTTCAACAGGACCCTTACCTTCGCCTCCAGGGAGGCAACCTGGCCGGGGAAACGAACATCAGACACGCTCGAAGGGCGAACCACTTCCTTACAGCCTAGGGTCACGAGATGAACCTATCTTCGACGGGAGACTCCGTAATCCGAACGGCGGAGAAAACGCCAAAGGACCGAACAAACAATTGATCAGTCAAAAGCCTCTACCAATAACCTCTGATGCTTCTCCAGTCCTGCTCAGAGAAAAGGACCAACCGGAGGAACACACATGGAACGAGCCAGGGCAATTTCGCCCTTACCCTGAGGAGGAGTACAGTGCTGTAACCTACGCCATTGGCCAGGCGATTGGTCCACAGTATGGTGCTTTTACTAGTGAACTTTCTTCACCTGCTCCAGCCAAAGTGGGAAGGACACTAGGATCTCCTTTTCCGGCCACCGCGACAACTTCCTCGGCGGAGCGGACAGGGCTCGTCTCCACTCCCACAGAGCGGGGTATTGACCTCGATCAACCGGCAACCGCTACTGAGGGAGATAACTCACCACAGCACGGTAACCTTACTAACCCTTTTATTCTCCATACACTGTCCCAACCCATTGTCCAGGGTACTGTACTTGCTCCTAGAAAGAGTAGGGAGGGAAGCGCAGAAGGGGATGGGGAAGAATCAAATCAGGGAGGTTCACCGAGTATATCTACTTTGTTATCCAGGGTGAGACTAAATTTCCCAAAGACACATACAGAAACCACTACACCAAGTGTACATGAAAAAGTTTCTTCACCAGATAGTTCTGGAAGCTCTTTTGAAAAGATAGGGAGCGGGGAATCGTCTAAAGAAAGTAGTATATACGATAGTAACAAAGATCAGGATATAATCGATTCGAATGAGGGCTCAATAGTAGATGAGGGGTCCAACGAATTAGAAGAAGGCTCAGATAATCAAGACTCCGGGGATGAACGGGGGAGTTTAGATGAAGACTTAGAGTCTAATCCTGGTCATATACCTGTTGCACAAGAACTGGTAAGAATGGCGGACAAGGTCCCTCACCTTAGACTACCGTGGTTCCATGGTAAGGAATCGGAAAGCGTTGATAAATATTTCCGCGAGCTGGAGCGATATAAAGCTATTTATGGCTGGGATGATGACCGGCTATTGGCTATGACGCTAATCGGGCTGAAGGAAAGGGCAGACGATTGGGTAAATACGCTACCAGACGGGGAGAAGGATACTTTTGAGCACTTAAGGGACTCTATGTTTAAGATATTTGGCGATAGACGAGCCAAATGGCAGAAGCATGTTGATTTCTGCCACTTAGTCCAAACAAAAGATCAGACAGCATTAGACTTTGCGGGTCTTTTGAAACATAGACAGACAAAGTGTGAAGTGAGTGAAAACACTATTTTGGCAGTCTTTTTAGATGGACTAAAAGCAAGCATAGCGAAGCAAGTAGCTGTTATGAATCCTGTGTCGTTTGAAGAAGCCGTCGCGGCGGCCACAAGAATCGTATCTCTTGACAAAAAGTCTAGTACCAAGGTCTCAGTGGCAGTGGTACAGCTCGAAAACGATCAACCGCAAACTAAAGAGAAGCAACCTATGGATCACGTGCTAGATAAATTTAATCTAGTACTCGCACGAATGGAAGCGAATCCATGGGCGCAAAAGAGCCAAGAGGCTCCATCTCCACAACCCCCTCCGCCCAGTGTGCCAAACAACCCTCCCCAAGGGAATAAGGGGAAGGGAGGCTACAGGGGCAGGGGAGGTCGACAAGTCTATAAAGACTCTCGTCAGCAGAGTAATGACAAAGATGATCAAAGCTCAGATCAAAGTAAGAAATCAGCCAATCAAGGAGCCCGAAAGAAAGTGGTGCCAATGCGAGACGATACGAAATACTGCATTGTCCACCAGATGTATGGGCATCCCACTGAGTCGTGCTTTTGGCTCATCAAAAGGTTGCAAGAAAAACCTCCATATACCTCTAGTGGGTCTCGCAACAAAGAAAAAGATCAAGGGGCGGGAAACTAGAGAGCTGGTCCGCCCACCCGACCGTTGAATTATTTCAGGCGGACGGGCCAGCACGAAGGGAACAGGGAGATCATGCCATTTTCCTAAGTCTTGATATCGGGCATTTTTGTGTAAAAGCTTTAGTGGATACAGGCGCAAGTGACTGTTTCATTTCTCAGAAGTTTTGGGAAAAACTACTGGCAGAGTGTATTCAGGACGCCTGGGATGTAAAAACTGGAACTATAAGTCTAGCGGATAATACTTCCCAACAACTTTTAGAGCAAATCCGACTAAAATTCAAAATCGCTGAATCTACCGCATATTATGAATTTAATGTGGTGGACAGTCTTTGCCACGAAGTAGTGATTGGGCGAAATCTATTAACGGTCTTGAAGACTGATCTATCACTACCGGGACCCCAAGTCGAAGTGTTTTCAGGGAATCCCATAAGTGCGATAGAAAAGGTAAGAATTGAATCACATTCAGAAATGATAATACCGGTGTGACCTTGGTATAAAGTCTCAACATCGAACCGAGCAGTGTACTGCGCTCCGGCGGTCACGGCTCTGGTCTGCGTGGAAGGCAGTCTTAACAACACCGAGGGAGAATGGTGGCTGAAGGTAATGAATCCACTAGAAACCACCCAAATCATAGACCCTAAAGACGTGTTGGGATTTGTGGAAGATTGTAAAGCTCCTGCGGTAACTCGAGAACAGGTAGAGGAATTTGTTGATTTTGCCTATCTGTCCAAATCAGACACACCGCTTGCACTTTGCCAGGTTACTATAGGTATAGTACATGAGGCGGTCACTGGCGTAGAAACCACTACATGCCCCGATGATAGTCAGGACGATAGGAAACTAGAAAAAGATAGGGAAAAGATAAATGAGATCGACCTATCAAAATCATGTCTCACTGAGGACCAAAAAGAAGAGTTTCGAAAAATGCTATTAAGAAATCGCGAAAGCCTCGCTTTCTCTATGGCAGAATTAGGAGAATGCAATATTGCACCTATGAAAATTAGAGTAGAAGAAAGCGCCAGCATTGTGGCATCACAACCATATCGATACTCTCCACAGAAAATGGACATTATCGACGAACAAGTAAAGCAATTGATCGAAATAGGGGTGATTGAGCCGAGTGAGTCAGCATGGAGAAGTCCACTGGTTGTAGTACAAAAGAAGGATGGGAAACCACGGTTATGTACCGATTTTCGAATGTTAAATATGATTACTTTCAAGGATAAGTTTCCCATGCCGACCGCACGGTCCCTCTTTCTGTACATGGCGTACAAGAAACCAACCATTTGGACCGCTCTAGATCTCCTAAGTGGCTATCACCAATGTGTTATCGAAGAAGGGTCTAGAGAGTATACCGCCTTCAAGACACCCATGGGAGTGTACCATTATAAGAGAGTACCTTTCGGATTGGTCGGGGCACCTTGGCAGTTCACCAAAGTCATGGCCATTGCGTTAAGAGGCCTTGTACCACGGGTGTGCCTAGCATACTTGGATGACGTAATAGTCTACGATACAAACTTTGAAGAGCACGTTCAAAGCGTAGAACTGGTCCTACAAGCGCTTCACCGCGCAGGGCTCAAATTGAAACCATCCAAGTGTGAATGGTGTCGCGACGAGATCAATTTCTTGGGTCATGTGGTAAATGCCGAAGGGGTAAAAACCCAGGCGCAAACTACTCGTAAAATTGAAACATTCAATAGACCGCATAATGTCAAGACGGTCAAATCCTTGTTAGGACTGTGTAACTATTACAGAACCTTCGTACCGGGATTTGCTGAAATAACAGTACCGCTAAACAAGCTACTTAAAAAGGACATCAGATTTGAGTGGACTGAGGAATGTGAGCAGGCATTCATAAAGTTGAAGGCTTTGCTTACGTCCCCACCACTATTGATTCATCCAGACATTGGGGGACATTTTTATGTTCTTACCGATGCGTCTGATACAGCCTGTGGCGCTGCAATTTGTCACAAGCTGAACGATGTCTACCGACCTATAGCTTTTTGGGGATGCGCAATGCGAGACGCTGAACTAAACTATACGGTTACTGAAAAGGAAGCACTTGCTGTAGTAAAAGCTCTCAAGAATTATGAGGACATGTTGCAGGGTGCTGAAGTGACCATAGTAACTGATCACAAGCCCCTCGTACCGCTGCTCCAGCAAGCGTATAAAGCCCCTTCAGCAAGGCTGAAAAGATGGGGATTGGCTTTGACGGACTTTGATTTTGAAATCGTTCACGAGCCCGGGGCCACCCACTTTCTGCCTGACTATTTGTCCCGCGTGCATCAAGAGCTGAGGTTAGACAAGGATTACGAACCAGAAGTAGGCTGGGAGCTATTTAGAGCAGAGATAGATTTAGAGGAACTAACGTTATCCTCCATTATCAGCGAACAGCTGAGAGACACAGAGTGCAGTCAGGTCATGGCCTACTTGGAGCGGGGTGAGCTCCCGGCGAACTCAGAGGACGCTGGTAGAACCATAGACAGCGCTGAAACAATGGCGCTACTCGCCCCCTGCATACTATACAAAATCAATAGAAGCCGATCCAAGAGAAACAAACAAATCACAAAACTAAAACCGCGAATAGTGGTACCACCGCGCCTGGTTGGAAAAGTCCTTCATTTGCTACATAATGATGTATTAGCAGGGGGACATGTAGGAGCTGCGGCGTTGAATACCAAAATCACCGAACAGTACTACTGGAGAAACATGTATGCCGACATAATTAACTATGTCAAAGCATGTGAGGTTTGTGCTTTACGAAAGCGAGCCCCACATTTTAAAGCAATGGCTAAAACTTGGGACAGACCCTCCAGACCCTGGTAGGTGGTTCAATGTGATTTTATCGGACCGCTCAAGCGAGCAAATGATGGGTCTAAATATATAATGACTTTCATTGACCTGTTAACCGGCTGGCCAGAGGCTTTCTGTACCAAAGATTCAACGGCTAAGACAGCTGCAGAACAGTTCCTGTATGGTATCGTGTGTCGATATGGAAAGGTTGAGCGCCTGCACTCTGATCGAGGGGCGACGTTCCTATCAGACTTATTTCGGGAAATTACCAGCAGACTGGCTTGCAAACAAACATTCACCACGGGTAGAATGCCCACTGGCAACGCGAGAGTAGAAAGGCTACATAAAACCCTCGAAAACATTGTTGCCTACTACATAACTGATGATCACAAAACCTGGCCAGATCTGGTGCCGGTTGCCTTGTGGACAATACGATCCACTATAAGTAACCGCACTGGTTTCAGCCCCCATACATTGTTATACGGGCGTGATCCCATCAGTATGGGCCTACCTGACAAGGGAACAATTCCAGAGACCCTAAATGACAACGAGTTTTATCTCCAGACTCGTGATAACATAGCTCTTTTTGAACATATGGCATCTGACGTGGTAAAGGGGTATGAAAAAGACCTAAAAGACCGCATAGATGAACATGCAAACCCGCACCGGTTTTTGGAGGGAGATCTTGTGTACATGTACGATCCGCTGTGTGCCGTTAATAAATCTTCCAAGTTCTCAAACAGGTATACAGGGCCACATAGGGTAATTGAAACTAAAGGGGACCATGTGGTGAGGTTAACGTCGCTTAAAACGGGTAAAACAATGCCCCATTTTGTTAACGTCTCTAAGCTAAAGAAAGCATACCCTGCATGGAGTCCCGCCCTACCAAAACCTGACCATACTAACGCCCCAGCACTCTCAGAACATGAGGTCCAGTCCGACCATTCTGAGTCGAGCCACACCAGCGTCGACGACCCGGCTAAGGAGAGAGTAGTCGCCGTCGCCAACGACGATGGAACGGGAGAGACAACCGCCGGACCTCTCCTGGTGGACTCGACAGCTCCAAAAACTGAGCAGAAAGCTCGGGAACAGGAGACAACCGTACCGGTTAATAATGGTCAGGACGGTGACATGCAAAGGTCACCAGGCCCGCCTAGTGAAACTCTCGTGAAACCAAGAAAGGTAGGCCGTCCAAAGAAGAAAAAGAAAGGTCGACCTGCGTTACGCGAGACGACGGGGATAGAGGGAACGGCCCCTGGACCCGTTGCATCACACCATAAGGCAGACATAAGGGCCACTTCCCCTAAGGCGGATACTGATGTTGCTGGAAGTTCAGCGCCAGGTGGTGAACAGCTCGATGCTAATGATCCACCCAAGGGAAGATACGCGTTGCGAAAAAGACCAAGAACCGATTACGCAACGCTAGCAGACCCCCAGTATGACTGGTAGGAAACTGCGCATTAAGACAGGTGCACCAACGCATCTATGATAAGAGCGGTAGCCACGCCCGAGTACTGATAAGCTGGTACTTACTGCCACTCTCAGTTGATGTCATTATTATTGCAGATAGTAAGAAAAAGTGAACTTCTGTAATTCTAAGGCAAACAAATTAATGGATCCGGCTGCTGACGTCAGAGGATTGCATCCGACCAAAATTGGCGGACATCGCTCTCCCTCACCCTATAAGGAGAGGATGGAGTGAGTGGAAGCGCAAGCGATGGCGCATGAATAATTAAGGGCAATAGAACCACTTGCATTTTGATGGGATGTTTGTGGAAAGTTGAGGGAGAGTTTAGTTGGAAGCTGGTTCGGAGAGACACGCAGGATTCGTGCTTAAGCTGCTAAAATAGAAATTTACAATTTCTAAACCACGCACAATGGGACCCGATGATGCGGCGACGAGGGCTCTCATGTGTCTACATAGGCTGGCACTTAGCGTCGAACCATGCATTAGCCACCTCATCCATTGGATGTGTTCGCATTCAATCAATTCGTGGAAACGAAAACATACTACGCAAAGCCAACGGGCGATGACTTCTACCATTCGCTACATGAAACTTCATCGAAAGGATTGAAACACCATGCGGACTTAACCTAACGGACATAAAATGATTAACGGACTTACCAGATAGATCTTGGATGTGATTGGGAGCATCCATCATGGGAAACTGTTTGTCGATCAAACCCTATGAGGGACCGAGGACTTGTCCTATGGTACCGGTCCAACGCGATGGAACTGTCATTGTCCCCTTGAAGGCGAAACGGTCAATCATACGCAAACAAAGGCCCGTCAGGGGAGTGTACATGGGACCTTTTAATACGAAATGAAATTGCGAGTGATCAGACCTGCCCGTGCCGACGCTACTCCTGGTCGTCTTCGGTGAAAGTGTTAGCGAGAACTTCCAACACCCCGCGGATATTGTTGATAGCCTGGAACTGCCGAATTATCCAAAGCATACTCCGGCGGTCTTCTTCCGGCAAATCGGCGGCCGTGAGACGCGTGGGACTTGTGGCTCTCACGGTAACTGTTAGGGGTGGAGTGGTTAAGGGACCGGGCCGACAAACAATAACTCTCTGTGGAACAGTCGATGGATGAGCCGTCGACGTCCCGGTCAGTGGGCTTAGAGTCCATCGCTCCCGAGCAGAAGCAGTCCTACCTCCTGGAGTGGTTGGAGGACTGCCAAGCGAGCTCGAGGGCGACGACGACCGGGTACCGGAGCGTGAAGGCGTTGACCTCGCTGGACTTGAGGGGAGAGCCTCGACGGGCGACATCACCGCAAAGGCGGGCGTCACGCGCGGCCCTCCTACGGACCCTGAGGGGGTGACTGAGATCCTCCCCATCGAAACGAGTCCAGCCGAAAGAGGTAAGGCCGCGGTTCTATCTATCTGAACGCGGCCCCTGCTCGTCGCGAGCTGAATTGCTCGCGACCGGCCTCTACCCTCCGTTGGTGATTGGGGGTCGTCCCCAGGAGCCACGCGTCTTCGCTTGGCCTCCCGGCTCGTTCCCGCCGGAGGACTTGCCCCGGGACTATGTGGATGTGGCCTTATGGGATCTGGCTGAGTTGGAAGCGGAGATCCCAACATCGGCGAGGGCTGCGCCCGAGGGCCGTAGTCTACTGTGGAGGTGGGAACGGCGATTGAAGAGTCGTGAGGAGACTCAACTGAAGGCTCGCGAGGAGGAGGAACGGAGGCGGACAGAGAGGAATGCAGGGCAACCATGCGCCCGCGCCGTAGATCCTCAGAGGATGGTGTCGAGGACCCAAGATGAACAATAGGCATCGTCGCGGCACCCAGATCTCCTCCCTGCGACGGAGCTGGCGCCACTGGTAACAGCAAATAATGCTGCCCAGCCTCAAGGGCACACGGATCGACGTGGAGTGTAATATTATCCCCCACGGTGAAAGAGAAGTAGTCGTCACCTGGAGAATCCATATCGAGACGGTGCAGAAGAGCGGACTGGACAGGAAAACAGTCTTGCTTGTCCTTCTCTTACGGCGACGTAGCAGAGACTGACCAAGAGACAGGTCAAACATGGGACGTTTATACGGAACAAAACTGAACAAAAATATTATCTAAACTAACGGGAATAATTGGTCGGAAGAACCGGAAACAGGAAACAGCGCTTCCTAGAACTGGGAAGAGAGACCCACGCGCACTGGTAAACGAGCAAAAATGGCGGCTCTTTGGTTAAAAACATGGTGCATTCTGTGCATGGTCCGTGTCGTGCTGTCAGTTCAGGCACCCCCACGAGCAATCGACGCGATGACCGTTAGTTTGGAGGAGTATGGTATTGTGCTGAAACCCGGCAGACTCATGTCAACGGCCGACGTGTCTCATGTCCGCCAGGGCTTCACCATCACCATCCCAAGACTGACAGATCGGGCAACTCCCACAGAAAGCATTGTAGCATATTGCCGACAACACCAGTCCCAGCACGATACACGATCAAATCGGGCGTACGCAGAGGTATGTGATGTAATTGAACGAACTCAAAAGTGGTTATACATGACCACTACGGTTTTACGCAAAAGGGAGGCCCATTTGGTAAAGGCAGTGCTCGACACGTTACCGATGGACCAACGAGATCCATACCAGCGGAGCAAACGCAATGAAATTAAGGAAGCGGAAGGACACTGGCTTGGACTAGACTTCGCTTCAAAGGCAGAGGTAGACCTGAGCCGACAGCTTATAAAAGTCAATGACAAGGCTATTACTAACCTTAGTCGGAATTTTGAAGAGTTTCTCAACCGGACTGAGCAAAAAGACAAGTTTGTGCAACAGTTTATGGATGAGGCGCTCGAATGGATGAGGGACTACGAATATTATCAGGGATGTGCGAGAAACATGATGGTAGAACAACGCCTTGAGATAGGAGCGGTGAAGTTGTTCTCGAGTCTACTACCCCTGTTATTGGAAGATAGGTTAGGAACAACCATCTACCTCCAGGACTTAATGACGCAAACGTACGCATTTAGACGTGGCGTACAGTTGTTATTACAAGGCAGACTAGCCATGGAACTGGTACCACCTACGGCACTGGAACAGGCCGTACAACAGGTGACCGTATACCTTAAGAAGGTATATCCACGGTTCGACGTGGCATTCAAAGCTCCTTCATTTTATAATGATAACGCGAGGCCCACATTCTCGCTACAGGCTGTCGACCAGGAGGGCCAGGACCACCATTTACTGATATTCGTCCGGATTCCTGTTGTTTCAGAGGAACATTTATTTAGAGTCTATGAGATTCTATTGTTCCCTGTTCCGATAAACCTACCCAATAATGCGGGTAAAGACGCTCTGCAGATTATTGATCTACCGAAATATGTGGCTGTTTCTCTCAGTAAGAACTACTACATCCCCATGACGCATCTTAATTGGGCAACGTGTTATGGAAATTCGGTGATTCTGTGCAAAGACATCCCTTACATGAAGAAAGTAACGGATGAAACCTGTCTTGCCGCACTTCTCCGCAGAGACAAGAGAGGTGTGACCGAGCGTTGTAAATTGGACTATTTACTAAATCCGGACTTTGGAGAGATGGCCATTTACCTGGACGACGTCCCAGGAGACGTCCTGATAGTCAGCGCTGAAAAACAGGGAGCACTTATCTGCGGAAGCCAACCCCCAGTTATGAAAACAATAGAAAACTATGCGCGTATCCATATTGGATGCGACTGCGCGTTCCAGACACGAGGAGCCTGGATCCCATACAGTCTCAGAGCATGCAGCAAAGGGACCAACACTTTTATGGTCTCTTTTCCAAGTAGTGGACTCCTGGAAGCTCGACTGAATGTGAAAACATGGTTAGCCAACCTGACCAGGGAGCACGAAGAAGGTACGTCCTATGTGGTAGCGGACGACCCTCTTCCCCCGAAAATCAGAACTTAACTTAAAGACGCGGCTAAGGGCTTTGCGACCCGAGTCCCTTTATCTGACCTTCTGCATCGAATAAAAATGAACGAGAAGAATAGGAAGGAAGGAATCAAAAGAGCGCACGACCACTATGAAAAGACGAGATGGCGTTGGGGCCGATTCCAAGGAGGCTTCGGTATCACCTCTATAGTGTTCGTCATCATCATCCTAGATGTGATAGGATGTATCGCCAAGAAATGTTGGGGACTAAAAGGGGGAGCTACAGGCCTGGCGCTGTCATCATTATTGCCAAAGACGTCGGCTTATCCACTGGACAGACTAAAGGAGGGCACCCTGCCACCTTGCCCTGAGGGAGATGCGCATCCGACATCTACAGCGGTGTTGGCTGTTCTCCTCACAATACTTATTGTGGGCATCGTTGTTGTGATATGGAAAAGGCGCAAAGGGTTTTTACATCAAATGGTTGATGGAATTTACGTCCAATTCGCCTCTCCGGTGCATTCTGAAACAGTCTTCATTGGCGAACTGGCCGTACCATATGACCACACATTTACTGAGGGTCATGTACTGGTACATGATGCTGTGGTTAATCAGTTTTGTTGGCGATGTACCTTAACCATGTACTGGGGTACCAAACTCAAAGGTGCAGCGACATGACCGGGAATGCATCCAGCTGACATTCTCTTACCCGAGACACTGATAGTATCTAAGAAACTAGCAAGGTTGATGATGGGTACGTCCAAATCGCTCACCAGGACCAGACTCTTGAAATACTCGTGTGGACTGGCAACACCAATACCGGCAAACGTTCCATGGTTGGTGGATGCTGGATGGACGGACCTGGGGGCCCCGGAACCTCGTTCGAGACCTCTACCGGCTCCGGCCATAATTGGCGACCAATCAAGCCGAGCGGGAATGGGCGCTGTCTACGAAGCGTTAATATCGTAAAAAACACATGATTGAACAACCACCATTATTCTGCAGCATTGAGAATTGTAATGTATCTAGTGTTCGTTAAATTAACGTGTGAACAAAAGGTTATGACAAAGTAGTCACGCCGCGAATATAAAGTGTACAAACTGTGGATAATCCTTCTCATCAAAATCAAGAAGAAGTAACTGCTCTTTGATAAACAGGAGGGATCAAAAGACTCCTCTAAATGAACAAATGGAAGGTTTGTGAGTTTAAATGACTTACCTAACGCCTGTACCCAGGAAGAAACTTCATTTGTCTCAAACATGCCGATAGGTATACAATGCACGTACAATGTCAGAGGCATAGAACCCTATACATCATCTTTCGGCAAAGCCGGGCACTTCTTCACTTCTTCAGCAGATTAGGTTCCATGTGTGTATATTCTTCTTACCAAAGTCATATGACATCTTGATTTTGCGCAATGAATACGTTTCCTTGGACGCTTAAAATGCTCCTGAACCACCGTATTACGCGCTATGCGCCTGGTGCACTCGACGATGGTTAAAGTTGGGATAGCACTAAGTTGCAATGTGTTTTGTATTGTGTTTGTTAGACGACGGTTAAGACAGTGCAAGAGTTATGAACAAGACTTACCGCACGCGAGGAGATGGAATCTGCCCTCGCGATGTAAATGGCACCTTACCGTATGTGACAATACCTATACTACACTCAACAAACATTGAGAAGTGAATTTGAACTGAACTAAAGAAAACCACAGGATTATCAGCAAAGGTCAATTATGAATTATCAACAGTGTTACACTACTATTGTTGAAATGTCTTTTGGTACACATTTGTTCACGATGCAAGGTAAGTGCTTTTATTGCTGAGATGGATTGACGACGCCATAATAAGATAACTATCTAATAACCCTTATTCTAACGCCTTGTCAATGACCTGCCAATATACATACTGAGGGGTTAGTAAAAATAGTGAGCGGTACGCTTTTGAGTAGGCCAGGTCTACACGTATCTATAGACCTCACAGGGTAAGTTTCATATTACACGACTGTGCTCGGCTTAGTGTAATACTCTAAATTCTACTTCTAAAGTATGTGTCTTACACTGCTACTTTTAGGGGGAAGACCGCCTTCTAGTAATATATTTTTTTTTGAACATCTTTATTTATCCTGGGGCGAGTTGGATTTCTCCAGTCTTCCCTCGCCTCCAGCCTTAACTTAAACTAATAGAATAGATTTTTCATATGATGCCATTATATGTCCAGAATAATGGACCTTTTCCAAGTTGCTATTTTATGTACATTAGGTTGGATGGTGATTTGTTGATGAGATGAGATGAATGGAGACAGATATTATCAATTCTACAGATCTAGTAACAAATAAATAGATGAAAATGCAAGTACAAGTACATCAAGGTGGTTCAAACTCAAATGAATTGTCCAGCTGCAAGTCGTTGGAGCTCAGATTGAACATATTCCTCCTTTATTATGGACTTAATCTGCGTCTTAAACTCAGCATGATTGTCAATTTGTCTCGCAGGCACAGGCAAATCGTTCCATAGTCTTTTAGCCATAAAAATTGGCGATCTTGCTACAGTCTCATTTCGGGCAATAGGCAGATTCACCAGAGTTCCTTGATTTTGCCTGGTTATTCTCTGTCGTGTAACAGTCTTTATACTATCTGTAGAGACAAGTCTGAATATAATATTAAGTAAAAAGTATTTACGCCTAAATTCTAGAGAGGTCAAATTTGCTCTATTATATAAGTCTAATAAATGGGTATCTTGCGGATTGTATATCCTATAACATACACGCAAGGCAGTGTTTAGAAGTACCTCAATAGACTGTTGTTGAGCTTTGGTACAAGATGTGAAATATATATTGCCCATGTCTAGATAGGGTAATAACATTGTTTTAGTGACAACCAGTGTTGTATAGTCAGTCATGATGTTTCTTAATTTTCTAATCAATAACAGCTTGTAGGATGCTAGCCTATATGATTCTTTAAATTGATACGAAAACGAAAGGTTATGGTCTAAGTTTATACCTAAATATTTGTATACTTGAACTGTATCCAGTTGTTGAAGTCCTAATTTTAGGTTCAGGCATCTATTAGTTCATGGTTTATAAAAATTCATACATTTTGTTTTTTTAATATTAATAGTGAGTTTAGATAGGCGGCACCATACATACAGTCTGTTTAGATCATGTTGCAGACGGGATTCATTCAAGGATGTTGTAGCATTACCATAATAGAGTACAGTGTCGTCTGCGTACAGCAGAATATTGGAGTAATTAGTGACCTTTACCATTTCGTTTACATACATATTAAAGAGCATAGGCCTCAAGATAGAGCCCTGAGGAACACCGTGTGTGATAGGTAGTATGTTGGATACAACATTGTTTGCTATTGTTTTCTGTTTTCTATTACTCAGATAACTTTTAAGCCATAAGATAACAGATTTTGAAAGTCTGAAATTGTTACTTAGTCTATTAATTAGTATTTCGTGGTCCAGAGTGTCGAAAGCCTTTTTGAAATCTATAAATATGGTAGTTGTAGGTATAAAATTATTATAATTGGTTATTATATCATCTAGTAGCTTAAAAATTGTATCGTGTGTCCCATGCTCAGTTCTGAAGCCGTTCTGATTTTGACAGATGAGGTTATTCAATTCAACATGAGTATTGATTTTTAGGCGTACCAACTTCTCAAGTAGTTTTCCTGGGAGGGGTAATAATGTTATGGGTCGCAAGTCTTCCACCTTCTTTGGATTATTTATTTTAGGAATTGGTATGACCGTGCCTACTTTCCATTCCGATGGGAATATCTTAGTTTTTATTGATTGGTTATAAATATATAGTAGCTGGTATTTTAAATATTTAAAACTATCACATAGTATCCTCGATGATATACTTAAGCCTGACGATTTATAAATGTCAATGTCTTTTAAGACAGTTTCAAGTTCTTCAACTGTGAACTTGTCAATGTCTAGTTCAGGCACCTGATTTAGATCAGCTGTATCTAGATTAAGATCTTCTACTTCAGCTCTAGTTACAGTCCCTATTTTAGTTGCCAGAGTTTTACCTACAGATGTAAAGTAGTCATTTATATATGAGGCAGTATTACTATCTTCCACTTCAGCACCAAGATCATTACACAGTTTATATGAGTTTCCTGTAACTTCACCTGGAATTACTTGCTTCAGTATATTCCAGAACTTCTTTGGATCTTTCCTATGCCTCTCAAGATTTTCTAAAATGAATTCATTTCTAGCTCTCTTAAATTGACTCTTGCAACGATTTCTAAGGTGCTTACTTAATCTGATATCATCATCCCTTTTGGTCTGTCTTGCCATTTTCAGAGATAAATCTTTATCGATTGATAATTCGATAAGCTCGTTTGTAAGCCAAGGAGGTTTCTCTTTTCTGTATTTGGAGGTTTTGATTGGGCAGATACTATCAGCAGTTGTTTCTATAACATTGAGCATATAAGCCCATGCATCGTTCACATTAGCTAATGTATAGAACTTGTCCCAACAATGCTCTAATAGGAGGTTACCCAATACCTCACTACTATAGTTCTTATATGAGAGACCTTTAAATTCAATCTTAGAATTTTTAATTTTAATTTTCTTTCTAATAATGTATACAGGCAAATGATCGCTTAGGTTAATATCTAAGCTTCCTGAGGTGCTATCCTTGCAATTATTTGTGTAGATATGATCAACAGTTGTACTCGAATACAGAGGGCGTGTGGCACAGTGTATCAGTTGTGTAAGACCATATTTACCCTCTAGTTCCTTTAATTTTATTTTGACAGGACTTTTGGCAGAGTAGTCAATATTGAAATCGCCGCCTATATACACATCTTTTCGTCTCGATTCGGATGTGCATTGAAGTAAGTCATTCAAAGCAGTAAGGAAGTCATCAGTGCTACCCTCAGGGGGTCTATAGACATTACTTACATGGATTGATCTCATATTTGGGATCTTCAATTTAATTGAGATTAATTCTATATGAGGAAGACTAATAGTGTACTCTTCGATTTGATCGTAGTCTATATTATTTTTAATATAGAGGCATACACCACCTCCTCGTTTCTGTTTTCCATTAGTAAGAGTAGCCTTCCGATCCTGTCTCAGTACATGATAACCTTTAATCTGTATAAGATTATCTCCTACATAATCCTGCAACCAGGTCTCTGATATACAGACAATTTCGGGCTCATGAGTATCGATGACTAGTCTCACATGTTCTAATTTATTGTATAAACTTTGTACATTCCAAAACAGAATTTTTAACCCCTTACTCTGTTTAAACCAATTCATGGTAAATGAAGTTTAGTTACGATTCCAATTGATAGTATGAAGTGTGAGGTGAGATGAGAATGATTGAAATGGTGGTTGTTTCCTATGTCTAAATTATTAGATAGAGTACAACCTTCCATGGTAAGGTAGTATTTACATACGCCATATACTTTTAGCTGGCTCCTAAGCCTGATAGTGTTTCAATAAGTAGATATATATTATGGTACTTAGGTGTTTTGGTTTGGCAACCCATCCTATAACAGGTGCTCATACGATACAGAGAATATACGCATATAATTAACATGTTTTATGTATTGGGATGGATCACATGGGTATAGAGCAGTTTAATCACATCAGATGTACTACAGAAATAACAAAAAGTCATATCATATCATATCATATATTTCTGGACTACCTGTCCTATAAACAGGTGCCAGATTATAGTTCAACATAAGGTGATAATATTCCAGTATGTGAGAGGCAAGGTATTAATGAACTTTGTCTTCGAGCCCATCCTATAACAGATTCTCAGACATACCTAACGATTTGATGATATTCCAGTGTGTGAGAGGCTAAGTGTTATTGTAACTTTGTCTTCGAACCCATCCTATAACAGGTTCTCAGACACACCTAACGATTTAAGTTACTCATATTATGTTGAGCTTTCAATATTGTACTTGCAGTTTGTTGTGTGACCATGTCCTTATACTACCATCTTGGTTTGGAGTTCTCTTTTACGGATGCGACAATCATGGTAGCCTAGTTGTTCCTTATTTGGTCGGAGAGGTGGATCCCGTCGTCTCCCAACCGGTCATAGTAGTGCGTGTATCTGCCATGACGCCATTACCTTAGCTAATATAACTAGAGGGTAGGCGGTATATCTTCTACTGAAGTATACGTCATGTTACCGCACCTCGTACGGTCAGTGACACCCTTTTTGGAGCACGTCTTCTCAAAGAATTCTGTCACGTCAAATCCGTGACTTATGCTGGGGATGGTACCTTTACCTTAGCTAATTAGAGTTCCATACATGAGAAGTACAAGTAAGTGGCTCCATATTATGCAGAACAAGCATAATAATAATGAAACAATCGTTCAGAATGTAGGCGTCATCCATCCTTTTCGTCCCCATTGTAATATGTCATGGGAGAAACGGTGCTATAAAATGGTTGTGGTATCGCCAAAATAATCTCCTCATTTCGTGACGGGACATTACGGGTTGTTTTAACACTCAGCGAAAGTAACTCCTGCAGATGCTGGATATGATTGCTTTTTGATTTGTTGCATTCAAAGTGATTTTACATGTGTTCACACAGACATCTGTGAAAAGACCCTGATGTGAGTAGAATTGGAGTCGAAATTATGATGTTATTTCTGTGTCGAAAGTTTGCCATTGGGTATTCGACCCGGTTAAATAATAGAAATTATAGAATTTAGTGAGTAGCCACTCGGTTCACAAGGTGCTGATCGGGTTTTGCTGACTATACATAA
This sequence comes from Lepidonotus clava, assembly GCA_936440205.1. Taxonomy (NCBI): domain Eukaryota; kingdom Metazoa; phylum Annelida; class Polychaeta; order Phyllodocida; family Polynoidae; genus Lepidonotus; species Lepidonotus clava. Next base: position 8,240,021 of record OW387148.1, read on the forward strand.
TTTATGTAATTATGGAATCTATAATTTCGCAAAAACCTGCTAAAAGAGGCAAGGAACCTCGATTGGTTGGCTCTACTGATTATGCTAAATAAGGCAGAAGGTAGAAAAATATTTCGGGAGCAGGATTGCTCCGAACACAATAATCAAGGGTTGAAGAAAAACATCTATGTGAAGCTCATCAGCGGGCTGTGAACTGAGTGAATGAACAATTAGGATGTTAAGTGGTAGTGAAGGAAGCCTTCCTACTACACCTAGTCAACGCACGACGATCCGAGTCAGTTTTGGTGGACGCTCTCGGAAGTTGGGGTCCGTTATGCGCCACACCACCTATAATTCTTCCTAGGGGAGGTCTCTCGCCGTAAAATAGTACTCTTCAAAACTATGGGCGGGAGCCTTAAAACAAAGGGGGGAAGGGTATATTTCAGTTGCTGATGGAGGTCAGTTGCTGGAATAGCTCTAAAAAATATGTTTCATGTTGCATGTTGTGTTAAAAACAAATGTTTCATGTTGCATGTTGTGTTGAAAAACAATTGTGTTATTGGAAAAGCAAGTCTGAAAGATCCTTGTCTCTCGATTCACACTTACCTCTTTTCATTGGTCAACCGGGTGGGAGGTGAACCGTGATATTGTGATAATAGTGCAGATTCTTTCGTTTAAATGGTAATTGCATGATGAATCCTATAAGGGAAGAGAAAGATGGGCTGGTGAAGGTATAGCGCTAGTCTTCTTCTGCTCTTATCATCTCAAAAAGCCATGGTAACAGGTCGATTCTTAGGGACCTGGGGCCAAAATATTGTTACAGTAAGGCTTCTGTACAAAACTCATCATCATCATTTGCAAAAACTTACCATAAACACACCTTTTTGTGACGACTGAGTCCGGAACGGTGTGTGAGCGATGTTCTTGATATCGGTATTGTTGTTTTGAACATCTTAACTTACCTTAAAACCATTGCTGGGCGAGCAGATGTTGCATCAAAGCCCCGCGACCCAGGGTTGCTGATCGGGGTATTCCAAGTCAAAGCGTAAATATGTCCATACCATGAACCGTGTGTTTGTGACGCGTGGGGGCGTCCAAATATCTCACTGTCACTGCTTATGTCCCATTGGGATAAAAGACATGTGCTTGACTTTGGAAAGGTGTCCTATAGAAATTCTATCTGAAGGTGTGTAGTAAAACCACGGAAGCTCTCTCTCACTGTTAAAACTTGCTATATTGTAATATGTTGTAGGTGCTGTTCCGGTGTGGGACAGTACATATAACGAAAAACCTATGTGAAAGCCTATAATGGTTTGTCGTCATCTCATTAGACTGGTCCATCTTGGAATTCATGTCCACCCCGTCACTCTCTTGCAAAGTAAGATTTGCAGTAACACACACATCCTGCTTATGTGATGTTGAGGTCACTGATACACATGTTTCTTGTGTTCTCTTCCACCTATTGTCATTCATTCTAAGCGAAAGCTGTCACCTGTAGACTTAATACTACGTCTACATCACCAACTCTTACTTCTAATGACTCTTGTCTTAGGAGGTCTGGGAGGGGGGAGTTCTCAATGGTAGGTAGTGAGTAGTTAGTACTCCATGCCGCACCTTGAGACGGCCTTGCATCGCATGGACCGACTCTTACCTTGATATCCTCCATTGGTAGCTTGACATGATCAGCGCCATTTGGTGAATATGTCCTTGACATTTGGTGACATTTCTATAGCTGAGTCGCTTGTTTCCAAAAGGAACACGTCCTGTACTTCGCCATAAACTTGTCGGTCCCCATTGATGCTTGAACCGTTTGGTTCTTCACAATGGTGGTCGGAGCAATGCTTCTTGACTGAACAAGTGATCCATTGACGGAATTTCCTTGAGGATATGACAGAGGTGCTGTTGTTGTCATGCAAAAAGAGATCATTTCCGATGCTGGCGACCTGACCGTCCACTTGGGCTCTATACCAGTTATTGTCTATCGGGAAGAAGTCTTGCAGTCGGTTGACTGCCTGGTTCCAAACATGTTGGGTCCCACTTCTTGGTAGATGGGGGTTGTCTGACTTACTTACTTAAAAAAACTCCAGGTTTGGGCATTGTATGCTTGATTTAATCCTAAATCATGGGGAGCTCCACCAGTGGGCTAGTACGATCCATAAAAACATGAGAGGTTTTTAAATATAGAGGGTTAATGCTCGGAATCGAGACAATGTGGGTCAGAAATCCTCCCCTGTCACTGTCCACTTTTGACTCGACCATTAAAATATGGGAGTTCACCAAGCACTTCAGTCTTTTCATACCTCTTGATCATCCTCATCAATGTTTCGAAGCGAAGTGTTCTTGCCTAGTTGAATGGCATATCCCATGGTCATTAGTCAATTGTAATGGAATGACAGGTCTATCTCTTTTTCTCTTCTGGTGAGAACGTCTTGTCCATTCCTCACCATAGGGATTAGAGTAATGCCCTTTGGACGAATACTATTCTGTTGACGGGATTCCTTGAAAGTGGTGGAATAATCAATCTTTGAACTCTGCATGCGATAGAGTATACGAGACGATAGCTTTTACAGTCCGCTATTTGTCTTGTTAATCATGTGTTGTAATGATTATCCTCGCCTGTATGCGTTGTGAGTTCGTTCCCAGTCATTTTGGAGACGATACAGTCCCTCTGTTCACTTTTGCCAGTTGAATTGGAAAAAATACTGCCTTCTCTGTTCATTGGCAAGGTTTGAAAACTGTGCATGTAATTTGTGTGCTATGTTGTGGTGCAACGAATTGCGAACTTATTAGACTAGGTTACATACTAGTCATTCCTAATCGTTTCGAGTGCGGGAAAAAGGAACGAAAAACTAAGAAAAATAACTATGAGTAATGAGAGTCGTGAAGACTTATCTCATGTCGACCTATTTTGATTGTAAGTGAGACCTATCAAATGTGGTGAGACTAAGTTGTTAAACAAGTCCGAACAACTACAACTGCACGAGCTGAATGCTTAGCTTTGTTGTAAATGAAAGGACAAACTCCATGTTAATACATATGGATCACCTCTTTATTAGACCTTCGCCGACCTGTCAACTGGATATGTGAATTCTTTTGCATTGGTAACGCTGGTGAATTATTAATACTGGTCTTTAGAGGTAGACAATTGAGTACTCTTACAAGGTACATTGTATTGATGTCGCTGGTACTATTGCATATGAGCGAACTGCTGGTTGACTAATTGAGTACTGTAAAATGGGAAGATCCTCATCCTTAAAATTGGTTAAGTTAATTATAACTACATATCTCGATGTATGATGGACACCATTGTAAACAAACTGAAACATCTTACTGTATGCTGGATTCCATTGTACACGAAGATTTTAAAATTTATTATTAAAATTTAGTGACAAGGTAACTCAAAGTTATGACACTAATCAAGGATCGATTACCACCATATCTATCCTCGAACTTAGCCGCCGTCGATTGTACTGACGCGGGTGGCCAGTCCATGTTTGGGCAGCATAACGTGAGCTTAGAAGCGCACGTGTAAGCCAATGTTTCACTGTGACAGTAGTGAAATGGGGGAGGAGTTAAGGTGTGACGTACCACCATATAATAGTGTGTTCCGCTCTTAGCTAGCCAGAGTAGCTGCACGCACTGTGTGAGTAAACATCCTGCGAAGGTTGGACCTTTAATCTGCAGTCTAGGTTCTAGAGAGAGGCATATAGAAATTGTGTTAGAGCGCGGAGCGTTGACTGAATGTGTTTGAGGGGATTCTAACCTTGGGACTGATCATGGTCAATCGAGTTCTTGTCACGGAACGACTAGACATTGGATAATAAACAACAAATCCTTTCACAACGAGTGTTCACGTCTTACATGATGAGGGAACTATAATTATGTATTGGACGACCGCAGTCGACGAGGAGGGAGACTGCGAATGGAGCTAGCTATTATCTATACAACGAAACATCACAAACATGCATTAACTTTAAATGGATAATTAACCTCTCTATAGTTCAACCTCTTGAAAATCATAATTAAGCACAGAGGGCTATATGGGCACCAACATATATGGGTAGCATAAGTAATGTGGATAGTATAGGTGCAGCTGCTTATGCTTATTTCCGCTATCGCCCTAGACCCATAAATCTGACACAGCAAAACGGCCCCTTTAAGAACATTGCGAATGCTGATATTACCCTATAGGCCTGTAGGGAGATGGACCATGGGGGCGGCCATGTTGTGTCACATGGTAAAAAAGAACACTCCTCATTGGCTGGGAGGTTGGCTTGACCCCCGACTGGTAGTGGCGCCAAAGGAACACGCATGCGCAAACATAAACTCCCTACAGGCCTATAATGAACTAAATTAGGTTTTACCAAATCAACATTTTAATAACATTAAAATCAATTAATCAGCAGAAATTAAGCAGAAATAGCATCACAAAATTATTGTGATCTCTGATACTTGTGCTATCCTATATTACGAAGCTCAATCGTTCACGATGACAGATTCATCAGAAACACGTCAGTTAGTTGCCAATCCGTTACTCTGGTACACGCTACACGAGAAACGACGTTGAATTGATTTTCTTTTGACAGCAACAGATTCATTAACTAAAGTTATTATATTCAAAGAATGTACCTTGGTCATATGAATTGCTCAAAAACCAGATTTCGAATTATTATTTAAGCAGAGTAAATTTCGTGCTTTAGTTTAAATAGATGTATTACTTTTTTGATCATTTGTAAATTGCTACTATCAAACCACACACATCTTCTGATGTATAATTATGCAGTTGCAGAATACTGTCTACACTTAGCAAAGTGCCAATCTTTGTGTTTTTATGATGTATGCCTATGTATGTACAATGTGTATATCTTAAAAATATTTTCATTAATAAAGGTTCCGATTTAATTCTATCCAATCAGAGGCGACCATCCAGCCCTTCAGTATAGCATAACAACCGGTCCCTCAAAGCAAAAAAATGTTATGTTCTGGTAACATCAGTCAAACAAGAATAGGGTAGGTGGGTTAAGATCTTTTTTAATTTTGTATATTTTTTAAATGTCTTTAAGTGAAAAGGGAATTCCTCGCACATGTGATAATTTATAAAGTTTCAATATTTTTCACTAAAAAGCCTCTAAAACCCATCGGGTTGAGTCATAAGAAATAGTCTCGGTCGGTAACCAGAACCCAACTATTCTTTTCCTTGGCCTTAGGCCTATTTTGAGCCTGTTTCTGATTGTTTAGGCCAACTGCCTCTCATGGATACAGGTACAGCGTGTGGATGTCTGTCTGATTATAAGCACTCAACCTGGTCAGAATGGCTCGGCCATCCTTAATAATGGAAAGGGTACCATACTGTAACCATCAGAGGTAGGAACTGTTGCAGTAAATTAACTAAAGGGTAAGTTAAGCTCATATTCCCCATTTCAAAAGCTGATTATGGTTTTAATTACTTTATATTTGTTTTATAGTTTTCCCACATACACATAGGCCTAAATAGTTTTGGTATTATATGTAAGGTTCACGTTGTTACTCACCAAAATTGAATGCTATAACAACACGTGGATAACAATGCTATATTATATAGAGAAGTTGAGACCTTACCATCCCAAAATGTTGAAACAACATTATGCTTATGTGAAAGAACATAGCGTAATTGCTTCATAATGTCACAGTACAACATCACAAGGTTAAGTTAAGTAAGAGACATTATTGGCTGCCATCAAAATGATATATCAAGAACCATCAAAATGATATATCAGGAACCATACATTGTTATCTTTTTATTCAATGGAGGAAATAGTTACATCTTTTACGTTTTCCATCATCAAAAATGAACTAGGGCCTAAATCAAAATTTTGAGACACACTTCCCTCCTGAAGAATATTAATATTTTTAACATAAGTGAAAAGTTTTGTATTCATTTAGTCATTATGAAGTGAAAAATCCTTGTTCAAAAAATCAAAATCAAAATATTATTTTTTTTACACATTGTTCCCCCTTTTTAATTTTGATTTATATCACTTAAATATAATATTAGTAATACGATTCATTAGCTGAGATATTCAGCCTTTGTGCGATATATAAAATGTGTATGAAGACAAAGAAATGGCAGAGGAATTAGTAAACTCGCACAACTATAACACATTTGGCCCAAAATCACCCAACTCTAACCTTTCAGTTTGAAAAAGGGTTCAACTTTTTTTGGCCTATTCATACAGGTGAAAAGTCAGACATGAGTGGCTGGTCTCTCCTTGGTTACCAGTCATATTAGTTGTTACATCACTGCGGACTTTGGGTACGTGGTTATCTAAGGCCCCTATGCAATACCAGACAGGGTGATAAGCATGTGGTTATGGGTCTAGACCTCAAGATTAGATTATTATATTCGACACTGCAACAGGGTAATCGTGTATTTCCAGAAAGAAGTACCAATAAGCCCATCCCATATTATAGCTAGGTCCGGTAAATTGGGAACTAAACAGAACCTTTTCCCACCCTAAAACGTGATAAATTTCGTAGAAAGGTAAGTTTTTAATCAATCTTCAAAAAGGGTACCAAAAGGAAGCTTGGGAAATTCTCAATCTCATAGTATGTATTACCAAGGAATTTATAGAGTATCTTACCTCTAACCCGATATGAAGTAAATAAAAGAATATGAAAAAAATGGCGTTAAACACATATATATTTTTATTCACCTAAATCCATTCAATTACCTCAGATTCCAAAGTTATTTTGAAAGGGATTTCCCATCATCATAACATAGCAAGGATAGAACTGAAAGTCCAGAAATTAGGGAATTCCCAAAATGTTATTTTCTTTGTTTTATAAGTCACTAATACTCGAACATGTTCCAATTTTGCCCTTTAAAATAATATCATGTTTAACATGTGAAAGAGATATTAGTTAAAGATAGGCGTTTGTGTGCAAGGAACAGATTGGAAATAATTCAGGAGAGGGAGCCTTTGGAATATCTTTTCTGCCTAATCTAAAATATTCCTAAATGACAAAAATAATTCAAGAGATCCTTTGAAGGGTTATAAGCCAGCTAGGCAGATTTTACTGGAAATTTGTAACTTTTTGTTACAAAGAGGTACATTGTTGTATTGAAAATAGATTATCCATACATAAAAATCACATTTAAAAACATTTGGGTTAGATATTTAAAATTAAACAAGGCAATTAAAAGGTGTAGTTGTAGGGGCACAGTCATTGCTGTGTGTCATCTTTGAACAACAATAATTATTATTGTTTAAACAATTACTTTTTGCAATGATTCACCTGTGCAGGGGCGGATCCAGCAATGTTGGAAAGGGGGGGGGGGGGGGGCGCACATATTAAAAAGGGTCCCAGCCACCCCTCCAAGGTCTTGAGTTTTACATTAATAAAATCTAAATTTTGCCCAAAAAAGGGGGGGGGGGGCGCACATCCCATGCGCCCCCCTCTAAATCCGTCCCTGCTGTGTTTGGGCCACTAAAGATCAAGAGATAATAACAAGGAATGGTTTGCTTGTTTTGAAGAGGAATGATAAAGATGACTCTAGGACACAATAATGGACTCCTTTGAATGTTGCCATTTGAATTGACAATTGAACCCCCATTTAAAATTCAAATCAGAATGTTAGAACTGCTGTGGCCCAGCACATTATGAAACAGTGAAACAATTGAATTGTAGTTGTTCTACAGGGCCAATATTAATTTTGGAAAAAAAGTCGTGACCACGACTTGCCCAAAAGTTGTGGGGCATATCACTATGGCAACAGCATGCCATGGTAACAATGTGTTGCCATCGCGTGATGTCATGGCACATCCATGGCCGCAAATGATCAACATTTGTCTTACTTTAGTGCTTGAAAATTTAGGATATCTACTGTAACAAAACATCTTTGTCAGAAAAAGGTTGATAAAAACTGATTATGAACATGAAGTATTATGCAATAGGCTTCTGATATCTATAAAAGCATTTTTTGTTGTTGAACAACACATTGTATTCTAATATTTAAATGTGTTTTCCAGATCAGGATGGATGCTCCTATGAAGAATTTGCCCTACAGAGGCTTAAGTCTGCCCTTAGAAACTGTGCAGCAAAGGAATTTTGGAGTACAGGGTACCGGTTTGAGTCCAAGTCTGTAAACCATTGACCAGTGCATTTCAATGGTACCACCATTTGGAATAATAATTCCATCAGGATTGAAGTGTTTTCTTTTGGAATAAGAATCAAACACACTGGAGATTGCTATAAAATACAAAAGTTTTGATAACAAAACTTCTTGGGTATAGTTAATAATATGGATTAATAAGTTTAATATTGTTTAGTTTAATAGCTTAATAATATGGAGTATAACATGTACAAAGACTATTGGAGTATAACATGTACAAAGACTATTTAAGACTATATACAGAAAAAATCCTTATTCTTAAAGGTATCTTGGGATAAGAATAATTCAAAAGGTATGCAGCATGATGCAATGATATATCATTGCTTTTGAGGGTCAATCCCAAATTCTCTTCTTCATTTGGTAAATCACTGTTTCATCTATTTTGCTACCCTGATGTGACATGTCAATGATATTTTCAATATAGAAATGAACAGGTGCACAAAGAAAACAGTAGCAGCAGTCTTACACAGTAATTTACTCCTCAGCTAGGAACCCTTTAACTTTCACAATGGCAACTGTTACTTATTTATTCACTAAAAAGAATCTTTTTGTACTTTTATGTATTTTGATTGCTTTTAACATCTACAATTACATTATTGACTTCTCTTTGGAAACTATCAGAAATATTCATTGTGATGTAGACCTTCTCAGATCAGCTCAAAATATATTGTATGCCAACTTTAATGGTAGACTTGGAAACCATCTTTGGATTTATGCTGGTTTATATGGAATTGCTAAAAAAACAAACAAAACACCTATTGCTTGTGTAGATTATAATTTGAGAATGTTGTTTCCAAATATATCTATACAAACCTGTTCAAACAGAATGTGTGCTAAAATGAAGAGGGACGATACTCTAGATTATCTTGAAAAGAGCTTTGTAAATTATGACAAAGCAATGATTGAGAATATAAAGCATTCTAACAACAGTAAGGCAGTGATACGTGGATTTTTCCAAAACTATAGATATTTTTTGGAATACAAGGAAGATATAAGATCTGCATTTACTTTGCCAACACAGCTTCAACAGTTTGCATTTGAATATCTTAATGAAATTCTACATCAAGAAGGAAGGAGAACAAATCAAATATTGACAAGGAATTCAGTGGGGCAAATACTCATCGGAAGTCAGGTCCCAGTTTTTGTTGGTATTCATGTACGAAGAGGAGATATGCTAACGCATGAAATCACAAATGTTCCTGATGCATCCTATTTTAAAAATGGTATGAAATACTTTAGGACAAAATATGGCAAAAATGTTCTTTTTGTTGTAATGACAAATGATCTGAAATGGAGCAAAGGAAATTTAATAGGTCAAGATGTCTACTTCACTTCAGATCCTACATACAAGTTCACAGAAGAAGATTTTGCCATTGGTGTTGCCTGCAACCATACATTGATGTCAGTTGGAACATATGGATGGTGGATAGGCTTCCTTTCTGGTGGAGAGGTGGCCTACTATAGGGACTGGTATAAAGAAAATATCACAAAAGCTGGTTATCAACAAGAAGAGTACTTTCCTGATTACTGGAAACCTATGATATGAGAACTTGCACTTCAATGAAAAAAAACAAACAACAAATGAATAAATCACAAAATAACCATTAAGATTAGAATTATGCGTTCCTCCCTGAAGCCTGTTTTACTCATGATGATAGGTACTGTTTAAAAGATAATTCTGGGTAATAATATTTATCAGAAGTGATTTGAGACAGAATGCACAATGCAAATTTCTACTCACATATGTATAAAATTGTACTGTCAATATGTTGTTTGTACTGAAATAATGTGCTTAAAATGTAATTGCAGTTTTTCAATTGCCATACAGTCAAATATAAAAAAGTATAATAACAGGCACTTTGCTAAGAAAAGTCTGTACCTTTCTTTTATGGATGTAAACCACCATCTGAAATGATATCTAGGATTTATAAAATAATTTGTAAAAAATTGTAAATCAGCCAAATATTTACTGATATTGGCTGATATCCATGGAAGGAGGGTGTGAGTTCCTATGGGGTCATTAAAGTCCACTTAGAATCCAAATGTGACAGATATCTTTAACTGACCTTGTGCAATGTTCATCCCATGGACCTTTATTCATTATGTGACACTATACTTGCCCTATACTTAGAGAGAAGAACCTGTATATTTTGGATTTGGATTCATATATGTTTACAAGCAATGGGATAAAGGAGTAGATATGTAAATGAGGGTTAAATGAATATGACCGATAGTTTCAGTTGCCTTGTATGTTTAATGTATGATTGACCAGTGCATAGACTTCAGTAGCAGGTAGTGTTATGTTTAATGGTACTTGGGTGTGTTCAGCTTCATTTCTATTTACCAGGCAAATCTCTCAGATAATTTTATATTCTTTTTTATTAAAGCCTATGTTTACAATAGTAAATAGAGACTCAAATTTCCATCTTTTACTGTTTGTGAAAAATGTGTCTGAAAAAGAAAATCACCCTTTACCATTGATTTCTATGGGAAAAATGAGTTTATGTAGAATTAAAAAAAAACTACCAGAGCTTTTTCCACCAAAGTCAGTATATAATAAGCAGAGATAATTACACAAATGTTAGGAAAATCAAAACATGACTGTTTGTGAGATTAGTTCTGGTGAAAAAACTTTAGCATGGGAACATTTTAGCACTATTCACTTGTATCATTTTAGGTAATATCACTCCATTCAAAGAAGGATTGCATGCATTGTACTCTCTGAGTGTTGAGATACCTACAATAACATTTAGATAGTTAAAAAATATATTGTTTAGTTCTTATTTCACCTCCCAGGTGGTGCCCTGAACAGAAGTGAGTCCTTGAAATAGAAATTTCCCTGTTTGTAACTACATACCTTCTGCTGCCACCTAGTGACAAATAAAAACTTAGGCTACACTAGCACCACCCTGTTGGGTCACATTGTAATAAATATGTATATCAAATCTTACTTTAGCATCAGGATGGAAATACAAATTTGAAGACACAAACTCCCACATTTAAATTAATTAAAACTAAATAACTAGAATTCAATTTTGTTTACTGATACCTATTTCTTTTTATTCCTATTTCCCATTAATGTTATTGTACATGTATGCACCAAATCACTTTCCACAGGCAACAGTGTGCTTATAGGAACAGCCACTATATTGATTAAATCTGACTATAGATCACAATTTATATGGGTCTTACTGGTCTTGCAAGGACATTCAACTTATTTTTGTTGTTGCTAGGGACCGGTCTGCAATATGCATAGAAAGCAAGTAAGTGGTAATTTGAGTAAAGTAAATAATTAAGGAAAAATTGAGCATTCTTACTGTTGCCAATGAAACACCAAGGCATCCTGGAATTATGAAACGTCGACGGGAGTTATAGACATACATTTTCTTGTAATGTAACAGAAGAAATCATGGCCTTTAAAGCGAAGGTACTAATGTCATTCATATATACCACAAATGGAAAGGTGATTATCCAATTGCAAGTGCTATCTGCATTATGGAATAGTTAGGAACTTGTGTCAATTACCTTCAAAAGCAATACATGCATTTATCTAACACTTTGTTTAGCAGCGAACTGGAATTTAGCTAAACCACCAGTGCAAATTACTCCAAATATGCATGGTGAAAACTTTGGGTGATGGGCCAAGTCCATTGCTGTGCAGATGGTGACTGTCCCATGATAATATGATAATTTCTAGGGCCAAGATCCTAGGGGAACCGAGGTTTCCCCCAGAAAATTCATGGACACGGGACATGAGACCCAGCGACATGCAACAGCAGGTTAAAAATGATAGAAACAGGGTCATTTCTTAAATTCAACTTTGGACATAAGCATTCTTAAGCGACAACGACATGCGACACAGCCATTTGGGGTCGAAAATCACACTTGCGTATGAACCTTAACAAAAAAAAGGAAACTTCCAAAAAAACTGAATATTTTTGCGTGGAAACATACAAAAGTTATACGGTTTAATTTTAGACTATGTTTCTGACATTCCATATTCTATATATGGAATGTCTAATTATTTCTAGGGCCAAGATCTTAGGGGAACCGAGGTTTCCCCCAGAAAGTTCATGGACACGGGACATGAGACCCAGCAACATGCAACAGCAGGTTAAAAAAGATAGAGACAGGACCATTTCCTAAATTCAACTTGGGACATGAGCTTTTTTAAGCGACGGCGAAAACCACACTTGGGTATGAACCTTAACAGAAAAAAATGGAAACCCCCAAAAACGGTGACTATTTTTGCGTGGAAACGTACAAAAGTGAAACGGTTGAATTTTAGAACATGTTTCTGACATTCCGTATTCTTTATCTGTTTTTTTTATATTAAAGTCTGAATATGCAATCCGTTCTATATAATGCTAGAGTGTAAACATAAACCAATCTATCAGTGGCTTTAAACTCTTGATGGCTCTCTCTGTCCCCAGCCATGAATGGGGTGTTTAAGAAGAATGAAAACTGTGTGGCAAATAGGGCATAACAAGGGAGGGTCGCCTCTGGCTAGTCTGTTCTGACCCAGATTGAGCCCCACTCGCCGTGGTGAAGGTGGGTTTTTGTAGAGCTTTGCAATCTGTGAACGTTGGCAACGTTGGATTATCGTAGCCCTCTGCGACCTGACCCCTTGCGAAATTATTCAACATGTTTAATATTTTTGCAGAGATCCTGTGGGATTCAAGACGAAATTGCTTGCGAAAATGATTGCAAGAGACCCTCCTCCCCAGTGTGAATGCTATACGATCAAGTTCTCTAGCCCACGATAATTTTATCGCACCTGAAGCTACTTGCGAATGCTTGAGATAACATTTTCGCTGATCTCTGCGATGGGAAAATTGGCCACGGCGAGTGGGGCTTTAAGCCCCATACCCACTAGGCGATTTTACCAGCGACTGGCGACGGGCAACAGCAGAATCACTGGTAAAATCGTCACCAATTCAGATCGCCTGTTAGATCTAATATTGAAATATTACATGCTAACAGGTGGTCTGATTCAGTGATGATTTTATCAGTGATTCTGCTGTTTCCCATCACCAGTTGCCAGTAAAATCACCTAGTGGGTATGGGGCTTAAGCTATCACTTCGGGAAACAGTGGGTCTGACTGCGACAGACTAGCCTCTGGCCAGCCAGCCGTGACCAAGGGAGGGGTTGACTGTAAAAGGTAGAGTCCAGATTTAGGCCGTATTACACTATGCATCGGGTCTATGTTTTCGTTGGCTAATGTTGCCCAACACGAGCGGTATGCTATATGCTAAGGCTATATTATACTACAAGTCAGACCCAATGCGAAGTATATTACATTACGCATTTTTGGTTTCGTTGGGAACGAGTTGGGTCACGTTCGACAATTAGTTAACTTTTTTTTATACATTACACTTTGTGTCGGGCAATAAGATTCATGTATGCAATTCGTGTCAGCAAAAATACGAATGAAACAGCCCCAACATGAGCCAGCCAACGTGTAGTGTAATATAGCCTTTACTATAAGAGGTCCCTCTTGTAAATCCCTTAATTAAAAATGTTTCACATAAATTTTTTAAGTTTCCAATTTTTATGCTTTTCCCTTCAGTTGTGTACATTCTAAAACTGAAATAAACGAAAAAAAGTGAAAAATGTCAATATAATGATAAAGAATGATTCAAGAAAGAATTCCCTAGCTTCTGGGGTTTCAGACCTGTAATATGGGAATATTGAAAAGAAATTGGGAATATCAAGTTATTGAATACAATTAGGGTAGTCAAAATGCAATTGATAATAGCCTGTATGGGCCTAAATAACAATATTTTTCATGCTTAACCTCAATTTCCTTCCAAATATTTTTGAGACTGGGGAATTCTGTTTGATGGATACATTGAGTTCCCCTATAAATCACCTTGTGACGTCACAAATTTGGAGATTTCTCTTGAAAATGAAATGACATGTGAGTTTGTTAATGTGCCCTAGTCGTGTCAACATTAGGAACTTTCTTTGAATTTTCTCAGATTATTGGTGCCAGATGTGAATGATATGCTACACTGATTTCATTGAAAAATATCTGTCATGTACCTATATGCAAGGTTTCCTTTAACCTAACAGTAGCATCCCCCTTTTTTCTTAGCGCAGCCCCACCTTTTCAAAAGGTCTGGTATAGTAGATTGATTTTCAGGCCTGCGACTTCATGTCAGTTATTTTTTCTTCATGTCACTAAGCTCCATGTTGCATTTAAGAAATGCCCATGTTGCCCTGTTGTATATAAAGGTCTACGCCCACTGCTTTGGTTGGCTGAATCCAAACCACCCTGCTGAGGCACCCTTCTCCCCAAAGCCTGACCTGTTTATCCCTCAGGTATCATTAAAAAAGGCGTAATAACGTTACACTGTAGGGAGTGATACAAGGAGAGTTGTACTGCACAATGGTTCTTTCTGGGCCTACATATTCTGGTGAGTTACTTTGTTTTCTCTTTTGGACACAGACATCTTTTAGTTCTAGCAACACAACAGCAACAATTCAGAAAAGTGGTTTCCGACCGTTGCTACACTTTAGCTGTGTTTTTTTTATTGTTATGTTGAATCCACTCTTTAGTCGCCCAAGTGGGTGCGTGGCTGTAAGGCAGGTTTCCATACAATGACCAGGTGCAAAAAACGGGTTGTGGCCTGATATTTCGAAACTCCTTAACCTTCAGGTTTTGACGTATTTAAGGTGGTTGCTAGGGAGTCTAATGTCTAACCTTAGAAACCTTTAAAATTTAAGTTTAGAAGGATCTTGAAGCACCTTACATTAAAAAAAAACGTGGTTTAAGGTAATGTTCTTCAAGGTAGGTCGGGAGATACCTTAAGGTTTTAGAAAAATGAGCCTCTTATTATTCGAATTGGTTTAATTCTATTGTATTTTCCACTTCATTTGACTCATGTTAAAGGAAACCTTGCATATACCCTAAAGGAATAACATTGTTCAATGAAATGCATTATGCATTGAGTTAGTGCTATGAACAAATAATGTTAGAAAAATTGTAAAATATTCCAATTGTAGCAATAGTTATGAAACTTTAAAATTAGGTCTATTTTATATGTTTTAATGAGAAATCCTCTAATTTGTGACGTCACACAGTGACTAATTGGGAATCCCCATCCTTCAATAAAAGGGAATCCCCAAGTCTCACATGAAAAGGAAAGTAAGTTTTAGTATATATTTTCCATATAAGGCACCATACAGGCAATGATTAATTGCCTACTTTACTCACTTAAATTTCTTCAATAACCTGGAATTCCCAAGTGGTTTTTAAAGGGAATTCCTTTTATCATTATATTATAGCAAGGGGACAAGCCCAAAATTTTAGGAAATTCCCAGTTTTTAATTTCTTTCCTAAATAAATCACTAAATCGTGATAATTATTTTTTAATTCTTTTCATTCAGAATATTATGAGGGTACAAATGTGAAGGGAATTACATACAAAATGGGAAGTTGTAAATTTATGTGCAAGGAACCCTTTTATATAAATACATGTATAGCGTATAGTTTAAGAGTATTACATTACATTTTGTGTGAGCACTGACTTAGTTAAGAACTATATTCTGCTGTGTATTTGATAAGCCCATTCCAATTTACACTAACATTTAGGCTTACTATGAAATATCTTCAAGATTTCCTACATTCATGTTCCCTGAAGACAGTTGTATAATACAAAATTAACCGAAGCAATTTGGTTTGACAGATTGCTCATAAATTTGTAAAATGGATATTATATTTTGGCCTTTCCCCCCCAATAATGTTCAACCCTACTTTTCCCTGAAACACATTAAATTGATTATCTGGCAAACCTACAAAAATCTGTAGGTTGATAAAATGTGAGAAATCATAATGTCAAACAGAACTTGAGGATATGGAAAAACATAATTATTGCTTATTTCAGTAATCCCAACTTTTGGAAACAAGGATGGCTTAAACAGTCATTTTGTCCAATCCTAGGATATATTCAATGTGGGATGGGCTTATTAAGGCGGTAAACGAGCAAGCAGCCAAACAACCACCAAAAGGGGTTACCCATACTATTTATGGAAGGCCAATGAAATAATTCTCAAATAATAATTGTGGAATAGGAATGGGTTTCTTGGAGGTTCATAGGCAAAGTAAATGGGTGGAGGGAGACAGGATGTAACTAATGACCCCTAAAAATAGCAAAATCAAATAGTAATCTTTGTTGGCAAGTATGGACATGTCTAAAAGATGAATCCCTATGAGGTGTTTGACATTGGTTAACTCTTTCTTACCATGGCTATTAATTAGTGTTGCTAATAGGCCCTAGTTGCTGGGGTGTAATGTTCCCTCCAATAAGTAGAAAAGACTATGTGTAAAAGCCCCTTAAAAAGACAACAAGACCCTCTATGGTTTTGATGGGTATTTTTACTTTTTATGGTTTTTACAATGAAATTTTAAAGGAAAGTGGGATATTTTTGAAAAACAATATTTTAGTTGTACACCTCTCTGACACCAATCTCTTAGGTACGGAGCCAGGGCAGTTTCCATAAAGATATCATGAGGCGTAGCAGACCCAGCTTCTACTGTGTGTGTGGGGGGGGGGGGGGGGGGGGGGAGGGGTGGCGAGGTTCCCCAAGTGGAATTTTGCAAAGATTTCCCACAACTTTTTATGGTTTTTAAAATGAAATTTTAAAGGAAGGTCAGACAGTATTTTAGTTGTATACCCCTCTCACCAATCGTTTAGGTACGGAGCCCCACGGCAATTGGTTCCATAAAGGTATTATGAGGCATACCAGGGCTGCATTCCCAACTCAGACTTGTGGACTCACAAGTATTCCATAAGTGGTTTTGTGGGAGATTTATCATGAAGATGTGGGTAAATTGTGGGTTTGTTTCTTTTCTAACTTGTGGTCTAAGGTACAATTGCGGGACAAATGTGAGACAAATGGGGTATTCTAGGTAGTCACATGATATTTGTGTGTTAAATGTGGAATTTTCCAGTTTACCAGTCACTTGTGGAACAAATGTGGTGCATTTATGGAAATGCCTTTCCTAACCTATGGAAAAAGTGACTTGTGGGCCCACAAATACACAGTTTTTGTGAAAAAGTTATAGGTGCTCAGAGCACATATAAGTATTCCACAATTCAACAAAATTCAATAAAACAAGACTCTTTGCATGGATATGCCAACATGAACATAAAAAAAACAAAATGATATATGGTATCTGACACAGACTTTTCTTAAAGTCAACATGCCTATTGGGGACTACCCCACCCCTGTCTGCACTATTAAATATTCCTCGTAAGTATTCCACATATACACCACAAAAAGCCTGTATCATTCTGGCAAAACTAAAATTCGCTTATTGCAATAGTTTACAATGATAGTTCATCACAATTAATTCAAATTACAATAATATGGGCTTTATATCTAATTTTCAATGTTATATCCTTGTAAGAATAAACTGATGACCAATAGAATCCACATTTACCTTGTGGGACACTTACAGAGTTTTCCAGAAGGCCCCACATGTACAGGAGGTAAGTTAGAAACAGGTATATTTGTGGAGATTGGGTGGACTGAGAGTCCCGTAGGAGATATGGAAAAGTCATCCACAAAGTTGGGAATGCAGCCCAGGCCCGTATACAGGTTCTACTTTGGGGGTTGGGGGGCGGGCAGGAGTGGTGAGGTTTCCCAAGCGTAACTTTTGCACATAATTTGAATAATTTCAGCCTAAAAAGGGTGGTGGTGAGGTTCCCTAAGGGGAACTTTTCAACAATTTCTCACAATGTTTTAGGGCTTTTACAATGAAATTTGAAAGGAAGATAGGACATTTTTGAAAAATTACCTCTGTCAACTCCTGTCACCCCCCTCCCCCCATATGAGTCTGCATAGGTTTGCATGTATGAGCAGCCACCCATAGCCCACTCTCCCCGCTCCCGCCCATACGGCCCCGGACGGTCACGTACCAGGAAGGAACAAATCGGTCGTGTGCTCCGAATTTAACACAAGGCGGTGCAGATACAAAGCCGACCACACAGAAGGATCCATCACGTACCAACATAGCTGCGCTTGGTGCATGGCGGCACTGGGAGCAAGGTACCCTCATAATGTAATAGACTATGAGAATAAACTTGGCTCCAAGCAGGATCGCCAGCCCCGTGCCCCGGCATTCCCAAGGACGCAACAGCAGCCGAACTACCACCAGCCTATGCAACACCAGCAGGCCGGCGCCTCCCAGCAGCAACAACAGTCTCAACAGCATCAGCGTAGGGTTTTCACCACAGCCGTCATCGCGAACTCCCAGCAACACAAGGCTCCAAAAAACGACGGATAGAGGCCCGGGGCCCCGGGCTGGTCCATCCGCATGTGAGACCTCTCGCGGTGACCAGCCAACGGCCCGTGTACCAGGACGATCCTCCTCGGGCCGGCCACGAGCGTCAAAATAGCATGGGGCGTGGGGTGTCGAGTGAACCCAGCCCACAGCGGGCGGCTACCCTCTCCCCCTACCCCGACAACACACCATACAAAAGACCGACCTACCTTCGGAGATTGAGTGCATCCAGCCCCCAGCGGGCTGTTACCCTCTCTCAAAACCACGGCCAACCATCATGGGGAAGACAACTCACAGTGCGGAGATCGAGTGAACACAGCCCCCACCGGGCTGCTACCCTCTCTCCCCATCGGACTCCCCAACCACATACCCGTCACGGAAAACCCTGGAGATCGAGTGAACCCAGCCCACAGTGGGCGAGTACCCTCTCTCCCACACATGGCCACTGACCACATAGATGACGGCGCGCAAGCTTCGCCGCCCCTTACACAACAACACGGCAGGGACCCCCATAACACTGCTGCAGCCTGCCGAGGCGTTGAGGTAAATGTGAGTAACTATTGTGATTCCGATATTAACTTCAGAGCAATCGCAGACTGGTGCGCCTATGAAAAGCCCACAGCTGTTAACTTGGCCCCACATCACATGCGACAATACCGCATTGAAACCTGGCCCGATATGTCATATCAGGTACAAGGACGCACCCGGCAGGTTTACCAAGCGGTTAAGGCAACGGGCCTCCCAAATTGTCAATCAGCTCGCCTTCCCCTTGACACTGATTTAAACATAGAGTCATGGAGGGCAATCGCATCCGGCAGCGTAGAGGATAAGGAACTAATTGATTTTATTCAATTTGGTTTTCCCCTAGGTTACCAAGGACCCTCCCTCGACTCCCCGGACCCAACCAATCATGTCTCAGCCACTAATTACCCTAAACACATTGTTGATTTCATACAGGAAGAGGTGTCGTTGGGAGCCATGATTGGCCCATACCCTAATGGTGTCTTCACGCAGTGGCAACACGTCTCACCAATGATGACCCGCCCCAAGGCAGATCTAACAAAACGTATGATCATAACAGATCTCTCTTTCCCAGAGGATCATGCAGTTAACACTTATATAAAGAAAAACTGCACTATGGGAAAAAACTACGAGCATTCCCTCCCGACAGCACACAACGCGGTAGAGGAAATTAGACGTATCGGTACTGGGGTCACCCTGTTTACAATAGACGTTCATAGGGCCTATAAGAACTTCAGGGCCTGCCCCTTGGACTGGCCCCTCCTTAATATGCCAGACCAGGAGGGTAAGGATGAGTTCTTTTTAGATATGACCATGCCTTTTGGATCTAAGATGTCATCCCTCTATTTCCAGCGTATAGCCGACTTTATAGTCAGGGCCCTGGATAGGGAGGGCATCAAGGCTATAATGTACTTGAACGACCTTCTAGTAATCGCCCGATCCCATCACAGCATACTACCAATATGACAGGGTTAGGCAGCTGTTCAAGTCCCTGGGTCTACCGGAGGCACCCAGAAAGACCCAGCCACCCTCATATCGTGTATCATTCTTGGGAATTGAAATAAATACCAGGTTAATGTCTCTGTCCATCCCCCACTCCAAAGTCAATCAAACCCTTAAAGAAGTCAAGAAAACCCTCCGAAGGAAAACCATCACCCGCAGGCAACTACAGTAAATCATTGGCCGCATTATACGCGTCGCTAAATGCGTTGCTCCGGCCTGCCTGTTCACCAGTAGGTTGCTTGACACACTAAGGGGACAACAATACGACTTATATCACATTGACGACCAGATACGGGCAGATCTCCGCTGGTTCGTTAATTATCTTAAGACTTGGAACGGCCTGGCCTACATCCCAGCAACAGACATCTCAAAGACAATCTACACTGATGCCTGCATGAAGGGTGTGGGCGCCACAGATGGCGTTAACGCCTATGCTGCTAGCCTGTCCCCTCAAACTACTAATGACTTTCACATTACCGAGATTGAGGGCCTGAATGTATTATTGGCATGTGATGCTTTTCTAGGTGCAGAAGATGCAGCAACGACAATTGTCATTTGATGTGACAATAAACCGGCCACACAGGTCTTCTCATCAGGTAGAGGCCGAAACCCCCTCCTCCTGGAAATTGCTCGCAAACTATGGTTATTCCAGGCACAACGTAATATAAATCTCATTTATGTTCACATTCCAGGTGAACAGAATGGAGAAGCAGATGTACTTAGCAGGGCATTTAATGGACCCAGACAGATGGAGCAAGCCCTAGACCTTATAAATAATAAAGATTATAATATGTGCGTTCCTAGAATTGAGATGGTTAATGACATCCTCCCTCTCTAATCTGCAGGTGCCAGGCATGAACTACTAGTATCATGCGCCTTTCAACGCCAACGCCAGGCCCGCGCCCCAGGAACTAATCAAAACTACAAGACAGCTGTCAAACACCTGATTAGATATGCGAATACATTCAACATTCACCCAGCCAACTTCACCGTGCAGCAGATTTGTGTGTATATCGAATTTCTTGCCGATGAATTCCTCACTCCAGGACCAATACTAAATTATATCTCGCTTACCAGGAGATATATCGCAGATTGCGGATATTCAACCACTAATTGGACTTCACACCGTGTCAAAGTGGCATTGGACGCCATCACCCGGGACAAATCCCACACTCCCCATCAGCGCCCACCCATTCAACCGCAAGTGCTCTATGGGGCCTTCAAATACCTGGCCCGATCCACTTATTCAGTCATTACCAGACTGGTGATTGCAATTCTGTACTTCTCGGCATTGCGTCAGAATGAAGTCATTCTGCACTCTGCCTCTAGCTTTGACCCCCAGCGACATCTGACGCCTACGGACATTTGGATACATAACAACCTACTAGCCATCAGGATCAAGCATGCGGAAAAACATGGCGCAACATAACAAGTCACGCGTGGTTACACTCGCTCCCATGGGCGACCCTTTGACCTGTCCGGTCACTCTATATAAGGATTGGCGTGCGACAACTCCGCCGCCCCCTCACCGCTCTCCAGCATTTGTCTACAATGACCGTACCCCAGTCCTCATCTCTCACATTACCTCACGCCTGCGTGCAGCGCTGGCAGCTCAAGGCTTGGATCCTACTCCATACACCTTACACAGCCTCAGGAGATCTGCAACAACACATGCCTTTGAGGCTGGACACTCAAATATTGACTTACAAAACTCAGTGGCCTAGTCCTCAGAGGCCTATCGCAAATACATTCAAACAGACTCTCAGGCTCGCGTAAATCGCACCCTGGTCTCTTCTCTACAACCCTCATCCTCATTTCATTAGTAGGTGGTTACTAATTCTTCTTGGCTCCTTGGCTCTCCCATATTAATTTTATTCATTAATATCTACAATTTTATCCTTCTTATTTCTCAATTTAACTTTTATTATTATTATCAATATTTTATTATTCTCTAAATAATCAAATCTTATCAATTCTTATCAATATGGGAGTAATAAAATATAAATGCTCCAAGTTGCCGCATTCTGTTTTTGTTCATAAGCTAGTCAATCATAGTCATTTATTAGTTAATGGGCACGAAAGTCTGGCGGCTGAACACCCTCCTTCACCCTCCTTACACTCTCCACTCACTCTCCATGTCACGTGTTCTAATTAACCCTTCCCGCCAAATTTCAATTTGACGCACTTCACCTTCGTCTTTCAATCCTTTCACATGTTTTCTTGCCACCTCCCACCCCTTCATCTTCATCTTTTAATTATGTATATATTATACTTTATTCATTAATATCTACAATTTTATCCTTCTTATTTCTCAATTTAACTTTTATTAATATTATCAATATTTTATTATTCTCTAAATAATCAAATCTTATCAATTCTTATCAATATGGGAGTTATAAAATATAAATGCTCCAAGTTGCTGCATTCTGTTTTTGTTCATAAGCTAGTCATTCATAGTCATTTATTAGTTAATGAGTTTTTTTCTTGCCTGAATTTATGTAGTGTTTTAAGGAGTACTATACTCAAGAACCAATGCATATGTATATGATATATACAAATAAATTGGTAGAAACCATGTAAACATCATATCAATATAAGAGAGCAGGAATCTATGTAATCTAATAAAAGACATACAATTATGTCCCAGCCAATTCTCCCAACCACAGATAGTCAGTTTCTTGAGTTTTACCTGCAGTTAAGCCTAAAACAGGATGCATGCTGGGTAATATGTCGACAAAACTCAAGGCTTTACTATATAAAGTTTTATTAATTATATCATTATTTGTAGATTAACATTGTGAAAAACTAGGCACCATTATTTCTTGAATTAGTAACCATATACAATTAATATTTCTGAGTCATTTGAATATTCATTCATTGTGGATGGTTATATATCAATTACTTGTTTATTTTCTATAGTTATTCCAGGGATTTTGTCGACAGAATCAGTAGAAATTAGCCTGCAGGTCCTTAAAATAATGTAAATCAGCTATCCGTGGTAGGGTGAATTGTGCCCATAAATGAAATGATTTATGTGGTTCTGTAGACATTAACGGAAAATATATCCAAGTTATCAAAAATTGGGAGATTTCTGAGAATAACTGGGAGATAAGGAGACTTTCAGAAAAGGAAAGAAAAATCAGGAGACCTCAACGAAAATCAGGACAGTTGAAGCCTCTGTGTTTGAAAAAGCATTCTACTTTTTTATATGGCTTATTTATACAGGTGACTATTAAGACAGTGGTTGTTCTGTCCTTGGTAACCTTTTACATTACCGTAAAACTCCTAATTTCAGCTGGGGCTTAAATTAGGGTTAGTTTGATAAATCAGGGTCAATAAGACCTCAATTTTAAGGGTGTGGCTTAAATCAGTGTTTTATACAGCCTTGAATACAATGGAACCTCTGAAAAAAGTTTTAAAAAAATGTCCAAGGATAAACTCCAGAGTCAGGGTGCGGCTTAAATTAGGGTTCGGCTTAAATTAGGGGTTTTACGGTAGTTGTCACATAATTGTAGACTTAGCTACATGTTTACCTAGGACCTGTATGCCATACCATAACGGCGACAGGTGATGGACGAGTGGGAGAGTTGCTGATCAAATGTAAGGCAATTTTCTTAGCAATTTCACTAGAAATTTTACCGATTATTCCATTGCCCACAGACAGTTGCCCAGAATCCGCACCATACCCACATGGAGTTGCCTCGTGATCGTCTGATATTTTGGCCATCCGGCAACTTCACAGGCGATTCCCCCTGTTGCCTGTTGCCCTTCAATATTAAAAATCTAATCACCTAGTGGATATGGTGCTTTTGATTTGACATTGTAACGGAGTCATTGTGATATTCCCAAGTTAAGTAACACTTATTACAGTGCAACAAATTACATCATAGCTAGCTTAAATAAATCTGAAATAAAAATACTGCATACAGAAAAATATTCTAAAAACACATTGCTCGAGTAAAGCAGGTAGAACAGATATTTGGCCTTGTCATTAAAGGAAACCTTGCATATAAATAATGGGTGAATATTTTTCAACGAAATTGATTGGGCATGTTGTTTATGTCAAGGACTGATAGTGTGAGAGAAATCTTAATGATATTCCTTGTTTGGACAAAATTTTGGGACCTTAAAATATCTAACTTTATTTGATTTTTTAAGGAAAATCTTCAATTTTGTGACGTCACACGGGGAGTTATTGGGAAACCCTTTACAACCATGAATGGGAATCCCCATCCCTATAGAATGTACATTGAGACATATGCCCTCTAATGCGTTCTTTTTACATTTGGGCCCGTGAAAGCTATTATCAATTCTGAAAAATATTCATCTACAAGCATTCGTTAATCAGGGAATCCCAAAATAATTTTAGAAGGAATTCCCATAGCTGTGACCTAGCAAGGGGAGTACTGAGCAACCCATTATTCAGGGAATTCCCAAAATTTAATTCCTTTCCTCAATAATTCCCTAAGACAACGATATTTTCACGTTTTTATTTTTAAAATATTTTTAAAATACTTATATCAAGTTAATGGCACAGAAAATAACACTTCATGAATTTATGTGCAAGTTTTCCTTTAACTATGGGTCAAAACAGAAATTGTTCAGAAGTAGGAGCCTATAACATGACATTTATGCTTGAATTAAAATATTCATACTTGAGAAAACAATGTATTCATATTTGAAGGGTTAAAAGTCAGCTAAGCAGATTCTAAAGGAATTTGTAAACTTTTTTTCCAAAAATTGCACTGTTGTATTGAAAGCAGATTGTCCATACATGCACAAATCTATTCTAGATTTGATTCTTACAAGGAATGGGAGGACTAGAAGCTGTTGTGATAAATTGGAACGATAGGTTCTGCAAAAGAGATGTCATTGTTATAATACGTAATGCTGTTTGATATTTAGATTTTCTATAGGGTCAATTCAGATTCTGAGTAAGTAAAGATTTCAGATACCTTTAAAGCAAAAAAAAAAAAAGACTACATTTAGAAACATTTGTGTTAAATATTTGAAATGAAATAAGGCAATTAAAAGGTGTAGTTGTTGGATGCAATCATTGCTGTGTGTCCTCTTTGAACAACAATGATTATTGTTTAAACAATTACTGTTGCAATGGTTCATGTATATTTGGGCCACTAAAGTTCAAGAGTGATTAACAAGGAATGGTCTGCTTGTTTTGAACAGAAATGATAAAGATAACTATACAATACAAGAATGGGCTCCTTTGAATGCTTGTATTTGAATTGACGATTTAACCCCCATTTACTGAATTCAAATCTGAATATTAGAACTGCTGTGGCCAAGTGCATAATGAACTTGCAAGGAGGATTTCAATGTAGTAGGCCCAGCTATTGATTTCTCGTCATTCTACTGGGCCAATATTATTTTTTAAAAAAGTCCTGAACAGAGATTTTCAGCTCAGGAAAATCATCATGAGTGGGCTAAATTTGATCCTAGATTTTTTATTTAGACAACAGTGTATGATTTAACAAAACCATTGTTCACTGTCATACATGCCATTAAGCAATGGGCCACAGCTCTTGTAACAAGGATATCTATTATAACAAGACATCCTTGTCAAAAAAGGTGGATAAAAACTCATTGTGAAGATGAATATTATGCGATAGGCTTCTTATATCTATAAAAGCTGTTTCTGTTGTTGAACAACACATTGTTTTCTAATAAATCTGTTTTCCAGATCTGGATGGATGCTACTAAGAAGAACTTGCCTTCCCTACTTTGACTTAACTCTGTCCTTAGAGAAAGTGCTGTCTTAAGAAAAAAAGACAGCAAAGGAATCCTGGGATTCAGGGTTTGAGTCCCATAAACCATTACCCAGTTCCTTTCCACTGTACCACCATTTGGAATAATAATTCCATCAGGATAGAAGTGTTTTCGTTTGGAATAAAAATCAAACACACTGGAGATTGCTATAAAATACAAAAGTCTTGATAACAAAACTGAGGAAAATTATTGGAATCACATCATGCAATCATGATCACAATTTCCAAAACAACATCAAATGTCAAAAGGAACTGAGCTTTCAGTTCTTGTTTATATAAAGGACAAGGATATAGTATAACATGCCCAAAGACTATTGGCTGCAAATCAAATCTGGAAGTTTTAAGTGGAATCCCCAATTCAATGATATCACATTGGAACTATTTCAAAACCCCTATTCAGAAAACCAACTCCTTACTCTAAAATGTATTGTGGGAGAGGAATGATTAAAAATGTATGTAGTATGATGCAATGAAATATCAAGGATTTAGAGGGTCAATCCAAAATTCTCTTGCACCTTTGATAAATCAGTTTCATTTATTGTGTTACCCTGATGTTTCATGTAAATTATATTGTCAGTATATAAATGAACAAGTGCACAAAGAAAACAGCTCCAGCAGTCTAATACAGTAATTTTACTCCTCAGTCAGTACCCTTTAACTTTCACAATGGCAATTGTTAATTTTCAGTATCTATTCAGTAAAAGGAATTTTTGGATACTTTTATGTATTTTGATTTTGTTTAACATCTTCTATTACATTATTTACTTCTATTTAGAACATATGAGAAATATTCATTGTGATGTAAACCTCAGATCAGCTCAAAATATCCTGTATGCTACCTTAAGAAATGGACTTGGAAACCACCTTTGGATTTATGCTAGTTTATATGGAATTGCCAAGAAAACAAACAAAACACCTATTGCCTGTGTAAATTATAATTTGAGAGAGTTGTTTCCTAATATACTTATACCAACCTGCTCAGACAGAATGTGTGCTAAAATGAAGAGGGAAGGTACCCTTGAGTTTTTTGAAAAGAGCTTTGTCTATTATGACATAAAAATGATTGAGAATCTAGAGCATTCTAAAAACAGGAATGCAGTGATACGTGGATTCTTCCAAAATTATAGATATTTTTTGGAGTACAAGGAAGATATAAGATCTGCATTTACTTTGCAAACGCAGCTTCAGCAGGTTGCATTTGAATATCTTAATGAAATTCTACATCAAGAAGGAAGGAGAACAAATCAAATATTGACAAGAAATCCTGTGGGGCAAATACTCATTGGAAGTCAGGTCCCAGTCTTTGTTGGTATTCATGTACGAAGAGGAGATATGCTAACACATCCAAATATAAATGTCCCTGATGCATCATATTTTCAAAATGGTATGAAATATTTCAGGACAAAATATGGGAAAAATGTTCTTTTTGTTGTTATGACAAATGATCTGCAATGGAGCAAGGCAAATCTCATAGGCCAAGAAGTCTACTTTACTTCAGATCCTACATACAAGTTCACAGAACAAGATTTTGCCATTGGTGTTGCCTGTAATCACACATTGATGTCAGTTGGAACATATGGATGGTGGATAGGCTTCCTTGCTGGTGGAGAGGTAGTCTACTATAGGGACTGGTTTAAAGGAAATACCACAAAAGCTTGATATGAAGAGTTCTTTCCTAATTACTGGAAACCTATGATATGAAAGGTGAAACGTAACTCTGACTTAGCTTCTTTTGTTACTATCAATTAAAGAGGGTAACCTATATCCAGAATAGAACTTAAACTAAAAATAGAACAACAAATGAAAAAATCAGAAAGTAATAGAGGAACCAGTTAAAATTCAGTTCTGATTCTTTTAGCTTTATTAGGTAGAATCAATGCTTATTTAGAAGTATCCTAGGTTTCTATGTCAGTAATCAACTCTTTCAAATGATACAAGTGATTCAAGTTTAAGAGACATCTGATTCCTCTGACCCTCAGAAAAACACACAGCTGCATGTGTGTGACATTACTTAAATGAAGTTATTTTCAAATTTCAAAATGAAATATTCTTTGAAAAACACTAGGGTTGCAAATTGTTGCCATTACTTATTTTATTTTACGATTTGAAATGTTTTAGGATCGTAAAAATCAATGATGATTATGATAATCAGATGGTGTTGTTTCTGCATTTCTAGATTTTTATCTGATCTGTCAGTGATGTTACACACAGACACATGTAATGTGAAAGATGTGTCAGGTGCAGGCAGGGACCTGCCAGTACAACTTAGAAAAAATCTGTATAAAAAAGAAACTATTACAGGTACAGATATAAAAATTGGGACAAATTCTTTCTGAGCTGTCGCAATCATACCAATCTCTTACCTCATACTCACTGGTCCCTTTAAGACTAGGCTTACGTGGTACCCGACTAAAGGCCATATTCCATTATGCGGTGAGGGGTCACTAGCGGTGATCTTTTTAGCCACCGCAAGCAATTTGCATATCAGAAACCAACATGTTCGTTTCTGCCACAGCAAGCATTCAATAGATAACCTATATAAATCACTTGCGGTGGCTCACTTGCGGTGGCTCACTGCAAGAGCAACCGCTAGTGAACTCCTATATTCCACCTTGCGGTCCCTGTTTTTACTAGCGGTGGGGTCAAACACCGCAAGTTAATTGCCCATTGCGAGCAAAATGCCGCATAGTGGAATATGGCCTTAAGCCTGGTTTACTCATCATGATAGACACTGCTTGAAAGAAAATTTAGATGACATCAAAAGTGATTTGAAACAGATTGCACAAAGCAAATAACTTCTTACATACCTATAAACTTGCATCAACTTTCATTGTGTAGTTTGTACCGAAACAATGAGCTAAGAATGCAAATTCAACTTTTAAATGCCACATATAC
This sequence comes from Lepidonotus clava, assembly GCA_936440205.1. Lineage (NCBI taxonomy): Eukaryota > Metazoa > Annelida > Polychaeta > Phyllodocida > Polynoidae > Lepidonotus > Lepidonotus clava. The sequence goes on from OW387148.1 coordinate 8,268,646, forward strand.
AAATGTAGAATGAAGGAGTATAATTTCAGGCACTTTTGTTGCTGAGAAAGGTCTGTACCTTTCTTTTAAAGCAACCCAAAACCAATGTGGTCTGATATAATGACAAAATCGTGTAAGATTTAATTATTGGCCAAATACAATGTTTACATCTAATTGAAGCATATGAAGTTATAGACTGTGAAATCTAACTTAAACCTTGTTGAAATAGGCTTTGTTCTTGTGTTTACCCTACAAAATTTAAAGTGGATCCACACAACTTTTTACTTGTTTACAGCTAGAGGTGATGACATTACCATCTTAGGATTTCCCCTACCAACCAAAATTAATATGCTCAATTCAGACTATATACATTTTCTATTTTTTTCAATGATGAGTTTCTCTAAACTTTCCAGTAAGTCAATACCTTGATAGCCAGTTACCAACCTTTGTATTCTCATTTCTGTACATGTTATAGGAAGAAATATTCATGTAGCATAATCTTGAAATGTAGCTGCAATGGATCAGCAATCAACTGGTGTCAGTGTGGCTATAGAGTCAGACCCTATCAGTGACATGTACATGACACCACATTCAACCATGTACATTTCACTTGACCTAGTTCTGGCCCAGTGCACATTGCAATCAACTCAGTGGAGGGGGACCATAAAGTTTTCACGAATATTCGTGATAATGATGGTCGCCATCCCCGGACTAGTCCATTGATGGCAGGAGAGCAATCATGTATCAACCATTTTAATGGCCTTGTTTCTTTATAGTAGAGCGGCCAAACTCAAAAAGAGCCTTATTTAAGGAAAAACCCCAACCCGAGGTATAACAAAGCATGCCATAGCTCATTAGAAAGATAATTATCTCAACTTTATGGCCTGATAGCTTGTACTAAAAAAAGCGTGTCCAGGCATATCCAAAATCACTGGTTTCCATGGCAACCACCCAAAAATCAGGTAATTCTGAAATCAACACTATTTTTGACATATCTTCCTTAATTTTCAAGGTAGAAGCGCAAATGAGATATCATTTCTTGGGTATAAGTTGGTCACATGAGGTATTTCCCAGAAATAGTTTAGTCATTAGGGAAACCACGACAAAGCAAAAACTTTGAAAGCATTTTTATCCATCACTATGTGCTTCATGGCACATAAATGAATATGCAGGGCACTTTAGGATCATCAAAGAGTGTGCTGGAAATGTTTATATAATTATTTTCATAAATTTGTGACAATTTATGTAGTTAGATTGGTTTTGGGTTGCTTTAAGGATGTATTCTACCACCTGAGGGTGTTTCAAAGAGCTTTTGCAAAGTTTCTGTAAAAAATATTTGCCAATAGAAAATTTACCTTGGATTTGTAAAAACAGGAAATAAGACAGGGTCAGGCCATTTGTATATGTATATTTTGTTTAGAAAGAATCTTTTGTTAATAAACAAATAATTTGTAATTTCACAAATTATTTGCAAGGTAGTACCTAGAAATACTTAGAGACAAAAAGGAAATTCTATACAATGTGCAGGAAACCATCTGTTATAGGTGCTACTTGGTGTTTTTGCATATTTATACACTTTATACCTTGCTGAAAAGCAAAAATGTTATTTGAGTTTCAGTGCAGGCGAGGATGGGGGTTGAGTGGTTGATTGGTCATGTTATAGGGATATCAAAGAACTATAATAGGTATATGTTGTCGGGATGATATTGAACTGAGGTCAAAAAACATTGTGCATAGCGATAAATAGAATAAGACTTAACATTATAGAGTTAAGTATTAGGATGCTTATAGTAAAAGCTGAATAACTTTAAGAAAGGAGAATGGTCACCTGCCTTCTGTTTCATAATAATTTACTATCATTTCAGAAACCATTGTAAGGACCTTACTATGGTTTCTTTTTCATAAAAGTTCTTACTATCTTTTTGGAAAAAAATGGCCAAAAATTGAGTTTCATAATAATTCATCATAAGGCAAAACAATAGTAAGGACTGCAAATTTCGCTCCCAAACCATTGTTACTAAGATGACCCAAACCCTCGTCTTAAGGATTTGTTTTCTCCATATTTTTCTCAAGAACTTAAATGCATGAATTCTTTAAATAAAGCAGTATTTTATCAAAAACTTTGTTTCCCGATTTTTCTTTTCTGTATTTAAATTTACCCCACAAAACCATCATAGGCATTTCTAAAACCTTAGTAGAGCCTCAAGGTCAAAATCTAGGATGCCTTTTTTCTATATTGGTTATATGAATTCCAGAGTCCTCGCATGTCAAATGGGGCATTAAAATGGATCATCAGGGCAATTTTTATGAAGATTTATTAAAAATTGTTTCAGGAGGCAAAATTGTGCTAGTTATAGTGCACCTGTCCTTATGGAAATGATGGCAGCCTTAAAAAAACAATATTTTCCAAATATATGTATCATATTTTCAGTGATATTTCTTTCATGTATCTGTAAGCACACAGGAGTGTTAAACCCTTTTCTAAGGGCCACCCTGCTCCTACTTAAATTATGAATATGGGAAGCTATACTCGCTTGGCTATGTGTTACTTAGTGATTACATTGATTTGGCTGAGGGTCATTGCGACAGACCCTCTTATTTAGCCTTAATGAAATGAACATAAGAATTAAACAATTAAAACAGGTTTATTACTGAGAGGTTGGGAAGGCCTGTAGAAGACCTTTATCTGTGGTATATGTTACATGAATGGTCACACACAATGATCTCCATAGATTCATATCATCAATTCACTCCATTATTGTATCTGTTATTAATTTTACTCAGAACTTATCATACTGATAACCATGAAAACTGTGGTCTCTCCAACCCACAAGGCCCTCTCACATGTCTACACTTGGTATTCATAATCATACCAATTTTGTGTTTTAATCTTGCCTAAATGTATAAAAGGGAAAAGAGAGCCCCATCACCAATGGTGTTGGTCTCCTTACCTACCTCATAAAAGGGAAAGCCTAGTGAAAGCCTAGCATTGATGACCAACCAATCATTCCTGATATACAGCCTGAAGACACAGAGCCTGATCCAAAAGCCAGGGTGCATACAGCACTACCAGCCCTGACCAACACCAGTCCCGGAGACCCCGCTCCTGCTCAGCCTGAGCTCCAGCAGTTGAGTTGGTTACTACGTACTGACCCCTGTGCCTCCCAGCCGGCCAGTCACCAAGGCCAAGCCCATTAGCCCCCTGTTTCTAATTACATTACTATGGCAGTGATGGTTACTCCCCTGCCTGAGTGTGGCTACTCCACCTTTTCCCGTTTCCTATAAGGCCAAACCAATGAACTAAGGTTGCACGTGAGCAAACCTGATATGCCAGGCATGTCCCCCTGACATGCCTCCACAACATATCCACACACACAATTTTTGGTTCATGTTCCGTCAGCATTTGGACCTAATTTTGTCCAAATGACGTGATTTGGATGGGCAGCCGATGTCATTTGTACCACTTTTTGGACGTCCTGAGGATGTCATTTTGTTACCTAGGTAGGGGGCGAATCAGTATGAATGTATTGTATATTTTACTTGTTTTACACCTAAGATGTGGTCTAATGCGCAATAAAAAGGCAACAAAATTAACTTTAATAAGTGATCTAGGAATATTTAACAAAGGTATTTTCAAATACACATATTCTTTTAATGGTTACATTCAGGCACCTCATCCCTTTGAATACATGTGCCAAAATGTGAAATAGAATAATTTTTTCTTTAAATTTTGTTTCATTAACGAAATTCCAGTTGTTAATGCATGAAAACCGGCAACTCTTCTCTAATACCATTTAGGACGCCTAATCTCGTGAGATCTCACACCACGAAAAACCATAGTAGCTGGTACTCGGAAATGCAAAACCAGCAAAAAATCGGCTACTATGATTTCACTACTATGGTTTGGGGTGCTTACTATGGTTTCCTTACACTACAACCATTCTTACTATGGTTTATTACAACAAGCTTACAACAACTATTATGAAACACAATTTTTAAAATCATAGTAAGCTTGTCGTGTGGTAGCTACGATGGATATTATGAAACAGGCCACAAACTGCATTAAATTAAAGTAAACATGAACCAAACTACTAAAAGGAGATTCAAATGACAAAAGAGGTAGCCTATTGATGGCTATAGGCAGTATCAACGGCAGGTGAGACAAACCTAGAACCAATGTTCACACGGGGAGCCTTGTCTGCCAGTGGCAGCACTTCAGAGGGAATACAAGTATACATAAAATTGATAAAGTGTTAGTATACAAGATTTGATAGTAACCTGCAGAGGGCAGAGAACAAGTTTGGATGAGCCTTTGGGGTTCAGGAGTCAGTGGCATCATCTGGTGACCATATCGTGGACTATCAAACCTTCACAGTGGTAGGATTTCACAAGGTGGACTAGCGATAGGGAAACCTGTGGATCCTGAAACGGTGAACGAATAGAGTGTTGCAAGATATCTTATACTCGTTGTAATTCATCTTTCAACTTGATTGTGAATATCTCCTACCTGTGTAACTGCAATAAACTAGAATCTCTTCAAAGCGAGTGTCTGTGTTTTGGATCAGAACAACGTGATCAGAGATTTATCATTACACTTGACTAGCATTAAAAACGAGAACTACAACAATCTTAACTACAGTATGTGTAGTTATGCTTGAAATATTGCTTTAAATGCTTAGATATAGCAGACTGAATAAGGACATGTGTTTACAAGAATGTCGAGAAACCGGAAGTGTTTAGTACGGCGCTTTAGGTATGAATACACAACTTAAATATTCCCCATACCCACTAGGCGATTTAAAGCCCCATACCCTCTATGCGATCATTACACAATTGACCGACTCATCAGCGCTTAAATTGGCGGACTGCTCAGGTAGAGTTGGCCGATTTTCAGATCAAACATGCAGATTTCAATATACTTTACTTACAGGTGATCATGAGAATCGGCCTACACTCCAAGTGGCCCGTCGCTCTTCGCCGGTAAAATCACCCAGTGGGTATGGGGCTTTATCGTTGCTGGGTGACGGGCGACAGTGTGAATTGTTGTCGTCATGACTGGGCAACAGTAACATTAAGCAAGTTTTATAATTCACAGGCAATTTTTACCATCAATTTTACCGGCAATTCTGTGCCACGTTGCCCATTGCCCAGAAAGCAGGCCAAGTCTGTGTTGGTATAGTGGGTGTTCTGGGCAATGGGCGGCAGGGAACATCGCCGGGCAATGGTAACACTGCCTAGTGGGTATGGCCCTTTCATAACAGCAATACATAAATACTTATATTCAATATAAGGATGTCAAATGGCTGTCAAATGACTGTCATCTCGGTATATTACCTACGTCAGTATAATCTGGGTTACACAAGGTCCAAAGGTCTTCGCAAGTGGAGCGCGACTGGCCAGGGCTAGACCAAGTGGCAGCTACAGGGTAAAGATCACTCTCGTATGCAAGTTGTTCATGTGGCACAGTGAAGTTTTAAGTAATGCGTGGAATGCGTGGATATTTTAGTTTTGGAGAGGAAATTGGTTTTAAGAGGGTCTCAGGTTATGGGGAAGCTAGGTATTGTGTATATCTATGAGGTCTTATTGTAGGTGTATAAGTTTTGGCTACAATTATGTCACGGCTATCAACTTTCAGAATGCTGTGACAATTTGAATTATTGCTCTATCTTTATTAGATCAATATGTCTACAGGGGTGGGCAAAACCAGGGACCTCCCAGCCAAGCTGTGATGTGACATAAACATTCTGCAACTATACTTTTTTTTAGTCAGTCTGGTACTTACTAAGATGGCACGTAACAATTACGTTATTTATGGTTAGGGCGAAACCTCACCAAATCAGAATATTATTAAAACAATACTTTTTGGTGAGGTTTGGATGAAACAAAAACAGAACGTTCTGTTTAGTTTGAATAACGTAACCAGAATGTTATAATAACATCACAGTGCAATGTCGCAGCAGTATGTGCGGCAACGTTATTGGGAGCCATCAAAATAACGTAACAAGAACCAATACAGAACCATCAGAATGTTGCTGCAACATTATAATAACGTCACATGCTTGGCTGGGCTTGACTTAAGAACCTGAGGCATTTAGAAAGTAGGTCAGTCCCTTAGATCTTCTGTCATAGGGACCCCAACTGGCCCCTAGAAACAGATGGACCATAATCACAGGTTTTCAGTAATCATTGTGATAAATAATTATTTTGCTCACCTTAGATACTAGAATAAATCGACCTGTGATTTGTAGAATAACAACAGAGAAAGACCAGCGTTAATCCTTTGTGTGAGGACCGCTAGATTTAGGTGAGGGTTTCTAGATTTGTAAAGTAAAGGCTATTCCGCTATGCGTTCTTTTACTTGTGTTGGTCATTTAACTTGTGTTTATTGAGAAGTGAAGTGAAGGGAAGCAAATGGAAGTAATTTCTTATAACACATAGTGAAATATGGAATTTGCTTGCATTCATATGTGCGTTCAGGGAATGCAAGTACATTGTTTTCTATGGAGTACTTGAATTCAGGTACAAGCATGTTGGTGTTTGAATCTAAGTAGACTTGCGTTTCCTAATTAGAGGGAACACAAGTGCTACTGAGCGCATAGTGGAATATACCCTTTAGGGGTCTGACTGGCCCCTAGATTTCAAAACTGATGTCCACCACTGTCGGTGGGGTTGTAGTGTGTGAATGAGGACACTCCGTTACGGGTCAGAACCTGTGAAAAAGTGACGACCCTAATCCGAGGACACGTTACCTAAACTAGGGAACCTGGCAGGGAATGCAGCTAAAACTATTCTCGCCAGTAAAGCCAGTGTGTCTGGTTTAGAAAATGTGAGGTAAGTAGATTATAATTCATACCAGCTGCAGCTATTAATATTAGATGAAATGTAAAATATTCAGTTTTATGTGTTTGTATATGTTAAGCCCCATTTGACGTGGGCAAATTTTCACTGCGTCATAAAAATGACGCAAGCGAGATTTTTTTTTTGACTAAATAATCACATAACCTTATACATTGGGGGCTGGTTTGTAAACCAAAAAAAGTCTAAATACCAAACGATTACAATTATATCTCTGTTGCAATGAAAAAGTACCCACGGCTTTAGGGTGGTCAAGGCCCATTCGCGCTGGCCGTCACGGTGCTACTGATCTGTTGCGACAATATTGTTTACAATTCTGGTGCAAACGATTAGGCAAACGACAGATCTGCAAGCGACCAGATCAAACATGTTGGATTGATTTGTTTAAATTCCAGCCGACTGCAGGGTGCTCTGAAGTACTTGAAGTACTTAAGTACTTGTCTTATGCAATCGGTAGGGAACCCTTTTGTCAGTATGAATGCTACTTGCCACAATCTCGCTTGCATGCGATAATTTTATCGGCCCTGCAAGCGACACAATCATCGGCCATGGCGAATGGGGCTTTAAGCGTCTTGGCTTTGGACGTGGCTGGCCTGTGTTCGAGTCCCGGTGTTGCCTGCTAGAACACCTTACCTTGCTGTCGTTTCCATCCCCATAGATTTGATCATTAAACTGTCAGTCAGAAACCAGAGTTGGTTGGTTATTGGGGTTTTACACTGTATCAACCTCTATGGTCATATTACGGTGAGAACAAGGTCTTGGCAATTCTGTCTGTTTGATGATCGTATCTATGAAATGATCATATCTATGAAAAGGTAGAGACCATACCCCTACACTTTTACCGAGGCAGGTGTTCATCCGGTGGCCCTGACAGGAGCCTTTGATATCCCTGTTTTTGGCACAGGGAGACATGCAGAGGGGTATAGTAGCCAGCCCACCCCAGCCCAGAATTGAACCCAGGCCGCCCACACAGCAGACAGACGCGCTGACCACTACACCACCCCACACGCCTAACCAGAGTTGGTCTTGATATAGATGAAGAAATACTAAATAGACCTTACACTCCAACAATCATCATTATCATAACCTGTCATGTATATATGTATATATATGTATGTATCCGGTATATAGTGTAATATGTATCTTGGGCTGTGGTGTATGTACAGCAGAGGCTTGGGTTCAGTGGAGTGTAACTGGGGCAAAGGGGTGCACTGATCCGTACCCACTTTTTGGTTCAGGCCAAAAAGGTAAGGGGAAAGGGGTGTGGACAGTCTCCTGACTAGAACTGCCCCCGGCCCCCTCCCCTCTATAGACCTACCAGATAAGAAACAACCAAAGAACTTGAAACATTCCGGCCCTCTGCATGTGTATGCTATTTATTATAACTGCAGACATTTTTATGCATCCAGTTTCGAATTTGTGAAAAGTTTTATTTTCAATTAAGAATACTGGATTCGAATCCTATAAATTTGAATGAAGAGTCCAAGAGGCTAACCGCTACCCCATTGTGGCAGCTGGTACACTTATAACTTGTCACCAATGCTGTTTGGAAATAAGCTCAATCAACTGAACTCTATAATTCACTTAGCCTCCTCAATGATTGATAAAATGTTTTGCACATTCTATATTTAGTGTACTTTTTGTGCAGAGATAAATTTACATCAAACAGTATATGATAAGGAATTTATAGAAAATATCAATTTGAATTCTGATGAAGGATGTAACAATCCAAAACATGTTAATTCGACCACTTCTCTAATGTCTAAATAAATTTCAAAGTCTACACCAAGCCATCGTTGAGTTGGATGTTCTCTACATCATTTTATTAGAAATATCGTTGTATGATGTGTGATGTGTGATGATAAAGAAGGAACATTATGGGTCCTTTCATAGTCATCCCCTCCCTCCATTTTCCTAAACAATGTATACAATATTTCAGTGCTTAATCGTCTGAAATTCTAGGCTTCTTGTATTGAATTCAGTTTTTTATTATTTGTTTAGCACTCCTTTTAAAGGTATGATAATCTTTTCATAAACTTACAATTTTAGGAAAAATACAGTATTTCAAAACCATGTTGCACTAATATAAGGTTCTGCATCTTATACATAAAGGTAATTCAGACATTTTTAGAATGTCATAAACTTTATTTCTAGTGTTTAGGTAGTTTAAAAAAAAAAAAGTTTATGGGGATGGTATGTGTGGTTGATCTATCATCTCTGTCCTCTTTGTCCTCTGCTGGCCTGGTTGCAGGTGTTACGGCTGCCATACGTCTGTCAGCAGTCCACCCGATCCTTTGGTTTGCCGTTAACCTAAGTGGGGCAAGATGAGGTTGGTTTCCCATGCCCACTTTGGTGATAATGGAAAACAGTATATATACAAAACAGGCTTTAGTGTTAAGCAATATTTGATTGGATCTTAATTTTCTGTATTTATTTGTTTATTTATATATATATATATCTTTGTGATTATTTTCAACTAAAATTGAACTACGTTTACAGTGTTGTCACCAGGATCCCTAGTTCTTTGGCTAGTATGATCATATTTAACTCTCAGGCTTTGTGCCATGGTGATAAGGAATACTTAGGCTTATTTTGGATAAGTGTTAGGGATTAATTCAAATTTTGTACTCAGCAAGGTGTGTATGGATTAAAGCACCCCAGACCTACAAGACTAACTTGTGCCTCTCCAACATATCATTGACATTCATTTTTCAAAAACTATAAAAGCCTGTTGGAATTTGACTGGGATCAGCAGGTATCAGCTCCGGATGTCCCATATCCCATAATTTCCAGTTTTTCCGAATGTTGTCATTGTACCGAAAATTATTTCCAGAATTTTGAGGATTTCCTTCGTTTAAAATGTTTCATTCATAATATCTTCCAAAGTTACAATCCTTAATCTTTTTCAAGTTGATAAGATTCCAATAAATTAAACACCAAATTCAACCCATCAATTACTAAATATATGTACAATACATGAACATACTTTTTATAGCAACTATTGATACAATAATCCTTCCTAACACAAGCGCTGGCCAAAGCATATACTCAACTCATAACTACCTAATGTTGACGAATATACATGTTGTCCTACTTCTACCTATAAATTTGTTACGGTTAAGTGGTGACAAATGTTTGACTTTCATTGGAAATGTTCAAATGGCACAGTAGGTGTGCCTTTTAGATCTATGCCATAAATTTCTAGCCTTCTATTCTAACCGGCAATTCTAAGCTATTTGTCTTTCTGAATTTAGCTACCATTTAATCTGTAATCCAAAAATTCAAAGTTTAAAATTTGATTGACATGTATAACTGAACTATGTCTATATCTATCTGGAATAGTTTTCTATTTCTGTATGTTATATTTTACAAGCTAGGTCAAGTCCTTTCCTATTTCATTAAATTCCTGCTACCTTTAAGTCATACCTGTGAACAATCAGAGGAGGTAAATGAGTTTTTCTTTACAGATGACAAAACAGATTTACTAACATGTATTCAGAGTCTAGCCTCTGAGAAAATCAGTGTTCTCATATGCACTAACGTTTAAATGAAGATTGTTCACTATTTGGCCTAAGTGAAAAGTAATTTAGGTGTGTCTTATAAACTTTCTAAACCTTCGTTTGATTAAAACCTTTAGATCACTTTTGTGTGTGACAGGTGTTACCAAACATGTAGCCTTTATATATATATATATGTATCTGTTTCTCACCATAATACAACGTTTTTTTGTTGTTGCTCGGAGTGCATAAGAATTTAGTTAAAGCTCCTTTAATTAACCAATCTATCTTGCATGTTTATGATTTCTATTTCTATTCAATAGTTCTAAATACCTCTTTCCTCATTGTTCTCCAAAAGAAAATCTGGTTACTTACTTCAACGTTACTCTGATATTATTTAGTGGCATTTGATATTTTCATAATTTGACATTAGTATATCCATACACAAAGAAACAGTTATTTGAAATTGTTTCTTTTACAAGAGTTGTTCTGCTTGATAAGGATATTTTGGGAGTGAAAACATTAAACATTTTACTTTAGAACCAAGTTCAGGAACATGGATATGAAACCCTTCTAGTAAATTGTCACTATTTGATAAGACATGTACAGGCTGCATTTTGAGATTGCAGTACAATATAGATTTAGAACATACCATGTTCAGTCATGATTTTAGATTAAAATCTTTAGAACTTCCAAAATTGTCTAGTTGTGTTAATTTGCCCTCTGAGGATTTTCTGATAATACTCAGTTCTGAATCCTGTTCTTACTGTCACAATACTCTAGCATGCTTGACCATACACACTCCAAAGAAACAATGCGATGATCTATAGACATTGTGCACATGACGATACACCACCACAAAATCTCAACTTTTCTCAGCACTGGATCCGCATGCACTACAACACCTTCCTCCATACTTTATCCACTCCCATTGTGTCTCCCATTTAATTTGTTAAATAAATGTACACTCACCTTGATTTAGATGAAAAAGGAAAGGTTACCAGATTTTTGATCTGCTACATTTAAAAAGGGCCGTTGTTGCAGCTTGACCCCCTCTGGTGTAAGTGAAGAGGCGGAAACCTAATTGTCATTAACAAGAGATACACAGTTTTATCACTCTCAATGATCTCACCTGTTTATTTATGTCTAAATCTTTCCCTGCTTGTGTAGGTACTTAACATTCATAGAGTGTCACTCAATACCTGGGTTATGTCCACCAATGTTAAGTTATTATTGTTTTGTTCAGTTTTAAATCGAGTAGGATCTTTCTTAATTGTTATACATATGTATGTATGTCTCATATGGAGCTTGGCTAGGTCTAGTAAGGTCTTTACTCAATGATTATTTCTATGTTACAGCTTGGTTGAGGACTAACTACTGTCCACAGAATTATGGTGAATAAAGACACAGTGGCAATGCAAATACCATTAGAATATTGAATATCAAAATTGCTGTGATCACCATAAACACTTACTATAACTTATTATCTTAAATGAAATGGAGAATAATTTGGAAGAGTAATTTGGATTGCCCTGTTATGGGTCTAAATCTGGCTGCCTAGAGTCAGACCTCTGCTCACTTTCACTGTCTGTCACCATGCAGCAATCTCATGGCTACCCTTGCCTCTCTCACGGTCAGTGGTGAGAGGATGGCCTCTGGCCAGCCAGCCATGACTGAAGGAGGGGGTGACTGTGAAAGGTAGAGTTGAGATTTACCAGAATTGTACCTCATGTAAACCCCTTAATTAAGAGTGTCTCTATTAACCTAACACATTCTACATTTTTATATGGCTTATTTATACAGGTGACAAGTCAGACATAAGTGGCTGTTCTCTCCTTGGTATCCTGTAATTTTAGTTACATAACTGTGGACATCACAAAGCAATCTTTTCATAAAAAAGATTGATTTGTGAAAATTGTATAATGGTCTCATACAAGCACAACTTACACCTTTCCTCAGCTGAATCTGAATATTGGGAAAAAAACAAAAAAACATAATACTTCTTTTCAGAACAATATCCTAAATTCTTCTTTTATTTCAAATTATCATCATTTGAAATAGAAAAAATAGTTATTTCAAATTGTCATAGAGAGATATCTATACATTATTCCCAGTTATACATGTAATTATAGGAGTCTTAATATATGAAGAGGGGCGGGGTTGTCTGGTGGGTAGCATACTTGCATTGCACACGGCCGGCCTGGGTTCGGTTCCTGCGGCTGCCTGTTGGACCACCTTACCTTGCCATCATTTTCAGTACCATAGATTTGATCACCAGTACTCTGCGCTGCCCAAAAACCATGAGCGAGTTCTGATATAGCTAAAAAAAACCCTGCTGAATGGACCTTAAACTCGAACAATCTTCCTTTTTGGCCTCAATTGAAATATTCATAATTGACAAAAAATTTATTCATGACATCCTTTGAAGGGTTATAAGTCAGTTAAGCAGATTTTAGTGGAATTTGTAAACTTTTTTTTCAAAAAGTACACTGTTGTATTGAAAACAGGTTGTCCATATGCAAATGTCTATTCTAAATTTGAACTTACACACCATGGGCAGACTATAAGTTGCAATAAAGCATGAAAAAGATAACTATACACCACAGGAATGGATTCCTTTGACTGTTTTTATTTGGGTTGATAATTTTTATAATTAAGTTGATAGCCATCAATCAATGAATTCAAATCAGAGTAGAAGAACCACTGCTCTTGCATAAAAATATTTATTATGACAAGGATATACTTGTCAATAAAAGGTCGATAAAAACTGTCACTGTGATCATGAGTTGTTTTTTGATTGGCTTCTAATGTCTATAAAAAGATGTTTCTGTTGTTGAACTCCACATTATATTCTAATAAATTTGTTTTCCAGATTTGGACAGAAGCTCCTAAGAAGAATAGTTTACCTTACTTAGGTTTGTCCTCAGAGAAAGTGCTGTCTTAGATATAAAAGTGAAGGAATCTTGGAGTACAGGTTTCAAGTCCTACTCTGTTAACCACTGCCCAGTGCTTTTCCACTGTACCACCATCGGGAATATTAACTCCATCAGGAGTGAAATCTTTTCTCCTGAGATAAGAATCAGACTCATTGAAGATTGCTATAAAGTACAAAAGTTTTAAGAAAAAATAAATGGAATGCCATGATACAATTATAATCACAGTCTCCATAACAACATCAAATGTCAAAGTGAACTGAGCATTAAGTTCTTGTGTATAGTTTGATGATATGGAATGAGTACAGCCTGTAAAAAGTCTATTGGCTGCAAATCCAATCTGGAAGTCTCATGTAGAATTCTCAATTCTATGATATCACATTGGGACTACTAAATCTAAAACCCCTATTCAGAAAAACAAATCCTCACTTAAAAAGTATCTTGGAGAAGAAGAATTCAAAATATATGCAGTATGATGCAATGAAATATCAAGGATTTAGAGGGTCAATTCCCAATTCTCTTCCACCTTTGGTAAATCATTATTTCGTTTATTGTGCTACCCAGATGTTTCAGATAAACTACATTTTGATTGTAGAAATAAACAAGCACATGAGGAAAACAGCTGCAGCAGTCTAATACAGTAATTTACTCCTCAGCTAGGAACTTTAAACTTTAACAATGGCAACAGGTACTTTTTGGAATTTATTCACTAAAAGGAAATTCTTGGTACTTTTATGCATTTTGATTGCCTATAAAACCCTTTGTTGCATCATTGACTTCTCTTTAGAAATTTTAAGAAATGTTCATTGTGATGTAGACCTTCTCAATTCAGACCAAAATATCCTGTATGCTAACTGTTATGGTACACTTGGAAACCATCTTTGGATTTATGCTGGTTTATATGGAATTGCCAAGAAAACAAACAAAACACCTATTGCCTGTGTAGATTATAATTTGAGAAAGTTGTTTTCTAATATATCTATACCAACCTGTTCACACAGAATGTGTGCAAAAATGAAGAGGGAAGATACTTTAGATTTTGGTGAAAATAGCTTTGTATATTATGACATATCAATGATTGAGAACCTAAAGCATTCTAACAACAGGAATGCAGTGATACATGGATTTTACCAAAACTATAGGTATTTTGGGGAATACAAAGAAGATATTAGATCTGCACTTAATTTGCAAACATGGCTCCAGGAGTTTGCATTTGAATATCTTTATGAAATTCTACATCAGGAAGGAAGGAAAACACATACAATATTGACAAGAAATTCTGCGGGGCAAATACTCATAGGAAGTCAGGTCCCAGTTTTTGTTGGTATTCATGTAAGAAGAGGAGATATGCTAATTAATAAAATCACAAATGTCCCTGATGCATCATATTTTCAAAATGGTATGAAATATTTCAGGACAAAATATGGAAAAAATGTTCTTTTTGTTGTTATGACAAATGATCTGCAATGGAGCAAGGCAAATCTCATAGGTCAAGATGTCTACTTCACTTCAGTTTCTGCATACAAGTCTACAGAAGAAGATTTTGCCATTGGTGTTGCCTGTAATCACACATTGATGTCAGATGGAACATATGGATGGTGGATAGGCTTCCTTTCTGGTGGAGAGGTGGCCTACTATAGGGACTGGTTTAAAGAAAATACCTCAAAAGCTGGATATCGACAAGAAGAGTACTTTCCTAATTACTGGAAACCTATGATTTGAGAAGTAAAAGTAACTCTGACCTAGTTTCTTTTGTTCCTACCAAATAAGAAAGCACAATTGATATCCAGAATAGAACTTGAACAAAAAAACCCAAAAAAGAACGAGAAATAAATAAATCACAAAGTAAGTATTAAGACTATGATCATGTGGCCCTCCCCTAAGGCTGGTTTACTCATTATGATAGACACTATTTGAAGGAAAATTGGAAATATCAGAAGTGATTTGAAACAGAATACACAATGCAAATATCTTCTTGCATATATCTAAAGTAATATTAACTGTCAATGTGCCGTTTGTACAGGGAAAATGAGCTAAAAATGCAAATGCAGTTCTCTAATTGTCTGTACCTTTCTTTTAAGGATGCATTCCACCTGCTGAATTTACTGTATATAAAAAAAATCACCCATCAAAGTAGTGTTAAAATGATATCTAGAATGTATTATATTATGCATATCATTTGTGAAAAATTGTAAATCAGCCAAATTTTGGCAGTCAAGATCAAACTCTATTTTCCAGTATCTGTCTTTTCGGAGGTCATGTGGAGTCCATTTCCCTTCTTCCCCCATAAGCCTGTATTCCATGATGTGTTCTGGTCACTTGCGTCATCAGCTTGCATTGCAACGCAAGCTGATGACGCAAGTGAGGTGCAACACAAGGTATATTCCATGATGGGTTGTATTTGCGTTCATGATGCGTTGTACTTGCGTTATTAGGAAACACAAGTTTACATGTGTTTTTACTTGCGTAAATATACCAACATGTTGGTATCTGGAGGCAAGTAAACTTGTGTTGAAATGCAACTGAAACTTGCGTTGAAACGCAAGTGCCATGAACGCATCGTGGAATATAGTCTATATCTTGGGAAGACCAAGGTAGGAAGGTGGAATGTCCTAGGGGGTTATTAAGGAATATTTAGGGTAAAGGAAAGGTTACCTTTACAAGACATTGACATGACCTTTAAAGAATCTTTCAGGGAACATTTGAAATTGATCGCCACCATTACAAGACCTCTCTTTGACTGTTAATGCACCTTAAAGGCCCCATTAACAAAACCCAAAGTTCATTAAAGGTCTATTTTTGTGCAGTGTTAACATTAAAGGTATAGTGCCTTCATCAAAGTCAAATTGTTAAATCATTGTCATATGAATCGCCTCGCTCAACTCGCCTTATACTTATAGAGACAAACCTGTATTTATCTAATTTGGATTCCTATGGTCCAAGCAGTGAGATCAAGGAGTGGATATTCAAGCAAGGGTTATCTAAATTAAAATGCCCAATGGTTTCAGTCACCTCTCATGTTTAATGTATGACTTGACCAGTCCATAAACTTCAGTAATAGGCAGTGTAATGTCAAAAGTCCTAGAGTGTATTCAGCTTCATTTCTATTGACCAGGAAATGTCTTTAAAAGTAAAAGATGGTGCAATTGTGTATAAAACTGAAAAGCCAACTTGTGAGAAAAATATAAAAAAAACCACTTTATATAGAGGAGCTTTGGAATAGAACTCATTACCAGCTGCTGTTAGAAACATTGCTGAATTTTGAAAATTTGAATGTGCTCAAAAGAATTGATTGAAGGCTACTTTTATCTTAATGTGTGAGAATACCTTCCTGTAATCAACGGCGAATGCATTATTCTTTGGTATTGTCATATATATTTAACTGTATGAAGGATGTACTGCTCTGTTGCAAAATTTGAGAAATGTCTTCTTTTTTATCCCATATACGTACCGTAATGATATTTCTAATGGACCTGTAAAATAATGGTGCTGCTCTCAAGTACATCAAAATGTCTCACCTTATAAGAGACATTTCCTATTTTCATATTATATTTCATTATTGAAATCATTTTCTTGTAAACTGTACCTGATTATCATAGAAAGATATATTATAGTCATGTGACAAAGCATATTTTTGCTGGCTTATAATGAAAACTAGTACTTTGCACTAATACTTTGCCAAATAAAGAACATTATTAAAACAACACAGAGAATGAAATTTCCATCTGGTACTATTTTCGAAAAATGTTAGTCTAAAAAAGAAAATCATCATTTACCATTGGTTGCTATGGGAAGAACAGGTTCATATAAAAATACAACAAGCTACCAGACCTTTGCCCATCAACCTCAGTATGTAACAAGTAGGCCTATTACACAAATGTTAGGAAAATATAAAAAACATTTACTGTTTTGTGAGATTAGCTCTAGTGAAAGATGATTTGTGGGGATTTGAACACTATTTGCTAAGATCATTTTATGTAATATCACTCCATTCAAAGAAAAATTGTGTATATTGTACTCTCTTGAGTATCCAAATACCAAATATAGCATTGTTCCTTTTGGACCACCCACTGTTGTGTGTATGGTTCTGTCTATGGGAAAATGCACAGTAAAGAACACCTGTTTTGGTTAATGTGTAGGGGTATGGTCTGTATCCTCTCATAGATTTGTTCATTCCAGAGATACAATCATCAGAACACAGAATTACCAAATCTTGTTCTCACTGTGATATGACCTCAGATGTTGTCAAGGCAATAAACCACAATAACCAACCAACTAGTTAAAAGAAAATAACATTTGTCTAGTTCTTAATACAGCTCCAAGGTGATACCCAGAATAGTAGTGGGTACCTTTAGATACAAGATTCCCTGTTTGTAACCTAGTACGTTCTGCTGCCACCTAGTGGCAAGTAAAAACTTAGGCTGCATTAAACACAACCACTATGTTGGGTCACATTGTACAATGTATGTATATTAAAGTGGACAACAAACAAAAGGCTGATGTACAAAATAACTCCCTGGAACAAGTAATATTTAAATTGAAATATCAGAAAAATGGCTATCCCTTAAGGTTACCAAAGTACCTCAGAAATGCTTCAGATTGCATGAATGAGAATAAGTACTCGAGCTCTTTTCAAAACATTCCTGGGGGAGGCCCCCCCATCCTTCCCATACCCTCCTCCTGACCAGCTTTGCCATCCAGATATGCTGCCCTTTATACTACTAACCATTTTTTAAAATGTTGGCCCTCTCCTACCAATTTGCCCCTGTTATGTGAGTTGAATTTCCACAAATAGGCTCAAATAAAATCTCCATAGCTTCATAGATTGTCCTGAAACACCCCGCAGATTTGCAGTGAATTTATACTCTTAGAGACAATCGCTCCATTATAGTTCTAGTGTTGACATTTACTTTAAATTTTGGGAAAAACAAGTTTAGGGTCTATGAATTCCAGAAATGAAGAAAAAATAGTGGTTCACCATGCTAACTTTTGAATTAAAATCAACACAAAATTAGCAAAAAACGAAAATTTTGGTATTTTCACAAATTAAAATAACTTGAAGATATTCATTAATCACAATAACAAAAAACATCAATTATGTTTCTAACTCAATTGTATATGAAGTAAGTATATCAATCTTCATAGGTAATGCATTATTTCCCAAAGATATGAAAATAAAGGAATTGAAGGGGCATTTTATTGTATAAATTTGGGGATAAAAAAAGAAGAAATTCTTATTAAAACGATAATAAAAAAGTTTTCAAAGTTGAAAATTACTTGAAATTCCTACATTTGATTGGAATGAGTGTTGGCTATCATTTAGTGGAAAAACATAGGGGGTCACCAATCTAACTTTTTCAGAAAATCAACATATCTATCATTAGAATATAATACTTTTATTACAAATAAATTCATAATAAATCAACACTCAAGAATTTATTAAATCTGATCAAATATATGAATTGATAATGTTTTGGAATACAACTTTGTCACTTACTGTATATTAATTGGATGACTAGCAACAGAGATATGAGCAAAAACACATTTTCCCTTCAAAGACTTGTATAGTTAAGCATTTTCACCCTTTGTGGTCATGGTCCACTGCACACCAGTACAGCCAGGCTGCGCAGTCTGCATGCACACAAACAAATGGCGCGATTGCCCTTAAATACTATATCAATAGCTGGCAGGCTTTATTAATTTTTCTGCAACTTCCTACAAAAACTTTTATGTACTCAAATAGATGAAATACCTGCCATGGACAGGAGTGCAGCTGGGCCTAGCTGCTATTCTAAGCCCAGGTCATAGGTAGGGTTGCGACCAGGAGGGTTCCACCATGCTGTTTCTATTGTCGGGTCTTCCAATGTGCCATTATGTAGTTTTGAATTCCACATTTAAATCCCTTATGCACACGGACTGTGACATCTTTATAATGGCATGTAATTAGCACTCTCAAACCCCTTGTCTAGTCCAGTAGAGAGGGGTCTGGCTATAATATCTTGGCAGTCATAGACCAGTCATTTGTTGGGTGTCACCATAGTGACCCAGGCCCGTATCCAGAACTTTTCATGGGGGGGTTGACCATTTTAAAAAAGTGGACTTTCTAGAGGCAAAATAGTTTAAAGCCAGGGTATCGTCCATGGGTTGTGAAGGTTAGGGGCTCCGCCCCTCAGCCTAGTGACATTATACTCATAGCCAACGACGTATTTTGCCACGTTTTTTTAGAACATAATCTGGTAACGTTATTTGTCAAATCACAAATCTGGCATGGTCATCAGATTCAGGGAGCCATAAAAGATAAAGGGAAGTGTCACCTTAATCGCTTAATTGCCTATGGCGCCATAGTCCAGACCTTGCAACGCTGTAGGCATTTATTAATGTTTTAACAAGTTTTTTTTCTTAATATGTTTTTATGTAAGATTTATGTCTAATTACAATAATATTTTGGTTTTTATAGAATTGTAAATATCATACAAACATATTGCTCTCTAAATTATAAATCAGATTACTTTATAATGCCTATTTTGTAACTTACAATTTTCCTACGACCACATAATATGTCATCGTAGATTTTATTTTTATTTTACCTGTCTACCACTCCACTCATTTACGACTACTGCAAGTAGACCTTGCAACGTTTTATTATTGAATTATACTGAAAGGGGTCAAACCAGTTACATAGTACAGGGCCGGGAGGGGAAATAAAGGGCTTGGAGAGGGCACACAGGGCCAGTATGGGTCCCTTAGGGCTGGGAGGGGACCCACAGGGACAGGAGAGGAAAGCAAGGGCCGTAAGGGAATCCACAGGGTAGGAGGGGAAAGGAAGGGCCAAGAGGGGAAAGAAAGGGCTGGGAGGAGAAAGAAAGGGAGGGGATGGGGCACACAGGGCCAGTATGGGTCCCTTAGGGCTGGGATGGGACCCACAGGGCCGTGAGGGGAAAGAAAATGCTGAGAGAGGAAAAAAAGACACTGACTTCTTGTGGCTATAAACAGGGGAGAAAGTGCCGGGAGAGGGAAAAGTGGACCTGGCTCAGCTTGTGGGGGTGACGCGTACCCCACGTCACCCCCCCTGGATACGGGCTTGTGACCAACTGGCTATGGGGGTCCACACCTGTTATGTAATGCTGATAAGCACTGATTGGGGCTCGATGATTGGTTAGAAACTTTTATAATTGAAAATTTATTTTAAGATATAAATTTAAATCTTGCATGGACCAAGATGACACATGTGTCAGAAAAAATAACAAAGATTGGTAGTATTGACTTTGTCTTTGTAAACATCAAAAGTTACATGTGGTTTAAAACCAGCAAATTACATAGGCCCAAAGAAAAAATAACCCAAGCTTGTGTGGCCTGCAGTTGGCCATAATACACACTGGGTGGTGCAGTCCAGAATCTCATTTATAGGCACAGGAAGCGGCACATAAACATTTAGGTTATTTCATCACATTAGGGGGCGACATGTGCTTGGAACAGCATTTGCCTCATTATTTCTGATAAACGCATGGTTTTTAGTTGCACTGTTTCATATTCAATTGTTTAGATATCTTTTTCCATCATGTACAACTTGTATAACTAATTATATCTGGGGGAGAAAATATCAATACCAGGCCTACGTTAGGTGAGGCTAGAGCACTGGAAGAGGAAAGGGTTAAGATTGAAACGCAAAGGGATTTTTGAAAAGGAACTTAATATCTACAGGTGGAATAATAAGTGCATAATTACTTCAAAACTAAGGCTTTGTAGAGCCATATTCACGGGTACAATTTTCATGAAAACTTTCATACTAATCCTCAAATAAACAATCTAATCACTTAAATCTAAAGCTAAGACACATATCATATGCAGACTTTATGCATGGCCTGAAAAGAAAGTGTATTTTAACTGCATTTCAATCTATTTTCCTTACAAATCAATTTTGGAAAAAAATCAAATTTATGACAAGAAAGTCCACACAAAAATGAAAATTTGGCCAAAACAGATGGGGCCAAAAAAGAGGGGGCTCCCATACAACTTCCAGCCACGGGGGTTGGCCTAATATGCAACACACAACTTATTATCAAATTCAATAAAGAAAAACAGGGAAGACAACACCATTTACTAACTTATTGTCAAATTCAGAAGAGAATAACAATGAAGACAACGCCATTTACTAATTGGTCTCCCTGGGAGATGCTTTCCATAACGGGGAGGTGTTTTAATACAAAAAGACATTGCCATCACATGGTGTGTAATGATGAAAACAGTCGGTCTGTGTCAAATCTCAGTAAAACGTATACACAAAGCTGCTTTAACCGTACACAGAGCGAGTCTTCCCGGCATCAGCGTGCCCTCCAAATCAAACCAAACAAGTCAACACACACACTTTAACAGATTGGAGAGTCAGTGATAATGCTACAGGAAAGTTTATAACTTTGTGGGTTTAATGAAAGTCATTCGTGGCGTAGTTTTGTTGGGCAAATTATTACTTTTACAAATGAGATGATAGAATGAGTGCACTGTGTCTTTATTTGAGAGACATGCATCTTAACTTCAAGTCTAAAATCCTCCTCTCTCAACTACAAATTAACAACGCACGGAACCCATATCGGACATATAAAGGGATTTCCTAAATTTCTTACATGCTCTAGTTAAAGAAGTAGTGTCAGTGGTCCCATCTCCTAAACAAGAGGAGTGTCTGCATTTTTTTTTGAATAGGGAAATAATCTAACCTTTAATGCATACAAACAAACACAAGACGCAGTTAACTCTTCAGCAGTCCGGGCACACTTAATCATCAAATCATCCATGTAATAGGGGACTCTTAATTTTCTGGGAATATTTTTAATGTTACTCATATTCATCTGATTGGGTCCTACTACAAAAAACTGAGATGAGGTGGGGGTAATCCAGTTTCCATGCATATCTCTACCTGCCATAAATCATCCAATCTTTCACACATCCCACGCATAAAACAACTTTTTCATCCACACTTAAACGTTTTGTTCTTACTTATTTTGATTACTTTTGGGTTTTACATTATAGTTTTCCGTGCATTTAGTGAGTTGGTTGGGCGCCATCAGGGCACTAAGGTGCTTCGTTGTGACGCAATAGGTATTAATAAGTACAACTAACTACAGTTTCTGATCAAGTATCGGGCCTACTGTACAGCGGGTTGTAGTCCTTTGACTCACACCTGTATACATACAATAGTAGTCTGTACAAATGACGCCCAGCCGGTAGAAACACACCGCCGGAAATGGTCGGTCACCAGGGCTGCGCGCGATGAACAAGATGAATGACGTCAGAGGCACAAGTCACAACAATGCTCTGCTCTGATTGGTTGATTCTTGCCATGAGGACTCGCTGACTTTTGACTAGTTTCCAGTGCCGTATGATTGCATAGTGTAGTCATAGCAACCGCCTGAGAGAGACGACGCGCCCAATGAGATGAACTATGATCGTCACATTGTGCTAGCCCGTTTCCATGGAAACAATTCTTTTACTAACCAACTTAACGGTCTCTTGTCCTCCGATATACTAGAAACCATTTCTCTCATGTCATGTCATGTCATAGTCAAGTGATTAATTCATATCAATACCTTCCTCTTTAATCGATTAATGTGTATTTATTAAGTGTACGTTTCAAGGAAGGTTACCTTGGACCTAAAACAGAAATGTCTTTCCTACACATCCGTACAGGCGAACATCCTTAATGTTATGAGTAAGTGAGTATACGTTTACGTTCTCAGTCAGACTACAAAGGTCTTCTCATTTGCTCCAGTGAAGGCTAGATGAGTCTCTTCTCTCTTTTCCACTTGGTCTCAACAAGACTTTGATAACCAACATGTGAACAAGTAGTGCGTACACCGTCAGCTCTTTTTGAGCGTGGAAGAAAAATCTCGTAATGAAGAAAACCCGTAAAACTGAGAGTCAAAGAGACGCCACCGCTACTCATCGAAAACACTGCCCCTACACTGAATGAGCTCTTTGTAACCCTGGAAATTACCTATTCTACAATATATATAAATCTGAATACTTTCTTCATAACCAGAATTTGAGTACACAAGACATTTCATAATGCTGTACTATATGATACACAATAGAAAGTTACCTTAACAATAGAGCATCATGTTGTTTTTTGTTTTGAAAAAAATAACAATTTTGCCAATGATTAAAACAATGATTGATAAAACCACATCGCTCTTACAGATCCCCTATGATCAACTACTGTTGGATGCCAAAGATCGTTTCCTTTGCCATTAACAGGGTTGTGAAGATAGTTATTGTATTATTTTGTCAATGACTACAATAACGTTCAGTAGGGGGCAGTCCAATCGGTATCGGTCAGTTTCAGAGTTGGGTATCTTCACCAGATCTTTGTTTTCCTTGCCGACCACGCTCTGAGCCTCAGGGTGCCGCCATAGCTTGGTGCTAACAGGTTTCCTCCCTTCGGGGCGGCCCAAGTACACATCTCTATCTCTCCTTAACGGCCGAGGAGGTAACGCTATATCGTCATTATCATTAGTATTAAAGCTGTATTCCACTAGGCGATTTGACTGCCGATTCTGAAAATCCAGCAAAGTTTAAATATCACTACCACCTAGGGAAGTTTAGACCTTACCAAGACAGAATGATACCAGAATGTTACAAAAATGTGGCAGTACTGCGGCACAATGGTAAGTTCCAGCTGTTGGAATATTGGCTAATCATGGACATTAGAATAGGCTTTTAGTTATTCTTTTTCAAATGGCGTGTAGGATGTATAGCCTGGTTACTGGTTTACACTAATAAATTACTTGCAGGTCAAAATCGGCTTGTGGAATACAGCCTCATTCCAGAGGTGATCAACGACGTCAATGTTCATCGGCATTCTTAAGGAAGGTATTTTGATGATAATAATATTTTTAATTATGATAAGTGAGAAACAAGAAGATAATTCCTATGATCCCCCTCCCATTTCTTACTACTACACCATAGTGACCGGGTTGCTTGGGTGGTTGTTGACGTCAGTGCCGCTGTCGGCAGACGGGGAGTGGCGGAGGGCCGTTTTGCCGGCCGGGTCGCGCTCCAGGGTGGACGCGCGGGAGTGGCGGGGGGAGACGGTGGTCAGCGACAGGTGGCGGGGGGTGGTTGCCGACCCGTCAGGGTGCAGTTCTGTCCTCACTGACCCCTGAGACCCCGACCGGGGCCCCACTCCCCCACAGCCCCCTCCGTGGTTGGACCCCACTCCTCCGGCAGGGGTGTGGCGGCCGGAGAGGGTGTGGCGGGCATAGGGCGCCTGAGGGGGCATGACCGGGATGGGCTGTTTGGGTAGGGTTGTCACCTGGGGCTGTACCTGGTGCCGCGCTATGGAGGGCGGCGGCGCGGGCGGCGTGCAGGCTAACGACGAACTGTTGGCGTCCAGCACGAGTTGGTCCCCGCCCCCAGAGTGGTGGTGGTGATGTAATAATCCCCCTCCTACCCCGCCTCCTCCTCCCCCTCCGCCTCCTCCCCCTCCAGGGCCAACGCAGCCCGACCCTGACTTGGGCAGCTGCTGGTCGCTGCAGCCGTCGTTCTGCTTCTCCTTCTCCAGCTCCCGCTGCCGTAACTTCATCTCCATGCGCATGCGGTCCTTCTGGTAGTAGACTCCGGCGAAGATGAGGATGTTGAGAAAGAGGAGGGAGCACCCTACGGCGATCGTGACGCTAAGGGAGAGCGTGTTGTCTCTGCCTGAGATAGCGCCCGTGTGGGGTGCCACCGTTGAAGATGAGGTGTTGTGATGGACGGGGGTCGTCGGCCCGGACCCCCCTGGACCCCCCGGGGCCGCCGGGGTGTACGGGGGGCGCGTCCGTGGCCACGCGCTGCGTCTCGTCGACGCGGCCGTCGGCGCGGTCGTCGGCGGCCGGGCCGTCGTCGTCGGGGTGGTAGGGGTGGTCCGCCGCGCCGTCGTCGAGGACGGCGTCGCCAGCAGCGTCGACAGCGACGGTGGCGACACCGGCGGCAGCGGCGGAAGTGGGAAAATGACGTCCATGTCTAACTCTCGCGTTCCTTCCTCTTCAAACGTGGAACTGTTGTCGAAGTTGTTGAGCAGGTGGAACTTGGGCTCAAGGTCGTCCGACTGGTGCAGTTTGGGGATCAGGTCGAGCCATAGCGCGATCTTCGTGCCACGATAGTGGTGCCTAACTGTGGGCCGCATTCCTGGCGGAGACAAGCAGAAATAAGGGTATTTTACTAACTTTTAAGACAGAATTTTATATATAAAGAAGGAAAAGGAGAATTAAGTAGGTGTCGCAGAGGCGTACCCAACGTAGAGACATGGGGTATTTTGAGCTCATCCAAAGAGGTATAGGACTAGATATTTGGACAATTTACGACGTTTAAATATAGTCTGATATCCTACTTTTTTTCTTTTCAAAAAATAAAAAGGGTTTCAGACACCACGCAGACCCCTAAGCCCCATACTTCCAAAGGGTACGCCACTGCCGGGTTGTGGGTTGGTGGGGTTGGAGGGGTCCCTGAAAGAGAGATCTTTTCCCTTCTAAAACAGTCATCGTTGATGTTCCGTTCCTGTAGCCCACCAGAGAATCTTATGATCAATCTCATCCTAATTCACCGTTGAGGCACTGAGTTTTTTTTACGCGAGGAACACGATAAAATCGAGTTAGTAATTTCAAAGTGAAACACATCAATATCTACCCTTAGGTAGTGAAGTTTGTAAAGCAACCCAAAGCAAGCCGCAACATAATGTGAACATTATTCGACCATGCTCTTTTTCTCAGTCTGTTAACTCAACTGTTATGTGAAATTATAGGTATCTTTTTTGTATACGAATGTAACCAGAATTTTACAATAATGTCACAGTGCAATTTTCCATTGGGAGGTTTCGGAGATGTGCCCTCAAAATAGAATAACAATAACGAAAACACAACTCAAAATAACGGAACTGCAGCTTTATAATAGCGTTGCACTATTGCATAGGACGCCTCTTGTTCTTAAGCTGAGTATCTTTGGTGCTGTTCTACAAGGATGCGGCCACACTAAATGACTGTTTTAGTGCCAGGAGAGGTCCGTCTGTGGGTCTGGAAAGGAAGAAGTCATGTTCATAGTGTGTCTCTGGGAAGCCAAGAAACAAAGTTTTCTGATAATTGGTTTTAAATGTTAGTGTTATAATTCATTAGTATTCTATATATTTCTGTTATAATCGGTTAGTAATGCTATTAGCAGGTTAGTAAGGCGTTCTTACAGCATTGTTATAAAGACTATGTTAGCAGCGAAGTATATATTATCTACATGTATATAGTTTGACTACCATGACTGTATGATGCACATGGCATCAATTAGTATCACATATATAGAGGTTAGCTCAAAGTCTAGGCTGGTACTATTTTGTTGAAGGGTTCACTCTCAGAGCAAGACCATTGAAAGCTGTCATTTAAGGGGTGATCAAACTGGGTTAGTTTATATATGTGCAGTACTTATATAATGACACAGGCTGTATAATAGTTCTACTATAAAAAACGACTACTATACAGGGCCATAACGTACATGCAGGAACAGACTACAAGGCAGTATGACACACACACACATACTGGGATCGTTGGCGGAGCAGGTTGAGGCAACTGGGGACAGCTTTTGGGGAGTGGGGACGGGCATAACAGGTGCAGATAGCGAAAAATGAAGTGACAAACAAGAAGTCTATGTTCTTCACACCCACACATACTCCAGCAAAACGATGCCCTGAATAACTGAAACTGGTGAATGATAACGATAGCAACAATGTATTCATAAACGCCGAATCCACACAACGCACGACTACGGGAAAAGAAAAGGGAGATTTATTCATTTTCCTGATTTAAATAAATTCAAACCACAGGCTAGGCAGGAGACATTGAGGCACCACCCTTAAGCTCCAAGGCTCCTTGAAACTTAAAGGTTTGCCTTCACACACGATAATAGTCAGTGGCCTGTTGCACAATCACGAACAACTGGTCAAGGATGAACGCGTTCGCTGTCCACTTTTATCATTGTTTGTCCATTTTTGTTTTTAATTTGCGTTTCTAGGAAACTTCTTTAAAGAGATGTAAATGAGTGAAATTTCCACAGGATAGACCTACACTGCCCTATCATACATCAATTTTCAGGATTCAATTCGATCCAGTAGAAAAGAAGTTTTAGGGTTTTGTATGACAAAGATTTCGTAACAATTTTTTCTTTAGATTTCGTAAGAAATGCATCGTTGTAAACCACATGAGCTTTTAAAACTGATCTTAAAGTGTTCGTTGTTACGATCGGTCATTGTGCAACGGGCCAGAGAGGGGGACAACCAAGCAGAATCACGCACCACCCAGAGAGCTGAATGCATACGGAAACTGAACAGAAAGCCGGGTAAGTTTTCTCTGCTGTTCTCTCTTAGTAATGTATACATGTCGACTATGTAAACTATAAGTGTGTGGCAGTAGTGAGGTACCTTGATACAAGACCCCATGCTCCCCTCCCCGAGTCCCGGAGTCGCGCGTGGTCTTAGACGCAGGTTGGGAACCTTAAACAGCGAAAACAGAAAAAATAGAGCAGCTTTTTTATTTTCCAATCAGAGAGGAGGGATCGGTGGAGAAGAAAAAGGTTGGTCTATAGACCTTTTTCATTAAGAGTGTTGCACCCCCTGGTGAAGTAAATGGAACCAATGGTTTAGGTCATTTCCCATAGTTAACCTATATGAAGTGAAACATATAGGTTAACTATGGGAAATGACCTAAACCATTGGTTCCATTTACTTCACCAGGGGGCGCCACACCCTAATGAAAAAGGTCTATATATATGCGTTCAGCTTTCTCATCTTCGCACTAACTACCACGAGTTGTTTACATTGGAAAACAAGGAGTTGAGGCACAAGGAAAGGAAAGAATGTTAAAATAAAATACAGGCAAGGGTTAGTACGAGTTTAGTGACTCACAGACAAACCACGGAAAGGGGGACAGTTTTCTTTAACATGTTGGATTTAGTTAATCAATATGTAACGGCGGAATCTAATACATGATTATGATTCATTATGAATATGCAGTATGAAGGAAGACTTTGAGCTAACCTCTGTAGCTTATTTATCATCCGTAAATGTGTTTATTTGTTTTGTTTTCAACCTGTGAACATCAAACCATATCTCTGGGTATGAATCATATATATTTTTGTTTTAATTTCAGGATTAAACAAGCTTAATAGTAACAAGTAACAACCAAATCATCGTGCTTGATAAAACTATAAGACGAGAGAAATTTATCATTTGACTCAAACCCAGGTGGGATCGAATTGATACGAGAACTTTTCATTTGATGCATGAGGCATTCAGGTAATAAGAGGATGTTGCAGATCCATGCCTTACTATCATTGAACCGTGCATAAAAGGCAAATTGTAATCTGTATCAAATGTGGTAAAAGCAAATACAAACTGAAATATGGTGTTGATAACCAAATTAAGAATGGGTGGTGCCATTGATAAATAGCTGTGAATATGTGTATGCTTTAACCATCGGTAGTCATTCGTGAATGTAGCGGCGACCGGACGAATTGGTGACATATTCCATAAGTCAATAGATGCTGTCGATTAACATATCGATGGGAGGGTGGAGGTAATGATAGAGATGAAGGAAATATCTTTGCCTATATGATATATCCAAGGAACTAAGAAACGCAATAATGATCAGCTGAGCGCTCTGAGAAAATGTTCAATTAGCAGTAAAATGCCTCTGCGGAAATGAACAGTCTAAGAGACAAAAGACGTAATCGTAAATGTCAATTAAGCTATAATTATTGTTACAGTGCAGTAACCATGTTTCCACCATGTTTTGGTGGAAATAATACAAGAAATATCATTATCTATAGGACAGAATACTTTGATAAGTGAAAATAAAACGTTGCATTCAATGAAGGGATGTAGGGCAAGGATAGTTTAAAGTTAACAGCTATAAAAGATATCTGCTTGGTTAAACCTTCAAGATATGAATATTACATAACCTCATAAACATAATAAGCATATATAACTACAATGAATAATTTTTGGTATGTACAATTTCTATTAGATGTCTTTGTATTTATTGGGACACATACAACCTCCGATGACATAAGGTCGACAATTAATGGCCGAATAAACCTCGTCATACTTTATAAGGTGAGATAAATGATCTCAGATTGATTATACCCAGAAGACAAAATGTTACTTTTGTGTTGAAATTGAATGAAAAAGGTTGAAACTAAAGGGTGATTAAAACCTTCGTACTTTCGACTTCCATATAAACAAATTTTTCAACAAGGCAATCCATTCCTGGACTTCAGGGTATAATAAATTCAAACGCAGCTGTGAACGGAGGATTTTAAGTTCATCAACGTATCTTTTTGGCAACACAAGAATTGCAGCTCCGGAGAACACATTCCTATAGATCTGGGACACAAGAAACCACTGAAACATACAGCAGTTTTCTGTAAGCTTTTGACGATTCGTCTCTTCATGTATTCTTGCAAGTGAGACACACCAACTATCATATTGTGTGATCTGTGGATGTACAACATTTCATATTGAATAATGTTAATAATGCCAATCAAAACTAACTTTATATCAAAAGAATAGAAGCAAACTGCTGTTTCTTGCTGACCAGATCCATAGTACTGATGGCACTTAAAAACCTCCACTACCCCGGCTGCACATACATAAGTCTATAGACCTTTTTCATTAGGGTGTGGCGCCCCCTGGTAAAGTAAATGGAACCAATGGTTTAGGTCATTTCCCATAGTTAACCTATATACTTCACTTCTTATAGGTTAACTATGGGAAATTACCTAAACCATTGGTTCCATTTACTTCACCAGTGGGCGCAACACTCTTAACAAAAAAGTTCTATAAGGTAAACAGAGTGATGTTAGATATGGTAGTTCTGGCATCCCGTGGGGGAGGTGAAGCTGGTGCTGACCCCTGCTGGTGGTGAGGGGAAGCAGATGGATGTAACGGGTAACATGCTGTGGTGGGCACCCATGCCATACTAACCTTTGCCTTGGGGACGGTTAGATAAACATTAGAGAGTATGAGGTAGGTTATGAGGGATGATGCATGGGCCATGTTTATTACCGAGGTATATGTATGGAATGTTTGTGGAGTACATGGCTGATGACCTCTTGGTCCATATGAAACATCCCAGGCAAGCAGCGATGTAACGGCACGTTCTGTGACTTTTTTTTGGTCTGTCTGCTACTTGCTAACTTTTCATGTAGTGGTTATATTATTTTACAGCAGATTGAGACTTACCAAAACAGAGTGTTATAATAACATTTAATTTGAGTTATGTTGAGACCTTACCAATCGAGAATGTTATAATAATGTTACCTTTTTAGTGAAAGAACATAACCAGAATATATTGCAATAACGTCACTTTGATTCTAGAGACATTATTGGATCAAAATAATGTAACAACCCCCCACCCAAACAGTATGCAATGTTATAATGATGCTTGCCTGGAATGTCACAATGTTGTATGGGCCTTTATCTGCCCACTGCATGATGGGTAATAAACCGGATGTCCGGAGGTCACAGCATCTTGTGTACCTGTGAACACTATCATGATGATACCACAAACCAGTTGTCCGTAAAGATCAGAGAGGCACAGAACCGTATTGCATATATGAGCAGATGTATGCCTAACTCGTTCACCTTAAATATTTAAGCAAATACGCAATGCTTAAAGAAGGGTGCCCACTGAGCCATGTTCCAGGGCCCAGAAGGGACCCAACTTTAGGATCCAATTTCATATTCCCATATTCCATATAACTTAGAGTTCTGATAAACAACATGATTGGTGAGACTGCATATAGGCCTATTACATATATGTATATATAGACATTATGTATATAGTTGTTTGGATTAAACAAGTGTTTTTTTCACATTTTTCACAACCATACACAAGTATTTTTCTTTGCAATATGATATATATGATGTCAAGGGAGCCCAGAAAGGAGATATACGGTGAAAAATGTCGTGACCGTATAGTCATTGAAACTATGGAGCTCTGATGTCATCCCCTCGTAATTAGAAACAACCATGGTCACGTGATCAAAGAGTTATTTTGTTTCAAGTGAATTATGATAGTGACCCCTTACCACAGATAATTCCGTTGCTATAGATCCCACTGCCTTTAGGACCATTTCCCATCAAAATAGGGCCTGTACTAACCATTTCCCAGGGGAAGACTTCAAACAAATTTCTTGTCAGGGCTCGAGGCCCCAGGGAACCCTTCTATAATTCGTCACGGGCGGGGTCCCCCCACCCTCCTCCCCTGCCCTCTCCCCCTCTCCCCCATTCTCCTTCCCTGCCCTCTCCCCTTTTCCAGTTTATAAATATCCATAGCTTCATCAGAGGACAACCAATCGATGACAAGACAATTTTCCATCCGGGAACAGAACGAGTAGTCGCTGTTGGAGTGGTGACCTTGAGCCCTCCAGGGTACGACCTTGACTCATTGCTAGTCATAGGCCGGGGGGGGGGGTGCAGGGGAGGAGGGGGGGGGGGGAGGGGGGACGGGGAATCCCCTCGGGACTGGTCATGTGACGGGGAATCACCAATCTCTCTCCGCTTTCTGCACATTTATCAATTTGTTATTCTGACTTTGAAACATGCACAATTGAAAAGCACCACCATTCTAATTTCTTTAGATTCAATTTCGTTATAAAACAGTACCAGATGAATTCTACAAAAATCCGGCGACAATCCATGGACGAGCTATACCTAGTTATATACCTAGTAAAATAGCTGTATAGTGTATGAATGGGGTATGAATATAAGTATGTATCTATACATTGGGGTCAATTTGACAGCAGAGATGCAGATACCGATAAGTCAGTCATGCTACCATTCTCATTAAAACCGTACATTTAGGCCAATTGATAAATCAGTTTATACTTGTGATTTTCCCTAGCTTGGAAACATCCTTAGGAAAAACCCTTACCAAAAGGAAACAGCGTCTCTGAGCTAAATGATTTGGGGTCAACAGCATTATTAACAATACCTGAGAAAAAGTTGCAGTAAAATCTATTAAAACAAACGAATCGTATTATGCACATATAAAACCTTTGAATTATACCTAAAGGTAGCATAAATGATACAATGTTAGAACTGTTCAGGAACATAACTGGGGCAGATTTACCAGACAATGAATATTATGTTGCGATAAAGGAGAAAATATATAACACATAATGCTGCTTTACTTTAAGCCAAAACCATGATCATGCTTTATTAATTCTGATATTGAATATTGTGTATACAGGCGCAATACTCAAATATACTGCCAGAGTAAGATACTGTATAATGCAAGCTCAAGCCCCTGTAATAGATCAATCGTTACTGACTTAACGTCTAGAGTCACATTATACAGCTGTTGATTTAGGGAGCTGCTTACCTTGTGAAACTAGATTGGTACCTGATTTAGATAATTAAAAAAAAAAAGAAGTATACTTTACTTTTAAAATAAATAATTGACAATAGTAGGGAAAGAGTACTGTTAAGTCGATTTACTCTGATTGGTATATGTATTAGTTCAATGATATGTGTAGTGAAAATATTGTAACATCACGTGCTAAGACTGAGCTCTCATTGAGCTGTTTCTAAGGAAAATCATCACTCATCTCATCTCATTGCAATGAATCATTTATCAAAAATCACATTTTGTCTAGATTTGTTGTAAAAATGGCTACTAGTACATGCTATACTACCTATGCATTGTATGCAAGAGTAAGAGCATCTTTGTATATTTGAACCTGCTACCATATGGTAAAGTCTAATACCAAAAAGAAAATACTAGGCATAAAACTACAATTCTAGCAATAAAAACATTTACATATCAAATAATAAATGGTTCTTGTTTCTTTTTTTGTAGAATGTCATGAATGGTTGTTCAACTTTATTAGTGTTATGTGTAACATGAATTGCATCTGTTATTAATGATTAGAACTTTTCCCTAATGATGAAAAAAATGCACATGGATTCTTACAGGAAATCAAGAAAACATCGTTTGAGTTTTCTTCTTTGATTTAAAGGAAAATCCTGCCCTGCCAATACAGAAATCCTCACAAAATGGGGAACCAATTCTAATAACTCAGAACTTATGTCTGGTTTCAGATCTTAGGTATGCATACTTTAATGGGAGGGTTTATATAACTACCGAATTGGGTCTAGAAATAACATTTCTATAAATAAATGTTATAGAAATGTTATATTCTAATATCATTAATTTTATAGATCGTGAGAACTATACAGTTTTACCAAAATACCATTAACAGTTAGTATCACATATTGCGTAACTTTAGCATTATGGATTACCATTTAATATTACTGGAAGGAAGTATAAAACACTCACCTATGTGAAGGTATTCCTGTTTCTTGTTATTATACTTAGGCCAAGCAAGATCAACGAATCGGTTCTTGACTCGGCCTCCATGTTTAGATTGTTGGTCAACTGGGTCATTCGGATTGCTGAAAAACATATGTAACAAGATGTTAGTTTATAAGTGGAACAATATAACACATGAGCATGATATCATTATATATAAAATTCACAGAGATAACAAACATATTAACGCCAGAGGTGCCGCCAGGTGGACACCACCAATTCTCCCAACCACGGATAGCTAGTTTCTTGAATTCTACTTGCAGGTTAGCCTAAAACAGGATGCATGTTGGGTAATAAGTCGACAAAACTCAAGCTTTTAGCAAAGGAATTTTTATGAATTGTGCCATTATTTAGAGATTGATATTGAGTAAAACTAGATATCATTATTTTTCAAATAAATACCCATATACTTTTATATTTCCTGAGTTGTTTGAAAATTCATCCTTTATTGATGGATATATAACAATAATTTGATCATTTTCAATAGTTTGTCTGGGGTGTTTGTCGACAAAATCCACCCAAATTAGCCTGCGGGTCCTTAAAATACTGTAAATCAGCTATCCATGGTAGGGAGAATTGAGTTACTCCTCAGCTTTTACTGGTCCAGTCAACACAGGCGCTGCCTGTATGTCTTTACCACGAGTCTCCGCAATGAACGCTACCACAGAGGCCTCGTTCCCAAAACCTTTAGTCTTGGCCCATTGGACTCCATATCCCAATACATCGGTTCGGGTCTAAACCGATAGCAGGGCGCCACACTGTCAAGAAAGCCTATACACGTGACGTCATGTCAACAAGCTCCAATTTGTAAGTGACAATATCACTTGAGCTGAATTTATTGTATATACCCGACAATTGATAAAGAAATAAGTAGTATATAGGAATGTTTATTTCAAACATGTCGCATGCGTTACACATCTTAAATGCTCGACGTCGCCTGATTAGGCTGCACTACTGCCTATTTGCGTGTTGTCACCTTTTTCAATTATAATTCATTCGACAATATTGTTCCGATTGGTCCTAGCGACATGTTAGTAGTATATGTAAATGTGAATTTGGATATTCATTGTGGTGTATAACCTTATTTCTGTATGTAACCTTATGTCACTTTTATCAAACTAGTGGGCGCTGCCGACACATGCGACATCGCATTCACATGATTCAATATCTGTATGACAAGATCCTGTGGATAAGGTTTGTTGTGCACATGACAATTAATGATTACACGAGGGGTACATATAGACGTTGTGCACATGACATCATAATGGGCCTACCCAGAAATGGGCAAGGCGCCATATTGGTGATCAATTTAGAATTATTGATTTACACATTTCTTAAATATCTAGAACACATATTTATCCTGAATATATCTAAAACAGTCATATGGTACCATATTATACTACATTTATTAGTAAGAACTGATAAATTCTAGAGTTGTATAGTACCCACGTGGTCATGGAGAGCACATGGTGATCACCAATAGGTGGTCATGTGACCCTGTCTGCACAAGGTCTATACAGGAGGATTTGGTGCTTATCGCAAATATAGTTAATCTTATTCAGATAGCGTTGTGTCTACACTCTAAATTATAGGTAGTATAGATCTATGCGATGCCCCATACATGACGTTGCGTACATATAGCCGGTTCAGTCCCCACGTGTACGACGTTTGCCTTAAAACTACCAATAGAAAGAATAAACTATATTTGTGTGTTGCTGGTTATTGCAGCCCCAAGTTCTCTTTGGTTCTTGGACTACATATTGGTAAATCCATCATGTAATATCGTGATATTCAGCATTTTCCCCTTATTTCAAGAGAAAACAAGTGAAGACTGAATTCCTGAACACCCCCCGCCATTATTTCAGCTAGAACATACATATATATTGTCAATTTTATTTCCATAATCCAACCTGAATAATGTTGTTATACTGACCGAAGCTTTGAACCTCGCATTAGTTTAACATGCAATAAAGACAGCATTCCTGTTTTGTCCGTCTCAACTCTGGTGAATTTTAGGCAGTTTATTAAAAAACGGTTTAGATGAACCTCCCACCCCACTTCCCTTCAGCTGTAAATCTTACCCACACGTAAAAAGGTGACACATTGTTCTATAAGTGTACCACATACTTGACCAGGACGGTCGACCCGCCTGAAATGACAGACAGCCTTCTCACATTCCTACCCGGACAATAGGAACGATTCACTCACGGGGAGTGCGGCGGGTCGTTTTCCTATTGTATTCTTGCAGCAGACAGTGAAGTGCCTGCCTCCCCACCCCACCCTTAGGGCCGTAACATAACCACTACAGAGACGGGCGTAGGGGGGGGGGGGGGGGTTGGCAGCCTGCTCAGCCATGATTGATTAGGTGAGCCTTTTAGAGCACTCTCCCTGGGTGTTAGCTGAAGCCTGGTTTACACATTAAAGTGTGTATTCCACATACCGACTTTGAAGATGGCGATTTTTTGTATTTGTGTGATTTTCTTGTGAAAATTTGCATGAAACCATTCATCCCAGTGGCGGATCAAACAATCTAAGCTTGTTGGTTTGTACAAATCTGACATATCCCCCCCCCCCCCACTTTTTTATAGGGGGGGTGGGGGGTTGTCCCCCCCTAGATGACTGACTCTGGATCCGCCCCTGCCATCCTACATACCATCTGTATGTAATTGTAAAGCCTTTCCAGTGATAAACAACATGTCTAAAACTAACTCCAATCTCATTTGCTTATCTCATAAAGCAGCAAAATTGGCATGTGGTATATATATCATATTATATATAATTATATATACAACAGCTATCCTTATGGCATCAACAGACGCTTATGACAATGTTGGAAGACAAGTAAAACAAATTTTCAGAATGTATTATATAGACCATCATAAGAAAGTTTGTCAGGACCGCCATAAGGCTGTCGTATCCACTACGAGCCCTTTCAGAACCGTCATGAGGCCTGTGATAACAGTTACCATAAAGAACATTTGGAAGGCAGATGTAAACTGCCCTTAACGGACGGAAACTGACACGTGGGGGGTCGATATCTACACGGCTTAGTGGAAAGAGGGGGGAGCCTGGAGGGGGAAAGGGCTGGGATAACTCAGGGCCGGACAGGCTGAAACAAAGAGGGACTTATGTAGATGTGACAGTGGGCCTCTGAGCTGGGTCCGAGCTGCTCTAAGTACCTGAACACGTAAGGCCCGAGCAGCTCACCGGGCACCCTGCTGACCTCAGGCTAGGGGTTGGAGCCACCCCTTTATATCCTATATCAGGATTCCAATCCTTATGACTGGAATGTTGTCCTGCCCTCTCAAAAGCAGGTGAATAAAAGATCTGGTATTGACCTGGAGGGCAATACCTGTCTGTGAAATCTGCAGCAATTCCGTTGTTTCCAATAAATATTTTAAATTTTCTGTGTAATTGATATGGATGAAATCAAGTACTGACCACTAGGGCATACAGAAATTGTTTTTGTTCTAATTTGCATGCACCTATGTCTCGGGCGTAAGCCCTTGATGGGTGTGCAAACCAGGGCAATGATAATCGCTTTGTATCCCCTTGGTGTGTACTATGTATTTATCTCACCTCTTTAATGACCCTGAACACCACCCTGCCCATTGGTCAGACTAATGTCTCATTTACAATTTGAATGTACAGTAATTTTGTCTTTCACGTGACTACATCTCATGACATTTTCTCACAATCACTTTTTACTTTGCTGTAGGTTTTTGTGGATGAGTTGACACGAGCTAACACTGGGACCAACAAAGTCAGCCAACTCTTTGGCGATTATATTGGGTCATTTTACCAAGATTGTGGCACACTTTTTCACCAATTTAGATTAGCATGTACATTACAATATCCCTTACTGATGGGCAGTCAATCAAAGGCATGTGCGGCACTAAAACATCCAATAATTGTTTGAGAATCGGTCAATTCATGCACCAATTCAGTCAAGTGGTTATGGTTCTTAACAGAAGTCAAACAACATACAAAGGCTGGATAAACTGAGGAGAAGGCACTGCCAAAAGTAGTTTACTGAAGAGAAATCACTTGCTAAACTGTTGCCAATTGAAAGGAAGCCACATGTCAAATTAATGCTAACTTTAGAGAAGCAACTGGCCGAACATCTTTCTAATTAAGAAGCCAACATCTAAACTGTTGCCAATTGAGAAGGAGCCACAGGCCAATTAAACCGATGCTAACTCTGGAGAACCCACTGGGCCAAATTTTACTTGAGGTGAAGCCACCAGCAAAAGTGTTGCTAACTGACTAGAAGCTACTGACTTGACAGATACTAATTAAGGAGCAGCCATACCTTACTAAAGAGAAAGAATTTGCTAACTAGAAGCCACTTGTTAACTAGAAGCCACATACAGGCCAAACCATTCCTAACTTTGGAGAATCTTACAGCCAAACTATTGCCGAATGAAGTGAAGGCACTGGAAAACAATGTTGCTCTCAAATCTGGGCAAATTGAAGACAATCCACCAGTCAAACTGTTGCTTACTTCGGAGAGGCCACCAGCAAAATTGTGCCTTGTTCAAAAGTATTCAAAATACTATTCCTTTGAAAATGTTCCGGATCGCCGCCCCCCCCCCCCCATGTTAGAGTTAGGGGCCAACAAAAGAAAGACAAAAAGAGACAAAATCCTAGGTAATAAAGAAGATGTCTGATGCCAAACCATGGCCAATAGCAGAAAACGCACAGGCTAAAAGGACCCTTCCCAACGAAAAACAAAAAGCCGTCAAGCCCTATTCGCCCTGGAAAAATGCTGCTATTTAGTTGCGGTTTTAAAGATCACAGTGAAAAATTGCACAGGGCGAATGGGTTAAGGTACCCAACTAAAGTGCCAACATTTATCCATGTAGTTTGCCCTAACTCTGTAACATCCTTCCTATCCCCTTTCCATGCAGCCCACCCCTCTCCCCAGTCACGGGGGTCGGAAGGAGACACAATAGCGGACCGATATTGACCCCCACTGAGGAGGCAAACCCGCTTCACAGGCGACATGTGGGGGAATGGGGGCGGAAACGACGTCGGAGGCCTCGGGCTTGGG
The DNA here is from genome assembly GCA_936440205.1 of Lepidonotus clava. Lineage (NCBI taxonomy): Eukaryota > Metazoa > Annelida > Polychaeta > Phyllodocida > Polynoidae > Lepidonotus > Lepidonotus clava. Next base: position 8,307,344 of record OW387148.1, read on the forward strand.
ATTGAGTTGGGGTTGGAGGGGGGGATAATTTAAGAGGGGTGAAGGTAGTGTTATACTTCACGACATGAGCTGTGATATGACTATGCTGCAGAGAAATCGCACTTATTGTAAGAAAAAGAACCGGGGCGGTGGGGGGGGGGGGGGGGGGGGGGTTGTCCCAGGGTAGGGTGGCCGCACGACCCAAGGGTGAAGCACAAGGTTCTTACGATCCCCAATGGTCGTGTGGCCACCAGAGGACGACTCAAAAGGTTCTTCTATATTTTATCGCCCAAGCATTATTCAATCTATCTTAAAACAACTGAGAATGAGAAGCGGTACTTACAGCCTGTCAATACACACCGTCCACAATACACACCGCTTATTGGCCGTGCGGGTGGTAAAATAGGTAAAATTCGTCACACATGTGTAATGCAATCCAAATTGCCAATTACAAACAATTATACTATTCCTGCATGCGAATTTTCTGCACTATCATCACATTGCTTCGATATTGCAGCTCAAAGTCTTGTAGTGTAATAGGGCCTTAAGGGGTGGAAGGAGGTGACAAAAGGTGACTAGGTGGGCCTCTGAATTACAGGGAGAAGGGGAAGGGCCCTTGCTATGGGGAGACGTACTTCTATATCGACGGGAAGGGCAGGCCACCTATGAATTGCCGAGAACGACATAAATTCTATTAAAGACACTAGATGGCTCTCAGGGCTACATTTGGGTATTTTATTGACCTATAATTTAAGAATATATGAAATGTAATAAGATCTACGCTAAGCACTAGATGGCTACATTGTTAACAAAGTTGCCTGTTAAACCAATGTTAAGGCACCTCGGCAGCGTGTGTACTTCTTGTTGTTTTTTTTTTTTAATTCAGGAAAGATTATACAGATTAAGACTTCAGCAAATATGATAATGCTGATTTTCCAGCCTTATGCTGTCCAACAAGGCAAAACATTAACAATACATTATCTTCCAATACAAGTAAATTATTGAACATTTCAAGAATACGATACATTCAAAGTTTCAAGTTAAGAGTCCGTCAAATCACAATACACAAACAATAGTAGCTAATCTCACATAAGTCTTACATTTTACGACAGTTTTTGCCTACCTGTTTTCATTCAGATTACTTATATAATCGGATCCCTAGTTAATTAACACGGTTCTTAAAGAATCCAGCAGCAATCAATCTCTTAACCTTTCTCTTAAAAATAGCTGAGTTTGCACTAACTTGGACATCCCCAGGTAGCCTAGCCCAAAGTAATGCTCCTAAGTAAAATGGGGATTTAAAGGTTTGTGTTAGTCTAGGTTTCCTGAGACCAAAATTTACTTTCTTTGCTGCTCTAGTATTTACCACCGGCTCAACAATATTGATCTTTTCAACCGCCCTCTTATACATTAAGCATAGTAGGTGCAATGCTAATTGTTAAAACGTCAGGGATTCAGTTAAAGATAGTGAAAACCCGATTTCACTAGATTAAAACATGAACGCATTTGAATAGAAAAGTATGGTAATTATCCATATTTGAGTTATTGAATTTAGCAGCGGACAAAGGGCGAAACGTGCATCCGATACCCAGTACAACAAAGAGCAGTACTAAAATAAAAATGCAATCATGGTTTCCCTTTACAGAAGAAGAATACTGACACAGAGAAAATGAAACTTGTTTTATTAGAATAGGTTGTATTCATGATTAATGTCTGTTTTTATGAGAGAAAAAACTAGAAGACATAATACTTCATACATATTGTTGGCGGCCTATAATAGTGGCACAGGTTCTTTTCACAAATCCCAACGATTACCATATATTGACAGTTGAAAATCTAATATGTCCTAAAGTGGTTTTAAAACCCTGTTGCACAATAGGTTGTATTAGCGATTGTAATAATGAATGGTTATTCAACAATGAATGCATTTTGTTTCCATTGATCGTTGTTAGCTTTTTTTAGGGGTGTAAAAAATGGGTCATTTATGATGCTATAAATAAGCTGTGATTTGTGGAGTATATTTACTTGCCCCATTGGCCAGTTGCAAAATGACATTTTGTTATTACGATGATGTTAAGATAACTTTCAGAATGTCGTAACAGTGATAGTTATTGTTATTGCAATATCTCTAACATCTCTTTTTCTACTTGATTAAATTAAATTCTGATATAATTGATATATGAGGGGGCAAAATAAGATTATTTCCTGTAAAGATTACAGCTCAGTAAGAGCATTCGAAACTTTTTTTTGAATGTCAAAATAATCATTATTGCGCACAAAGAAGAAAACAAAAGGTTTTGCAATTTTGCTGATTTTGATTGGTATTGTGCAACGGGCCACAGATCCTTGATATAGTCATAGTCTGTCCCCTGCTCGCTGTTGCGAGGGTTGTCCACAACAGCGAGACCCCTCCCTGTTCAACAGCGAGTGTATCCAACTTTGGCTATAACAGCGAGGGTTGGCATACCCAAATTTTCAACATATCGGGGGGACATTTTGGGGTTGTGATTTTAACATTTCGTTTTCATTACCTGTTAGGTGTGCCCCTCAGCTCTTGAAATGTGCAGGAGGCAAGTGGCGGAAATGTATTTCTCAATAAATTAATTGTGTTTAAAGTTTGTACAAAACCATCGCTGTTGCGAGGGTTGGCACATTGAAAACCTTAAGGATATCCCTGTTGCGAGACTTAAATCTAAACCCTCGCTGTGCTCTCGCTGTTGCAAGGGTTTGGTTATGCGACGGACCACAGTGGTCCATAACATAATCTCCTCGCTATTGCGAGGGTTGTCCACCACAGTGAGACCCATCGCTGTTGAACAGTGATGGAATCCAACTTTCCAAGCTGTTGTGAAGGTTGGCACACTGCAATTTTAAATGTATCAGAAAGGACATTTTGGGGTCATTATTTTAAGATTCTGTTTTCAGGAGGTAATAGTTATAACCTCAAGCTTATAAAATGTACAGGAGGCAAGTGGCGGAAAAACATTTTCAATAAATTAAATGTGTTCAAACTGTGTACAAAGCCATTGCTGTTGCGAGGATTGTGACAGTGCAAACCTTAAGGATAATGCTGTTGCAAGACCCCTAACTAAGTCATCGCTGTGGTCTTGCTGTTGCAAGAGTTTTGTTATGTGACGGACCATAGAGGGTTTTAAAATACTATAATCATATAATTGTAATTCTCTCTGTGGCCCGTTGCACAATAGAATTTCGTTACTAAGATAAAACAACGAAAGCATAACGAACTTTTGCTTAGTAATGAAAAGTTTCGTTGTAACAAAAATACAATATCTCGGGATCTAATGAATGAAATTAAATTCTGTAAAGTGTTCTAAACTAGAAAAATTTAAGAAAAAAATCAGTAAAAGTTACAGCTCTTTGGGAACATTCTAAATATAGAAAAAAAATTGTGCAAAACCATCGTTGTTAAGATAAAAGTAACAACGAACTCTTTCGTTGTTTACAATATTTTCGTTGTTACGAAACCCATTGTGCAACGGGGCACTGCCATTCCATCGTGTATCAATTTACAGAAATAAATTTGATTGTCTGTGATTTTTTGTAACAATAATTTCATTATAACAATATCGCAGTTAAAGGGAAGCAAAAGCAATATTGGGTCAAAATTTCTAGTTCTAATAACTATAGACTGCCAATGAAGACGTAAACTACATGAAAATACATCAAGACTTGTCCCTTGTCAATTTTGGTGACCCACCAAAATTGTTTTGTTTACAAACATTGCTGTCTTCAGGCATAAATGACAGGACTATTATAGAATTCACATAAAGTTATAGTTTGTTATCATGGTATACACCCTTCTTACTAAAGGTGGCACCCCCTCTTGGCAGAAATATGAACCCTGGTGAGGGGAGTCCAGTCCAATTCAGTCTGCAACACTGACCACTATACCTGAAGCAGAATGAAGTGACAACTAGTGCCCATTCAGATGGCCAAAGTTTGTAATTGTTAGTAGTTCACAGTTTGTATGTATGGCATGGGGGTGGGAGAGGGGTTAGTTGTAGTTGTTCACACCAGTTCAGTTCCACAGCCCAGGACCCCTAAATTCCCACTCAAGTTGAGGGGCAAAACAATCCCTGTTGGTTAGTACCTGTATTTTATTTGTGTTTAGAGTTGACCTCCTTTCAAAATAAAAGTCAAGCTATGATAAAAGATTCCTTAATGTATCTAAACTACATCTTGTATCATGAATTTAGGTTACTTGTAGCAAAGAACAGATATTTTTGCATGTAAATATGAGTGCAAAAAATGATCAATTTGCTTTTTGTTAGTGTATTGATAGGATTCAGACAAAAAGTTTAGAATGGTCCCTGTGTTAGCCTATATGCAGGGGAGTGACCCAGTGAGGGGACTCCTGCCACCTTGGTCTGGACCACAGCAGGCCTGTTCTGCGCAGGGTCATGAGAAGGGTGTATATACTGTACCAACGGCTAAGGTTAGACTCTTGGAATATATTTTCCTAGTTATTTGACTTTGCAAAATTTTGTTATATTTTGACACACCATTGCTTTTGGCTCCCTTTAAAGTGCTCTGAAAGATGTTGTTGCTATGATCGATCATTTTGCAACGGGCCACAGTCGCCAAAAGGGGAAAAACCTCCTCACCAGCCCCCCTGCCTATATAAAAGGGTCGGCCCACTTCTGGTCGTTAGGGGTAGACAGGGCGGCGTCTCAGACCTTGGAGGAGGTGGGCGTCCAGTAGCCATGGTTACAGGAAGCTCCTCCCAACCCCTTCCTCTTGTTAGACATGATAGTCCAGGGTCCGGGGCCCGTAGCCCTAATCGACCGGCCCGGGAACCTGGATTGTTAAAACGGCCTAACGAAGTCATTTCCGGCCGAATCACGGTCCCTGGGTCTAAATGTCAGCCTCACTCTGAAAACCTCAAGGTCACTCTGAGAATGACCTTGTCGAAAGGTCACCTAGCTGGCGGAGGCCCATCAAAGCTATTCTGAAGCTAACGAATATAACCTTAGCCCAACGCATGGGTCTACGGTATAAGTGAATACGTCCGGGGAATTGGGGGTGTGTGTTCTAGTATCTGTGACAGAAAGATGGTTGTTTACTAAGATCCCTAATTCCTTTACTGTGTTACTATAAATGAAATAAAGATGGTTGCAGTAAAATAAATTAAACATATCAGAATGCCTTAAAGGAATAAGCCTATCCCAGTATTCATGAAATTTTAACATGGAATTACATAGCAATTTCTTCTTGATTTAATCCCCAAAGATAAAAGTGTAACGCAAATTGAACCATGTTGATTTGGTTGATAAATTGCTCCTAAAATGTGTAAAATACAGCTTTATATATTGGCCCTTTTCACCTTTTCACCAATGTTAAAGCCTGTCAGCCCAACCTATAATGTCTAACCCTATTGTGCGTTAAAATGCAGCATTTTTGTTTGTTGGCAAACCTGCAAATCTGTCAGTTGATAAAATTTAAGAATTCAGAATGTTTTATCTATACTTGGGGATATAGAAAAACATGATTCTTGGTTAATTCAGTAATCCCAACTCTGGAAGACAAGGATGGCTTGTAGGCCTACGGTAATTTTGTAATTTTGAAAGACTTTGGGAGAAAAACCTGTATGTATTAGTCATCTTTTTCCCTTTTGTAATGAAGTGTAAAATGAATTATAACATCAACATTAAAATATTCAGAATTAGATTAATAAACTGAATATTTACAAATTATGCAATACAGAACATTAAAATCAATATGTTGATTAAAATCGGCTTTTGAAGGGCATTGACTTGTGTCAACATCGCTTGTGGGAAAATGGTCAAAACAACCATTTTAAACTTTTGAAACGCTGCTGTTCTGCAACATCGATCTTAACATTATTCATTTTCTAAAACCAAATCTATCCCAAACTAAATAGAAATCGAGTGCTCCTACAGGGAAGACATAGCGCAGGGGGCCTAGGAGGCAGCGCCCCTGTCGGGCCGGGGGTGGGGGCAGGAGGCAAGGTCAATCTGAGGAGGGCGCGTCCCCCGCGCGTCCCCCCCGCGTCCCCCGCCCTTCGAAGGGCCCTAGTCAGGGGCACTTGTAGGTCTAAGGAGATTAGAGCCCTCTGGTGGCCATGAGGGATGCCGGTTTTTACCGCCAGGGGGCAGGTCGGCTGGTGCCCGGCGGGATCAGACTGGACACTACCTACTACCTCATGATCAGCGCACTCTGTATGGGCGATAATAGGGCGCCTACCCCACCGCCGCTCTTCTGATAAACAGACGCCCTCCCCCCGCCGGCTGATAGCAAATATCGATAGGGGAGGATGGCCTGCTCCTCCGGAAATTGGATAATTTTCTTCATTAGATCGATCCGGTAATGTAGAGAGGATTGGGTGGGATTGGGAGAGTCGGGAAGGAGGGATGAGGTGAGGTTGGGGGGGGGGGGGGGGGGCTGGAGATAGCACAGGGAGGGGTGAGAGAGCAGAGACTTTGGGGGAAGGACTGGTAGAAGAAAGAGTCATTTCAAAATTATGCAACGGAAATTGTGCCATTCCAATAAACGATACAGTATCTTGCACGGGAATTCATGTGCTGCAGCCGCAGTCGATTGTTAATTACGGCCTTAGAATTACACTATAATAACATCATTTTTTTTATCATTCATTCCAGTTAACAAATTCATTTCAGGGGCGTGCCAATTCTGTAAATTATAACGCTTTATATTAAGGGCAGGAGTGTGGACAAGGTTTTTTTTCCATAATTGTTCAGTAACCAGTAGAGTTGACCAATATACGTAGAAATTGCACTGTATAATCCAAAAGAGGTGTCGCTGCAATGGACGACAATTTTGCGTGCACTGACTTAACTAGATATATACGCGACAACTGATAAGTAGTATGTAGAAATGGGAATTTGAATCACCTCGCGTATATTTTCGATCCATGCGATATCGTCACTTGATTTACTATGTTGGTTATATGCAACATGTTAGTACTAGGCCTATAAGAAAATGGGAATTTGGGTAGAATATAGATGAAAAGATCAAACAATAAATGTAAAGTTAACGCCTGGGTTGTATCTATAATACAGGCGACAAGTAGTATACGAAAATGGGAATTTATAGACGGGTCGATTGTTGTTGGATGTATAATTCATCTTATACAGGGGACGTTGTGTAAACGCTTCTTAGTGTAAACGACGTCACATACACGACTTCACGTGTAGCGGGTTCGGTGAAACTCGAGGGAGATGGACTTTTCTAGTTTCTAAAGTTAGCCATATTATATCATGTAGGCCTATACTACAATTAAATATTACATGGGTCTCTTAATCACAATATTATCATACAAAGGAGGAGAATTCCTCAGTTTTTGATCCAAAGCACACACTGCAGGGGTTGATAGCTCCTTCCCAATTCAGGAACCAGATCGGACTAGTTTCGGGTTCTGCCGCCGAATCGTTCAGGGATCTGACACTAGGTGGCGCTGCGGAGTAGTTCCACTCTCCAAGCAGAGATAGCGAGTAACTATGAGCAGATCCACTCACCAAGCCGAGTTCGTGAGTAGCTCTCTTACCCGTCGAGGGGGACGGGGTTGCTCTACGAAACTACAGCCACCCTTTTAGAGGAATTTGCAGCCCCCACAAAACTAGCTTACTCTGACAGCCCACCTTATCTTAAGGGTAGCTCATTGTCAGCTCCTGAAAAAGAGCAATGACCGACAAATTTCTTGCTAATAATCGGATTTCAGAACATAATGGTTTGTTTGAGAACCATTATGAAGGACAAGTCCGTACTCAGGGTCTGTTGGGGGGGGGGGGTGGCGAGAATCCCCAAGTGGAACTTTTGCTATAATATCAATAATTCAAACCTAAAAAGGAGGTGGCGGGGTTCCCCAAGTCGAACTTTTCATTATTTTCTTCCAATTATTTTTAGGGTTTTTCCAATAACTTATTACAGGAACGGTGGAACCTTTAAAGAAATTTCCTTGGGGGGAGGGGGGGGGAGCGCCCCCTCGCCACCCCCCCCCCCCCTGCTTAGGGGCCTCCACCCAACCTTGGTGCGTAAGTACTTAATGGAAGGCCCCTTACGGGCCTGAAGGAATTTAAAATTGTTTGAAAGCAATTATTCAGGAATTCAATCACCTGGAATTGACTTTTGATTAAGAATCAAATATAATGTACTAATGACAGCTCACCTATTTGACAGCCCCCCTCTTTGAGGCAATTTAACAATCGAGAACTACAGCCCCTTGAGGGTCCGACAGCAGATAGTACCCATTTCTAGACTAAGCAACCCCTCTCCTCAGGCCCCTACGGCGAGAAGGTTGTAACGTAACCTCGTCTGTTCTCCCCAACCCGAGAAACCCAACCCGACAGCAACCCGTTTCCTCAGGGACCCACTCCACAAAATCAATATTAAGTATGGGTTGGAAAGCCTTTAGGGTTAGCTTTAAATCTAGCCGCAAGATAAGGGTTCTTTAGTTTGAGTAATTGTCAAACGGTTACTCAGATTGAAATAGACAAGGCCCACAGGGGGTGAGCGGATTATCAACATAAATAACACGTGTCACACTGTCAGAGTGAGTCAAGGTTATTTGAAATATTTAAGGCCAAACGGGGTCCCATTTTTCTTCTTTGATTCACCATTACCATACGACCATGAAATCTACAGCCAGAATCCTTTAAATAGTTAATCTGCTTTGATAATTAACGTAAACGTTAAAATGAAATAGAATTAAGGACGTAGGCAGAATTAGAAAGTGGTGTACTGACGCTGGTGGCCAGTCCATGCTTTTTTCCGGCACTACATCGTGAGCCTTAGACTAGCGCACGTGCTAGTTATAATTCTCTGTCAAAGTAAGGAATTAAATGAGGAGTCAATGTGTGATGTACGCTGCTTTAGCCGGTCAGAGTTAGCTGAATGTTGAGTGAGTAACCATCCTAGAAAGGTTCGGTCTTAGAAGCTGAGTCCTGTTGTTTGGAATAGGATCAGTCAGACTGTGCTAGAAGGCGGGAGCGGTGACTGAATGTGTTTGAGGGGATTCCTTCCTTGGAGCTGATCATTGTCAATTGAGATCTTGTCACGGAATGGCAATACATAGGAGAATATTAATAAAGAACAACCTTTCATGCGATTGTTATGTCTTACATGATGTGGGAATTATAATTATGTATTGGACGACAGTAGTCGAACGAGGAGGAGCCTGTGTTTGGAGCTAGCTATTATCTACAATTAACTACGACTAATTACGTACACCATATACAACAGATAATTAACTCTCAATAGTTCAATGGGATGTTTACTGGTTTACAGGTAGACCCACTTACTATGTTATCTGAAAAGGTCCTAAGATAACTATATCGAGTTTTATGGCGTACTTTCTGTGTATAGTTTGTGAGGGGAGTAATGATGAATAGAAGAGAGGAGTTGTGATGTTGTAATATATTTTAGGGTATTTCAACAAAAGGCCTGTTGGTTGTAAGATTGTTCACCTCTGCTGCTGGACAAAGAGTGTCCTTACAGCAAGGGTGCACTTCCATACCTAACCTTTGGCCCAATAATTGGCCATTGACCACTAGGAGTAAAGGGCCATACCCACTAGGCGATTTTACCGTCGCCCGACGACCGGCGACGGGGAGTATTGGCGTCGTCGTCGCCCAGCAACTGTCAGATCAAGCAAGTTTGATATTTTACCAGCGATTTTACCAGCGATTTTACCGGCGATCCTATCCCCAGTCGCCGGTCGCCGAGGAAACACGCCATACCCACGGCGAATCGCCCGGCGACCACAGTCGCCGGGCGACTGGACACCGCCGATTATGTAATTAGCCCTCGTCGCCGGTCGCCGGTCGCCGGGTAGATCGCCTAGTGGGTATGGGGCTTTAGGGGACTACTATATGACTGATTACCATAAACTCTATACATTGCTTTGATCATAATACATGGCAAAATTATGATATAAATTCATTTTATTTATGAGGCATAGTAAATACTTGTAATTATTTGAGGGAGGACATGCCATGCCTAAACTTAGGTAGGACACCGAAGACACCTCAGTCGGCCGCTGGTGTCTGGAGAACTTAGGGAAACCTACAAAGGCCGGCCGGAACCCAGCCTGTTATATGGAGGTTGGGGTGGGGGGCGTAGAAGGGGCTAGTTTCCTCCAATCCCAGCTAATTGAGAGATTTACCCTTCCCGTCCCTCCCACTTGCAGTTCCCACACTCTACATACGGGACCTAGCGCCCCACTCAGAGCCTCGTTCTGGGTCTCTCCTTTCTCCGCGAAGCGCCGGAAGTGGGCAAAACATGAACAAGGAAGAGACGCCGCTGCGGAGTTCCGGTGACACCCAAAGCAGACTGTCCAAACTGCCGCCGTTCATTTGGGCGTCGGGAGCGGTTGGATGGGGGCAGGGGGAGGCGCTCAGAGGGAATCAGGCTCTGCTGCCGCCGCTAATTCACTGAGCAGTCACTGCCACAGGGCTGGGATTCAATTTGCAAAGAGATCGTTGACTTGTCTAATGTGGCCCAGGAGGGCTTGCCGACTTTTCTTTTAAAGAGGAGTTTATTTTGTGTCTCTGCATACGGCCGGTGTTTGAGTGCTGCAGGGTCGGCTGTCTGAATTTAACGACAGCAGCTTGTTGACAGAGCTAACGATGGAGCATGAATTAATTGGTTTGTCGGCTCGAAAAACATGAACGGTTTGGCCAGCATGTAACCGAAGGTTAATACACCGCGAAAAAAGGCCTAACTTCATTTGGACCAATCAAGAAGTTAGGCCAAATAAGCATTGATTCATTTGGATACGATTGCTTTAACTCGTATTAAACATTTTGTCCAAAAGTGACACAGAATGAATGAAAGTTTCGAGACTAATATTCCTGATTTGACAGATCAAAATAATTGACTATTTACAATACAAGATCTCTGAAATGACAAAAAATAAACAAATATAAACAAATAAACAAAAATAAACAAAACAAAAAAACAACAACCATATTTTATGTGTTTTTCCCTTCATACTTCACAGAATTCCTAAATGAGTTTCTTATGACCCTAATGGCTTTCTTGTGATATGATTAGGCATCAAAGAAATATTCAAATCACAGCAGGTTTAAATAACAGCGTAAGCTCCGTCTACTGGACGTCTTTCTGATTAAGGTCTTCTCTTCTTCTGTCCTCTCCCTGGACATGAGTGTGAAATCTTTCATGTCTATTAGGATTTTCATTAACTCCGAAAATGTCATCTTCCGGTAGCTTCCTCACTCATTCTATGTCATTAAAAGTGTCTGAGATTGGAAATTGTAACATTACTACACTTTGAACGTTTAGTTATTTTATTTTTACTGTATGAAACAAAATTACCAACAAACCGCATGCATTTACGATACTCCCGGGATGTATGTAGATAACGTCCCTGTAGGGTAGAAGCCAAGCTCTGGTCCCGTCGTCCACAAATGCTAAACCCAATCTTCTGCGTGCTATTTGTACCCTCATTATTTCTTCACTAATCTCAAACAGGGCGAATATAGCAGCTGATATAAGCTTTACTACTCGATGGAAAATTGAAAACCATTTACTAAAACCAAAGGAAGGCATAAGGAGGTCCTCGGGCTCCACAGAAAATATCACTTGTCCTACAACCCATTGAAACTTGGTTGTTCTTTAGGTAACTTCACTGCTTTTGCAAGAAATAAATATGTTTTTAGATAGACATTGCTATTGTTTCAAGAGGAAACTATCACGAGACTCCTCTTTTACATTAATCAGTGCAGTAGGTATGTATACAGGTCAAATTGATCGTGTATTATCAAAGGTTAACTGTAAAATGAAACTCCATATCCAAACTATTTTTCCAAATATTAATCCGAAGCTGCTAGTATATTTCCATAGAATACTAAGGGCAGAATTAGAATTTGATACTCCAAGTCATATTGCTGATTAAATGTCATGCGTTTCTTCTGTCATATTGCCTTTGAACACCAACCATGGGAGCTGTAACATGACCATTTTATGAATAACCGACATAAGCGTATAATATTATATGGATGTATCTGACCTATTCTCACTATAATCATAGAGTGTGTATTTCAGAACTACTGTATTATATCATAGGGTATCAAGAAAGAAAAGAGGGGCATGCAACATTCTCAATATTGTAATTGAAGTTAACACTGGAAAAAGACCCCGATCTCCCCTCTCTTTAAAACCCTTGTTCAACGCGGCGACTCTGAATGCCAGCATCTAGTAATTCACTACTTCCCAATAATACGAGGAGACCATATACCCCACCTATTAATTGCAATGACAACCCTGTTCTAAGGACATAAAACATGTTTGTAGTTACAGGAGGCCCTCCATGTAGCGACAGAAACTCGGCAATGAAACGAGGTCAGGTCAGCAACAAACTTCCTGACATTTTCATATCCTATTGCCAAGAAATTTGAATTGCACAGCAATTGCTGAGGAAGAAAACAGCAATTTAAAAATAAACAACAATAAATACGAGAGGTCACTACGGTAATGATATTTTCCAATATTTAGTGGGCGTTTGGGGCATTCATGCACATATTATTTTGTTGTCAAATATTGCCAAATGAATCTTTTTAATTGGTCGGAATATGGAATCCCCATATCACAACAGCCTTAGACCTAAATCCGTATTCCACTATCAGTCTTTTCACTGGTCTTGGGCATTTCACCTGCATTTATTGACAGGAACGAAAGTGAGTGCAAGCAAACGCAAGCAATTTCTAATGACGCATGGTTGAATATGGAATTTGCCTGTATTTCTACTTGTGTTAGGGCAACGCAAATAGGAAAGCAAGCAAAGTTGCATGTGGTTTTCTATGGAATACTAGCATTCAGATGCTAACTAGTTGGTATCTGAAACGCAAGCTACTTGTGTTTTGTACCTACGGCCAAAGCAAACGGTACCCAACGCAAAGTGGATAATGCTGAGTCATAAAACTGGGGTGACGCCCAAATAAATTTCACACATCTTATGCCCACAATTCCAAAATTTGGATTTGTATAAAAACACAAAATCTTAGATTTGTGACATCTATTTTTACACTATCTATACATTCTAATTAAATAACAATATATATCTAAAAAATATAATGAAGTATTTTATCTAAATATTCATACTTTATACATGTTTTATATATTTCCTCCACGAATTTGTCACGCATCTATTTTACACTTTCACGCAACATTTTTTTAGGTGCATGACCGTTTTCTGGAGCAGTTTGTGGATGCGTTTAGATGCGTGAAATTTCTATGGTCGGCCCTCCTGATCAAATATCGTCAAATAATTTAAATGAACACGTGGGTGGGACGTGGCTGTTTTTTTTTCTATGGTCGAAATAACCAATCAGGCGTTTGGAGAATTTCTAAATAATTCCAAAATGTCGCCATAAGAAATTAATATATTAAATAATTTAAAAAAATCCGACTCTGTGCACTCACCCAGTCTTGGCGAAGTTGGTCCAGTACCTCATAATGGCTTCCGTGAGCATCTTCTCAGACCGGGTAAAGGTGGACGTGAACGGGTCGATACCGTCCGTTAGGGGCGCTCCGAACACGTAGGTCATGTCGTCGCCGTGCACGCCCCCCGCCCAGCGCGGGTACGTGTCCAGCCGTGACGGGTACGTGAACGAGTACAGGAACGTCGACGCGTCGAAGTTGCCGTGGTAACGCGTGAGTTCCATCATGGGCGCGGCATATTGGCCGTCTCCTAAGATAAGTATATTACATAAAAATTGAAGAAAAATATTGAGAAACGTATTATCAGCCAGATTTGGTGTCTAGTTCAGGGAAGTAAGTTTTCAGACTTTTCTGATTTAAGATTTTTTAACATCATCACCTCAAATAATAATTTTCAAAATTAATTCCTAAAACATTTCAAGATGATTTCAGATTTTCTTTGTGGGATTTCAGGATTTTTTTTATTGACCCTGACTCACATTTCTGCTAGTTTAATATGCTTTTTGAATTTTATCTCTATCTACATTTATTCAAAAGTTACAGCTAGTTTTACATGGTACTCTGATCTTGCCCTGTCAAAATGACAATGTGAATTTAGGAGGTGCGCTGTGCAGCTCGGGGGCAAATTACAAACCAAACTATATGTGATTTTAAAGGGAAAGTAATGTAGATAGATATTCCTGCAGGTTCATAAAATATTCTCTTGATATCTTCATTTCGCAAGTGAAAAACTCGGTCACAGCTTTTACCTCAAAAACAGGGGACGCTTTTTGATGGATAAACTGGTGGACTGTAATCTACCCACCTAGGAGCTCCATGAGGTTGTCCCTGATGATGTTGGGGTCTGACGGCCGCTCCCAGTCATTGTAGTGGTGCATCAGGATCTCGTAGATCTTCTGCCGGTGGTACTGGTACACGTTACGGACGTACGTCCGCACGATACGGTCCCGCCTCCTAGCGGGAACGCCGGCGTCCACTTCCGTCTGGTTGAAGAACAGGAAGCCCTCATTACGCATGACCCCCAGCAGGATCCCCGTCTCGCCGAAAACGGAAACGGGTTTGCGCATGAGCGACTCGACGTCGGAGGGTAGGACGCTGCGTCTGTCGACGACCGGCGCGAAGCCTGAGAAGTACTTGGGGACGCTGAGTTCGGCGTTTATGAGCTCCTCTACCGGCTTGTTCTTGAAGCACTGGATGAGCTGGTCGCTGCGGGCCAGGTAGGCCGAGCAGTTGACCCTGTCCGCCAGCTGGTGGGTGTAGGTCAGCGGGTCCTTGGCGATGGCCCACGTGCTCAGCGCAGACCCGCTCTGTATTATCGCCCGCTTGAAGAGGTTTTTACCTACGGGGGGAGAGTGTTGGGGTCAAGGTCGGAGAGTGTGGGGGTCAAGGTCGGCAGGGGGGGGGGGAGAGAGAAAGGGTAAGAGAAAAAAGGTGAATTAACAGGTTATTTCTTTAGGTGTTACGAAGAAATACGGAGTGTTTTAAATAGTAATGCGCTTCTAGAAGTACAGATTTGCAAACTGAATTTCTGAACTTTCAATATGATTGTACCATATATTATACCATATTATGTTGCCTGGTTAAAAGGCTAGTGCTGACTTTATTATAATTACTGTATTTTAAAAACAGTAAACTTCACTTCTAGATGGTTAATTTAGAGTAAACTTGTATTCTAGATGGTTATTTCAGACAAAGTCACAAGTAGCTATATCTGATCTCCACCAACAATTATTCCCAAAGAATACATTTTGGAAATGATCATTGGCAAACCATTTACCAACTGCTCACGCTAATATAGAACACACTTACTAAAAGCTAATGTTTCCCTATACAGTCCAGTCCTTTCACATAGAAGCTATATATAGAAGCAGCACAGAGCATGTGGTATCTTAAAGAGCTAAACATAGCCTGCGGAACTAAACACATAAGAAATCCTAAGCACTGAAGCATAAGTCAGCCTTGTCAAAGATTGTTGACCTCATCTTAGGGCTAGTACAATGCAGATATCTGTAAGATTGGTACTTATACCTCTAATCAAAGCATTATACCATATTGAAAGATACTTTCTTTTTCACTTACTTGTAATCCCAAAAGTATAAAATGATTGTAATAGATATTCTAGTTCTAACAGATTATTACACCATTTTCTGTGTGGTCAGTTCTTAAACATCAACAATAGCTGTTCATATTGTTACCAAAAACTCATTTCGTACTCATAAAAGGCTACATTCGATATCCTTGTTCCTTAGTCTTCTGGAAATGCTTAAAATGAGTTGATTTAGATACTCACCCGAAGTAGAACTACTTTCTAAACCAAAGTCAAAATATACATCTTTTGCAAATTAAAGAGTGAACCTACAACAAAATTCATTTTAAATAATTTAAATGAACATAAGTTTCCCACCCCTACTTAAAACGAGTAAAAGGATGTGTTTTATCACAAAAAGCCGTGAAAAACTCCTGACAACAGTCCACAGTGAGACAGCCTAAGCCAAGAAACCAGGATTCAGCCTGATGTAAACTCAAACAAACACAAACTAAGCTATGTGTCGCATTGTCTTTGACAAGCCAAGACTTTCTCCTTGTGTTGGAGAACAGAATCTTTATTGCTGTAAAGGCATTAGATAATACTGGCCCAACATATTGAGTGTACACGTATGTACATACCTCAGGCTCTTGGCGGTGAAAACCATTATATATGAGACTCAGAATGTTTGTAATCATTTACATTTCCTTTCATGTCATTTTAAAGGGTATGATATAGTGAAATTGACCGAAAGTAAAAAGGTTGAAAAGAATTTCTCTCGACCCCTGGGAACGAACCATACCTAACCCGAGAATCACTTTTCTGCAACTGGTTTCCCCAAGCCACGCTGATATAATTAATTTTCTTGTACCCAATGGTCAAGAGAAATACTTCATCTTGTTATTCCTTCGTGCATAGTACCTATGCTACTGACCCCCTCCCCATTTGTTCATTGTGAATACAAATACTCATCAGTGTATGTTCCTCTTGGAAAGAGGAAGAAAAGAAATGATTCAAATAGAAAAAGAAGTAGAAAGGAGTGTATAAGAAATGCATGCAAACCTTCCAAACCTTTTGTGACTGGGGAGACGAGGAGGAGGTTGACCATGGCCCCTCCGTACCCCTGGCCCAGCAGGGTCACCTCCTGGGGGTCCCCGCCGAACGCCTCGATGTTCTCCTTGATCCAGTGCAGTGCTGCCACCTGGTCCAGCAGAGCGTAGTTACCAGGGGCATTGCTGTCTCCCGTGCTGAGGAAACCTGGGTGGTGGAAGGTACAGAAAGGGTTAATGACTAAATTGTAACTGTTTTATGAGCCAGCTATTTACCTGAACCGTAGTATTCCTTTTATATACTACTCATATAATGTCATTCATATTACAGCAGTTTTATTGATGATGAATTGTACACTCTTCAAACTCCAAATTTCTCTTTGTTTTTTTTCTACTGAAGTTTCCACATCTTGCTGAGGAAGCCTGCGAGGTGGGGAGAGGTATAGGAGGGGTTGACAGAGAAACTTGGATTCTTTAAAAAAATGTTCAACAGCCAGTTAGTGGCGTACCCAGGGGGGGGGGGGCGTTCCGAGGATGTCTGGAACCCCCTCTGATTTCTCAAAATGTATGATAAAAGAACAAAATGTAGGATATTTTCATCAAAATAATTGGTCAGAACCCCCTCATTTGTGCATGGAACCCCCTCAGATTTACCTGGAACCCTCTCAGATTTTAGGGCTCTGTACACCCCTGACAGCAATTGGTAACGGCCTGTTCCATAACAAACCTCTGTACCACTACGTGAGTTTTGCGTTTCATAAAGTTACGGTCACATTTTTGGGTGCTGTAGCTACATGATTTATTTGTTTTGCTCATATGAGTTTGGGTGGATTTACAAGAGTTTGGGTGCATTGACGTGAGTTTTCTTATGATACTGCTGCGTACCCGAGTTTCAAACTAAAAGGAGTTTCAAACTCGCCTACAGTTATCTTAAGCTCACATAAATTCCCGTACCTACGGAGCTTTGTTTTGAAACAGGCCCCAAGTGTTTCCCTTCAAAATATCCAGCCGAAAGTGTATTCTTTGAAGCATTAATTCAGGGATCATCTTCTAAAGAGGAATCTATTTACGACATATGACTGGGTGTATTGAAGGCATGACGAGTGCTATGCACGTGGGGTCGAGTATGCGACGTTGTGTTTACTAGGTAGGGTGTATACCAAGTCTTGCAGATATCAAATAAGATGAACTAGGCACTTGATAACACTAAAAGTATTCTTTTTATATACTACTTCCATAATGTCGTTAATATTATAACAGTTCGAAAAAAATAACGTAGCATACAATTCATGAATTGTACACGCTATAAACTCCAGATTTCTATTTGATTATACTACTGAAGTGTCCACATCTTGTTGCGTATAGAATTAAGGTAAATCTAGTCGCATACAGAGTAGCATTTTACAATTTATAGATGTGTAAGTAGTATTTAGAACTGGGAATTTGTCGCGCATATTTTACGTCCAGTATACACAGGACTTGCAATTGTATACACCTTTTCCATGAACATGCGGGCATGAAGGCATGTTCCCAACGATTCCCATTGAAACTTATATTCCAATCGATTGTTCAGGCCTATTCCGTTAGCAGGGCGCCACTCTATTGAAATAGGTCTATAATGTGAATCGTATTTGTAATATCCCAGTCATGTATATAAAGCTATCATTATATGCGACGTCGTTTCAATATGTTTTACAATATTGTCGACCTTGTCATATGGATTTATCCTTTACACAAGATATGCTAGTAGTATATCGGAATGGTATTTTGAGGGTATTTTCCACTTCATAGAGGCTCAGTAAAATCTGGGCAGATAGCCCAAAACGCCCATGCAGTAAAATAGAGTATCATACATATTGTCCCACCTTTAGGTAACTTTAATATGACCTAACTTTTATAATAGATATTTATTGAGACAAAAGAAAACGCAGGGAAAGACAATCAGCCGGAGTTTTATCTCCACACGGATCAGTGGTTTTAGAAGAAACGCAGTGAAAAAAACAAAATGGCCGCTATCATTAAGTCCCATATTCACATGACATGAGCGGCGTGATTCGGCGAGAGTTCATCTTTCAAAGCTCGCCCGGCCAGCCTAAGAAAACAAAATGGCGGACGAGGAGGAGCTACTTTTTCCCTTGTTTCTCTTCAGTTTCTCTTTTTCTCCATTGTTCCTTTTTTTGTATTTTTTTTAAAGTTTTTTTTTTCCGAATGGGAAGGAAGTTTTGCTCCCATACAGCACGTAAGAAGGGGATCCGTCAGGGCAGTCTGTGATAACGGGAACACGGGTCGACATGTATAATAGATGAGGGGGGTCAATTCGCTTTGCCAGCGGGGGTCATGCCGACAAAGAGTGGCCGTTATGGACGCCGTAAACCTCCCTCTGAGGTTAGCCGCGTCAAAACTCTTATAAATGGATTAAAGGGATAGGATTTATCCCCGGCTTCTTAGGAACTGAGAGACGATAACTTACTGTCATGGGGTTCAGGGGGTCCTGACCTCCCACCTCCCCTTCCTTGCTGCACGCATGTGCAAAAATGCGAATGCCCACTGTTTTTAATAGTACTTATGCTATGTGTCCCCTGTTGTTCTAATATGACTTATACAGTTTCAAAACTACGCCAAACATCATACACTAACCATTTCCACAGGGATGTTTTTGTCTGAATTCCTATTCTCCGTCTGTTCGTGAAGCATCTGGAGGACTACAACACTTACCAAAGGCATTGGGGATGTAGGATTATATAGTCTGTGCGCAAAAAGATACCAGAGAGTTACTGGTTGCTTGTCTTAAAAATAGATGGCAGTATACTACTCCAGGACCATGTGGGGAATCATTCATCTGTATCTGTTCTCTTGTGTGCCATCTCAGTCCCAAGTAGAAGAGGTAGGGAAAGAATCAAACCACTAATAGGTCCTTTTCTACTGTATGCCATCCTGGTCTCATGCTACAAACCTACATAATGATCACTTCCATGCTCTCTTATGAGGTTGCACAGAACCCCCCCCCCCCCATCTCCATGTGCAACTGGATGCGCAGTGTCCACCTGAGAGGGCAACCTTTCGCCACAAGGACACTGAGTGCATTTCTCGAGTTTAAAGGTACTCAGTTATCCAAGGTCTGTGCAGTAAATGGAGTCTGAAACCCCAAACCTGCTGATCTGAAATGCTATGCTTTGTGAAAGAGCTACTGGAACCCCTAACAGATATATATGTGTGCAGCATTTAAGCTGCTTCCCACTAGGCGATTTTGACAATTGGCAAATCTTATCGCTGATTCACATCAGACATGTACATTTTGATATTGCACACTCATTTGTGATTTGAATCTGTGCATAAATTGGCCAATTGTTTAGTTAGTAATCTGGCTTTTTGTTCATTGATTCAACCCAGTGGAAATAGACCTTGTACAAACGTGGTCACGCAATCAATTTTTGGTGGTCACCACGTGGTGATCAGGACCACATGGCTTTGGAAAATATTAAAATTTGTGAACTCTGAATGATGTCATTGCTACAGGAGATTATTTCTAGTATTTGTAGCATAAAACTGTATTTGACATGCTTCAGAAATGTAAAAAATAGCAATTATAAACTGGTCAACAATATGGCTGCCAGGGTGGTGTGGTGGAGGTGGTGGCGAGGGGAGGGGGGGGGGGGGGTTAGCATACAATGGAGAATGCCACAAAGACGACATATCGCCTGCCCGTGTTTGACAAATGGGCAGTTGTGACATCATCTGCACAACGTCTATAGGGTGTTAGAATACTGTTCTTCCATGTAATCAGAAAATAAGAATGACTGGGGTGTCATTGACATTATGATTATCATGTGATGACATCAAGAGGACACATGTTCTTTTCCTCCTTTAATAAATCCAATTGTTTCATACCTACTCAATCTTAATATAACCAACCCTCCTCCCCCTCAACACACACACACTCAATACGCCGCTCCCGTTACCTACATTCAACACCCCCTCCACACATCCCTCCCTCAATCCCCATACAAATCCTCCCCCCCCATTCTGTGATGAATACTTCATTCAGGCGGGGGGTGTCTTCAGCCTTGTGTTCCGCAGACATGAAAGCAGCCTCATTTAACTTTAATACCGACACGCACGGCCGGAAGACCCAGTCAGCGCATGCGCCCTTCATCCCCCGGCCTGGGCGGGTGGAATCAAAAGACGTGGCAAAAAGGGGAACTACAAACAGTGAGGCAGAAAGTGGCGGGGGGGGGGGGAGGGGGGGGGGGGTAAGCATACAATAGACAATGCCACAAAGACGACATATCGCCTTCCCCCTGTTTTACAAATCCTACTTCACAAACAAGTGCAGGTCTAAGCATTGAATCTGCCGTACGTCTAATAGACGGAAAGTTGCGCTTTTGCTAGTTTGTAGGAAATGTTCACAAAAAACAGGATGATTTTGAGAGCAGGTATTATGACGTAAATATATGAGTGTATTAATGGCATTCATAATTTCTGCTATTCTTGCTGCTGAATAGTCATTGGACGCCATTTACATTTAGGTAGGTGTGAAAATATATCCACTATAAACAGAAATATGGCAAACAGTTGTATTTTCTTGTGGCCAAAATTAACCTGCAGGTTCTTGAAATACTATAAATCACTATCCATGATAGGGAGGCTTACTTTCTCCCAACACTCGTTGTCACCCTCTACCTCGCTCTCTGTAATGACTCACGTGGGGTGTCAACACGGCCCTACACGCCGTACGTGTCTACGGTCACGTGTAGCAGATCTGGGTGACATGCATTCTGATTGACGGATGTTGTATTCAGAGAGTAAATCTTTCCTCGATATAAGCCGAGGGTTGAGTGCAGTAGGTCGGCATGTTTTTACCCCTCATACACCCTCATTAATCACACTGAATCCTCCCGGAGCATGGCAGTGCACGTCAGGGGATCCACCCACGGAAGGGGCCCCGGCCAAGTTTACCCCGCCCACTCCTGGCCCTCCTGGCACCCTCTCCCTCCTCCTGACCCCTCTCCTGCCCCTTCTTCCTCTCCCAAGGTTACCCCTCTCCTTCCAGCCCCCTCCCACTACCCAAATTACCCTGTCCGTTCCCCTCCCTCTGTCCTCTTCTGTCCTCTCCTGCTCCAACCACTCCCCAAACTGCCACTTCTGTCCCCTCGCACTCCCTAGTTATGCATCCCCCTTCTGCCCTCTCCTTTACCTGCTTCCCCCCTCTTCCTTCCAAAGGTACATATCCAACCGTTCCTCTTCTCCCTCCCCCTGCCCTCCTCCCTCACAGGCACCAAGTCACCCCTCCCCCTTCTGCTCCTGCCCCCTCTCCTTCTCCCAAGCCTCTCACTCCTAAGGTTAGCCCTCCCCTCCCCCTCCCCCTCCTACCCTTTATCACTACTGTCCCCCCTCCCCCCTGGTGGCCCCTCCTGCACTCTGATACCCCTTGCCACGCCCAAGGTCAGGCTCCACTGAGTCAGTATAGGAGGTTGTTCTCCCCAAGTTGACTCTCCCTGCTGCTTGCCTGGGTTGCCTCTTCCCCCTTCTGCCCCCGCCCCCTTGCCCTCTTCCTCTCCTGACCCCCTCCCACTCTCCAGGTCAGGCTTCACTGAGTTGGTATAGTAGGATGCCCTAAGTTGACCAGGGTCATCAGGTGCATACGGCCTAGTCTCCCTGACTACTGGTCATTTGTTCTGCCACGTCAGGGGAGACTGGACACAGGGGTCAGTGTTGGCTACCACTAGTCAGGCGGTCAGTGCACTGCTACAAAGGCCCTGAAGCTGAAAGGATATACACCTACCATCACCAGCATCTCCTTACCTTACCCCTGTACTCCAATATAGCGGAGGCGGATCCAGGGGGTTCTGACCCCTCCTTCCCCTCACTTTTGGTGGAGACTTATACTTCATAGATGTACACTTGCAACGTTTCAGTACTTAGGATATACGCTGACGCCGCCGCCCCCACTTCCGAAATCCTGTATCTGCTCCTGTACAATTGTTGTACCCTTTTTTCTGTTCCCCTTTGCAGAACAACCCAGCCAAGCATGTGACGTTATTATAACGTTGCAGCAACGTTCTGTTTGGTTCTGTACTGGTTCTTGTTACATTATTTTGATGGCTTCCAATAACGTTGCTGCAACGTACTGTTGTGACGTGGCACTGCAACGTTATTATAACGTTCTGGTTATGTTCTACATTACAACATTATGGTTATGTTCTTTGACCTAAACAAAATGTTCTTATAATGTTCTGTTTTGGTTTCGTCCTAACCTCACCAAAAAATAATGTTATAATGTTAACATTCTAATTTGGTGAGGTTTCAACCTCACCATCAACAACATTATTGTTACGTGCCATCTTAGTGAGTAATAAACTGACTAAAAATGTATGGATGTAGAACATTTCTGTCACGACACAAGCTGGCTGGGCCCCTCTCGACCCTGTCACAAATACCCACACCTTCCCTTTCCCCAGGTCCCCCTCCTCCTGCTCCCACCTTTTCCGCTATCACAGAACACCTTACAGCCAGCTCTGTTCTCTGAGTGTTTACCCAGACAAACGACACCCCTGTCTCAGTACTCGTCCCTTCCTTAGGTTACCCCTGGCTCGCCGTGCCATTTAATACCTCATTGTTCATCCACGAAGCACGCTGCACGCCCCCTTGTGGACTACACCAGAACCATGACACCGGTCACGTGGGGTGTGTTGACGTTGCCATGACAACATGGCAGCCATGTTGTCGGACATGAGACACTGGGTATTGTAGGCATCTTGTGGAAGGAAGAACACCCTCAAGCAAGAATATGATGTTATAATAACGTTGCAGTAACGTTCTATTTAGACCTGGTTTGGTTCTTGTAACGTTCTTTTGATGGCACCCAAAACGTCTTTAGAACCTAACGTTACAACGTCACACTAGAACGTTCTTGTAACGTTCTTGTAATGTTATTTCACATTACAATAACGTTATTATAACATTCTTTACTAGTTTGGTCTCAACTTACCAAAATAGAATGTTATCATAACATTCTTTTTCAGTAAGTCTAAACCTTACCTAAAGTAACGTTATTGTTTCATGAAAATTGGCCAGGTCTCAGACCAATTAAAAAAGTACAGTCGTAGAACATCTTGTTACGTTGCTGCTTGCCTGGGCCCCACTAAGATCTATGCGCCAGGCTGGGTTTGACTGGTGGTTGCACATAATCTTGGACCCACCTTGGCAAGTACGCTATCCACAAACTGTAGAGTAGGGATATGTCAGCCATCTGGGCAAAAACCCTCATAAGGTAAAAGATGACAGTGATATAAGGGAGGTTTTGGCGAGGGAATGTCTAAACCTCCTTATTATGTTTTTTGTTACCGATTACTAGTTGTATACTTTCATGACTGGCAGAAAATTCATTGAGACTATCAGTGACTTGGAGCTACCCCAGTGCACATGCAGACAGCAAGTTCATCCATAGAAATACACAATGAGATATAGTATGTCTACGGTACACCCTAGCAGGGTATTCATCTACCACACTCCTCCCTGCTTTGGTCAGTGAGGACAGGGCTGGAGAAAACTGTCTTAGTCTGCTGGGAAATCAGGATGGCCAAAGACATCCCTACCTCAGGAGGTATACAGACATTATTATTGATGGTGAATCATGAGATTATCATCCGAGCACTAAGCACAGGTGAGTATGTGCTGTATCTCTTTAGCCACAACTGGAAACATAATAAATTAATATACAACAATGGGAGGTAAACCTTCCATGGGAATTACAGATTAGAATTGCATACAATAATGCCTATATATCATTTCAGTTCTATACAACCGGTTTTGTTTTTAGTTGCCACCAATATTAAATAGGCTTAGCTATGTTATGATCAGTCCATTGGTCACTGCAAAAGTCTACTCAGGAGTGTCTGTGCATGCAGTTACTTTGTGCGACAAATATATTCACAACAAATATAAGTTATTTAGAAGGTAATAAAACTTTCCTGAGAGACAATGAATAAATAAAGAATGTGCTGATATATAATTTTTGTTGTTGCATCTATCAATTCATTCAAACCTTCTGTTCTGTTGGTCACATTTGGTTTTATGGATATCTACGTTAATATTCTGTATGGTATACCTTCCTGGTGATTGCAACAGTCAGTTGGAAAAAATAGCAGCCGGCATTGAGTCTTTTTATATGTATTACACCATTATATGTAACATTCTCTTGACCCGAACTCTCTATTCTCTCTACCCAAAAACATTTCGATTAGAGAAGACAGCTTGGCTACCGTGAGTGTTTGTGTTTATATATATATATATATATATATATATATATATATATATATATATATATATATTATAGAGAAGTTGTTTTCATCAACCCCATACACCTTAAACATAGAAAGATGTTGAGGTTGTCAAACGAAGCCATATTTCAGTATTAGGTTTTCGGTTTGAATTGATGACATGTAGTTCGGTTTGACACATGTAGGGCAACCGTATAGTCCGACCAGATTATACTTGTAAAACGAGCAATATGGCGAGAGCTGCAGACAGGGACATGTCTGATGAGAAAAAGATGAGGTGTTGAATTTAATATCATCGGAGACTGTCGGCCTATGTATGCTCAGACTTTACCTGTCACCCCTCCGAGGCCTGGGATGGGGGTGGGGGGGGGGGGGGTTAGTTGGGGGCCGGGGGACCCCCTGACCAGGCCCCTTGTTCATGTTAGATTCTACTCGGGTTTTAAAGCTCCGATCCATCATGATAAGGTGGTGGGGGCCAGGGCCAGGCGTCTGTTCTCTTGTCAGCGACTATCCCGGTAATCCCCTACAAATATTTAACCAGACCATCTCCAATGCATCCCCCCTCCTTCTGCCCCCTCCCCTGCTCCTCCCTCCTCATCCCACTTTCATTGACTCCCCCTGAAGGCCCCGCGAGGTGGCGCCCCGCTCGCCTCCTCCACGGATTGGTCGCCGTGTCACACGTGACAAATTGGGAGCTTAGCCTCGATGTGGTTTGCAGATAGCCTCGACGCGCGTCGTCCAAATAAAAAGAGAGAAGATGTCGTAAAAGGAGCGGCGGGATGGGGACGAACCGACGTGCGGCATACATCCGGGGCCTGGCTGAGCCCGGGGTATATAGTCACGTGATCCAGTGGGTTGGATCCCGGATTCAATGACCCTTTTGGTCGGAGAGGGGGGGGGGAGGGGAGGTTGTGGTTTGGAGACACCAGTCGGAGGCTATCTGCCTGTCACGTGGTGTCAGCTTCACACCTTTGTCAGACCATTGACCTTGTAGGTTAGTATCTAATGACCTTCACGTCTTGGGCTTCCATTTTATTCAGAACAGGCTTGGACCTCCCCACAGTTTTGAAAAAGAAAACTTTGGAAAACAGGCTACATTAAACTAGCTTCCTTATGCTCCTATTATGTGCATGTCCCTGGATTTCCTCTTTTAACCAGCATTGAATAGAGTTGTTTACTGATACCTTACAAGGTCCTATATCGGATACTTATTATTATGTACATAGCTGTAATAAATCAGGGGTAGTTACAGGGCCTGCAGTTTGATCTAGCAAATAATGTTTATGCGTGTATTTTCTCTATTTTAACTGTTTATTTCCTTTTTGGTCTACATGTGGGATAGCAAACAATCGATATAGAGTATGGTTAACATCCCAGGATCAAAGGCATGCTGTATCTGAACATGGATAGTCTTACTTTATTCTCCATGGCTTGAATGAACACATACTCATATGTTCATCTTCAGATCCCAGCAAAAACATGTAATCTTATGTCAAGACTTTGACAATTTTAAAGTCTCGGATGTACATTCTCCCGTCTGGTTCTGTCTTCTCTTTTGTCTGTGTGCCTTCTATTATGGGGGTCTCTATGACAGTAAGAGAGGGAAAGCCTCTTAGCAAGGGACTTTGAAGTCTTGTCCCCATCGCAAGGTAGGTACAGCGTTCAAGGCCCTATTGCACTACACAACTTTGTGCTGCGATATCAGTGCGGTATGATGATATTACAAAAAACTCTCATCACGAGCGATAGAGTTGTTTAAAATTGACAATTTGGAGTATTTCACACATGTGTCACAAAGAATTTTGTCTCTAATAGGTGCGAATTCTCTGTGACATTGTCATATGGCAGCTCATACTGTGTGGTGGAATACCTCTTTTATGGGCACATCAGTCAAGATGTGCACTAGCTCCATTACAGTCTCTCTGTAGCGTTATACCCTTGACGAAGGTGTGTCACGGAATAGCACTAGCTAATTTTATTTAGACCATATTTGATTTCATAGTTTTGATTTATTCCTGATGAAGTGAGCATGGAATGGCATGAACTCTGATAATGTATTGTCTTATAATGTGATTTGTGTGAGGATTTATTGATTCAGCCTAGCTATGTTTGCTTAAAAAGCTAACCAAATTAGACCACTCAATAGGACAGCTAAAATCTACGCTTTTACCACTGCGTCACCACTCACGTTTGAGTATGGTCAGCGCTGTAGGTTAAGAATAGATTCGGGAGCAAACTAACAGACCCTACAATCTTAGAGGCCAATGTGCAATAGGGACGAATATGTCTAAATCTGGAGAATTTTGTATAGGCCTATCTCAGGCAAGCATGCAACATTGTCATTACATTGCGGTGACAATCTGTTCAGTTCTGTTTTGGTTCTTTGTTATGCAAGTTTGACACGACCCAATAACGTCTCTAGAGCCCAACAAAGCGACATTGCACTGTGCCCTTATCGTAGCATTCTGGTAACAGTCTTTCACATAAGGATAAGGTTTTTATAACACATTATATTGGTAAGGTCTCAACTTCACTACAGTGTTATATCATCATTTTGAGTCTCGGTCTTATGTAAAATAAACTAACTGTTACATGAAAATTTAACAAGTAACATACTGACAAAAAATGTATGGTTACATGATGTTCTCATTACTTTCCCGCATGCCTGATGTATCTACAGCGTATCCCCCTATTATAGTATAGAGGTGAGCCTCAGAACCCAGCATAACTGAGACCAGAACCCCTCTTGCCCCCTCGCTCCCGTTGACTGTTACACCCCCTCTCCTGAGCTAGGTGTGCGAGGCCCCAGTCCTACATGACCCCCCATTATGAGAACGCCGGTCCCAGTGCCCCCTGGAGGGACGCCTGCACCCCACGTGACCCAGGACGGTCACGTGGTCGTGTCACGTGGGGCGTTATTCAATTAGACCAGCGAAACCCCTGAGAAACCTTGGGGAACCAGCTAAACGGGCACGGGTTCAGATAGGTCGTCTCCAAAATCAGGTATAGGCATATTACACAGGGGGGGTCCAGGGGGTCCAGGGGGTCCAGGGGGTCCTGGGGGTCCTGTCCCCTCCATTCTTCCTTTTTCTGGTGGGACTTAACCTTGAGAAAAAGAAACACATATTGTGCATGTTTGCCCGTACGCCCAATGTTTTAGTACTGCGGATCCCCAATCCTTTTGCCGAGATCCTGTATCTGTCCTCGATATTTGGGAGATGTAAATATAACAATATTTCAAACATAAATGTAGTGATTTTAATCAGTCTCGTGACAATAAAAAAGGATACCCGTCAACCCTGTGGGACCAGCATGGGACAAATCTGATGGAATCGACTTTGGGCAGTGAGGGGTACACCCACCCCACCCAATTGTGAGTCTCATTTATATTGCCCCCAGGGCCCGTGTAGATAGGGGGTTCCCAGTGGCGCCCCCTAGGCGGTGAATAGGGGAACCTCGACCCCTGCTATAGATGGTTGTGACACTCCCCCCGAGCCCCTGTCCCCCGCCCCTACTGACGGATCGACTGAACCTAAGAACATGATGGATTTCTGCGAGCCGGAGTTTCCAATTATGATAAATCCCAACCTTCTGGTATAATCCCCCAAAGTACCGACTTGTTTTCACTTTAGAGATTTGGGAGAAAGCTAATTTTATTTTCGGACGGGATCCGTCAATATGGAGTGACCGTCAGTCGTGTTTCTCAGGGGTTTTTAGGGGATTCAGCTCAAGATGGATTGAAACGATTTGAAGAGATGGTACTTAATCAGTCGTGAGGGAATTGCGATAAAGGACTACCTCTTAGAATCACATTAATCAGGGATTGCAAAATGTAAATAAGCAAATCACGGAAAGTTGTTTAAATGCAACCCATTAATTATCAGAAATGTGGTTATTTGTTTTCCTGTAATACATGCACCAGCAGCCAGATGTAGGAAAATCTTGGCGATGGAAACCAAAAAAACAACCTTAGGGTTTATGTACAAGTTTTGGCAATATAGACTTATCGTGTTAAAATCTATTCAGACAAACCTAAAGAACAACAATCAAAACAAAAATACGCATATATAACAATTATCCAAAACCAGCCAAGGAATGATATAGCTGTAACATTTTGTGATTTTCTGATAGGGTTCTTTGACTTTCTGGTAGGTTTTGTTCTGCATCGTCACACGCTTGGCAGGGAAACTCCCCTCTTAAAACAGATCTGTGATATGAATAATGAAATTGTATATGCTAAATAATTTTCTGGGGAAGTTAATTTGTCACATCATCAATAATGGCTTCTGGGGACACTGCCTTGTCGTCATATCAGCCATGATATGCATTGGTTAATTTTATTTTATATCAGGACAAAAGGAAACAGATACTCGTGTCTGGGTACACTGAAATGCAATAAGCAGACTATGCGGATGCCCGTAATGGAATTCAGTATTGGCTTCGGACTGGGTGAAAGCAACTTTAGACAGAGAGCCTATCTTAGCAGGCCCATCCTTAATGTAGTAGCGTATTTCCTTTTCGATGTCTGGCGCGGATATGTGGATGGGGGCTTGGACATTATAGGTGAATTTATTTATGCATCTATATCTATATAGGAATTCCTAGACTTTGATATAGATATGATCTATGTAATATGAACTATGTAACAAAACATCCTACTGCTTACACGTATATATGATATTTGCAGTGATGTACGTAGGTGACCTTACAGCAAACCCTTTCCTGAACGTAATCTTCTACTACTGACAGGCTGATATGATCGGCAATACACATATTTATGTTATGTGACTAATCAATTAAATTCCCTTTCTATTATCATTGCTGCCTCTACCACATGACCCTTTCATTAATAATGCAATTAACACCCCTGATACCGTTCTGTTTATAGTCGCTGAGTTATACCAAAACAGCATCTAAATTAAGCCCGTATACAAGTTCTGCTAAAGGGGGGGGGGGGGGGTCGTGGTTGCTTTAGTGGAACTTTGGTTTATAATTTGGATAATTCCTACCTGAAAAGGGTGGCAGCAAGATTCCCCAGGTAGAACTTTGCAATATTTTCTTGCAATTTTGATGGGATTTTTACAATGAATTATGGGAGGAAAGGAGGAACTTTTTGATAAATATCCTCTGGGGCAGGGGTGGCGCCAGCCCCGCCACCCCCTTGTATACAGGCCAGTCGGAGTTGGAAGTTGAATAGTATCAAAAGAAATGCAATGGTTGATAAACTGGAATCCAAAACTGGATAGTCCCTCCAGCACTACCCGGATGCTGGGACTCTGAGTCCGGCCTAGACTGCAGTTATGTCCAAGTCCACTAGGTGCTCAAGGACTGTTAACAAGCAACCAATCGAGGTGAGAATTCCACCCTATATATGCCTGCATGCTTTGCAACCACTGGTTTATGGCAGGTAAGACCATAGATAAGCAAAGGGATTACCCATACTATTTAAACAGGGCCAATAAAAGAATTCATAACAGAATTGACCTCGCCAATAAAAGCCATGGACTGTTGTGGTTGTATGGACCCATTTTGCAATAGCTAATCTTGGTCAGAACGGACTAAGCAAGCCCAGGCCAAGTAGGATTTATTTTACCCCTTTGGACCCGGCGCCGGTGAAACATGCCGACCCTAAAACTCTATTAGGAGGAGACGGGCTATATTTGCTCATGTTTTTGCCATGTGGCCCGTTTATGGGCTGTGGGTTCGACCCCTGGTGTATCGGTAGGGCCGGTGATCAGGGTGGTGGTGATGGGGTGTGGGGATGGGCTGAGGACTGTGGTCAGGGGGGATACTCACTCTTTGCATGTAGGTTACTATTGTGGAACTTCCTACTCCACATATTGGGTTTTCTAAAGGGCCATACCCACTTAAGGATTTTACCATAGCTGGGCAACGGGCGACTGGGAGAATCGCCAGTAGAGCCGCTGGACAACTCAGGATCACCAGGCGACTCCCTGTGGGTATGATACAGTTTCTGGGTAATGGTCGACAGGTGAAGGAATCAACATGAAAAATCAGTGTGAAAATCAGAAAAGCAGAAAAATATCAAAATTGCTTAATTTGACAGTCGCCCAGTGACAACAACTGCCATTCTCCCAGGTGTCTGTCACCCGGCAATAGTAAAATCGCCTAGTGGGTGTGGATCTTAAAGGCCAAGCATTCCCAAAGCAAACTAATTGTCATCCACTGCCCTCAGAACTTATGCTCCTGCGAAAACCTTGACAAACTCTCCAATAAGCACCTATATTACTCAGCTTCTTTTCTTGCTGAATGTATTAAATGATACATAAACAGGTTAAATTCGTAAACAGCATGTATAACTGGTCCCTCTGTTAAGCTTTCAACGAGGGGGGGGGGCTGCTCCCTATTTAGTAAGGCAGCACCACTGACTCATCATAGGGTGGTGCCCACAGTCTATAGCAAAACTATATCTGAGTACCCTCCCCTACTTTGGCCACTGTGGGAGACGGTGGTTTACAGTGAGGTGGTTGCAGGACTGACCTAATGGTAGATTGGGTGTGGGCAAAGGGCTTAGTAACAGGGGTCAGATGGGCACTTCCTGGGAATTGGTTGCACTTGCATTAAGTCTGCTGTGCTTTAGTATGTTCTTCGATAAAGGCCTACATGCATGGGTAAAGGTATTAGAGTACGACCCAGGCAAGCATGCAGTGTTGTTGCCTTATTCTAATTTTGCCCAATAACATCTCTGGACCCTAACATTTTGACATTGCATTGTAACATAATAGGTCAGATTCTTTCACTAAAAGATTTTTCAGGCAATATTACCACAGCCCTCTGCCCCTTCTCTAACCCCATCGACCCCCCCCCCCCCACACCCGCCACACCCCTTTATGGAATCTAGCCTCATCACATCCCACACCCTCCATGGACTCTCATTTGCACCTACGTCCAGTTCAAGTCCCAATAAAAAGGGATTTTCTTTGGGGGGGGGGGGGGGGGGGGTCGTGGGCAGCCCCCTGTCCCCTGGGTCCACCCCTGTCTTGTTGGGATTTTCTTTCCGGGCACCTCCCCCCCTACCTTGTCCATTCTATTTTTGGTATAATATATGATATATGATCCAAATTCACACCCATCATGAAGCCCGTCCCGTCACCCTGCCGAATCAGCCAGTAACTAATTCCGGGGAGGAGCCAATCTTCGCAGCTCCATGAAAAGCTAAGCCCTCCTCCCTACCAGAAATATTATTTCTCCCGGAGCACATGCACAATGGTTTTTTTCTATTTAAAGTTTTTTTTCAGTAGAATACAGGCTTTAGCTGGTTGCAGCCTGGATCTGCCTGGATCCTGGTGTGGTTCCCTTTGATCCAATCCTACCACTGATTACCACCACCCAGTCTCTCTGCCCCTTTTCATTTCATCAGCCCCCTTCACCCCTTCTTGGACTCTCAATTACACCTTTGTCCAGTTTAAGTCCCAGCCAAACGGGCTTATGTGGGTGGGTGGGGGGAGGTCAGGACCTTTTGGATTTCCCCCCTGGAACTGCCCCTGTCTGGGTGGGGTTTTCTCTCCAAGCACCTCCCCCCCACCTGATCCATTCCCATCTTGGTGTATGTATTTCTCTCGGAGCACATGCCAATGGTGTTTTTCTTTGTCAAGTTTCTTTTTGTTGTCACCCTGGATCCTCCCCTGTCCTGCTGTGCCCCCCCCCCTGCCCCCCGAGTACAACCTACTGCTGATTACCCCAGGCCAACCCTTCACTCTTTCTCACCTCATCATGCCCCCCCCAACCCCTCTGCCCCTTCACGCCCCCCTCGCTCCACATCCTACTCGTCCTTCTCACCTCATCAGCCCTCCTCACCCCTCTATGGACTCTCCATTACACCCGCCAAGCGTCTCCGCATTTAGACTTCTCCGCGGCCTAATCTAATCCGCACCCGCCTGCTCCAGGGCTGGTTTATGTTGTCTGGTAGGGAGGAGGGCTTCGCTTTTCATGGAGCTGCAAAGATTGGCTCCTCTCCGGAGTTAGTTACTGGCTGATTCGGTGGGGCGCCGGGGCGGGCTTTATGACGGGTGGAATGGGTCCCGCCACCCAGGGCCTGAGACACAGGCGCCTTGGGGTCCCCTGAGGGGTAGGGGTAGGGTAGGAGGTATTGGGGTATGTGTGTGTGGGGTGGGGGTGGTGAGGGGGTTAAAGTCCCATGTCCACAAGGGCAAGTCATATAGTTGCCGGTCAGTTCACTTCCCTTACCAACAGAACGAATCTCCCTGCAACAGATAGCGAATTTCTTGCGTTTTACCGGCAGGTTAGCCTGGATCAGAATTCATTCGGGGGAATGTGTAGACAAACCACAGGGAATCATTTAAAAAAAGCTTTTTTTCATCGTAAATGCTACCCTGGTTGAAGAGCTGCTTCCTTCAATGATATACATAGTAATAAAGTTAAAAAGTTGAAAATACACCAAACTCCACAACAGTGTTGATGGACAATGTTGGTGTTTATTCAAATAGACAACTGAATAAATATGCGGATGATAGTAATATAGTGCAGAGATATTCTGATCCAGTCAACGATATTTCATATTCAGTGTTGGTATTCCTACCAACTAAAGTGTGTGCACTAAATTCCACACTCCCGCTGTCCATCAAGATAAAAGTTCTGATACGCTCTGTCAAAGATAAAGTTACCAGGGGGGATAAATACATATATACTTATCTCATTATGATTATTATATACTTACTTGGAAGAACACATTTATGTGAAAGTGGTTTAAATTAATAATAAATAAATAAATAAATAGCACGCCATCATTTGGAAGACTTTGTTTAATTGATTGGTAAAATGGTTATGTCAGCCAGAAGTCCTGTTGCATCCAAATCATAACAACCTGGCATCACTACCTACTAAACCAGGAGTATTTTCCTTCAGCTGATTGCCATAGCGACACTCACACACATACATTATTAGATCTAAAGTGTTGTGCTATGAAAATCATTGGACCTGAAAATATATAGGATCAAAGTGAGAATACCCTGAGGTTGTCTGACCCTCCATATATGGGCATACTTTTCCATCTTTTCCCACTAGGTGGCGTGGTCGGGAAAACCCCTTATTCCCTGTCTGTACTCGGCGGCTGGGGGATCACAGGGGATCATCTTCATTAGTGAGTCATCAAATAAACAAGGCCTTGATCTCGTCGATGTGTGGCGAGGAGGAGGGGAGAGGAGGCAAAGATCAGAGGGGGGTATAGAAGGGAAGTGTAATGGTAATCTGATATGTACGGGAAAAAGGAGGATTCTCTCATCATCATCTTGTAGCCTGTGGGAAATGTGGAGATGGAGGAGGGGGTCTGGGGTGGGGAGGGGTAGGGGATGTAAGAGTCGGGGGTCGGGGGTGATGGGAAGGGGTCTGCTGGGGGTGGGGGTGGGCTTGATGTAAATGGGTGGGGTACTGAGGCAGGAAATGGTGAAACTTCTTCACTGGTATCACTTTAATCATGAACAACATATACCAGCGGTAGAGAACTTGTATCACTGTACCCCTCGACTATTTAACTACTAATAAAGCTCAAACCTGGAAGTGCTTACCAAAAAAACAATAACCACTGATGTCACTATACCGAGAAACTATACAACTTCCCTCCCTAAATCCCAGGTGTATGTTACCTCGCAGATATTATATAATCTAGGATCATACGGATGACTTTTTTTCCCGGAACTCCCTTATACTTCTCCAGGTTTATCCTTATCAGATATACCTGGAACCATTAATGCTTGGCATCAACATAACTTTGCACTTCACAGACCTCTACAGACTCCACCAGAAACCCCTCAGATTTGCCCGGGACCCCTCAGACTTGGCCAGAGCTCCTTAGATTTACCCAGAGCCCGTCAGATTTCCCTGGAACCCCTCAAACTTCCCCAGAATCCCCCAGAACCCCTTCAAACTTTCCTGGAACAGCAAACTTCCTCGAACCTCCTCAGATTTTGCCGGATATCTCCCCAGTAACTCCTTTGGATTTTCCTGGATCCCCCTCACTCTTCACAAGAATCCCTTCAGATTTCTCAAAATCTTCCTGTGACCCACTTAACCACTGAATAACACATTGGTCGCCATCGAATTTTGTAAATCTAATCGCCCTGTGGGGATCAGGCTTTAGCCTCCCCAGGAACCCTCTCAGATTACCCCATTACCCTGTTAAACCTCTTCCAAACTTCCTCGAACCTTCCCAAACATCAACTATACCCCTCAGATTTTCCCCCGAATCCCTCAGATTTTGGGCCTTGCCGATGTATACCACTGAATACCTACACATGCAAACACCATGCTGGGCTTGGGTGAAAAGGGGATGGGTGAGAGATGCAACAACACCCGATCCGATCATAAAGAGAGGAGGTAGGGGAGTGTAGGCTACAAGGGTGGGGCTGATTTCCCGGCGGACCCTAGGTGCTGACCCCTCCCACCCCCCGTCCGTGTTCCGCCCGACCTAGGCCCACTCCTGCCGCCCTGGTGCATTTGTTACCCCCACGATCCGTGCACGGTGCGTGATTAGGTCTATACCTGGCCGTATATTAAAGGAACACCCGCGACTTAATGGCACGGCAGGGGGCGAGAGGTGGGGGGCCACCGGGGAGGCATTATCCACAGGGATAATCTATCAGTCTGCGCCCTCTCACCGCGTCATTATCTGTTTTTGGGGGGATGGGGAATCACAAAATGATCCTGGCGTTTACAAGGTGATGATCACTTAACTTTTGTGGTGATGCATATTATGGGATGTTTCAATAAGGTTTCTCCCTTTTTTATCATTTAGTGTCTGGGTACATGTTTTGTATGTACCACCTCACCGTCTAGGAGTCGGAGGTCAGAGCATTCACCAGAACTCGGACCTTATACGCCTGAGAAGGCTGCTGCCTTGTTTACATGTTAGTTGGATAGAATCACTTTTCTGTTTTGCCACTCATACGTATGAGCCATACAGTATTCTTATTTACAAAGTCTTGACTTTTCTATGGGAACGAACAGAAAACAAAGAAACATCTAGAAATTTTAGAATTTTGACTTGTATTAATTAAATCAATGTAATGGTCAAACGCCATGGCAGTGCATACTGGAACCACTGATGTTGAAATATTCTTTTTATTCACACCAGCCAAAGAGATAACTGGCATAGCTGGAACATGGCCCTTTCGCGCCAAAACACTGTATGTTTTTGAAAAAAAAGGAAAAAAAGAGAAAAAGAACCAACCCCTCTAAACGAACTTCTAAAAAGCCTCCCAAGCAAAATTATGACGTTATAATAACGTTGCAGCAACGTTCTGTTTAGTTCTGCTTTGGTTCTTGCTACGTTATTTTGATGGCACCCAAAGATGTCTTTAGAACCTAACGTTGGGATGTCGCACTGTAACATTATTTTGATGGTTTTGTAATGTTCTTTCATGTGACAATAACATTATTATAACATTCTTTATTGATAAGTTGTAACTTTGCCTAAAATAACGTTATTGTTATGTAACAATTGGATAGGTTTCAGACTATTAAACAAAAAGTACGTTGCAGAACATTCTTGTTACGTCGCTGCTTGCCTGGGCTGGAACCGCCCCCGGCCATGAAGTGCCTCCCCTTCACCCAATCGGCATAACTTTGGCTGTCAGGGTTATTGGTTTCCACTAAGTCATCGACTTGTCTTACATGGCCGTCAGATGTGATCGACTGGCGTTTGATTATCCATCCCATAATATAGCCTCGAAGTGGGTCGCGGACCCTGGGACAACGGGGACATGTGGGTCGATAATACAGGATTTATAAGACGTTTGGAATCAAGACTTACCCGAGCTGAGGGATACTAAACCATCAATTGAGTTCGTTATCCCCCGCCCCGTCGGAGGAATGGTTTATTAATCAGGGTGGTTATGACAGGCTATACTAAGATGTCCCAATTCCGCCATCGGTTTTGACAGTGACCAATAGGCCTACGACGGTTCTTGAGTCAAACAACCACCCTTTGAAGGTATTAAGCATTTGGGTCTCGCCGGCCAGGGTTTTCAGGAGGATTAAACATGTCTGGGCTAACTTTCAAACAATTAATAATTTGCTTTGGTTTGTTTATTAGCTAAAGGAAGAAGACGTTGTCAAGGATCATGTGTGTGGGCAGGGGAGGGCATTTCTTTTATCAAAACTTTCTTGCTTTCATTATATGCAAAGGAAGAAGATGTGGGCTTTCCATTAAGTGATAATACTTCCAGCGGGATGGGTTTGTTTGGATGTATGAAATCTTGCTTGCGTTCCTATACAAAGCTAATGCTTATTCCAGCCAGAGAGGAGGTAGGAGATTCTGATTTTGGCTGAAACTTTGTTTTTGTATTAATGGAAGGCCCCTAGAATTTTCGACTTGAAAGAATGTCCCAGCATAGCATTAGAAAAATAGTATGAGAACTAGTGCTGCCACTTACCGAGCGCGCCCAGCCTGTAGTTGAGGGTGACGACGAGAACGCGACCAAAACTCGCCAGCACACTTCCGTCGTAAGCGTTTCCCGTGCCGAGGGAGTAGGACTCGCCATGGATGAAGAGGATGACGGGTAATAGGTCAGTCTCGTTGTCGGCTGTGGGACGAGAAAAGACGAGATGTTAGAGATTTACGATATGTGGTTACATGTTAGAACTAGTCACGTTGTCAGCTGTGGGGGAGAG
The DNA here is from genome assembly GCA_936440205.1 of Lepidonotus clava. Lineage (NCBI taxonomy): Eukaryota > Metazoa > Annelida > Polychaeta > Phyllodocida > Polynoidae > Lepidonotus > Lepidonotus clava. The sequence continues at coordinate 8,344,783 of OW387148.1, forward strand.
AAAGAACGAGACTTTAGAGAGTGACGAGACATGGTGACATGAGAGCTGGTCTCGTTATCGGCTGTGGGAAGAGAAACAATGAGAATTTAGGAAATAACGACAAATGGTAACATAAGAACTAGTCTCGTTGTTGGCTGTGGGGGAGAGAAAAGACGAGATGTTAGAGAGTGACGATACATGGTGACATGAGGACTAGATTTGTTATCGGCTGTGGGGAAGAGAAACAACAAGACGTTAGAGAGTAACGATACATGGGAACGTGAGAACTAGTCTCGTTGTTGGCTGTGTGGAGAGAAACAATGAGACGTTAGAGAGTGATATTACATGATGACATGAGGACTAGTCTCGTTGTCGGCCGTGTGGAGAGAAACAATAAGACGTTAGAGAGTAAAAATACATGGTGACATGAGAATTAGTCTCATTGTCGGCCTCGGGGAGAGAAACAACGAGATGTTAGAGAATGATGAGACATGGTGACATGAGAACTAGTCTCGATGAGGGCTGTGGGAGAGAAACAACGAGATGTTAGAGAGTGACGACACATGGTGATATGAGAACAAGTCTCGTTGTTGGCTGTGGGGAGGAAAAACGATGAGACATTAGAGCAAAAATATTATAGATTCACTAAGATATGTAACTCTGCAATTGCCTATAAGTTTTTTGTGAAGACGTCGGAGTAGCGATTCATTCTGCACTTTGTAAAAAGACCACCTTGTGATGGTTTCCAAAGACTCTCTTAGAGAGCAATAACACACGATACCATTAGTGGGTATTTCTTTGTTCATTGAATGTCAAGCTGCAACGTAGCAGAATTATCTTTGGCAACACTTTTTTGATGCGTCACAATTATGTTATTGGTTGGCGAGGTTGCAACTTCACCATAACAGTAAGGGTTTATGATGTTTTGATTAAGTGATGTCACAGCCTTACCCAAACAGAATGTCATCATAACATTCTGAAAAGGTAAGGTTAATACTAAACACCGGGACTAAACAAGAACAGAATGTTTTTGTGACATTCTGATTTGGTGAAATTGAAGCCTTCCCTGAAGGGAACATCATTATAACATTTTGTATGAACAACCAGAATATTACAGTTGGTTGCAGCAAGGTCATTGAAAGCGATCAAATAACATGCAATGACACAAATTAAAGTGTCAAGAATGCAACAGAATGTTGCTGCAATGTTATAGTAACGTCTCATGCTAGGCTGGGGCATTGTTTTATTTCAGTTACTGCTGGAGGGGAACACATGAAACAAATCATAAAATACAAAAAGGAAAAGGTAGGCCTAAAGGTAAGATCGATTGGATATATTTAGTAGTTGTCCTAATGTTGGTGAGCTAAAGACTATTAAAAAGGTGTGAAGGGTGGGTAAGTGTTCAATGCCTTGTGAAAGCTGTAATTGAACTGTCTGTTTGTGAAGAATTCAATGTGCCCTACAGGGCTATACACTATACTCTAATTTCCTACCTCTGCACAATTGCAACATAATTGAAAGATATATATATATATATATATATATATATATATATATATAGGTAGATATATGCACAATTGCAACCGGATTGAAAGAATATCTATCTATATATAGATAGATATATATATATAGATAGATATTCTTTCAATCCAAAATTGTGCAAAGGTAGGAAAACCAGGTATATATAAATATATGTACGGGACCCGTATATATATATATATATATATATATACATATATACATATATACATATATACATATATACATATATATATATATATATATACACCTGTTTCAAGGTGAAAAACATTTTCTAATTACTCTCCACAGACACAAAATAACATTAGTGGTCGGTCCTTTGTTCATCGGGCATATCACAAAAAGGTTGAGCTGATTTCCGTATTTTGTCACAACAAAGGGATTACCTGACACATTCTCCACGGCACCAATGTAAAAACACTTCTTAGAACTCCATATAGGAAATTACATGATTAAGTAACATAACATACATGTCCATAGGTTTGCTCAATGTATTTTATTGGGATTAGATGAGGCTAAGCCTATAAGCTGCACACAAATCGTTGGTTAAAAGATGTAACGAGGGTATTTGTGAAACACACTTATCCGTGCCATTTTTATTCTATGATAATGGCAAATAAGTAATAACTTCTAATATCTTTCGTACCTCAAGATTTCCACTTATAGTCTTACGTTACTTGAATGGACCATAGTCTTCTGCCATTCAATAGCTAAACATTTCTCAATTGAAAAGGAAGATTCTGTTTTTCTCGCAAACAGCCTTCGGAGTAGAATGAGAAAACCCTGTTCTGGCTCTATTCAGAAAGTATAAAACCAATATCCATTTAGGACGGCGGGAGTAAAACACTTGGAGAGTCCCACAGCCCCGTCGCTTCCCTCTGTCTGCCTCCCTTCACTAAAGTCGCGTTTTCACGGGACGGATTGGGGGACGAATGTGTGTGTGTGTAGGTGTGCGGGGGGGGGGGGGGAGGTCAAACTGCAAAGTTAGCAGGAGCGGGTATATAGAAGGGGAGTTCGGGGGGTCCTGCTCCCCTCCCCTGTTGGTGGACCCTAAACTAGGCAAAGAAGGGGGGGGGGGGAGGCATAATGCGCTCTTGCCTGCGAATACATGCATTTGTAGTACTAAGCCCATATATTATGCTGACCCCCTCCTTTTGGAAATCCTGGATATCCCTCTGAATAGTAAGCTAATAGAGTAAAATGTTCAATTACTTAACGCTATTTGTCAATTATTAGTGCATCTAATCGCCAGCCATCAGGGCACCAGAATTAAATACATGTACTTTAATTGTTGACTACTAAATACAAACAATTTGCCTCGTGGAAACTAGACTTAACCCCCTCCACCCGTCCTCCCCCCCCCCCAAGCCCCCTCCATCCCGCCTCCCCAGCCCCCTCCTCCCCCTCCTTCCCCCCGCTTCACCCTACCCACCCCCCTCCCCGCCGCCCCAGCGCCGTCCGGGATTTAAATTGGCTGAGGCTGGCCCCATCTTCTAATGGTTGCAGTGGGCGGGGAGAGTCTACTCCGGGCCGCCCCGATGAGAATGTAGTCTTGTCATAACTTTGGGGACCAAGGCCGGCCCACTGGTACCGGCCACCGACACTGTCCAGCCGGCCCCGGCTCCTTTCTTAATCCGCAATGTCCAGCCTGCTGCTCGGTCCACCCTCCTCCCCAATCTGCAACGAACTTGTTTATTCTATTCGTTGAAACACGTTTCCCGGTTGAGAGTGTTGGTGGGGCAGAATGACCGCCGCCGACCCAGTGGCGGATTTAGGGGTTTATTTTCTCAACTTTTGGCCAAAATTAGATTCATTCCAATTTAAATTCTCAGAAATTAAGGGGTGTGTTCCCACTTTCTATTGTCTTGCTGTTTAAAATGCTAGATCCGCCACCCCAGGCAAGCAGCGATGAAACAAGCACGTTTTGCGACCATACTGTTTTGGTCAGTTTGTAACCTGCCCAATTTTCACATAGCCTAACAGTTGTGTTATTTCATGTTAGGTTGAGACTTTCCAATACAAAGTATTATAATAACGTTGTATAACCAAAACAGAACATTATAACAGCGTCATTTTTACATGAAATAACATAACCAGAATGTTATTATAACGTCACATTGCAACGTTGCAATGTTACAAATATTGGGTGCCATCAAAATAACGTTACAAGAACCAGGACCAAATAGAATGTTACAATTACATATACGTTATAATAACATCATATTGTTGCCTGGGACTACTACCCCACATGCTGCCCAGTGTATCCCCGCTTCCATATTTGCCTTCCTTACCCTTCACACCTCTGTCCTTGGAGAGCCATGTTCTTGGGATGGTTTTGGTACACGTTATTAGAGGGATAGGGTCCAGAGGGACGAGGGGATCGTGGGTGTAAATTTAAGTACACGGGGGCATGGTGTGTATGCGGCCCCAGTACCAGGGCGTTAATATAAACAAGCTGGGGTGGCCGTGGTCACCATAACAACGGGTAGAACCCCCCCCCCCCCCCACCCCCCACCTTCACAAGCCAGGTTGTAATGTAACAGAACCGTTCTGCAACCATACTTTTTTTGTCTGTTACTTAATAAGTTGGCACATAACAGTTACATCATTGATGGTGAGGTTGAGACCTTACCAAATCAGAACGTTATCATAATGTTATTGTTTGGTGAGGTTAAGGCCAGACCATTACAAAACATTATAAGAACATTCTGTTTGGGTTGAAGAATGTGACCAGAATGTTGTAATAACATCACAGTGCAACATCACAACAGCAGGTTTTTTTTTTTTTTTTTTTTTTATTGAATCAAACATCATCACCTTTCGGTGCTTTTCATGACATAGACTACAGCGGTCGAACATAACTATTTACATGATAACATATTTACATGACAAAATTATATACACTTCATACACCTAACTTATTAGTCTCCTTATTTGTTCAATTGATTCCAAATATCTCGTAATAAACGAGTCTCTAACAATTTCTTAAAATCGTACAAATTATCAATTCTTTGCACATTAACAGGTAATAATTCCCAATATTTATATGCTCTGTATTTCCAGTTTTTTCGATATAATTCTAAGTTCGGTTTATCCATAGCTAATTTCAAACCCTTATCGCTACGTAATAACATTCGACGTTCACTAACATCAGCCTCATGCACATGTATCAATGGGTGTATGTTCAATAACAGTCGTCGTATTCGCCTGATATGCAAATACTCTATCTTACATATTTCATGTACTTTATATTCATCCTTCCTAGTTATAACCCTACCGTCATACATATAGTTATTAACTATCTTTAACCCTCTAAATTGTAATTTTTGCAATTTCTCGACCAAACACTTAGTCCCACTATCCATCAGAACATCTAAATAATCAAAAAAGGGAAGTATCATTTGTTTATAAACCATAAGAGCTGCTTTGTAGTTTAACAGATACCGTATTTTTTCAAACATATATAATTTATAAGAAACTTTTTTTATAACAGACTTAAGAAATTTATCATACTTCAGACAGCTATCAAAGTCGACACCAAGGTAACAATAACTTCTAACTTTTTTAACATCTAATCCATTAATAGAAATGTTATTACAATCTTCATACGCAGTATTCACTCGAGGTGCAGTCGTAAATAACATCATTTCAGTCTTTTTCATGTTAATACATAGGTCATTATTTTTACACCAGATGTCGTACTGCTCCAGTCCTTCTTGCAGCTTGAGGGGCTGCTTTAAGCATTTGAGCCAGCAATAAGTTGGTTTAACGTGACCATATGAACTCAGAAATGAATGTGGAATGTCAAACTAATAAAATTGACAAGTTACATCATTATAAACTTATTCTAAATCTGTATTTGGCTTGATGAATCATTAGCCATAGAAAGAAGAACTATCCTATTCTTGAAACAGATTTTTAGGAGTTAAATCAGGCTGCTTAAACAAGTCCTTTAAACTTTTACAAAATGTTGAGCATAGAATAGAGCAAGAAACGAGAGAACCTTCCCCGGGGTTAACAAAACGTCAGTTTAAAAATGAGCTGTCAAAGCCTGTGAAAGGGCGCTTACAAGAACTTTGTGCTTTAAATAAGAGATGTGCAGTTAAAAATTATGTCGCTGATGGTTTATGTGACCATTTTTACTAACATGGACGCACTTTTTCTTTCACAATAGGAATGATGAAATTTGAGAGAGATTATATTCAGAATTGGATAATATGGCTCTGTACTCTTGCAGTTAGAATATCAATTAGGTAATATCACTACCATTATATATATATATATATATATATATATATATATATATCATACATATTCCCGTTGTTCCTTTTGTGTACATTTCTTTATCCGATTCATGTTATATTAATCTTGTATGTACTATCGGAAGAGTTTTTTGTATAAACGAGACTGAATCAATAAAAAAGGGGAATAAATCTCTCTTACAGCTATACCTCATTGTAAAAATACGGCAGTATTCATATGAAGTGAACATAATATGCTGAGGAGGTGACTGAGCCAAAGATGTGACGTTATTATAAAGTTGCAGCAACATTCTGGTTGACTCTGTATTAGTTCTTGTTACATTCTTTTGATGACTTCCAATCAGGTCGCTGCAACCTAGTTTAAAACCAGATTCCAGCTTAAACCAGATTTAACCCTTTGGAAATACTGGGCATTACTCCCCTTTTCGTATACTACTATGAAGGTGAAGTTAGTAAGCAGTATACGAAAATGGCACATTTTAACAGATTCTTGGTGGCCCAGCAATGACCTGCGCCCTGGCCCGCTGTGGGGGTACCAGGGTGGGGCTTCTGCTCCTGGGAAGAATATGGGCCCCCAGTAGCCCCTGCTGATCATATACAATGACGATACGGAGGACCTGGCACTGACCAAGTAGTTCGTTGGGTTTGATTCCTGGTTGGTGTCTTGGTTCACTGAGGGATGAGGTACAGCAAGAATGATCTTCAAGTTTTGATCTCCTGCTGTTTTCCCACCCTGTTACTGTCATCTCATAGACATACTATCACCTAAGACAGAATTCGTCCCAACTTGTTTTTGCTGTGAAAATGACCCTGGCTGTCGGTACAGCATAAAACATCCATCACTCACTCACTCACCTGTGCCCTGGCTCTATCAATGCATTGTATTTTACGTACCATCTTTTACCCGGAAACAATGGTTAATATAGTAACACGAACAATGCTAAATATAATAATTATTATTCTACTTTTATAACTATTGTTCCTTCTCTAGTTCATCAATAGTACACACTCTGCAGTGAATCACCCTCAGCACCAGAAATGATACCTGTGAGAGGTGACTCTGCGATGTAGCGAGGAAACTCACCACAAGTGGGGAATATCACTACCCCTCCTGGACTTAGAATATAGTCCCGCGGTCCTCGCTGGTGGACTACGACTAGCAGGGGCCAAGCCCAGTGGCAGCTACAGTGCAGAGATAACTATCGGTAAAAGGTGTTGATAGGGCAGAGTGAATAGTACATAATTATTCAAAATTCTCAAAATAACAGCACTGCTCAGTGGCAAGGTAGAACAAATAGCCTATAGACATGTCTAAGTTAAGTCAAAACAGCTAAACAATAAAAAAGACCCAAAATATCCAGCTGGTCCCTTAGCCCCATTTCTTGCACTACTATGGGTAAGGGCAGTCTGTAAGTAGTAGAAGGAAATGCCTCCTCTCAGCAGGTTGTAAGACAGAAACCCATACTGCACCTGGCCATGGTAATCCCCGATACAAGTGTTAGAATTACATTCTGTCGTAGGAGCAGGACCTTTTATGTGTATATATAACAGCTTTATCATAGCCATTTTGTACAATTAAAGCCCCATACCCACTTGGCAATTTTACTGTTGATGGGCAACGGGCGACTAGGAGAATCTTTGTTGTCATCATAGGGTGACTATAATATTAAGATATGTTACGGGCGATTTTATGGGTGATTTTATGGAAGATCCTGAACCAGGTCACCAATCACCCAGAAAACACATCATACCCACAGGGAATTGCCCGGCGATCCTGAGTTGCTTGATGACTTTATGCCCACTGTCTGTTGCTGCTAAAGTCGCTTAGTGGGTATGGCCTTTTAAGTTATCACACACCCATGCAAATTTCTCATGACCATATCAGTTCAGCTATATTTCATGATACATCTCGCGCCTATAGGGTCTGGTCTATCTTCATATATAATTAATTAGGACGAGGGGGATACATACAATAATTTTGGCCCTTTACACATATGAAATAAAGAATCTATGTCTATTAATTGCATAGATGAGGTGGAATGGTATACCAAACTCAACGACTGGATGTAGGATGACTTGATTATAAGATAAATTATCTCAAGTTACAGCAATATCAACTGTTGAGTTCTTCATCAAGATCATATTGCATAGGTATGCCTACTATAGGTCTGCTGACCAAGAAAGGACTGAAAAACTTAAAGTTAAAATGTGTTATGCCCTATATGTTCCTGCGAATTTTTATTCTATTTCTGAGAATTTTCAAACATGTTTTCCTTGTGACATTTTGTCCTGGTGGTACATCTAAGTGCTCATAGTTTTATAATCGATTCCCTTTGATTTTTTTTTTTATAAAACAAAGTCACATTTGGCCCTTTGTTAACTAGCGGACCTATAGGGCCTTACCGCTGCAGGTCTCGGTGCAGAGTGTCTGCCTCAGACCCTCCCCACACCCCATTCCTCATAGGGGAGAAATATGTCGGGGAGGTCCCCGGGCGGTCAAGGTATGAAGCCGACCAATGGAATTGATTACTTGTGACCAGGGTAAGTGTTTGGGAAGCTATTAAGGGCCCCGCCTCCTTGGCCGGCCTCCTATAGCCCGCGCCGACCCCGCCCCCGGCCCGCCCATCCATTTACCCCGCCTGGTGGGGGCAAGGCGAACTAACACCCTACCACCCTACATTGCCCTATGGTACCACACAGTATGTGAGGTATACTGACCATTCGTGTTCTTTAAGACCTTTTCATTCCATTTTTATTTTGTTTTTTTGTTTTCTATTTTCTTTTTGAAACATGTCTTCATACACAAAGTTGTTCAGCTAAACAGTACAATACAATATAATTGACCGCAGTAATGAACAATGATATATATATATATACATACATACATACATACATACATACATACATACATACATACATACATACATACATACATACATACATACATACATACATACATACATACATACATACATATATATATACATATATATATATATATATTATATATATATATATATATGTATATACTAACAAGTAAACGATACCACATAAGATCTATATAGTACAGTTAATTTCAGTACGTATTATCCACCCATTTCACAAAATACCTCATTGACGGGCAATGTCTAGCCTATAAAATTGGTATCAGGATACATCGCAACTTGGCCTGTATTTACATTGACCACTTACGGATGAAAATCAGCTTGACAAACTGCACCTTCAATGACATCGCTGGAATAGTGATTGGGGAGTCACGAGGGCATGTGAAATTGAAATTAACTATATAACCACATAATATGATGATATATATGTATATGTTATATATATATAATAGTGACGACTTGGTCGGTGGAACAGACATTGGTCAGGGCGTGAGCAAACGCACTCAACAAGTTATAGGGTAAACCGACTTGGTAGTTGAACTAGGGGCTTGGGGTGTAGGGTATGTGTAGGTGTGTGGGCTCCCTGCGCGGTCTTTCCCACCCCCTCCCACCCCCTCCCACCCCATCACATATAGACTTTACCCCCCGCCCCAATCCCGGTGCGGCGGGCTATAGCTTATCAGGGAGTTAATTTTTTTTCTTTGTAAGGGGATAACGTTAGCCAGCATGCCATCCTTATTTGCATATCATTTAGTCGTAAATTTCTTTCTTATGGAATATCTATATCAGGATACGTCAAACTTACATTTCCACTGACAATTTACGGGTATATATCGGTTTGTGGTGATATCTGTATTGTAATCAAATTCAAGAAACTGAATGTAAAAATCAAGTACAATCACGCCCCCCATGGGCCTTCTTATATTAGTAGGCCTAACGCCGTTTGTTTAAATAAAATAAAATAATAATAGAAGCACTAGAAGCACTCTTCTTATGCTATAGAATTGGAACTGCTCTGGGAGTCCAGGGTATGTGTAGGTGTGTCTCCACCTCCCACCCCCCAAACCTACCCCCCCCCCCCCCCACATCCCGGGCGGCGGGCGGTGGTAGCCCCGACAGCTGCCGACAAATGGGCGAGTCGTGTCGTCGGTGTTTGGTGGGGCCCAGGCTGACGGGTATTGATCGCCGCCCTCTGACCCCCTACGTCCCCCCCTCACTCCGTCCCCCGTACACTCAACTCGTCCTACAACCTCCCTAAGATTTACCCCCTCCCCTCCCCCACCTAGCCCCTGACTTTAAAATTCACAGCCTACGTAATAGTGTGGTTATGTCTATTTATGAACATTGACCCCTTTCCCCTGGCCCTCCACCCCACCCTCATTGGTCCTACAACCTCCCTCAGACTGACCCCCCACCCCAGCCCATCCACGACTTTAAAATTCACAGCATATAATTATATCTATTATTTATTAATTAATCATACCTCCCTACAACCATTCCTACACTCTTATTAGTCGTACAACCTCCTCCAGACTTACCCCCTCCCTCCAGCCTGTCCCTGACTTTAAAATTTCACAGCTTATATAATTATTATTTACTTATTAATCACACCTCCTTGCAACCATTCCTACACTGTTATTGGTCGTACAACCTCCCTCAGACATACCCCTTCTCCCCACCTAGCCCCTGACTTTAAAATTCACGGCCAGCATAATATTGTGAATATGTATTTTTATAAACTTTGCCCCCTTGGTCCTCTAAACTCCCATTTGCTGTACAACGTCCCTCAACTCCTTCCCTGTGCCCCTGGCTTTAGAACTCACACCTTGCATAACTATTTCTTTTTATATTGATTCAAAAACTATTTCTCACATAACACGTGGTCTTCCAATAGTCGTATAGGTTGTGGTATAGTTGTGGAGCAATGATCCCTTCCCTGTGCCCCCACTGGTCCTACAACCTCCCTCAGACTTACCCCTTCTCCTATAGCCCGTACCTGACTTAAAAATTCACAGCTTGCATAATATTGAGAATACATCTTTTTATAAACTTCACCCCCTTGGTCCTCTACGCCCCTATTTGTTGTAGAACTTCCCTCAACTCCTTCCTTTTGCCCCTGGCTTTAAAATTCACAGCTTGCATAATATTGTTCATATTGATTCGAAAACCCTTTCACATTTCATGCGGTGTTCCAATGGTCGTCGAGGATAGCTGATGTTCAGCATTTTTTCAGAAGCTCTTGCAGGCTATTAGATTTGGAATGATTTTGTAGACAAAGCCCTCTGAATAACCATAGTACAAATAATTGCTGTAGGCCTATGTCCATCTATAATGACTATATTTTCAAACAAGTTAGAAAATATCAAATAAACATGGATACCACTATGGAAAATAATGATCACTAGTTTGTTCTTAAATTACATATAAGGATATAATATAATGTTTACGCTAAAGCCTTGTCCTTTGTACTATCCAGCATGCAATATGATCTAGGCTAACCTGAAGGTAAAACTCAAAAAATGGGCTATCCATGGTGGGGAGAATCGCAGCCTGTTGGGGTCTAATTTCCGTTTAAACTCACGAGCTATCCCGAGCTATTCCGACCTGCTCCGAGCTATTCCGACCTGCTCCGAGCTATTCCGACCTGCTCCGAGCAGTTCCGAGGCCGGAGCAGGGTTACCTGGTCGCTATAGGCCTACATGTAGAAGGCTCACCTGACGACCCCGGGCAGGTGGGGGTATCCATGACACAGCCCTGTTACCATGACCACAGGACTCTTCCATAAAAAGGACTGCCTCGGCCAACAACAGAATACATACGTTTATGTGATGCGTTCAGTCGCATTCGCGTTGCCTCTAATTTGTAAACACAAGCTTACTTGCGTCCACATACCAACATGTTGGTATCTAGAATGCAAGCAAACTTGCGTTTCCTTGTTTGAATCAGCGAAAGTGTCCCTGAACGCATCATGGACTATAGCCTTATACTTGCGTTCATACTTGTGCTCCATGAACGCAAATATAAATGCAAGTATGAACACAAGTAAAATGATAAAGCAAGTACATGAAAGCACCGTGGAATACAGGCTCTATTCCTACTGGGCACTTGTTCTGATTTATAGGGGCGGCTTCGTTAATTGTTGGTTTTTACATTTGAAAAAAAGTATGTCAATTGCACTACCTTGGAAATTCATTCTTTATCAAATTGAACTATAAGGAGGTTAATTATCCATTTAAAGTTAGTGCGTGTAAGTGGTATTTAATTCGATAGATAATAGCTAGCTCCATTCGCAGTCTCCTCCTCGTCGACTGCAGTCGTCCAATACATAATTATAGTTCCCTCATCATGTAAGATGTGAACACTCGTTGTGAAAGGATTTGTTGTTTATTATCCAATGTATAGTCATTCCGTGACAAGAACTCGATTGACCATGATCAGTCCCAAGGTAAGAGTCCCCTCAAACACATTCAGTAAACGCTCCGCACTCTAACACAATTTCTATATGCCTCTCTCCAGAACCTAGACTGCAGGTTAAAGGTCCAACCTTCACAGGATGTTTACTCACACAGTGCTTGCAGCCACTCTGGCTAGCTAAGAGCAGAACACATTATTATATGGTGATACGTCACACCGTGACTCCTCCCTCATTTCACTACTGTCAAAGTGAAACATTGGCTTACACGTGCGCTTCTAAGCTCACGTTATGCTGCCCAAACATGGACTGGCCACCCGTGTCAGTACAAAATTATTCATTTCAATGTTCTACTGACGGTTCTTATTATTATAATGTTCTTCAGTAGTAAGGTCTCAGCTTCAATAAAATATAATGTTATTATAACATTTTGTTTTAGTAGGTCTCAACTACCCAAAATAATGTAACTGTTATGTGAAAATTGGGCATGTTACAGACTAACCAAAAAGTATGGTCGCAGATCGTGCTTCTTACGTTGCTGCTTGTGTGGGCAGTTTGCCAGACCATACTGTGTATGTATGGTCACCAGCCGGCGACCCCTATTACTAGGGGTACAAGGATTCTGTCTGTGAGGCCACAGGGCCCTGGAGGTATGACGTGTGGTGGGGATTTACCGACCTATGGGAGAGAAAAGGCGGGGTGCACCCCCCCCCCCTCCCCTCCACACACGCATACATCCTTTAGGGTTTAGTACTTGGGAACACCCTGTGCCCTATACCTCACCTTATATAACATAATCCCAACATACACCTTATATACTCATACCTTATATATTCTACTTTTGTGTTTAGTTTCAGGTCTGTGCCTCAAAAAACTTATGTCACTCAGCTATACCTTATAATGTGAGTACCAAGTCAGAACTTGTGCCAACACTCACCTTTCCAACTATACTTATACATCCCAGAGTAGTTTTGGGTTTAGTACCAGATCCCAGCTGGTGACCCCTATTACCAGGAGAGGGATTCTGTCTCTGTGGTCACAGGGCCTTGGGGTATGACATGTGGAGCACGCTGCCTGCCCTTGGGGTGACCGCACCTGCCTGCCCCTGGTTTGGGGTGTGGTACTGGGTTGCTCTCTACTGCGATACACTTGTATACCTACATCATACAATAGACTGTATAGTACGTTTTCTTCTCTGGGTAATTAAGCTCCCTGTATGTCTGGATCTTTTCCCTAGGTTGTACTGGGGGGAAGGTAGATCAGGGATTGGCAGGAAACATGGCTACCACTAGGGAGTTTCAGATCCTCTGAGCCATGACGTAACGTAAACGTATCGTATCTTTTTTCACCATCTTAGAAAATGTTTTTCAAAAGTATTCCATAATAAATGTATTGTTTTACCTCTATATTTAATAAATATTCAATTATTCTTTTCGAATTTTGCACTTTTAGCCTTAAATATGATCGGGTCAATTTGAGATACGTTGACGTATCGCGATGCATTGGAGAATCTGAAACTCCCTAATTAACTCCATCCTTACCCTCCCCATGCTCTCTACCTCCCCTCCCTGCATGTCTGGATCCCTCCCCTGGGTGGTAATGGAGTGGGGGACCACCAGGTTTGGGGATTTGGGCAGGAAACAAGTGCCATTCACTGCCCATGTCCTGTACACCCCTCTGTGTAACCTCTCCTACCCTCCTACCACCAGGCCTGCAGTGCGCATGCTCCCCCCTCCGGGCATGCCAGGAGTCCTGTGCACGTGCCGGGGTAGAGAATTCCTCCATTATCGCTCACGTTGCATGACGCATCGCGACAGACGCCGTCCGTCAGCCTTTCACGGCCTTTTTAGCAGGAACAAAAGCGGGAAAACAGTCAGTGTAAAAAGGTTATCTACCACTGCCAGTGATTAAGACGCAGCCACCCCTGAATTCGTCTAAAAGGAGAGCCCCAGACCCCTAAATTCCGACATGGCAACATGACTTCTTTTCAATTTGACACGGCGGCATGGGTCTTAATAGTGACAAGGATAAAAATGGGATAGGGCTCCATATATGACGTCATGCGGCAAGAGGGTGGCAAAGTTCACTTAACATTCCTATAGTAAAAATATGACATTGAAGATTTAAAACGGTCACAAATATCATTACGTCAGTTATGGACAACCCAAGTCACAAGTGACATTAGCATTTTTCTAATTCAACATGCGACACAAGAAGAAAAAGCTAAAATGACATGCGACATTTGCATTTCTTAGATTTGACATACAACATTAGGAACACCCTGCCCCGCCATCAAGGGCCCAAAAAGGCCCTCCCGCCCACTACCCAACTCACAACGAGGCTTATCCCCGTTTTCCCACACCGCAGCGCCCCCTAGCGGCCTGTGCCCGCACGCAGAAGGTCCCGGATGAGGTGCGTGTGTCACGTGACATCCCTCCTCCAGGGTGTGCGTAGTGCGGCAGGACGGTACCAGCGAAACCCTAAGAGGGTCAGCAGGTGGGGCGCGGGGACCAGCACACGGGGCCTACACGCATGCGCAGTCAGCATCTCCCCCCCCCCTCCCCGACCCCTTCATAACAAAAATGCCTTTTGGCCAGAGAGTTGGCGAGCATTACCGGACGGTGCAGTGATGATAACGTGTTAAAACAATGCCGTATGTACCTCCACTACGTTCACATGAAGTATTCCCTGTTTATAATCATACTAGTGCACACTATTGTAAGGGATAAATTATGGAATCAGCTGCCGATTGATCTACATCTACATCTTTTGGACACAAAATATTATTTTAAAAAGGCTATTAAGAGACTTTAGGAGTCGACCGCAGTTAAACTGAGTTTTGAATTAATATTGTCATTTTTCTGAAGTTAGAAATGTATATAAAGGTTCATGACCCAATGCCTATACTAGCTAGATGTGATATATAAAGTTCTACTAGGATTGACTTAATAACCTATCAAGCTACATATTTATTTCACTATTATGTACCTTGTGTGTCTTACATATTTGTATATCTATCTCAAACCTATACGGAAGATCAATTTATGAAAATTGAGTATAGAAATATAGAAAAAAAACTAGTCCACCACAGACTCACTGCTTGTATCCAGCCCTGAACAAGCCAAGTAAAAGTCCATGAGAGCCATAAAAATAAGTTATTGACATGCGCTCGTATCCCCATCCCAAAACATCAAATTCTGAGTTTTGATTAAAGCAGAGATACCCGTTATTAATGCTGATATCATGATGTGTCTGGGTCAGGAACATGATCCCCCAAAAACATGATCTCGATATTAAAGACAAAGTTCATTTTTAGATCTCCTTAATGTTATTAGTTTGGGGTAGTTTTATGACGTCTCTGCCGACCCTGCTTAAGAAACCAACGTTTTCAGTAGGAAAAAACAACACAAAACACTGAGAACACTCCCAGATTTTAAGGAGAAAAGCCATCAATTGTGGGTTTGGTTTTGTGTAACAGAACAGACAGCCAGGTCCCCAAGTGGCCCTCCTGGGGACTTATTTAGGGGCTGGAGCGGTTTGGGGCCAACTGAACCGACAACCAATGAACTCAAGATTTAAATATGAACATTCTGACTACTTTGTTTTGAGAAAATATTATAAGATAGAGTTACTAAAACAAATAAGAGATTTTTAGTTATGTTAAATTATGCACATATATATTTTTTAAATTCCTGCGACAGATGGTGACAGGGGAGGCTGGTCAAGGGGCACGGGCGGATCCAGGGGGGTCCAGGGGGTCCTGATCCTCCCTCTTTTCTTTTCTTGTTTTTAACAACTCTATATTATAGAGTTCTCTCAGAGCGCTGTTGCCAGAATGTTCATATTTCGATTTCGATTTCGATACCTGTCTGTTCATCTAAGCTCAGTGTAGGTTGAAAAGTGAGGCAAATTGAGCTGCACTGATGGCTAAGTTGACACTACTGTTGAGCTCAGGCATACTGTCTGCAACGTTTAGATACACGGCCAGATCATTTGAGAAGTCAAGTACCTTGAAAGTTCAGTCTGGAGATTCAGCATTACAATCTGGTATTAACCAGAAGTACTAAGTCGAGCGAGTTGATATGTGCATTACAGTAGGTTGATATGCACATTCCAGTAACGTCAGACATACAGTCTAGGAAGTTAAAACATAAAAGGCCATAGCATCTAAGCGATTTTAGCAGCGACGGGCAATGGTAGACTGGGAGAATCA
This sequence comes from Lepidonotus clava, assembly GCA_936440205.1. Taxonomy (NCBI): domain Eukaryota; kingdom Metazoa; phylum Annelida; class Polychaeta; order Phyllodocida; family Polynoidae; genus Lepidonotus; species Lepidonotus clava. The sequence goes on from OW387148.1 coordinate 8,361,073, forward strand.
CTGGTAAAGTCTCCAGGCAATTCAGGATCTCAGGGTGATTCCCCATGGGTATGATGTGCTTTCAGGGGTGCCAACCAAAAAACATCCACGATAATTGAGCCCTACGATACATTTAAATAGCCGCGATCACGAAGTTTGTGATCATGATATTTTAGTGAACCATGAATCTTTATTTTCATTTTTTTCATTTTTTTCTTATCCCAAATTGTTCAACCATGTATTAAAATGTATTATAATTATGTTATTTCACATACATTTTGAATGATTTTGATCAGATTTATCCATAACTTTCATGCCCAAACTTTATCGTGATTTTTTTCTGGACAACATTTTTGTATTGTGGACCCTAAAATACACCCCACGGTACATTTTTGTGTATCATGATTTTTTTTGGGTTGGCACCCCTGGGCAAAGGCCGACATGGCGCAGGATCTCAGATGAAATTGCCCATAAAATCACCAGTGGAAAATCAAAATATTACAGTCACCCATTGACGACGATTCTAGCCCTTACCCATCGAAGGTGAAATCGTCTAGTGGGTATGGGGCTTAAGTTCAGAATTAACTACAGTCCAAATAGTTGATATGTACAGAAAGGTTAGTTGAGATGTAGTCTGAGCTGTTTATACATAAAGCTATATCATATTATAGTGAGGTGAGCTAATAAGCTGAGACACATGGTCCAGTAAGTAGATGAGTCTAGGAAGGTGAGACGTGTAGTCTATAGGTCTGCTTGTTAAGAAAGGTTGTTCTTATTTTTTGTGCCCTTATTTCAATACGATTTAGAGGAATTCGAATCTACTACAATTAATGGTTATGTGCCATAAGATAGAAAATTACTGGGAAATCGTATTAGAAAATGTCCAATTATAAATAAGTTTTTCACAGAAACATACTATAAAATGGCTATTAGCCTCCATTATCGCTCATCCCACATGGTTTGTATGCCCAAAATTGGTAATTGTGATAGATTTCGTACCTAGTATGACGTTTTGAGAGACACAACATATGCATGGGAAAGCTCTCGATGGAAAAGCAAGGACTATTGTTTACATATCTACACGAGCATTAGCAAATGCATTTGTCTCTGTAGCTGGAAAGTGTTTTGCTGTTGACTTTATATTGCTTTGGGAGCATGTATGCATTAAACAAAAGGGACAGAGCATGTACTGCTGGGAGCGGATGGGACTGTACGCTACCATACCAAATGTTGTATAAACTACGTATATATTTTATATATATATATATATAAATATATATATATATAAATATAAATATATGAGGCATCCGATAAGAACTGACCGTCTTTGATATTGGAATGTGTATTTGTTTTGTGGAGGAATTCCATATGAATAATTTTTATGGTTTCATGGCCATGCCAGCACAACCTTTTGATAGTGCTTATGAGCAGATATGATATAATGATAGCATTCAAATGACATAAAATAAAAGCAATGTGATTTCATTGATATTGACTAAGTGAGAGTAGAATTTCCCCCTTGTGCACTTTTTTTTATATCGGAACATATGAGGCTAATAGTCATTGATAACAGTCATGATAGTCATCTGATGACAAATTACGTAGCTTTAGCATAATTATTAGGGAGTTTCAGATCCAACAACGCATGTCTATACGTAAACGTATCCATAATCTACCTAATAATATAGGTAAATGTTCAAAAAGCGGTGATTGTAATTAATTTGTCATGTACGATTTGGGCATACTGGTGCACACATAAAACATATTTCTAAAATACTTTATAAACTTTATAAACTTTGATATGAAAGATATGTTACGTTTGCAATATGTCATGCCTTGGAGGATCTGCAATTCCTAATATAGGATACTTGTATAAAACATAAATGACATGTGCCTAGTACCATGTACCATGTATTGTAAATATTTCATAATTATTGTAATAACTCTAAACATTTAAATCACAGATCTGGTACAATCTGCTGCTTAGTGGTATTTTCTAGGGTACACTATGTATAGTCGGCCTAGACCCACCCCCGCCCCCCTCACGCGTAGAGGGCAGTGAGGGGGGTATAGCCCAACTCCGACCGGTACCGGAAATCCGGCGTGCCCGCCGCGGTGCCTTCTGGGCCGGGTCGCCGTCGACCGGAAGCCGACAAATTGAGCGACATGGGGGAGGGACGCCGACGGATATCAGCGTCCATTGATCGGCGTCCGACGCTGAGGGCCGGCGTCTCCTGGACCCCCACAGCGTCCCCTGGTCCCCCCTCCCCCTCGTGGTCCCCCACCTCCCATTCCTACTGGACCCCCCCCCCCCTCTCCACCACAGTTCCGTGGAAAAATAGGCCCCTAGTAGCCCCTGCTGATCATAAAAGGCTGTGATAGGGGGAACCAAGCACTGACCAAGTGGTTCTTTGGGTTTGATTCCCGGTTGGTGACTGAGTTCATTAAGGGATGAGGTACAGCAAACATGATTTCCAGGTTTTGATCTCCTGCTGTTTGCCCGCCCTGTCACCTTCATCTCATAGATATGATCACCAAAGACAGAATTTGTCCCAACTTGTTTTCGCCATGAAAATGACCCTCGCTGTGGGTATGGCATAAAACATCCATCGCTCAGTCACTCACTCCCCTCCGCCACTTCTATTGCACCCCCCACCCCATTGCAACCTCAAGTCCTCCTACGGCTGGTGAAAAGTGACCCCCAGAGGGCCAGCTTGCCCCTTTGGGCCCTTGACCGGGGGTCCTAATGTTTCATGTGAATGTATATATGTCCTTGTTTAAAGTATATTTCGGAAAAGAGATGTCATTGTCAGTGGCGGATTTGAGGGGAAGGGGCGCCCCCTATCTTTGGCCAATTTATTTTTCGTTAAAAAAATAGGGCGACAAGGGGGCACCCCTTCACCCTTTTTTTAAAGTCTCTGGACCGGCTCATGCATATCACTATACTTTTAAAAACCAATGTCGTTGTCACTAGGGCCAATGTCACCCTATTGAATTTCAAAAGTTCCTATGTCGCCATCATGTCGAATTCAGGGGTGTAGGGCCATCCCCCCTCCTACCACCCACCCCCTCCTCCCCGGGAATACGGAGAGGGGAACGCCCTCCGACGAGCTGTCGGGATCTCGCCAAGACGAGATTTGGATCAGAGCGTCCGAGAATGGGCCGAGCTGAAGGGGTGAGGGTTGGGGTGTTGTAGGGTGTTGTGGTGGGAGGTGTGGGGTGTTGTTGGCTGTGTGGGTGTTGTGGGGGTTATAGGGTTATAGGAAGTAGTAGGGGGAGGAAATAATGGTTGTGGTTTTTTTCCTATTTTTTCTTGGGTGTGGGGGCTGTTGTGAGGGCCGTAGAGGGGAGGGTTTCGGGAATAAGGCTGTGTCTTATGGTTGCCGAGGTAAGCAGTGATGTAACAAGCACATTCTGTGCAAATTTCATGTAACAGTTACTTTTTTTAGGTAAAGTTGAGACTTACTAAAAACAGTATGATATAATAACATTATATTTTAGTGAAGTTGAGACCTCACTTATAAAGAACGTTGTAGTAATGTCATTACAACAGCATCACATTGCAATGCTAGGTTCAAAAGACGTTTTTGGGTGCTGTCAAAATGACATAACAAGAACCAAATCAGAACTAAACACAATGTTATAATAACGTTAAAATAAAGTAATAGTCTTTTTTGGGTGTAGGTGAGTTAAGGGGGCTATGGGGGGAGGGGGTTGTGGGGACGTCGTAGGGAGTGATGAGGGGTTGGGGGTTGGTGGGGGTTTGAGCAACTGAGGGGTTGGGTTGAGGGGTTTTGGGGGTAGGGGGTGTTGGAAGCTGGGGAGTTCTGGGGCGGTCGGAGAAACATCGACGCGCTATCGACGCCACCATCGGCGGCCGCGCATCAGCGATGTCACCCAATCTCGGGCAAACGAGAATTTACGGGACTTGGTCTGGAGATGTGGCGTCGGGCAATCAGGCGGGCGGGTAGGGGAAGGGGATGATCCGCGTCATGGCGACAGGGGGAAGGGGGGAGGGGGGGGGGGAAGGGAGAGGGAGGGGGAAGTTGGGTAGGGGGAGGGGGAAGCGGGGAGGGGCCCGCCAATAAAAATCCTTATCTAAGACCCTGCCCGAGCTGCAATGGGCTTTCTCTACGGGCCAGTCTCTGCCTCCACTCCTCCCACCCTTTTTTTTCTTCTCCACCCTCACTCTTCCCCTCCACCCTCCCCCTCCATTTTCTCCTTCAGTCTCCCCCTCGGTCCCCCTCCAGTGGCGCTCCTTCACTCTTCCCATTCTCCACTCTCCGCTCCACTCTCTCCCTCCACTCTCCACCTCTCTACTTCCCCCCTCTCCCCCTCTCCCCCTCTCCACTCTCCCCCTTTCCACTCTCCCTTCCACTCTCCACTTCTCTACTCTCCCCATTCCACTTTACCCCTCAACTCCCCCCTTCCACCCTACCCCTCTCCACTTTCCCCTCTCCTCTTCCCACTCCACTCTCTCCCTCTACACTCTACCCCCCTCAACTCTCCCCTTCCAACCTTCCCCTCTTCACTCCCCGCTCCTCTTCCCCCTCCACTCTTCCCCTCTCCACTATCCTGTGTCACTCTCCCCCTTCCCACTCCATTCTTTACCCTCTACTCTCCACACTCCACTCTTACCCTCCACTCTCCCCCTATTCTCTCCCTCGGCTCTACTTCACTCCATCTGTATGGGTTTTAAAACGTACTGCAGTTCCATTTCTTTTCTATTTATTCTGATTCCTGTACTAGACACTCTATGCTTATTGATATCTGCTTGATCCTTCTCTATCCCCCTAACAGACTTAGATGAAAAACTTATCTTATTGCTGTTCCTTCCGGTTTCTCTTTTTTAGATACTCAAATCCCCCTATAGCAACCCCTGACTAATTTTGAATTTACAAGTGATTGACACGTTTTAGGGAAAATGCCATAGTTTTGTTCTACTGTGTCATAAAACTATCAAATGATATATCAGTCCCTTCCACGCAGCAATCTTTTGTCCCAAAAAGTCCGTCTCATACATGTGCGACTGCTTGCTATATCCTCTCTTATATTCCACTTTCTGGTGGGTAGCATTTGTGACAGCTTTTTTTAGCCAACATGTTGGTATCTGCTACCCCAAGCATATAATAGAAAACCTGGTGCCGTAAGCAAATACCGCATAGTGGAATATAGCCGTTATGTTCCATTAAGTCCTTATAGATAATTCTCTGATCTTATTAGTATTAATATTTCTCAGGGCCTGATTTAAGCATTAACCCCCTTGGTTCCTATCTCTGATTGTCCATTTGTCCGTCACAGTGTATTTCCTTCTTTCTCTAACCTCTCCTACTCTCTTCCCAGGCAATGAAGTGCTTCAGCTCCAGGGTGACAGCTTTATGTTATTGTTGCACCAATCACTGGTGAAGAACCAAATGGGTTGTTCATTCGGGAAGTGTTGCAGCCCTGGTGCATTAGAATAATAAGATCTGCCTATGAGAGAGGATATTAAATATCATAGGCAATTAGAATAATAATGTCTTCCCATGAAAAAAGGCTTGGCCATAAACATCACAGGCTGGGTACATTAGATTAATAACATCTCATTGAGATAGGAAGCTTGCAATTGGTAATTTAACATCACAGCCTGAGCAGGTTAGAATAATAATGTCTCCCAGTTAGGGAAGACTCAGGCATTAAACCTCACAGCCCCGATAAATTAGAATAATAACATCTCAATGTGAGAGAAGGTTCAGTTTTTAAACGTCACAGCCTGGGTACATTAGAATAATAATGTCTTCTACCGAGAAAAGGATGTGCCGTTCATTTAACATTAGGGCTTTTGTACATTGGAAAAACATCTCATTATGAGAGAAAGTTTGGTCACCTAAATGTAAAAGCCCTGGTGCATTAGAATAATAACATCTTACTGTGAGAGTAAACTTAGTAATTAAACGTAACAGCCCCAATACATTAGAATAATAATGTCTCCTTGAGAGGAAAAGCTTAGTAATTGAATGTCACAGCCTGAGTAAGTTAAAATAACATCTCCTTGTGAGAGAAAACTTGGCCATAAGAATATTACCGCCCAGGTACATTACAAAAATAATATCCACGGAAGAGAACACCATAGCTTCAGTACAATAGAAACAAATAATAAAGTATTTCCAAAAGAGAAGAGTTGGCCTGGGACAGCCATGTTGAATATTGTTGCAGTCTGAGCCGTGAGCTGCCCCTTCCCCCTCACATCTCTCCCACTCAACGCTCACGTTCTGCTCAAACCAACACTCCTACGGAGACTCGAGAAATCCATTGTGACCGTTTGAGGGAGGAAAATGTATGCAACAAAGGAGATCATGCTGTGAGTGGTTTGTTCGTTGATACAACCGTTTCCCATTTGAATTAATGGTGTTAGCCTAGCTAACACATGCTTTATGTCTCTATAGAATCCTATATAATGCCTTAATATTTCGTATGTACAACATCGAATTATGAATTTATTTTATAGCCGATATCTGATTTTAATTTAACATGATATTTATCAAATGTAAGTGTTAGATTTATGTTGCCGTTTTGTAACATGTCTCATATCAATAGCCTATTTCTGAGTAAATGTCAGTTGTAATAGTTGAAGCCGCACTTCTAGGCTGTTTCATTTTAATTTACAATCTTTGTACCTCATGCAGTAGTACTTTTATTAATTACTCTATAACCTAAACATAAACTTTAACCATCTTTTCGTATTTGTTGCATTCCTCTATGACCTCCATGAGTGCATGAAATCAACAGAAAACCAACACAATGGTAACATCATATGTTTAAGAACTTACGTAGCCATTATTCAAAAAAGCGTCGCCTACTAGTTTGATCGTATGCTAATGGACTGCCGAGAGTGACATTTCATGGTTTATATCTAGACCAAGACATTTATAATACGTTCATTATTGGACATTAAATGTCCATTACCCTCATTAAATGTTATGGCAGTGTATACATGTATAGACATGAGCAAGCTTTCCCAATGAATGTATCAAATGCATTCTGATAATTGTATCAAGTGGCATAGCCAGGGGGGGGGGGGTGGAGGGGTTCCGAGGGTGTCTGGAGCCCCCTCAGATTTCTCAAGGTTTATATAGTTTAACTACAAATATAGGAAAATGTATTCTAACTGATCGGAACAAGCTCACTTTTGCATGGAACCCCCTTGATTTACCTGGAAGCCCCTCAAAGTCTAGGGCTGGGCACGCCCCTGGTATCCACAACTGTTATCCTTGTTTCTCGGAGAAACAATGAGTAGTTTTAGGATCGACTTAATCCGGACAATACTGGAGTATAGAGAGGCGTAGCAGGCAGCTGCTAAGCGGTCTGGATTTGATTGAGATTAAGTGAGCACCTTCATTGTATTATACACCCGACGTGCACACGTTCACACAGCCCAAAAGGGACCCCAGAGATGTCGTTTCCTCGTCCAATAATGCGGCCAAATGAATATTTTATACCGGTGAATATTAAGATGCATGGTTAGGGCTAGATATTAAGATGCATGGTTTGGGCCACATATTAAGATGCATGGTTGGGGCCAAATGCCGGTCAGTGGTGTTCGATTCCCATCATGCAAAACGCTCTCATTTAGACCACGTGCTCTAAATTAGGCCTATATTCCATGGGCGATTTTGACTATCTGTAATTTTGCAATTTCTAAATCTTTACTAGAAATATGAAAGGAACCCAGCATGTGGCATACCATTTGAAAGGGAATTTGAAATCCGTTCTAATGATATGAAACATATCTATATTTAATGCTCATCGCCACTGGCAATTGCTGAACTCGTGAGTAAAATTCGCTAGTGGAATACAGCTTTAACGAAGCGGCCAACGCTCGCCGGCCCCCAGCTACAGCCGGGTCTCGTCCCAAGTCTCGCGGCAGGCGTGAGATCACGCGACTAAGGCGAACGGCGGGGATAAGTTAATATCCCGTCTGGAGCTACGCAAGGCTCGACTTCGTGACCACTATCCCCTTACCTTCACAAGAAAAGTCTCCGCTTCTCATAAAAACGCATGGTTTCAACGTCTTTGGTGAGGATTGTGGTCGGCTCTGGAGTGTGGGAATGGCACTTGGGGTATTAATGGCTAAGTAAAAGGCAGCATACCTCTGTAGGCTAAGGCTATATTCCACTCGTCGATTTCGAAAATCGCGAGAAGGAATAAGCCTTAATCATAGACATGTTACATATCATAAGAAAGGGTTTTGAATTACCTTTCAAATGGTATGTAACATGCCGGGGTTTTTGTAACATTTCTAACTAAAACCAAAAAAATAGCAAATTTGTAGTTGTCAAAATCGGGTAGTGTAATACCGGCTCTAGTCATGCCTTGCTGTAGGGCTTATACGGCCCAGCCGTATCGGTCTCTGCCCTGGAATGGGGGAAAGAACGGTATGGCCGCACGCAATAGCGACATGATCCCCCACCTCTATTTATATTGATATGGTCTAGGAAACGGGCCCAGCCAAATCGCATGGTATTTGTGCCGGGTAGGAGGGGATCGGGGAGAAGGCAAGGCGCAGCAGATAGTCATGAATAGTTGCTCAAAAAGAAAGAAACTGTATTGGCCGATGGTTGGGGGTATCAATGAGGCAAAGTAAAAATATATTTAATGTTTTAAAAGAATGTTCTTTACATATATATATTGGGCCTACCGTGAAAGCGGTATACATGAAAGAAAAGTAACGTTCCCTTATCCATGTTATCGGACTATATACAATGGTATAAAGGACTATGATGATAAAAGCAAGCGAGAAGAACTATCTATATAACAAGCAAATAATATTCATACAATGATAGTTGAAAACAATTATAATTAATTACCTAGGCTATTAAACAAAGAAATCCACAAAGGGTAATGTTATTTCACATAGTAGACTATTAGATATGATTATCGTTAAATGGAAATGAGTTTACGATATGATCATCAACAATATTGATGCTCGGTCTCGCATCAGGCAGGATAATGTAATGTAAATCATTTTAGTCTAGTCTATACTTTTTTGTTTCTCCGTTTCTTTCAATAACGTTAACGTTTCTAAGCACCTATGAATCTAAAACCTATATTCCGTATGCTAACTTTCACAATTGCCAGTGTGAATTAAAGTTGAATGTAGAAATGTCACATATAAATAGAAAATATATATTTCTTATTCAACCGGAAAAGTTTCATTTTTATTCAAATGGCATACAGGATGTATAGTTTTATGCTATTTTCTCTGAAATTCAAAGAAGCCAGCGTTGAAATCGGCATGCGGGCTCCGTCAACTAGCGAAAAGGCTACACACCGAACGTCGTGCTTTCAAGTTCTTTTATAATACCAAACAGTGAATACATTGTTTGTAGTGGATCATTATACAAACAATGCGACCATCCATAAATTTCCATTTCCATATACTACTTACTTGTCGCGTGTATAATAGAATCGTTGCACGCGACAATGTCGCGCAAATAGTTGAGCCCATTGAGGCGACGTTAACGTTGGGCATGAAGTAGATCAAAAACATTATGATTTAAACTAGCATTAGGTTGCTAATTCAATATTATCAGGAGAGCATTCCATAAAAATTTCGCGATAATCCTATATACGATACTAAAACCTGTTATCGCCAAATGGTTTTTTTTTCTTTTTTTTTTGTGCGATTTATTTTTAAGTAAATTTAAACTATAATAAATTAAAGCATTCTTCCTTGGTCACATATGCATATTTTGATATATCAATACTTGTGAAAATATAAATATATATTTTTAAAGCCACGATATTTTGAAATTATCATCACGACACTGCTTTGAGGCCTTGGCGATTTATATATAATTTGAGTATATTGTGTATATATAAGTATATATATATATATATATAATATCCTGAGAATATTGAGAATAGAAAGGTATTCAGGGGGTCTCGGTAATGCTTACAACCAACAAAAAGTGCGCCATTCGCGGGTGGATAATCACTCTTCTGATATATCAGTTCGTCGCGCCTCTTCGACATAGACCTAACCAGCATCCTGGGTCCGTGGGGAACCCGTCAGTCCTGGTGGCCTGGGGGGGGGGGGGGGGGACAGGGGGAGCGAGGGGCTGCCACTAAGATACGGATTAAGTTTCTGACACGTCAGCCTCATTGTCCGTGAAATCAAATTACCAAAACCACATATAACTTGGCAGTATAATTTTCCACCGTGAGATGCCGTGAAATGGTTCATTTATCACGGAGGTTTACCATTAACCGATCCCATGGCCCATTCCCAAACCTATAGCTTGTAAATTAAACCAATAAAAAAAGATAATTGAATTATATTTTGAGATTCCAGGAAGGGTATCTATAAGGCTGTATTTAACTCCCAATTTCTACTCGCAACCTCCTAAATTGCCAGAGAAACTCAAGGTTCAACTGAAGCATAGTGAGATGTCCGTTTCAGATTAGGCCTCAAATTGCTTATTGGACCTATATAAAACTGTCATTATAAGCGCATTTTGAGGCAATTCTGCGGAGGCCAACGGTAAGAAAAGTCATTAAGGTCCCTCAGAAACAACGTGTAGCATGTATGTAACCAGCAAATATTTCCATATAAACGGAGGAAAATATCAATATTACCCAAGTTACCAGCCTTTAACCCGCTTGTAACAGACCTTAATCCCACAGTCCCTTATCCCCCTCTTCCCATTGTGGGGTGCCTGGGGCCCTCACTAGTGATCAGACCCATTTATAGAGTTAAATAATGCAGACTGAGTCTGGGTATCTTGACGGTTAGACCACAAGCCTATTAATCTCCCAGTCCGGTTTTACATCCCAATGGAGTGCTACTCCCGGAGAACGGCCTCAGCAGTGAGATTGTCTCCGCACCCAGCCACTGTTCAAGTTGGAAAATCCTCAGAACTAATTGAACAGAGATATTAAATAGATAATAGAATTGATTTAAATCTTGACAATTATACCGTTAGACAGCGGCAAGGGCATTCCATTTATAGTGCAGGGAGTTTTAACGGGCTTCCAAGCTTGAAATTTGCAGTTCTCGGAAATGAAAATGGAGAATGTCAATTTCGTAATGAAAATGTAACTGCCAGACGTCCTTTCCAGACGCCAAGTCTAATCAAGGAAATTCGTCTGTTGCCCTTTAAAAGTGAACAGTTTGTTATAATCTATGCTTCAAAATCCTAAATATCGTCTTCTGTGTAGGCATTAATAGCTAAAGATGTAAGATCTAAGATTTAAGCCAAACCTACATAGCCTTTGTCAGACAGGGTCTAACTAACGTTTTAAATAGATAATTCTGTTATTTCTGTAAGGTTTGATAAGCAGGTTTCACGAATGCACGTCATTTTAGTAATTAGGCCTACCCTTTATGTGGACCCCCTCCCCTTTTTCGAAATAATGTATCCGCCCCTGCATCTCCCCATATCCAGTCATCAGTCCTTTGCACAATGCAAAAATGTGAGTTGGTCTCAATATGGGCAATATAGCTGCAATACTACTGAGCGGACCGTAAATTCCAACACAGCATTATCAATATAATCTTGAACTGTCGCTGTGCTGGCAGTCAAACACCATTACAAATACTCCTTCCCCCAGTGTCCTGGTTTTCACAGTACAGCGGTTACAATTTCGCTTACTGTTATGCTACAATCGGGAGAGAACTGCTGCAGAATTCGAGGAATTCAAATGCAAACCCCACATAGGTCAATCTACTGCAAAAAAATATTGTCGGGACTTTCACACAGCTGTTGGGGCCCTTTATAGGAGCATTGTCGGGACTGTACATGTCTTTAAGCCTACATATAACACTGGGCCATGGGTATTTTTACTACATGTCTGAATGATTTCCTGTACGTTTATAACACCACTTATGTTAAATATCTGAAAATCAAGGGCAACATTGGTGAAGCATTAAATAAAATCCTTAAAAAAAACTTGTAAATTCAGTGTTCCCCCAGCGTTCCCCCAGCGTTCCCTCCCGTCCCCCTTTCACATGGTTGTAAGGCACACCCCTACACTGGCCTGTCATTATGTGTCGACTCCCGTCAGACACACAGCGCTTTGTGACAGGATTTCCCCATTGGAGGAAACGCCACCATTTAAGGGTAATGATGGGAGGCTATTTAGCCCCCAAACACCCCTCATGTTTCCACCCTCCACTCTCCCCTTCACCCCACACATCACTCCTCTCAACTCTACCACACCAAATCCTTCATGTACCATCCTCATATCCCAACTCGCGCGCACTTTTCACAAACTCTCGTTTGATCTCGCGCTTGACGAGAACATCGCGTGATTTGGGGTCGGCGTGAGGTCCCGTCCTCTCTCGCGCATTTTGGTCCTTTTGTAAATAAGGTGCCAGCTGCATTTGGGGCGTTCAGTTGGGCCACACCTATTTTGTGTGGAGGTGCCGAAGGATGCCGAGGGTCCAGGGGTCCCAGGGGCTTCCGGGGGGTTCGGGGGGTTCAGGGGGCCCCCTCTGAGGGGTCCATCCCAAAGGGGGCGCTGCTGCGGCCCCCTACAAACTGATACATCGATTCAAATCTAAGCACGTGTCCACCAGACTCATATGTCCCTTTTAGGCTACATGTGAGAATGTACATTAAAGCGCATCAGATCACTTCAATATACGCTTCCTCGTGACTGTATGTACCAATTTAGAATTTGTACCTAACACCCCTTACAGACTAGCGTAAAAATGCGCTCATAATGACAGTTCAACACACACATATTGCGCATTATGAGCCCAATGAGGACCAATGCAATGCGCTTTGTTTTTCCTACCTAGATTTGTCTGAAACATCATACAGTGAGGCAAACCCTAACGTTAATATACAAATCCTGGTTTTTAGTATACAAATCTTTCCATCGAAAGATAAAAGCTGTGTTTGTATATGTGTGTGTTTGTGTGCATGTATGTGTGTATATGTGTGTGTGCATGTGTATGTGTGCATGTGTGTTTATGTCTGTGTGCCTGTGTTTGTTTGCATGTGCGTGTGTATAAACTGTGTGCGTGCATGTGTGCGTGCATGTGTGTGTGTGTGGTGTGTGTGTAGCGTGTGGTGTGTGTGTGTGTGGATGGGTGTGTGCATGTGTCTGTGTGTGTGTGTGTCTGTGTGTGTAAGGGGATTATTCTTAAATGCGTTTTGCTTCTGTGTCAAGTCCGAAAGTGGTATAAACCCCATCCGGCGCGTACATCCGCACACAACTAATAACCCCCTCCTCTCTCCGCCGTCGTCGAAATGCCATCTCTCAGACCGCCGACATGCACCTTCCGTTCGTCCCCCAAATTTAGCTAATATCTGTTGGTCGCCTCTTGTGGAGGGCGACACTGATCAACGGATGGGTGCAGGTAGTTCTGTTTCTGGCCGCGTCCCTAACAGCGCCAACACGCGCCGAGATCTCGCGATGTTTGCATGATGTGTCAGTGTGTTCGTGTTGCCCCGAATAACGCTTTATTTAGAACTGGATTTGGCTTATTACGACTGAGCATGGCGGGTGAACCCGGGGACTGGCCGTGATTTCAGACAAACAGACAAACGGATCGTTTTAACAGGCATACTTTCACGCATGCTGATTTCAAATTCGGGGGAACCATCCATGTTGTCTGTAAGTAGGTATTCACTTTTAGACCCATGCTCTAAGAAAGGTTGACTTTTCCATCCCTTTACGACCATTTCTGAAGCATGTAAATCACATCATAGGGACTTTAGATTCATTTATTGGATACCTGAGGATGTAGAAGATATTATTATCTTTCCTTTAAGTGGTTCTACAACATTATAGTCCAATTCATAATGATTTGATGAGCAAAAGACTATAGTATTGACACCTTAGTATTAGAATAAGAGTATTTTCATGTAATAAGTATATTATACATTGGATTGAGAAAAGATATAAAATTCATAATTCATCCGCATAAACATTTCACCTCCCACTACGGCTATTAGAGGGGCAACACAACTCGTGGCCGCTACAATTAACCCGAGCGGAGTGCGCACGCTCCTCCATTACACTGGTCCCCGGCGTATGCCCAACAACGTCAGACACGGCCGACAAAGGACGCCAGGAACCAGCACACTGACCTGACCACGTGACCAGGTCCCTCGAGTTTTTTTTTAATTGAAAATATCTTCAGGTTTCCCTGATTTTCCAGATACAGTATAACATATTGACAATAATATGATAGTAAATTATATACATTAATCAAGTCAAATGTAATTGACTAACCAATGGAATCTTTGAAATATAGAATCACAAAATACTCCGCCTGTTAGACACAGGTTTGGGGATATGAGCGGGGTTACTAGGTGGGTCAACCAGTACTTGTCATGCATATGCCCACTTTTATTGATATCTATCACTGAATAATTCCATAATACCTCAACATGTTTCCCTCTTTTCCCTTTTGAAATGTTTATAATGATATTAAAGGGAAGTTAGATACAAACGAATTGGCAAATTGTAAATGTAATGCATATATATGCAAGGGACCCATGTTGCAGGTCACTAAAGTATAGGTCGGATGTCTAATTTAAGAATTCCCTTAAAACTTGTCACCATGTCAGGTTAGTGGGATGGGGGCCATACTGTGACAGTTGTCATATGTGATCATTTAGACATGAAATCCTTGGGTCAACCTGAGAGAAATATGAACTCTAACTAGGTAGTAGAAGCCATCTTGTCAATCTGTTTTATTCCTAACTCCAGCAAAGAAGAGAGTTCCACTAACAAGGTCTTTAGTACATGTATACCCAAATTTCAGACCCCCCATTTTTGGGTTGAAGTACGCATTGAATTTGTGCAGGAACATATGAAAATGTTCTCCCTGCCCCCTTTGGTAAGAACGTATTTAATGGGAAGCCCCTAACCCACACCTATGCTCTAACTTCTCTCACCAGATGTCTCTAGTGTCGCTCCATATCGCAGTGACGGGAATAGGCGAGAAGATCTATGTGAGTTTAAAGACCAGCGACCCATCTGCCAGGAGTTTTTTTTTATACTTTTTTTCCTCGTCAGCAGGCGTGGTTTATTTGGGGTAGTAGCGGGGCGGGCGGGACAACCTGAGGGGCGTCCGTACAGAGTGTGATGGGAGGAGGGGGTAACATGTTCAACCCCCCTCCTCATCACCCTCCCCTCTTCCTCCATCACATCTACCCCCTCCTGCTCCCCCCTCTACCCCCTACCCCCCACCTCCACCCCTTCTACACTGGATGGGAGGGGGTGTACTTGGTCTAGAAATGGGAACCAATTGTGGTCGGACCCTCAAAAGGATATAGCTGTGAATTGGCAATTTTGCCCAAAAAGGGGGGCTGTCAAATAGGTAAATTACCTTTTAGATCTCTCAATGCTAGATTATATATATTTGATACTAGATGAAAGGTTTTATTGTATGTAATAAAGTTACTTCAGATTGCCTCTTAAACAAATTATTGAATTCTCAAATGAAGATTGTGACTTGGAATTTGTTGGTAAATGATTATTTTTGGAGGGGCTGTCCAGGACAAGGAGCTCTTCAGATTATGGTAATCACGAAATAGGGTTTCTCAGTTGGTACCTACATATCGAGACTGAGTGGCTCCCTTCCACCCCCTCGTCAGTCCCCCCACTCCTCCTTTGCGCCACCCCTCCTCCACCCCTCCCCCCTCCCTCCCCCCCCTCCCCCCTCCTCACCCCACCCCTGGACGTTACACGACGCCCAGACACACAGCAAGTCGGCCGCAGAATACAGATTCCCCAAAGTTTCCCCTGGCGAGTTGGGCCCGGAATATGGATGTGCAAGCTTGGTTTGGCCATGTTTGAAGTGGCCTTCACGCCGAGAAGTGACTTGTTTCACATGACGTAAGGGGGCCTTCCATTAAGTATGTACGCACCAAGTTGGGGTGAGGTGGGGGGGGGGGGGGTCTGAATATTTTGAAAATGTGCAAATGTTCCCATATTGATCCAATGCTTCAGTGCAGGAGGGGGAGGGGGCGCTGCCCTTACGCGCGACGTCTCCTTATATGTGCGACACATTAGTAGTATATGGAAATGGTAAATTACA